>JANAVB010016800.1:4373050-5055550 GCA_029216955.1 Iris pallida | reverse complement strand
GTGGAAAAATTGCTAGCGGCACCCAAAAATTGCTAGGGGTAGCCCAACCCCCCCAAACCAAAAAATTTACTCTCATTTCCATTCTTGACTCTCTCTCCTCAAGAAGAAAAGAAAGAAAGCTCTCTCCCTCTCCCTCTCCTTCTCCTAAACCCTAATTTCTTCTTCTCCATCACTCCATTCTTAATCCCTTCACGAAGATCCTCGAAGAGATGACACGCAAGTCAAAGCAACCAGAATCCAGGTACGTTCTTTCCTAATTTCTTCGAATATTTTTTACATTATATTCGAAACCCTAGAATTTGTTTAATTCTTGAAAAAGTTTTGGTAAAATAGGTTTATAATCTCTTACACGTTCTCTTTCCTAATTTTCGAATACAAGAAACCCGAAATTTATGTTGAAACCCTAACCCTAGAACACGAAAAAGTAGGATGTCGTTGTGGGAGTTCGGGTTCACGACAGTAGGACTGCCAGGCATGTGGCAGTCCTAATGAAAATTAGGACTGTCAGGACTGTGGCAGTCCTAATTTTCATTAGGACTGCCACGTGCCTGGCAGTCCTAATGTTATGACATATGGGAGTTGGGTAAGTACATGCTGTGTCTATTAATTAATAAGTGTATGTTGTCATGCAGTCAACCGGCCGCTAACAAAAGAATACGGCCCACCGCGTCAAAGCGGAAGGAACGTGCAGAACGTCCTCTCGAGCGTCCGATAACAATTACCGAACCGGCGCCCGAAGCTCGGTCTCGAACATCGCCACCGGCACGTCAAGCTCGGTCGAAGCAACGAGCTCCTACTCCTACGCCTCCTTCCGACGACGACGACGACGTGCCAATTGCCCAACTCCTATCACGTCAAGACGGTTCTGCTCCATTTGAGGAGGTCGGTCCTTCTAAGGAGGTCGGTCCTTCTGAGGATGCCGGTCCTTCTGAGCCGCCTGTCCGTCCGCCCGGTTGCTCAATGTTGATTTCTTTTGAGAACCACATTGCGTATGAAATATGGAAGAACCCGGTATATACATGACGTTTGTAAGCTACCAGTTTAGTATACTATATATATATATGTATTTCATAATTGATATAGTTTTGTTGTTCAATATACAGAGGACATATCGTATCCTTAGGGCTGTGAGTCACGGGAAGAAAACCGTGTCCTGGCAGTTTGCAAGCTTATCGGAGGCCGTCTGGAGCAAAATCATACCGAGCGGCTTGCACAATTTGGCACAAAACGCCTACCGAACAATGGATAGTGCCCTCATATCCGCCTTCGTGGAGAGATGGCACCCGGAGACCAACACATTTCATCTCCCAGCAGGGGAGATGACCATTACACTTGACGACGTCTACCAGATATTGGAGCTACCAGTGACCGGACGCGTAATGACCAAAGAACATTACACGAATGAGAAATTCGTAAAATAGTACGAGAAGATCGTCAAGTTCGTCTCAACTCACCTTGGAGTTCCGGTTACGAGTTTTACAACTCTACCAGGCTTCAAGAAGTCGTACGGAATTCACTCTATCATTTCTGGTGGACCAGTTCATGGATATGGAGGTGGATGACGATGACGATGATACGGTCGACGCGGTGGCTCGTGCGTATATGTTGTTCGTCCTAGGAACGATCGGCATTCCGGATAAGTCCGGAACGTCGATACATGCTCGGTACATGCTAAACTTATCTGAAGTGGATGACTTCATCGATATATCCTGGGAAAGCGGTATCCTGGCCAATCTTTACCGCGAGCTCGGCATCGCATCCCGTGTCGGGACTAAGACTATGGCCGGCTGTCAGACTCTGCTACATGTAAGAAAACTTCTAACAATTTAATCTTGTATACTTAAATTTGTTGTTTTAATTTTTACTATTCATTTATAAATTGAATATGCATGGATATACGAGCACTTTCCGATGCTTAGACGGGCTGACAAAAACCCAGAGTATCTTGAACACCTTCCTAGAGTGTGTCGATGGAGGCCATCCCAGCTGAAAACTAAAAATTGGCAAACACTGGCTTCCATTCGTGAAGTATTAGACAGTTTGGTGCTAGAAAAGGTACTAGTTTTTGACTAACTTTTTCATGTTGATTTTGTTTTGTTGTTAACTATTTTTCTACAGATTTTTTGGAATCCATACCGGGATTTACGTGAGCTGAATCGTGAGGTCCAACCAGTTTTTTTATTTCATGACATGATCACATGCTATAAAATCACGGAGCCGTACATGCCCGATAGAGTACTTCGTCAGTTTGGCTTCGTGCAAACTGTGCCGAAGCGCACACTACGGCTGTTGGAGCCTCCGTGCGGAACCCAACCTTTAAGTTACAAACCGGCGGAATTCGACTGGGTGACCGGCTTTTACTCGGAGTGGCAACGACATGTACTTCAGGAATCTGAAAGACGACCGGTCACCGAGATGGCCGACTGCAGCGAGGACTACATGCAGTACTTCCTGGGGGTCGGACATCCTAAGTTGTCGAACCCTACCAACCCGGGTCCCGTGGCCGTCGGAGCAGTTGGAACTCTTCCTTCCAAAAATGCCTTGTATGCTGGGTTGGTAAGAATGGTGAGTTTCGTATTTGTAATAAGACTGAGATTTCCATGTTTGTAGACTTAATTCGTTTATACTTTCATTTTCAGTGTCAAAGGATGAAGGAATTGGCGCAGACACTCCGGAGAGGTTGCCAAAGTGAGACTTGTGTCACGATCGCCAACGAGCTTGATCGCATCGACGACGTGGTCGACTTCCCCTTCATGAACAATAGGGAGTCTCGTTCAAAGGCCCGGCATGATATGTAGATGGATTTTGATATTTTTCATGTTTCAAACTTAAGTTGGATGTGGAATAGTTACGTACATTTGATGAATTATTGTGGATATTTTGCTTGTTTGAAACTTAATTTGGATGTTGAATGTTCGGGACTAAGTAGTTGCGATGAATTATTGTAGCTATGATGATTTTATTGTAGTTGGATTATTGAGTTTTTGTGATGAATCTTAAGTTATGAAAAGTTTTTGTGATGAATCTTAATGTACAGAGTATCTGTATCAGGACTTGTGATAAATTGTTTTTTGTGATGAATCTTAACTCTGTGGCAATTTGATTCACACAATCAAATCATCACAACAGAGTTAAGAAGTTAGGACTGCCACACCCATGGCAGTCCTTAGAGCTGTCAAGACGGGCCGGCGGGGCGGGCTGGCCCGTAACCCACCATAACCCACCATTTGACGGGGCGGGGCGGGCCGACCCACCATTTTGGCGGGCTGAAAAAAATCCAACCCAGCCCAACCCACCAGCGGGCCGCGGGCTAGGCGGGCCGGCCCGCTTAATTTTTTAATTTTTTAATTTTTTAATTATTGTTTAGTTTCTTAGAAGGAAAAAAAAATCATATATATAATATTTTCTACCCACTCTCATATGCATCAAATTACAAGTAAAATACAAGAAACATTATAATAGTAGATATTTCTTAAAAATACCTTCATTCATGTAAATAAATGACCAAATTTAATATTTTATACGTCATTACTTGCATTAAATGAGAATTTTTATCATTTATAATACATATCTCATATATGTGCTAAATAAAAAAATTAAAAATTTTATAAAAAAATAGATGGCGGGCCAACCCACTTGGCCCGCGGGCTAGCCCACCGCGGGGCGGGCTACTAGCGGGCCAGCCCACCTAGGCCCGCCTGTTTGGCGGGCTCCTAAATGCTCGGCCCAACCCACCTTTTTGGCGGGCGGGGCGGGCCGGCCCAACGGGCTTAGCCCATTTTGACAGCTCTAGCAGTCCTACACTGAAGTAGGACTGCCAGGGTCCTGGCAGTCCTACTTCAGTGTAGGACTGTCATGGGTGTGGCAGTCCTAACTTCTTAACTCTGTTGTGATGATTTACACAATCAAATCATCACACAGAGATTCATAGTTAGGACTGCCACACCCATGGCAGTCCTACACTGAAGTAGGACTGCCAGGGTCCTGGCAGACCTAACTAAAACTTGCTGTAACAACAAGTTTTACTTAGGACTGCAGGACCCTGGCAGTCCTACTTCAGTGTAGGACTGTCATGGGTGTGGCAGTCCTAACTATGAATCTCTGTGTGAATTTGATTCACACAATCAAATCACCACACAAAGATTCATAGTTAGGACTGCCACACCCATGGCAGTCCTACACTGAAGTAGGACTGCCAGGGTGCTGGCAGTCCTAACTAAAAATTGATGTTACAACAAGTTTTAGGTAGGACTGCCAGCACCCTGGCAGTCCTACTTCAGTGTAGGACTGCCATGGGTGTGGTCGTCCTGATACTGATACTCTGTGACAGTTTCTCAAACTAAAACGATGTGACAGTGAACACTCATATAACACAGATAAGACACAGGTAGGTACATACAACACAGGTAGGGTAGGCACATATAACACAGGTAGGCACATGTAAACAAATATAACACTGGTAGGCACATATAGTACACAGGTAGGCACATATAACACAGGTAGGCACATATAACGCAGGTAGGCAAAATCAAACACATATAACTCAAAATTTACTCTATATATATTACTGGACTTCATATTTCACTGTATACAAAAGTGGTCCTCCATATACAAAATGTCAGACTGTAAATATATCTATACTTAGTCGATTTTGACGTCATAGTGGTCAGCAGGTAAGTCTCTTGGCTTCTCAATCTTCAACAACTTCTTACAATGGTTGATCTGGTCAACGAAAGGTGTGGTCCAAGTGATGGCTTCGACCGGTGCTCTTTTGTACCAAACTGTTGAAGGTAGAGGAATCAGAGAATGAACGATCATCTTTAGTATAACGAAGTGATCCCCGATCAGACCTATAGTACATAGGTTAGACACTCCGTGGTCCGTCGGAGTAGCGCACATCGGAAAGAATGTATTGTTAATATCCGACGAGATATGTACAAAGGTATCATGTACCTATTAGCAAATAAATAGTCGGCAGACGGGACTGACATGTAGTGGTCTGTCCCGGTAACACCGTCCGTGCAACGGATACTTAACAACAAACTTACAACCGTATCATTCGCTTAGGATGCGGGAGTAGAATGGATTCACGGCGATATTTATTTATCTGATGTGCACAATGGAGGCCCATTGTATGTCGATATATACACCCGCAAACCTCGGGATCAAGCCCGACAAACTTTGACCTTTCAATCTCATTAGCTATTAAGGCCAACGTCTTGTGAGATACCACGCGCATTAAAGCATCTAAGAGTACTTCTTTTCTATGCTCATGCTTGACTATATTCAAACTCATCTCAAATGATGCCTTAATTTCATTCACCGTCCGGTCTACTGATAAATGTATAGCTTGCCAAACAGAGACGAAGTTGCCAAGAGATGATTTTAGGTGCCTCTTCAATAAAGAGTGTGCTCCTTCGACACGGTTGGTAGTTGTCGTGCCGTAATGCTTCACCACATTCGACCATACTAAGACGAATTGTTCTTTGTGCGGTTCAAGCCAAGTATCTTTGATGTAAGAAATGCATGCCGGCTCCCTCGCCTCCCACTTTTGCTTGAATAAGTACCATGCGGCGTCGTAACTGGCAATCGTAGATGCTCGCCACACATAATTCCAATCATTGTAGAATTCGTCAAAAATCTGCATATCGATTTTACCATCCTCCTTTCGAAACTTCAACTTACATTGGGCTTGAATATTACGATTGACATGCCAAGTGCATAGCAATGTATCCGCTTGAGGCAAAACAATGCGAATAGCATTAATTAGGGCATACTCTCTATCGGTAACAAATACTGACGGCTCTGTATGACCAGTGTAAAGTGTTTTTAGTTTCTCCAACGCCCATGAGTAGTCTTCAAGTTTCTCACTCTTCATGAAGCAAAATGCCACTGGAAATGTTTTCCAAGTAGAGGTGAACCCGACAACATGAAAGAGAGGCATCTTGAACTTATTTGTCTTGTACATGCAATCAAGGACTAACACGTCGGCAAAAGACCTGGCCAAATTTGTGCAATCAGGATGAGCCTAAAAGATTGATAATACTTCATTACTCTGGGAATGTCTTCTATGGAACTCAACATAATGATTATCGGCAAGCAACTTGAGGACTTCTTACATCGCCATTCTTGATTTCGTCCGGACATTGTTTGAAGAAGCTAGGGCGTTGTATATTGACTTCATTGTAGACATGTTCTTCTCATCTTCATGTCGTATGACGGAATATATTTGTCTCGGTGCAACTCCGGAGGTGGACAAGTCTTCGACTATCTTCTTCTCCGTATTGTTCAACCGTCCGACATACGGATGACCCAATAGCGTCTCGGCAATCTCATGGTTGTGGGTTCCATTCTTCACTTCTACTGTCAATTTTCCTTCTTCTTCGTTTCTAATATGTATCGTGAATGGACAACTAAATTTCCTCGTTCCAACATTTATTCTTGGAACTTTACTTTGGATAACTGTATTTTTCTTGTGCGTTCTGAACACACCACCTCTTTCACAGCCCACCACCACAGTTTGTCGTCCCGGTCGATTTCGGGCCGATCTGGATATCACTAGAACAATGTTGTTTTCCCGTCCGACTTCTCGACACCAATGTACCGCGCCCTCGCTTGATTCAAAACATAGATTAGTCCAAAATAAATGGGCTACATTGACTGCAATTGGAGCCGGTACCGCAAAATCGGAAGATCTCAAGTCCTACAATAAAACTTAAAGGTTAGTACAATTAGACAACATCCTAAAGCAAATAGGTTTCATAGATTAGGCCCGTGCATAAGATTGGTGTCCATAAATAGCAAATTGTGTTAATAGCAAGACCGTCTTTTGTACAGCAATTGGTGTTAATAAATTATAAACACCTTTACTGACTAAAACTCTGCATTCAGGTATCATAGACTAGGACTGCCAGAGTGGTGGCAGTCCTCCACAGAAGAAGGACTGTCAGGACCCTGGCAGTCCTACATATTTGTAGGACTGCCAGGGTCCTGACAGTCCTTCTTCTGTGGAGGACTGCCACCACTCTGGCAGTCCTAGTCTATGATCTGGACTGCCAGAGTGTTGGCAGTCCTCTGTGTCACAGCACGATTTTAAATCCGATGACAAGTTCAAATGTAGTTACCAAGAGAGCTTCTGATGCATCAAAGTTGTCTTCGGACGTTGCGGGAACATGTTCTTCGGACGTGGCGGGAACGTTTGATGATCCCGGTTGATCCATGTTCAATATTTTTCTACATTTAACACATAATTCAACTTTTATATGTGAAATTCTTGTTTAAAACATGAAACCTATTTTAGTTCGATGACTTACCAAAAAATTGGAGAAGTCAATGACCTAAAGTTGAGGGAGAGAACAATTTGCCAAAAATGTAGGGAGAAAAGAAAAGAAAAGAATTAGGGTTTTAATTCTTTGACCTAAGAGAAGGAGAGAAGAAAATAGTTGAGGGAGAAAAGAAAAGAGAAGAAGGAGAGAGAAAATGAAACGAAAAATTGGTATTTATAGGTGTGCTTGGGCTAGCCCCTAGCAAAATTTTTTGATGGCAAACTTGTAATATTCTTGAACTATTTTGGGCTAGCCCCTAGCAAAAAGGGTGGTGCCCTTAGAAAAAACCA
Source organism: Iris pallida (assembly GCA_029216955.1). Classification (NCBI taxonomy): domain Eukaryota; kingdom Viridiplantae; phylum Streptophyta; class Magnoliopsida; order Asparagales; family Iridaceae; genus Iris; species Iris pallida. The sequence continues at coordinate 5,047,935 of JANAVB010016800.1, read as the reverse complement.
TTGAATGTTATGTCAAATTGTGCTTTATCAAAGCAGTCCACAACAATTGTGTTAATCAATGTTTTAAAAATCGACCGGACCGGCCGGTTGAACCGGTTCAACTGTGAACCAATAGTTTTTCCGATCCGGTTTAGCATTGACCCAGTGTTTTGTAAAAAATTAATATTTTTTATAAAAAAATAGTGTCCATAAGAGATTAAACTTAGACAATTTAGATTAACCTACTGGTTGAACCACTGGTTGACTCCGATCCAGTGCCTTGGCCGGATGAAACTCCAGTCCGATCTTTAAAACATTGGTGTTAATGACACCTAAAAAAGTACCAAGGACACAACATCCAGAATTTAGACAATGTCGATCACGAAATGGAGGCCGTGTATGGACTCATCGGTTTGAAACGATTCCGTAGACACGGAGCACATCTCGGTCAGAGCTCTGTCATTCAAACGACACACGCATAAAAAATCGATGCAAAAAAAAAAAAAAAAAAAAAAAAAAAACAGAGACCAAAATTTGGCCAACGCATATATCAAGTGGAAGAAATTTCAAAGACTATTGACGTGAACTGTATCAAAAATAAGAGTTTTGGAGCACGACCGGTATCAAAAAAATAGAGTCAGTCACGCAAATCAATGAAAAAAAAATTAATTAGATGAGCCCAAAGGGGCGCACATGCCTGCAACTTGTTACATCTTTTTTTGGCTCAAAGAAAATGAGCATAATAGCAACTGACATTGTTGTTGTTGCTGACTTTGTTACCACATTTATTTTTTCTCTCATTAAGGCTCGTTTGGATTAAGTTTTTGTATTTTTAGGAATAGACAAATTATTAAATGGAGCCCTTTGTTTTTAAAATTATATTTAATTAAATTTGTTTTTTTTCTTTTTTCCTTTCGAGATGCAAATGTACCAATTAAATATTTATATAAAATATCGCATTTGATAGATAACTAAGGAGATAATTGTTGTTCTCATTTAATCATCTGGCCTATGTCAATTAAACAATTAAGAAAATAAGATAATTGTTGTTCTTCTTAAATCACGGGGTCCTATGTCAACTAAATAATTAAGAAAATGAGATGATTGTTGTTCCGACCTCTTAAATATGGGGTCCTAGGTCATTAAATATTTAAGAAGATGTTTTGTTTCCTTTTTTGCTTCACATATATTTGACACACACAAAAAAAATCGTATAAAGCTACATTTGAAGACTACAACTACTCTGAATTTAAATAATTACAACATAATGCAACCAAGTTGCTACAATATGAGACATAAGATAGAAATGTTGCTAGGGTGATGATGATCACCGTTTCTCAAAGCAAGATTCGATCATTTTTCGTCGATTTACTCCCAGGAACCTGCAAGTTCAAAGAGTTAAACTTCTGGAATGCTCCTTTATCACCCTATGTGTAATGGCCGCTCCATGCGATGCATTTGGATGGTTCGTTGGCTGGAAAGATCTGGTTAGAACTTGGATTCATGTAGATGAATTAGTCAGATATCTATGTGCGCAGGACAAAATCGATTCGTCAAAGATGGGTGGTTTTGACCATTCTCTCCTTTAGCTTCACACTTAATAAAATTGATCTTGCATGTCTTTGATGCTATGTTCCATGAGATTGCTATTGTTAATAAAAAGAACCAAGATAAATGGGAGTAATATTTTTGTTAACAACTTGCTATATAAAACATAGAATATTAACTTACTACTATAGGTATAGATTTTTGTAATATTGTAGTTATGTTATCATGTGGAGTATGATTCTATTGTTATGTTATCATGCAACATCTAGTGTTGTTACTACAGAGAAATATGATGGTATAAATGTGGCTTGGTGCTACAAAATGGTATGGATGTGACTTGGTGCCACATAATGGTATATACGCGGTTTGGAGCCACGGGATGGCCGGATGTGTTGGTATAACGTTAAGTAGTGATTTACATTATTTTATTTTAGTTTTTGTACCATGTATATATTTTATAGTTAAACTGTTCACGCATATTGCATGGTCATGGATAACTTGTGCATAATGTATGATTCCTCGAACGGTTGTCAGGACACCGGGACTGGTTCAGCCTAGGAGGATCGAGGAGAATAAGTATTGACGTATTAGAGGACGACGGTGTTTTGTACGTCACGTTAATGATATAATTGACTAGTTGCATGTGTCGCATAGACAGTAGCTAACACACGTCAAATCCAACATTTATGCCTAGTAATGGTGTAGATCTTACACATAGCAGTGCTTCTACATGTAAGAAGGTGAAATCAGTGCATTTCATCACAGAGTCCAAAGGCTATAAATAGCCCCATATTTGGTCGAAAGTTTTGGTCGTTGAGCTAAATAGTATATTTGTTGCTAGCCCTTCTTCTTCACATCATTTGGAGCTCGAAGTCCCTCTTCTCCATAATGTTGGAGGTCGAAGTTGAGCTAGTACTTCCCCTCCACAGTGTTGGGGCTCAAAGTTTCTCTTCTCCATAGTATTTGGAGCTCGAGACTTAGCAAGTATTCTTTCCATCTCTTATCCACAGTGTTTGGAGCTCGAGACTTAGCAAGTGTTCTTCTAATTTCTTCTCCACAATGCTTGGAGCTCGAGACTTGGCAATTGTTCCCCCATAGTCGTCCCGGACTGTTAACGAAGTAAAGTGATCATGCATTGATCGGATCTCCATTGTCACCTACTCCTCATAATCTTTTTTTTCTCTATGTACCCTAAAGTTTTTGTTGTAATCGCCGAGAGTCTTTGCGATTAGGAATTTGTTGTGTACATCAAAAGTTTTTGATAAAAAGGAAACATTGTGCTCTTCTTTATATGTCGTAAATAGTGGTCGGTGAATGGCCTTTCTTCCTTCATCTAGTAGCTTTCCTCGTGTGGGCATGGCAACTTGCAGGGCGCTTAGAATTGTTCTCACGTGAGAACAAGTATTTTCTTGTTCAGTTCGAGTCAGAGGCTGATACGAACACTGTCTAAGAGAAGGTTTCTTGGCTATATCATGGGCGTTTAATGGTGATTAAATATTGGTCGGCGGAGATGGTGATGGATCGAGATATACTGGATACTATACCGATCTGGATCTAGTTTTCTGGATTACCTCTGGTGCTCTGGATTGATTCAATTTTCAGTAAGCTCACAAGTTTCGATGGAATCCCAATCCAAATGGATATTCCAATAGTAGATCAGTCTAGATTAGTGTTTGCTAGGGTGCTATGGAAATCACAATACTTTGGGAGATTATTAAAGATATTCCAATCGACTTGGCCAATAGGAAGGTGATTCGACTTTCTATCATCTATAAGGATATGCCAAATTGTTGTGTTCTACATGTCACTGCTTCGGACATGAAGAATGACAATGTCCAAATCCTACTGGTTGGGATATTTGGGAAGAGGTCTCAGAAGTTCTTCGTAAATAATCTGTTGAGATGGAACATACATGCCCAGATATTATGCCTAGCTGCAGAGGATCCATCATCGCCCGTTTAGACATATGCACAGATACTTCGTCTAATATTGATGTACGACTAGTTGGAAGTGATGCACTCCTGTTGTCGTGCCCTACCCCATTTTAGGTCAACCAGAGGAATCGAAACGTAATGACGTTTAGACTTAGCCATGCAACAGCTTACTCGAAGTCCCGCTCGGCTGAGGCAACTCCTCGCTCAGGTGGTTGGCTTCGGTAAACTTGCCTCAGCTTGACCTTCACACTAATAAAATAGAGTTTTATATGCACTGAGTAGGTTTGCTAATAAAAGAGATGAACTCACATAGCTAAAGAAATAATCTTATTGAGTCAAGTGTGTGTGCAGAACATGAAAAAAGTGCAATAATGTTGCTTGGATGTTCTCCACGATGGTTTTCAAAGTTGGTACTGGGTCCTTCGACCGCACGATTGAGTTAAGTAAAATTCTGCCACAGGCTATCGACTTGATGTCATAGCATACACGTTTGTACGTTTCCACGATCTCAAAGCTCGTCATATAGAATATGACTTGGTTAGGAGTCTTGCACGGAATACGGTTGGTTTATGGCACGGAACACGGTTGGTTCAAAGTTGAGTAAGCATGAGGACTATTAAATAGTCGTTCTTGAGTTTGAGTTAAAGGTATGGTAGACATGGAAGTGTTCGGGACTGTAGGTCTTTGAGGCAGACCCAAGTTCGGGAACTGTGTGAAAGTATAAAGGTAAAAGATGAGAATTGGTACAAAGAGAATGAGTTGACTTGAGTCTTGCATTATCATTGGACAACTTGTGCACAAGGTATTTGTCATGACCCGCTCCTGAATATTCGGATACGAGTCGGACATGCCCAGCCTACGTTGGAAGACTCAACGTAGTAAGCTGTAAACATCTAAGGAAAAACTTCAAGAATAACATAAAAGTAAACATCACAGCATCTAACCGTCCCCGAATGATCACCATAATCCACAAGTCATAATTCAATTTATACATGAAAGTACCAAAGAAATATCCAGTAACAAGAATGAAATACAACTATGAACTCTCAATACACAATATCTAGAAGTAAAGCAAAACAAATCTAAACCTGTAACCTCTAGCTAAGTCATGGATCCATCCTGCTCAGCTAAAATTTTGGGCTCTGGCCCACAAAGTGGAACGGTATCCTCAAGTACACCTGCAACATATCTAGTCAGGAGCGGAGCAAAGTACAATTCTAGTAATGAACAAGAACATCATGATATGGAAAAGAGTATAGGAGAACATGAAATATAAAGTACAGCAAAAGAACATGATAGTACAGAAATATAAAGTACATGAAGTACAGGAAATAAAGTACAAGAAGTAAATCTTGAACCTGAAGTACAAGATATAACATGTGCATAATATTTGAAATACAGCTAGCATATGTGACCGGCTGGGGTAAGCACAGGAATAAACACATGAAATGGGTACGACTTAGGGCCGGCGTGCAGAGTGTGAGGCCTAAGCTATCAACCTGAATATCTGATCCTTGGGTTTGGTCACATAGCTAGTGTATTTCCCCTCCCCGACCACAAATAAGTACAAGAACATGAAAGTACAAAAGTACATGATATCGTGTCATAACGTGTCACAAGAAAAGCACATGATATGAATGTAAATGAACATAAACCATAGAATGTACTTGCCTTGCTCAGGGTAGTAAGGAGTAGGAAGAAAATCTGTATGTTCACCTGGTTGGGTGCAAGTTGGTTAGATTAAGATACTGATATAAGAGATAACTCTAATATATCCACCATGTAATATTAACTATAACTATTAGTAAAATCAGGATACTAATTTAGTAAATATTTACTTTATGAAATACTACTACAATTCCAACTTAATAATGTGCCAACAGTGAAATTAATATTGAAGGTTAACACATTGCATCCTATATGAATAAATTCAACACCACTCTACTTCAAATTTCTCTTCTTGTCTTAGGCTAATCAGGCCGAAAGCAAAACTTTCCAAACTCAAAGTTAATAAGCCCAAGCCCATATTTACTGTTCCCCATGCCAGTAAGGCTCAAACCTATTCCACACAACCACAGTTCCAAAACACTAGAACCTAGCCTTATTAGTAACTCCCACCACATAACCAACTCCATACCTATAAGAATTAGCTATAAAACATCTCAAGTTTGAATATAAGGCCAACGGCTACTATCAACAATACTTCGAAATGAAATGAAACAGAACACAACAAAATCCCATCAAACCCATCCAAAAGAATCATACAGAAGTTACACCTATAGATTCAAATTGAATTAATTCCCTCCCACCAAATCAAAATATACAATTTGAATAAAAGAATATACAGTCCAAAAATAGGAATCAAATGGAAATCTAGAGCAATCAATAGACTGTACGCAAACTGCTCTTCAACTCAGAAGAATTCTCCATACGCAACCCATTCTACAGGTTTCAATACCACCAGTAGCCAATTGGTTCAAAGCACCCCACACCCCATATTGGACACGACTCGATTGAGTCACGGCTAACTGGATACGAACCCACAACAACCACAGCAGATACGAACGCAATGCTTGACCACAACGTACGATACGAACACTGGACACAAACACAACCGACATTACCCCCAAATTCAAATCAGGCAATAACAGAGAAAGGAATTTAGGAAAAAAATACTTAGAAAAAGGAAGGACCTAAAGAGGACTCGGCTCCATAAGCTGTCACTCCTTCTTCGTATTCAAATGCAATCACAAGTCCTGTTTAGACATTTTGTCGAACAGTTTGTCGAACAGTTCTCACGCAAAATGAGAAAGACAAAATTTAAGGAAAAAAATTATAATTCTTCCGCAATTTGAAAGAATCGAACGACGGCATACAATCTTCAAACAACTTACCAAGAATTCCAGATTCAAACTCCTTAGCTCACTCAATCCGTGATCCAACTGAACCGAATAGTTCTGCCAGTGATTAACCGATAAAACCGTGGATCGATCATCAATATCAAGATTCAGAAATTCAAAACGGATTAGTGAAAGAGACTCACCTCCTTGACACCGTCGATCGACGGAACGGAAAAGCGCCGCCGCGAAGGATTGATACTCAAACGATTGATGCCGAGATTTGATATAGAAAATCCAGGTCAAGAATAATTGGTCGACTGAAATCAAAGCAATATGGATGAATAGAACAGAAAGGAACTTACTGCTATCGGTACGATCGGCGTGCCGACGATGACAATCACCGGAGAGACTAGGAGCGCCGCCGTGAAGTTGATCCTCTAGTCGCGATGAAGGAACGCCTGGTCGTCGGAAGAGAAGAAGCGCAGTCACCGTCGGGAACTGGAACAATGGAGCATCCGTCGCGAGCTAGTCGTCGATCACTTCTGCCGCCTCTATCGTCGCCGCCATCGCCATGGAACCAGAGAATTAGGGTTAGGGTTTGGCTGATAATTTTGGGGAAGAAAGGGAAACAGGGAGTAGAGCTTTACTAAAAAAATAGTTGGTGGAGAATGAGAATGAGTTTCTGCTCATTCCTCTCTCCTCTGCATATATAATGGAAAGAAAGGATTTACAATTCACTCCCTCCTTAATTAATTATTACGAATTGGCTAGGGAAGTTGTTGGGAAATGGTTATGGTTAGAAATTTGTTAGGAAAGTTTGGGGGGACCACTTAGTTAGTTACTAACCAACAATTGGTTAACAATCCACAAATCATAAATTAAAACTTTCTCCCAAAAATAAATGCTAATAAAATTATAAATGAGGAAAACAATTGAATATATTAGGAATATTCAAAAAAATTCATAAAATCGGGAAAGTGGGGTTACAAATCTTCCCCTAGAAAATTTCGTCTTCGAAATTTCAAAGAGTGCGACATGATACAGAAAATGACACAAAGTTTAAAATTGAGAATACGCTCAACGACTAGGTACGAAAATCATAACAATTTGAAATGATTTAGCATGACAAAATAAGTAGAGAAAATGGCACGATTGAAAATGATCAAAAATTGATCAGGCACTGAGTGAAACAAAATTTAATTAAGACCATGTATGATAATTTCATATAGGGAGTTGAAATAACACTATCTAACAATGATCAAGAATTTAAATAGGCATGAGGTGACATGAATTTTATTACAACTTACAGGAGTAAAATCATTAAGGCACGAATTTCAAAAGCATGATCAAAATAAATTTTTTTAGCACGATTGAATTAAAAGAAATAGGAAAGGCAAGGTTAGATAGGCATGATCAAAATTAGACAAAACACGATCAAAATATAAGTAAGATTTAAAAATCTAGTGAAACGGAATCAAATTCTAGCAATGTATATTTATTAAGAAAGTCAAATGATCCAACACTAAAATGCAAAAATGGAAATTGCAAGGGTTGATTGAGAAAACGTATGAAATACCCATGAGGTATTAGTATCAAATCAAGGTGAACGTGCAAGGATTCGTGATTCATGAAAAATCGATAATCATATGAAGGGGATATAGTCACTATGGTAGCCGAGAACATATAAATATTTGAAGTCACTTCACTTAAAAATCCATGCCCCGCCAATGTATCCTGGCTGCAGTAAACTTTTTTGCTCCGTGACTCAAATAATGATATGTTACCGAATATTATATCAACTTTATCCATTTTCAAACGAAGCAACTCTAGAGATCAAAATATGAAGAATTAGGACAAAGTCTTAATAATATCCGAAAACCTATGAATGTCTGAACCACTTCAACTTAGAGTTCATGCCTCGCTAGAGCACTGCTGGCTGCAGTGAACCCTCAGTCTCCGTAGTCCAAATAATGGCTGCAGCACGCACAACTGCCACGCCCTAGTAGGTCATCGAATAGTCTCTCAACCTTATCCATAGGGATTACCAAAAGTTCAGATAATTCAAAATGAGTTCCAATAGTCCAAGTCACAATAAAAGGTAATGTTATCTATCTTTTAGAAAAAAGGGGTTTTATTAGGTACTAAGAAACAACAAGGAGGTCTTTAGAAATTAATCTTGAACACGAAACAAAGTTTCGAATAATAACCAGGATCTCAAATGGCAAACAACCTCATATAGGGAACAAAAACCCGAATAGATAACAAAGTCCCCGATGGTGAACATAAAGCAATGTATAGAATAGAAACGAAATTTCGAAGTAAGAAGCAAAATCCCATACCGAAAACGGAGTTCAACAAAATCTCGAATAACAACGAAATCTCGAACAGATCTCAAATGGAAAACGAAATCTCCAATAGGATACAAAGTCTCAAATAGAAATAAAATATCAACAAAGTCGCAGATAGAAAGTAACTCTCAAATAGAAAATCTCAAACAAGAAGCAAGACTGTGAATAGCGAGCAGAAAATAGAGTATCAATTAGTGAATAGGAAACAAGCATCAAATGGTGGATATGAAACAAGAGAAATCTCAAATAGGAAACGAGGTCAAACAAGGTCGTGAACAGAAACAAATTCTTGAATATGAACAAGTCACGAATATGAAATAAAATATCATAGGGAACGAATCAAAATCTCATATTAAAACAAAATTTTAAAACAATGTCTCGAATAAGGACAGAATCTCAAACAAGTCTCGAATAGAAACGAAATCTCAACAAGGTTTGAATGAGAAACAAAGTTGCGAAATGAAATCCTGAGTAGGAAATAAAATCTCAATAAAACAAGGTTCGATTAGGGAACAAAATTTCGAATATAAGTCAAAAAATAGGAGATAAAGTCATGAATAGTGAATATGAAAATGGGATATCTCATAGTGAACATGAAACAAGTCTTGAACGGAAAAATAAAACCTTGAATAGAAACCAGAGTTTCGAATAGGAAACAAGATCGTAGAATAGGAAACAATATCTCGAAATGAATCTCGAATAGGAACCAAAGTTTATAATAGAAACAAAGTCTAATAAATTCTCGAATAGGAAACAAAATCTCTAGTGGAAATAAAACCTCGAATAGGAACAAAATTTCAAACAAAGTCTCGGATAGGAAACAAAATCTCAATTGGGAAACAAAATCTAGAATATAAAATAATATCTCGGGTAGGGACAAAATCTCGAAGTAGAGAACGAAGTCTCAGATGAAGTCTCAAGTAGGGACCGAATCTCGAATAAGAAACAAAATCTCAACAAAGTCTCGAATAGAAAACCAAATCTCAAATAGGAAACAAGGCTTAGAATAGTGAATGGAAAACAATTCTCGAATAGAAAGCAAGAAAGTTTTAGAAAAATCTAGGTACTAAGAGAAAATCTAAGGGAATTGGATTGCGAATCACGATCCACGATCTTCTCCAACCATGCAAGAAGAGTCTTTTGTCTTAAGTATTCTTCCGGAACTGGAATCACTTCAACTTCTTCAACTGTCCTAACATAGGCTGGTCCATCAACTGGGTACTACAAATGGTGATAGTAGGAGCGACAGGGGTGGTAGAAGCTCATAAGCGTCAAGTGTAGGTGAATCCGTAGTTCCTATGTTGCGTGTCTGAACCATCTGATAAATAGAAAACTGTTAAAATGGCCTAACTATAGATAATAAGCAAACCTAGTAATTAATATGTATAACCATACTTAGTAAAATATACCCATAACCATTTTCCCACAATCCTATGCTGTTATGAGTTTTTCTTAGTCTAACAGGTTCTCCAATAGCACTCTATAGCCTAAGTGCCATTAGGATGGACCTGTATGGGACACCACTAAAAATATGTCACGACCCGCTTCCGAATATTCAGATACGAGTCGGACACGCCCAATCTACGTTGGAAGACTCAACGTAGTAAGCTGTAAACATCTAAGAAAAAACTTCAAGAATAACATGAAAGTAAACATCACAATATCTAACCGTCCCAGAATAATCACCATAATCCACAAGTCATAATTCAATTTATACATGAAAGTGCCAAAGACAAATCCGGTAACAAGAATGAAATACAACTATGAACTCTCAATATACAATATCTAGAAGTAAAGCTAAACAAATCTAAACTTGTAACCTCTAGCGAAGTCATGGATCCATCCTACTCAGTTAAAATCCAAGGCTCTGACCCATAAGGTGGAACGGTATCCTCAAGTACACCTGCAACATATCAAGTCAGTTGCGGAGCAAAGTATAATTCTAGGTAATGAACAAGAATATCATGATATGGAAAAGAGTACAGGAGAATATGAAATATAAAGTACATGAAAAGAACATAAAAGTACAGAAATATAAAGTACATGAAGTACAGAAAATAAAGTACAAGAAGTAAATCCTGAACCTGAAGTACAAGACATGACATGTGCACAATATTTGAAATACAGCTAGCATATGTGACCGGCTGGGGTAAGCACAGGAATAAGCACATGAAATGGGTACGGCTTAGGGCCCGCGTGCACGGTGCGAGGCCTAAGCTATCAACTTGAATTTCTGATCCTTGGGTTTGGTCACATAGCTAGTGTATTTCACCTCCCCTACCACAAGTAAGTACAAGAATATGAAAGTACAAGAGTACATGATATCGTGTCATGACGTGTCACAAGAAAAGCACATGAATGAATGTAAATGAACATAAACCATAGAATGTACTTGCCTTGCTCAGGGTAGTAAGGAGTAGGAAGAAAATCTGAATGTTCACCTGGTTGGGTGCAAGTTGGTTAGGTTAAGATATTAATATAAGAGCTAACTCTAATATGTCCACCATGTAGTATTAACTATAACTATTAGTAAAATCAGGATACTAATTTAGTAAATATTTACTTTATGAAATACTACTACAATTACAACTTAATAATGTGCCAACAGTGAAATTAATATTAAAGGTTACCACGTTGCATCCTATATGAATAAATTCAACGTCATTCTACTTCGAATTTCTCTCCCTGTCTTAGGCTAATCAGGCCGAAAGCAAAACTTCCCAAACTCAAAGTTAATAAGCCCAAGCCCAGATCTATTGTTCTCCATGCCAGTAAGGCTCAAACCTATTCCATACAACCACAGTTCCAAAACACTAGAACCTAGCCTTATTAGTAACTCCCACCACATAACCAACTCCATACCTACAAGAATTAGCTATAACACATCTCAAGTTTGAATATAAGGCCAACGGCTACTATCAACAATACTTTGAAATGAAATGAAACAGAACGCAACAAAATCCCATCAAAACCATCCAAAAGAATCATACAGAAGTTACACCTATAGATTCAAATTGAATTAATTCCCTCCCACCAAATCAAAATATATAATTTGAATAAAAGAATATATAGTCCAAAAATAGGAATCAAATAGAAATCTAGAGCAATCAATAGACTGTACGCAAACTGCTCTTCAACTCAGAAGAATTCTCCATACGCAACCCATTCTACTGATTTCAATACCACCAGTAGCCAATTGGTTCAAAGCACCCGATATGGCCATATTGGACACGACTCGATTGAGTCACGACTAACTGGATACGAATCCACAACAACCACAACAAATACGAATGCAACGCTTGACCTCGAACACTGGAAACAAACACAACCGGCATTACCCCTAAATTCAAATCAGGCGATAACAGAGTAAGGAATTTAGGAAAAATTACCTGGAAAAAGGAAGGACCTAAAGAGGACTCGGCACCAGAAGCTGGCACTCCTTCTTCGTATTCAAATGCAATTGCAAGTCCTGTTTAGACATTTTGTCGAACAGTTCCCACGCAAAATGAGAAAGCCAAAATTTAAGGAAAAATTTATAATCTCTTCCGCAATTTGAAAGAATCGATCGAAAGCATACAATCTTCAAACAACTTACCAAGAATTCCAGATTCAAACTCCTTAGCTCACTCAATCCATGATCCAAATGAACCGAATAGTTCTGCCAGCGATTAACCGATAAAACCATGGATCGATCATTAATATTAAGATTCAGAAATTTAAAATGAATTAGTAAAAGAGACTCACCTCCTTGACACGGTCGATCGACGGAACGGAAAAAGCGCCGTCGTGAAGGACTGATACTCGAACGATTGATGCCGAGATTTGATATGGAAATTCCAGATCAAGAACAATTGGTCAACTGAAATCAAAGCAATATGGATGAATAGATCGTAACGGAACTCACCGCTATCGGTATGATCGGTGCGCCGACAATGATAATCATCGGAGAGACTAGGAGCGTCGCCTTGAAGTTGATCCTCTAGTCGCGGTAGAGGAACGCCTAGCCATCGGAAGAGAAGAAGCGCAGTCGCTGTCCGGAACTGGGACAGTGGAGCGTCCGTCGCGAGCTAGTCGTCGATCACTTCCGTCGCCTCTATCGTTGCAGCCATCGCCATGGAACCAGAGAATTAGGGTTAGACTTTGGCTAATAATTTTGGAGAAGAAAGGGAAATCGGGAGTAGAGCTTTTCTAAAAAAATAGCTGGTGGAGAATGAGAATGAGTTTATGCTCATTCCTCTCTCCTCCTCTGCATATATAATAGAATGAGAGGATTTACAATTCACCCCCTCCTTAATTAATTATTACGAATTGGCTAGGGAAGTTTTTGGGAAATGTTTATGGTTAAAAATTTGTTAGGAAAGTTTGGGGGGACCACTTATTTAGTTACTAACCAACTAATTGGTTAACAATCCACAAATCATAAATTAAAACTTTCTCCCAAAAATAAATGCTAATAAAATTATAAATGAGGAAAACAATTGAATATATTAGGAATATTCAAAAAATTCATAAAATCATGAAAGTGGGGTTACAGTATTGGTTCCTTGAACGATCGCCGGGACACCACGTTCGTATCGGCCTAGAAGGAATTGCAGGTATCTCGTGCCTTCAGTGGGCGTGTGGCTGACCACTAAAGAGCGTGCCACTGATATGAGTATTTAGGAACCTTCTAGGGAGACCGTGCCTCTTACATGAAGTTTTTTCGTCTTATATTTAGTCCAAAATGGCTTGTGGTTCCAGTGACTATCATATAGTTTGAGTCGGCTTGATAGTGGCAATTCACAGACATGCCTTAGAATGAGTCAAAAAGAGTGTGCATGGCACGAATGGGTCTAAAAAAAGTGCGTATGACACAAATGAGACAAAAAGAGTGTGCGCGGCATGAATGAGTCAAAAAAGTATGCACGGTACGAATGAGTCAAAAAGCATATGCACAGCACGAATGAGTGAAAAAGTATATGCACGACACGAACGAGTCAAGAAATGGATACACAGTATACAAACAAGTTTGGAGCCTAAGATTTGGCTATAGCAGAAACACATGCTTCGACACGAGATGTGGTGTCGTTGAGTCGTGGTTACTAAGTTCACAGTTGTATGATGTAGCAAGTTTCACGATAAAACAAAAAAAGGCCATAAGGCGAGTATTGAGTAAATTGTACTAAGTTACGAGGCACGGCCACAGTTTTGTCACATAAATGAGTTTGTATGGCACGATTACGTCGTTTCGTTACAAAGTAGACCAGGTATATGTCTTAAAACTGATCCTAAGGCAAGATTAGAAAGACCACAAAAAGAATATGTTATACTCACTAAAATAACGTGTTAGTTTTTGTATGGCTAGATGAGGGGCCCACTCACCTGTACAGTTGTGTACTAACATTCGACCAATTTTTATGTGTACGTTACAGGTACTTGATCGTTGGAGACGGAGCTCGCTTGGATGTGTCGAGGCATGGATGTTCCTTGACGTTTCGAGGTGTGCGATCGCACAAGAGTCTTCACCTATACGGGACATAATGTTTGGACATCGTCTTATAAAGCATCCACAAGTGGCAAGTCTTGAACTTTTGTAATTTAAAGAATAGAGAGAGATAGAGAGAGAGAGAGAGAGAGAGCTGAGTGCTTGTATTCAAAGATAAGGTGAGCTTGAGTGACTTGTAATTTTGGCTTCGCGTCCTTGTAATCTTATTTTTAATATTAATAAAGAGTATTATTTTGTACATGTCTTTGAAATATTCTACTTTTCTGCTTGGACCTTCTGTGCGACGATCCTGTCGTTCAGTCTGTAATCGACCGAAGTGCAACCTAGGCTCGTGCAGCATCACGCCCTAGTGAGGACGAACATTTTTGCGAAATCGGGGTGTGACACCTGCCACAAGACCTTCATCGTTCAATTCTGAGAGTGGTCACTTCTTCGTTAAGATTTGGAGTGACATACCCAAAAAATGGAGGAGCTAGGGGTAATGGCCAACAGCTACCCATACCTGACCCATACAATAGAGTTGTAGTTGGAAAGGAGGCTGGAGAGAGAGATGGTGTTATCACCTCAGGAGCTTCCTTCAAAGACCGATGGACAGTTTATATCCGAAAGTTGGTATTTTGTAGAGAGTTCAAAAATGCTTCTAGCAAGATCTTGAGAACGAGACTGAATTTTCACCCCCATAATATTTCCAAATTTGTTGTCGGGGTCAAGGGGCAGGTTCCTCTTATAAGGCTGCTCCATTCGAGGTCTGGTTTGCTTCGAAAAAACTACTAAATTGTGAAGTTCTCCGGGGCTGCTGCATTACACGAAGCTGAGTTCTACGGGTTTGCTCCATTTTGTGGATTTGAGTTCTATGGGAGCTAGATATGCAAGTTTTTGCGAATCTAAGTTCCATGGACAGCTCTATTGTGTGAAGCTGAGTCCCGTAGGACAGCTCTATTCTGTGGAGCTGCTCTATTCGGATAGGTTACTCCATTTGTGTAATGCCTGTTGTTCGTATTACGTATTTGGAATACGTATACGTATTTTATCTTGTATTTGCATATCTCCTTGGTTTGGCTTGGCTTGTTTACTCTCGGTTTGGGTTGGCTTGGTTCGGCCGGCCCAATGCTTGGTTCATCATGGGCCAAGGGTGGGACACCTTATCCTATGCTTCTCCTTCATTTCCACCACAACCCCCTCTTTATTATCCCCACCAACCTTCTCTCTCCTCCATAATTCTCATTTACTTCTCCTTCCCCCACCATTACTCTTCTCCACCAACCAAGAACACCATAGACAAGTGCAACTTGCTTCCACAAGAGAACTTCTTTTGATGGTTTCATTAGCTTCTCCTCATGATTCTAAACCACATTAGAACTTGTCATTTTCTATTTTGAGACTTTAATTCATGTAGATCTAGAGTTTTTCTATTTTCGGATTTTTGGTGTTTTGATCTATTAAACTTCTTTGTTTTCAAGTTTTGATGGTTCCATGTTGTAGAGCATTTCATTCTACCCAATTTTGACCTTTGGAAAGTTAGATTCGGACTTGTTTTGACCAAGATTTGGACAATTGAAGCTTAGATTCAACTTTAGAGTTCTTGCTGTTCTTGCCATTTGAAGAAGACAGTGAACAGTGAGCTAGCTTTTAGCTTATGTCGCTGAGCTGTACGCTGCTCTTTAGCGAGCGTACGCCACCTTGAGTACGCTGCTCTTTAACGAGCGTACGCTAGCCTTCGTACGCTGCTCTTTAGCGAGCGTACGCTAGCCTTCGTACGCTGCTCTTTAGCGAGCGTACGCTAGCCTTCGTACGCTGCTCTTTAGTGAGCGTACGCTCACCTTGATACGCTGCCTGTTGGCAGCGTGTCTTGAGCGTACGCTAGCTTGAGCGTACGCGTGCCTTGGTACGCTAGCTTAAGCGAGCAAGGCGTACGCTGGCCCCTTTCGTATGCTAGCTCGAGCAAACGCAGTCTTGAGCGTACGCTAGCTTGAGCGTACGCTGACCTGTAGCTTGAGCGTGCCCTTGTGTACGCTGACCCTTACGTACGCTTCCCATTGGAAGTGTATGGATCCTTTGGTACGCAGACCTGAGCGTACGCTAGCCTGAGCATAGCCTGGCTTGAGCGTAGCCTAATTTTCCTTGATCTTCTATAGCCCTGTGTATTAATATTTTATTAGATATTTAACGTCCATTTTATATCCTTACGCCTTTTGTCATGAACTTGATAATCAAGGATTTGTTTAATATGTTTGGAAATGATACCTGAGCATGACACGATAGTGACCCGTAGTGGTGCACTCCTGATATAATGACCTGGCATGACCTGATAGTGGTCCGTCGTGGCGCACTCCTGACAAGTACACTTGACATGATAAACCTGACATGTTATATCTTGATAAGCTGTTGCGACGGCTACCTGACATGACATGACCTGTATGAATAACCTGGACACTGTGGGCGATTGTGCTTGTACAAATAATCCAGTCCTGTCTTGCATCATGTCTAGGAGGGGACTCCTGAGTACCACGGTTAGGAGTACCTACTAAAATGGACTAAGGTTAACAACTAGATTAATACATTAGTCATGAAGAGATTTTCCAGCTACAGGCAATTCCGTTACCTGGGCGCGCTTGGGATCTGTAGCCTGCCGTCGAGTAGGGCACATTTCCAGCACACTGTCATGTGTTGCACCCTTCAAACTGCTTAAGGGTACATGCGTTTCCTGGACGATGTATCCACCTGAATTCAACCCTAATCTCTCGACCTGGGTAACCTGGATGGTCTGCAGGGCTTGTGGCTGTAGAATAATCTCACTGCATCTTGTTAGTAATTAGGCTTGTGACAACCCTAGTTAGTTAAAGTATCAAGCCGTAGTTCTTGCTTGGCCGTAAAGTGATTGGATGGAGTCTAACCAGTCTAGTCTTGTCCTGACCTTGTTCCAGATCACTACCTCACTTGAATGCCTGTATTTATTTTACCGATAAATGGTGAGAAACCAAGCTCCGTTCAGACGAAGGGTTACAACCCCGGTCCTTGTTTTGTTTACGGGTTGTAACCTGGCTATCTGAATAGTTCCATGGTTATCTCGTCGTATATCATCCTGATATATTTACTTTTATTCCAGTCCTTATTTTATTTATATTTATATTCCTGTGCTGATTGCTGGTTTTAGTTCTTAAGTGAAGCTTCCTTTGTGGCACTTGCTCTTTCTGGGGTCTGACCCAGCTGGTTTTGTGTGGCCAGATTTCGGAGCAACTCCAGAGGATCTACCGACTTCCCAGCCAGATGGTGGCCACTAGACGGAACCCTGGCAACGAGTGGGTTATTTTTGGCTCCCCCGCTCTATTGTAAAAATATTATTTTGAGGCATTTAGCCGACGAGCACCTGTTTAGCTCGATTGCACTTTACTTACTGTCTGCCTACGGGCTGTAACATGATTGACAAATCCTAGGGTTGATCATGTATGACTAAACTCTTGCTAGTCCTAATATTTTGTAACGACTAGCTTCATGATCAGCTGAATATGTAATATTTGGGACGCCTTACTATTGTATATTTAATGATCATACATCTTGTGACTTTTACTTACTTGCTTGTGATTGAGACACTAGGCTTGTCCATGACCTTAAGAGACTGTTGGCTTGTAGATAAACCCTCATGTATCTAGACAGCCGTGACCGTATAGCGAGATGGATTCCATTTCATATACGTAGCTGGCTATGTCTGCCCCCGCTCTCCAGTATTCTGGTTCTGGGGCGTGACAATTTGCGGAGCTTCATTTCATGAGACTGTTGCATTTTCTTGTGTTTGATTATGGAAAACTTCTAAGCCTTCCGCAACGTTTGCTTCTAATAAACTTCTCTGTCTTTTCTGACATTTTTTGGGGTATATTTCTAACTCTTCCACGACACTTACTTCTTTTCTTAGGGTTGTTGCCTTCCGTGGAGCTCCCCCTGACCGTGAGACTAATCCATTAGATGGAGTTGCTCCATTTTGCAGAGCAAAGGACTTAGCCATTGCTGGTTGATCTGATCTTTTGAGAAATATATACTTATAGCCATTGTTGGCTGATTCGATTCAAAGGACATGTTGATAACTGTTGCTCGTTTGTTATATCATAAGAATTTTTTAGTTCATATACTTGTTTCATTCGAGGATGATCACGGATTATGAGCCTTCGTGGCAAAGCTATGTGCTGATAATGGGTTGTAGTCTAAAAGACTAATTTGTTCTTTAGGAACTCTATAGGAAGAAATGAAGAGAAAGAGAGAAATCTCTGATTTTATTCTGTATGCAACCCTCCAAAGTGTTCTCTTTACAATATATTTACAAGCCTTTAGGCTGTTATAAGAAGATAGTTTAAGATCTTAAAGGGATAAAAGAATACCCAAAATACTAAAGGAAGTCACGAGTTCTTAATTTATAAAACTCGAGTATAAAAAGTCGTTGGATTACATGCATCTCATCCCTTGATTTTTTTCCCAAGGGGCTAAAGAGAAAAATAAGTACACTTTTAATGTTAATGGAATCCACATGTCATATCCATATTGCAAGTTTTCATCTTTAGTTATTATTTGAGTTTCTATAGTCGAACTCAAAGATCCCTATCTATTAGTAACAATATAATGATCACATTCAACTCATAAATAGCGGGATGATTTGGGGTTGGCACACTCTTTATAATAATTTTGATGATTAACATAAATTATATACTTTTTGTTTTTTAGACTAACTTCTCAATGCATAAATCTTTGTATTACTAGCACTATAGTTAGAAGTTTCTCAAAAAGCAAGTATCGTGCTCAAAGTTCTATATTAAGACACAAAGAGAAGCCTATTTATTTTATTGTATTCAGAGTCTATAAAGTGTCTTAGGAACTTATAGACATAAGTGGTTGGTAAACCAAAATTTAAGATACACATGTAGTGTCCCGTTCCGCAAAGGCACTAGATAGACAAAGAAATCAGATTGTTGGCTCTGGAACAGAAGACAATTGATCTGGGTGAGTGGACAAAGGCTCATTTTCTGACTCTTTCACGTCTAATAATGAATCTGTATTTTGAAAAAAAGTTTTTTGATGAACGAACCGTTGCTATGCTAAATCAAGATAAAATAAGATGTATGCTAAGAAGTAAGAATGTTGCCTGCTAAAAAATGAATGCTGCCTTGATCGATAGTACCTTGCCATGCTAATAAGAAGAGAAAATAGATTGCTTTCATATTCTATATCGTATGCTATCAAAGAAGTAGGTTTTCATGCTTAAAGATATTGAACAACTCCGTTGCTGCGAAATTAGAGATTGGTTAGATATTTTCTGTTATCTTCTGCTACAAAGATTAATTTGCTTGACAAAAATTTGCAAATGTTACAAAGAGTTACACCAAAGAGATGACATGGCATGTCCATATAGAGAAGGGATATTGGCTCTGAAATGTGAAAAGATATGATACGGCTTGACCCTATAGAGAAAAAAAGATATGAACAGATATAAAATATTATTTATTGGTAACTGTTATGTCATAGAGATTTATCTGATAGAGTTGCGTTCATGCATTGGTCCTGGACAACTTGTGCACAAGGACAAAATCTCTACGACCGGTTCTGGGGCACTGGAACCGCTCGGCCTAGGGGGGATAGAGTAACACCCTAAGGTAAAGAGACCTCACGATCTGAGGGTGTATAGAATGTCTAATAGGGACGAGCTGAACCAAAGAGTCACATCAGCTAATCATGGAGAATGACATATAGACCATTATGTAGATAGGATGTCGTTTAGTAAAGAGCTGAACCCTGAACCACAACTGCTAGTATGTGTGTATATCAGTGCAGTGCTGAACCTTGAGTCATAGTTACTAGTATGCGCATGTATTAGTGAAGAGCTGAGCCTTGAATCGCAGCTGATAATCTAGTGTTGCATGCATATAGAGATATTTTTATAAGATAACAATGCAGAGACGAAAACAATATTGGTTATATTATGTTATTCTAATCCTTGTCTTGTACAGGGATGAATCATCGACTATGGGTAAGAGTCACTGAATAAGTGATGCAATCTATGTTATAGATTACAAAATCATGAACTGCTCCTGAGAATAAGATGTTGCACATAAAATATGTTGTTCAATTATAATTACAGAACTGTATCACTTATTCGCTGTTATCTGTAACAGAGAAGAGAATGCTAGATGTTATGTTATTGCTAAATTCCTAAAAGAAATGATTATGGCTAATGAAACACGCTGCACACTTCACATGAAATTAATAGTCATCGTGTATAAATGGAATAGTCTCCTGAATGCTTGAAATGAATTGTGGAATTTCAAAAGTGTTTTCTAAAGATGTAATCTTACTTTGTACTGCATGAAATGAACGTAGTAAAAGTAGCAAGATCATATCATATGAAATATTTTTTCACTAAATAAATTAGTGATTGTTTAGACAATGTGGCATTTGTTCACATCACCAGAACATTAATATATTGATCCTCCACCAGCTTGCCTACAGGTGCAAGGTGGACAAAATGAATGATCTGAAGCAAAGCCCGAACCTCATCCTCAGGAGCCAGAAATCAGAAAAAGAATATGCAAAAGAGATGGTTTTCTATATAAGGGGATGTAATGTATGGAATGGGATCATTGTAATTCTGTATATTCGTGAGAGATTATAAGCCAAGTACGACGTGTATCAAAGAGCTATTGAAAATCTTGTAATCAATTCAATGTTATCAATAAAGAGAATATGTTTCTATTATCATTGTGTTGACTCCTATTTTTTTACAATATTGTTCGCTACTTTAATTTTTTGTATTTAAAGTTCTGTTGCGTTATTGTCTACTATGTCTATTCACTACAAAAATACAACATTTTAGCGATGGATATTTAGCGATGGATGTATTCCGTCGCTAATAGCGACGGACTTCCGACGAAACAACGATGGTCTTTCGTCGAATTGCAGCAAATGTTTTTAATTTTAAGGGAAAATCTCGGTCGAAAATCCATCGCCATATCGTCGGATATATAGCGACAAAAAAATAACCCGTCGCTATGTCGTCGCCCAGTTGTCAATATTTTGCAGAAAAATATTTAAAAAATTGGCGCAAAAATTGGGTGACCACATAGCGACGGATTATCCATCGGCAAACTAGCGGGGTATAGCGACGGCCTGGCGATGGATATATCCGTCGCTAAATACTGTGCCCTAACATAAAACGAACCGACAGGGAGAAAATTTTCATTCTCCCCAAAATTTCTCTCACCTCTCTCTCTCTCTCTCTCTCTCTCTTGGTGGTCAGGGGGGGTGTGCGCGAGGGGAATCGTAGCTGCGGGGAGGGGAGAGGGGGTTTAGGGGAGTAGAGTGCATTCGCAACAACGATCTTAAGCTTGGTCCCGAGACCGATCTGTTGAGGTGGTCGGCCGAAGCTTCTGGATCCTTCTCGGTAAGCTCTGCGAGAAGAGTGGTTCGTGGTATTGGGGCGCCATCCCCAACCATCACAGCCTTCTGGTAGACTTGCATCCCTAATAAGTGGTCCTTCCTTCCGTGGAGAGCCTTTCGCAAGAAGTTGCCTACTGATGACACTCTCAATACCATTAGGTTCAGCCTTGCGTCTGCGTATACTTGCTACACGGAGCGTCAGACCGAAACTACTGACCATATCTCCTGTCAAGGGGATTTACCTGTCCAGGTCTGGAGAGTCCTCTTTCAGCGTTGCGGACAGGCTCAGGGGGGTGGGTGCTTCAACGATCTCTTGGCAGACTGGGCCTCTGCTTCCCACGGCCATCAGATCGTCTCTGCGGCTGCTACGTGGGTCCTGTGGAAGAATCGTAATAAGGCGAGATATGAAGGACACCAGTACTCCGCCGACCAGCTAATTAGGGAGGTCCTTCGACAGTGCCGTAAGATAATATCCTTTTGCTCGTACGGCCAGATTCTCTTTTGGAACTATCTTCTCTCCTACTTCCCCGACTTTTGCGTCTTTTTGATTTGTTGCTTGTATAGGCGTCGGCATTTTGGGCATAGTGGTATGCTTGTACAGTACATGCCTCGGCTTTTTGTGCCTTTATGAATATACCGGGGGGTGTTCTGCCAATATATATATATATATATATATATATATATATATATATATATATATATATATATATATATATATATATATATATATATATATGTATATATACACTAGTAACTCACAATATGCTTCAATAAGCTACATATACATTGTTGTTCTGCAGCCTATTAGCAGTAACTTCCTTACAAATCTCAATGCACATGCATGCACACACACACACTAATATGTATACACACACACACTCAACACTCCCACACACCATGTATACACACACACTAATACCAAGTACTCTAAATTTCAATTGATACCACACTTTTATGTCTATAAACATCACCCATAAATGACACACTCTCACACACAACACATACTTTCCTTATCAATCACAACACCAATGCACTAACACAATCACAAATACCAAATATCAAACACCCCTTTATTCCTACACCAACACCATTATGACACCAACATCCAAACCATATATATATATATATATATATATATATATATATATATATATATATATATATATATATATATATATATATATATATATATATATATATATAAAACAATTAGATCTAGAATAATATTGAGAAATTGACACAAAATAGGCTCCAAAATATATCATGGTGTATCGTGACCCAACCACTCAATATCCAATTGTGGACACAATAACACAATCACAACTCAAATTGGACACAAAATTTCCTTTGGGAACACGTATCGAACACTTGATGGTCAAATTCGTAAATAACACAAATTGAGCATAGAATTTATCATTCATCATGATAAAAACCTAGATCTACCAAGTTAAAGGTTTCTAACACCTAGATCTAGCATTAGAGAGTCAATTCCACCAATGGAAGGGTTCCAATAGGTTTAATTCGGATTATAAGGGTTCAATTCAGATCATGAGGGTTCAATTCGGGTTCTTATGGGTTCAATTTGAGTCAATTCCACCTATGGAAGGGTTCCTATGAGTTTAAGAATCGGTATCAGTATCGATATCAGACTATTTCTTTGAGTATCAGTATTGATCACTTAGGCATCTAGTCGGTGTCTAGGTGGTAGGCGGACTCTCTCTGCCGTGCACCCGTCTACCGCTGTTTAGAACCTTGCCGATACAGCGAACCTTGGTATATAGTGATTATCCTAGAAGGATATATATAAGATATCTTAGTAGTAGCTAGGTAAGTGTTGAAAATTAAATTTACTTATGCCAAGTTTTTTGGGCCTATCAAAGTTATAGATTTTTTCAGAAATCTAGTATAATGTTGATTACCTCAAAAGGCTTGCATAAGTAAGAGTGTATATCGTAGGCGGATGAATGTATAGAGTGAGCCTCCCTACTCCCCTTCTTCTCATTCGGGTCATGAGGCCTCCTTTTCCGCATCATATGATATCTATCTCAACCAAAGCGTAGAGAAGTATGAAAATATTAATATTAACCAAGCACCATAAATCTCATAGCTTGTTCTACCAGAGCATAATATAAAACCAAACGTGAAGCAGAGCTTCACATTCACAATATTAGAAGGAAAAAAATTCTGATTGGTGGTAGGGTGAGCCAGAATCCTTTCGCCCTACCACCAGTCATAAATTTTTTCTTCTAATATTTTGAATGTGAAGTTCTGTTTCACACGTTTGGTTTTATATTATGCTCTGGTAGAACAAGCCATGAGATTCATGGTGATACCGATTCCGATACCGATCCTTGGTTAATATTAATATTTTTACACTTCCTTACTCTTTGGTTGAGATGGATATCATATGATACGGAATAGGAGGCTGAGAGAGTCGAATGAGAAGTAGGGAAGTAGAGGGGGTCAGAGTGGGGGCCTTCTTGAGAAGCAAGGGTAGTAGAGCGACGAAGTAGAGGGGGTCGGTATCAGACTATATATTTTTAATTGCAATTCTGTTTACTTTGTCTTACGATGCAGATTTTCACATCCAATCTGCGATAGATCGTTACTTCGTTGATCGTGCCATGTGGTAATTGTCGCAATAGACGTTACGAAGGAGTGGTGACTGTGAGAGATCATTTGACCCGTAAGGGTTTCGTACGTGATTACGGCCTGTGGTCATCGCAAGGTGAACTATATACGAAAAGACATGATATGGTGTACGATGCGGCAGGGCCTAATTTTGATCCGGAGGATCCTAATCCCGAGGCGAAGGAGTTCTATGATATATTTTAAGATGCAGATACTCCTCCATATCTTTGTTGTAAGACTCATTCTGTACTGTCAGACTATGTCGTAAATGGCTTCAAGTTTAAGACAAAACTGCTGAGGGTCATTCACCGTTGGAGGGTCATTCACCGTTGGAGGTGGGTACAAGTTCCATATTATACATCTAATCATGTTGAAGAGGTTGAAGTATCCAAAGAGAAAAACTAATTAGATGAAAGCGAAGATGAGGAGGAAAAGGAAGATGAGGACGCGGAGGACGAAGAAGATGAATTTTCAGAAGATGATTGAAAATTAAATAAAATGTAAAATATGTTTAACCACTAATTAACTTCCATACAACAATGAATCTTCCATATTACACGTCTAATAATGTCATTTTATTTTATCCCCATGTTTCCATCAATCTTACCAGATGGCACCTATGACCCGAGCGCGTCACTTGAGAGAGACACAGATAGCTGCTGATGAGGTAGTGGTACCACCTGCTGTTGAGGAGGTAGTGCTTCCTCTTGCTGCTGAGGAGGTAGTGGTACATACTGCAGAGATGAAGTTCAAGGAAGAACTTTCTCCTACTATTAAGGAGGAAGTGATTCCTAAAGCCGAGATAGCTGTGAAGGAGGAGGTGGCACCAGAGGACAGTTGTACCGGGAGTTCCAGTCATCCATCTCCTCTGGATATTGATCTTGCTGGCATGGATCCTACTTATATGCAGTGGCTGAGGAGGGAGATCTCTCTGCGCCTACATAGAGTACAGTATATATATATATATATATATATATATATATATATATATATATATATATATATATATATATATATATATATATATATATATGATTTTTGATCGAATTTG
This sequence comes from Iris pallida, assembly GCA_029216955.1. Classification (NCBI taxonomy): domain Eukaryota; kingdom Viridiplantae; phylum Streptophyta; class Magnoliopsida; order Asparagales; family Iridaceae; genus Iris; species Iris pallida. The sequence goes on along the minus strand of JANAVB010016800.1, from coordinate 5,022,703 downwards.
TTTCTGGTAGACTTATTTCTGGGTTTGACTTGGATGGTTTTACAACTCTTGATTTTTTTATTTTCCAGACATGGTTATTTTTTAGACTTGGATGTTTTTGGATGCTCTTATCTAGACTTGGTTATTATCTAGAAATTCAACGGAGGGTTGCTCCAGGTCTCATTGATGTATGTTGGTCTGTGTGATGTATTTGTGATAGATATTTGTATATTGGTGTGTGATGTATATTGGTTTGTTGGTTTGTGTGAGGTGTGATGCATATTGTGATGTTTCGATGTTTTGGATGTTGTACGACCAGGGAATGCTCTGTTTTATGTAAAAAAATTAAAACTTTTTCAGTTAGCGACGGACTTGCGACTACCAAGCGACGGAAGGCGATGGCTGAGCGACGGATGTCGACGGATTAGCGACGGATTATCCATCGACAAGGTTCTAAAAATATAAAGATTTCCAGAACCTAAGCGACGGATATTCCGTTGCTAAACTGTCACGCCCCAGAACCAGAATACTAGAGAGCGGGGGCAGACATAGCCAGCTACGTATAACGGAATGGAATCCACACCGCTGTACGGTCACGGCTGTCTAGATATGTGAGGGTTTTACTACAATCCATCGGTCTCTTAAGGTCATAAAATAGCCTATTGTCTCAATCTCAACCAACTAATAATAATCACAAGATATCAGATCACCAAATATACAATTGTGAGGCGTCCCAAATATTGCATATCCAGATGATCATGAAGCTAGTCGTTACAAAATGTGAGGACTAGCAAGAGTTCAGTCATACATGATCAACCCCCGGGGCTTGTCAATCATGTTACAGCCCGTAGGTAGACAGAAAGTAAATATAATCGAGCTAACACTTGCTCGTCGGCTAAACGCCTCAAAAGAATAATTTACAATATTACAGTGGGAGAACAAAAGAAACCCACTCGATGCCCTGGTTACGCCTGGTGACCACCATCGGGCTGGAAGACAGGTAGATCCTTTGCTGCTGCTCCGGTATCTGGCCATACAAAACCAGCTGGTTCAGACCCCAGAAAGAGCAAGTGCCACAAAGGAGGCCACAAAATAAGAACCAAAGCCAGCAAATTAGCACAATAATATAATTACATAATAAGAGACAGTAATTTAAGAAAAACATGATGGATAATTATAAAAGACAATCTTGTATAGAATTACTAAAAGACAGGACATATGGAAAAGCATGACAGGATGATATACGATGAGATAACCATGGGACTATTCAGATAGCTAGGTTACAACCCGTAAACCAAACAAGGACCGGGGTTGTAACCCTTCGTCTGAACGGAACTTGGTTTCTCTCACCATTTATCGGCAAGATATATATAAAAATCAGGTCAAGTAATAATCTGGAGTGACAATCATTATAGTGACAATCTGGAGTGACAATCATTATAGTGACAATCTGGAGTGACAATCATTATAGTGACAATCTGGAGTGCCAATCCTTCAATCATTCTGGTCCAATCTTATAATCAATCAATTCTAGACAATACTATACTGGACTAGACTCCATCCAAACAATCACGGCCAATCATTGCCTACGGCTTTCTACATTAACTAACTAGGGTTATCATAATTCTAGTTACTAGCAAGATGCAATGAGATGCTCCAAGTAGTCACAGGCCCTGCAGCTATCCAGGTTATCCAGACAATCATTATAGTGACAATCTGGAGAGTTCAATACATTAGAGTGACAATAGAGTTCAATTATTAAAGTGACAATCAAGAGTGCCCCACATAACAGTGGGCTGGAAATGTGCCCTACTCGTCGGCAGGCTATAAGTCCAAACATTTGCGGCCGGGATAACGGGATCGCCTGTAACTGGAGAACATCTCTTCATGTCTAGTGAATTATACTAGTCATTAACCTTAGTCCAATTCAGTAGGTACTCCTGACCGTGGTACTCAGGAGTCCTCCCTAGACATGATGCAAGACAGGACAAGTAGATTTAACAATCAAGTAAGAGAGAACCACCCACGGTGTCAAGGCAAGTCAAGTTAAGTTATCAAGATAAATCACGTCAGGGTACTAGTCAGGAGTGCGCCACGACGGGCCACTATCATGTCAGGTTGGTCATGTCAGGAGTGCACCACTACGGGTCACTGCCATGTCATGCTAGTTCCTTGTCATATCAAGCCATGTACAATAGTCATTCCAAACATATTAAGTAAAATCAAGTTCATGACAAAATATCTAATAAAATATCTAATAAAATATCAATATACAGGGCTATAGAAAATCCAAGCTTAAAGAAATAAAACCAAAACTCCAAGAGCTCATGGGTTAAGCAAGGGCTCAAGGGGCAGCGTATGTGAAAAGTCACGCACGCTCAAGGGGCAGCGTAGGTGAAAAGTCACGCACGCAGAGAGAGCAGCGTAGGTGAAAAGTCACGCATGCTACAGGGAGCAGGGTACGTAGAAGTCACGCACGCTACAGGGAGCAGCTGCGTGAAAGTCACGCACGCTACAGGAAGCAGCATACGTGAAAGTCACGCACGCTCAAGGAAGCAGCATACGTGAAAGTCACGCACGCTACAGGGAGCGCTGCATGAAAAGTCACGCACGCTCAAGGAGACACGCTTCCAACAGGAAGCGTACTCAAGTCTACGTACGCAGCGCTAAGGAGCGCGCGTAGCTCAGTGTGCGTGAGTTAAACAACTCTGCACACTGCTCACAGTCTTCTCCAAACAGCAAGAACACATGGCTGAAACCAAAACTTCAAAAGCTCATAACTTGGCCATCCGAACTCCAAATTCGAATTTCCAAGGCTCCAACTGGAGTGAAACTGAAAGCTCTTCCACATGGAAACATCAGAACTCAAGGAAAACCAACCAAAATGGATCAAAACATATAAAATCCGAAAATAGCAATAACTTAGATCTACATCAACAGAGACTCCAAATCATAAAAACCCAAGAACTAATGTTGATCTCCATGTCCTAAACTAGCAAATGGACAAAGAAAAGAGGGTCCTCGTGTAGTGGCAAGATGCACTTGCCTATGGGTGGAGAGTTGTGGAGGAAGGAGAAGAAGAAGAATTTAATGGTGGTGGTAATGAAGAGAGAGAGTGGTAGGTAGGGATTATAAAGAGGGGGAGTTGTGGTGGGTTGAGGGGGTAGCATAGGTTATGGTGTTCCAATACATTAAACCAAACTAAACCAACCCAAACCGATTAAAACAGAGCCATGACGAAACCCAAAATACGAGAAATACCAAAATTCCACAAGTTGAGAAAAATAAAAATACATGCCAAAATCCAAATACGAGTATAAATATAAAATACGGAAAATGAGGGTGACATAAACCGTCATTCTTCCGTCGAGTATTAGCGACGGCTAGCGACGAATTGGCGACGGATTTTGCGTATCAGAAATTCTATGATACGCAGTTACCGACATATTATCGACGGACTTGTCCGTCGCTAAAAAGTAGTATAAAAAACTTTATGATAATCGATTTGACGAAAGTCTGTCGGCTAGCCGTCGCTAAATATACGATTCTTGATGATGGCAATCTGTCGCTAAGCAGTCGAATAGCGACAGCTTAGCGACGGACTTGTTTAGCGATGGGCTATTTCCCGACGGATTTTTGTCAGCCAAATTCCGTTGGTAATCCGTTGCTAAGTCGATTTGCTGACGGATTAGCGACGGATATGGCCGTCGCTAATTCGCTGTATTTTAGTAGTGATTTTGTCATTGTACAGGTCTTGGCCTTATGCAAGCACAATTTAGGTTTGCACGGCATCACGTCCATGTGAGGATGAATGATTGCATATAGTCCAAAACGAGGACGAAAGGACTTTGCGGAATCGGAGCGTGACAACACACCGACGATATATCGTATTTTGAGCAGTTTAAATAGCAAGTCCTGAACCATTGATGTTCTAGCTACCAGCATACCGGTGATATACCACTCGCAGCATACCGATGGTATACCGATATTTGAGCTATTTGAAACAATAGCTTTTGTAGAAATTATTTTCTCACCACATTGGTATATCGGCGGTATATCGGTCAGCCTACTTTCTACATATTAAATGCATCATAACGAGTAGAAAACTAGCCATTTTTAGCTGTTATTATACAGAACAATATAGCGACAGTATATCATTTGCACAATTGCTAGTTGCATTAAATGCTTAATTTCTACTTCATATTTAAAGCCATTGCCAAGCCTTCATTCAAATCATCCTTTGAGCATTAAATTTTCCAACAACCGAAGGTCACAATTCCCATTTACTCTCCCAAGCTTTCAATTGCCGACCACAATTGTGACAGAGTATTCAAAAGTTGGATTTGAGATCTTCCAAGTTTTTGAATATCAAAATCCTATCTTTCAAAGAAGAAGTTGTTGAGTCTTCTATCAAAAATCAAGGGTAACGGCGAGCCTTCAGATCAAAGCTCGTGTACAAGCTATTTTCTATAGTGGATTAAAGTTGGAGTGAGGTTCGGGATTGGATTGCCTTCGAGGAAGGAGATCAGGATACATCAAGCATTTGAATTCTTACACTTATCTTTAAATTTTTCTTTGTGCTTGTTTATTGCATTACTTTGTTTTAAAATCCCTATTCCCCCTACCTTTAGGTTTCCTACAATTGGTACAAAGCAAGGATAGTTGTTTTGGCTAACCTCCTTAGATTAGATCATATGACAACCGCCCCTACTTTCAATACAAACCATGATGAAGGGCAATCCACAAATAGACCTCATCTATTTGATGGAATCAATTGTAATTATTCAAAAACTATATATAATGAACATTTAGTCGAAATCTTTGGACTATAACCTTTGGATTAGTGTTATCAATGGCTACAAAAAGGCTAGAATAGAGACTGATGGGTTTGTGGTAGATAAACCCTATAAGCTATATACTTATAGTGATAAAATGCAGAAAGCCTTGATGCCATAGCTATGGATGTCCTTTGTTGTGCTCATGAAAGAAATGAGTTCAATAGAATTTTCACTTGAAAAACTTTTATGAGATGAGACTTCTTGAGGTTACACACGAAGGAACCTCTCAAGTCAAGTAGTCTAAAATTAGTAGACTTACACAAGAATACGAGACATTCAAAATGAAGCCAAATGAATATATTATAAATATGTTTACTCGATTCTTTGATATTATTAACCCTCTTATGTCTATTAGCAAGCAATAGCAAACACTCGAGAAAATTCAGAAAGTGCTTAGAGGGCTAATAAAGAAAAAAATCCAAAGTCCACGAAGATAATTGAAGGAAATGACCTCACTACAATGAACCTCAGAACATTCATGGGGAATCTCATTATGTATGAGTTAGACTTAAATGACTAAGAAGAAGCCACTACCAAGGAGAATGAGAAAAATAAGGTATTAGCTCTAAAGGTCAACATCATACACTCGCCTCAGTAATTGACAATGGTGACGTCGACTCCGATGAAGAAGAAATTGCTTTAACCTTTAAAAAAATTAAAAACTTTATGAGGTTTGGCAAGGCAAATCGTCAAAGAAGATAATCAAGATGAAGAATCTACTTGCTACAACTGCAAAAGGCCCAAATTTATCAAAAATGACTATCCCGTGGCTAGGAAGGGTTCTAGCAAATTGAAAAGACCTAGCAAAGGTAGTTCCTTATCAAAAAAGTATTCCAACACTAGCATTTGGTGTGAGAGTAAGGCAAGTGACTCTGACAATGCCCTTATTATACCATAAAATGTTTGCCTATAGCAAAGGAATCCATTGAGGTACTTGATTTCTCAACCAATTCTCTTACACACAATGAACTAGAAAATGCTCTTAACTTTTGATGATCATAAGATACTAAAGGATAAATATAGACAATTTATAAAAGAGATTGATTTGCACAAACTCAAAATCAAGAGACTCACTAATGTGATAAGCGAGATTAAGGGCAAAGTCCTTGCTTGTAACACGGATGATGTTGAATCACTCAAACTAAAGCTAGAAAAAGCTTTAGAAGACATCAAGAAAAAGGAATTTGAATGTCAAACACTTAAAGAAGGTTATGACATTGCAAGAAACAAAGCTCTTATTGGTAGAAGAGATAATTACCACCAAATACAATGAGCTTCTTGTAAGATACAATAATTAAACAAGGAGGAAGAGACACTATGAACATTTCATACAATTCACCCATATAGCATAAGACACAGTGGTCAACAAAGACACGCATAAATAAAACAACACTTCTATGACTGAAGACCCCACAGTTAACAAGATCTCACATATAGAAAACCATATGTGAAAAAGATATGCAATGCCATCTCTCCACATAACTGTGTATTTTACTTCAGTCATTCCCATGATAGATATCATACTAAAAAATATCATGCATAAAATGTCCACCCTCTCACTACTAGCACCAAGACACACACCACTTGTTACTATTGTGGAATGCTTGGACATACTTGTCACGACCCGTACCTTGTTTAGGGGCACAAGAACGTGGGTACATCCAGCCTACGTCGCAGTGTCGGTAGTAGAATGCTGTATAGGTCATCTATAACATCTAATATCTAACAACAAGGAAATATAAACCTATCATCTCCGCACGAAGGTATAATGTGATATAACAACATATAATCTCAATCACAAATCTATAGGAGGATAGAGAACGATGTGAAAAAAGATAAACAAGAAGATAACCGAATAAGAGTAGAGTTATCACAACACACAGTTTATATGTCCAACACAAATAAAGACATATCCTGAATATAAATAAGTCTCAACTAACAATCGGAACAATCCGATACAACATAAAAACTAATAGTTCTAAACTATATCTAGGGCACCCTCTACTGTGCAGGATCCTCCTCAGGCTCCTATGTGCTACCCTCGTATACCTCGTAGTAGGTAGGACAGTCATCTAAATCATTTGTAATATTTTTGTCAATGTACCCAGTCAGGATGGAGCGAATACATAAACTAACAGTAGTTCCAATTAATTGAAAAAACTATTAAAACTGTAAGTAGAGGGTACGATAAATGATGAGAAATAGAGCTACCAATATGTAATCATAACCTGACAATGGTACTATAAAGAATGAACGATGTGAAGGGTACAATGTATAAGAATGGAAATAAATAGACAACATGAGTACAATCCAGAGAATATGACGAAAATAATAAATACTATACATACTATGTATATGAAATACTAGTTTTGAGATAAGATCGACTTGGAAACTTGTACAATAGCTAAGTGGCCCGGTTAATCATGCATGAGGTGTACGATTAACACTTTACAATGTCTATATTTACAATAGGGATTTGATCACATCTCTTACTAGGATTTCTCCCGCCCCAACCAGTACAGTGGATCCAACCATGACTTGTTACGGTACACGAGTAATATTTTATGATACTATCATGTACAATGTCTAATGAACATGTCGTGTACTATATAACCATGGTAACATCTCATGATGGGATCCAGAAATACCAATCCATGTGACCGACGTGTCGAGAATCAAATATAGCATCAATAAATACAGGAATCATAGTAGATATCAAATACTAAAAAAAACTATCAGAGAATGTACTCGTCTGATAACCTGACCAACAGATGTGAATAGATGTCCGAACTGGAGTCACAATGTCCTATTTAGGACAGTACAGGTTATAAGAGTTCAAACTATATAAAAATGGAAGTGTACAATGCAATTTACATAATTCTAGGTCATAGTCAACTCTAAGTCAACTCTGGATCAACTTGGTCAACTATAGCTATTAGTCAACCTTGGTCAATCTATTAGCTAAGCTATTTCTAGGTCTATGAGTCAATTAGCTATCACTAGTATATAGTACATATATATATATATATATATATATATATATATATGTGTGTGTGTGTGTGTGTGTGTGTGTGTGTGTGTGTGTGTGTTGTGGTAGGCTACTACTCTACTCACCCTTATACTCCAATATGTAAATACATATCCCTATAGTACATTACCTGTAGCAAAAGTAAACCAACACCTAGATGTTTAGGTAATACCTAAATCCTAGTTACTAAAGAAACCCGCATACTTCACTCAATGGGACACTGATATCTATACTTAACACTGGCTGTTGGCCCTTAATCTCTAACACTTGAAATCCTATCACTCACATAACTTAAACCTCTTATACTCATATTCCAACCCTATTCCATTACTTAACATATCCTAGGATACATATTGATACTAGTATATGACTGACACTAACTTATAACTGGTACTAAATCAATACTCTAACATCTAACTCACCTCTGCCAGCTGCACAGTGGCCAAAACCAAGCCCACTGATACATACAAGACACACAAAAAACTAAAAAATACTGAACCAACTAATACACTAAGACACTCCCCTCACTGAAATCTAACTCAACCCAACTAACTGAACTCTAGTCCTCTCATATCACTAATCTGTAGGAACCCCCCTCATCTCTTCATATATATTTGAACTGAACTAAGCTCTAGACTCTCTCAAATAAACCACACTCACTCTTGTCCAATTGTCTGTGCATAAGGCAATAGCCAAATGGCCAAGATCCTTCATGTTGACTGCTCGATCCCCTGTTGCTGTAGCTTGCTCTTAGTGCAGGCTAATGTCTTGTAGCCTGCACCCTGCTGCTGCCACTGCATGCTCTACTACCTGCAGAGAAATGTTGCTTCTGCATTTCAAGCCAAAGCAAGCTCTACAAATGCAACTGTCCATGCAACCATGTCCAAGTGCCCTAGCAAACTTCCACTCACACTAGAACTCTTCTAAAAACTGAGATACCTTCTGATACTAGCACCTAGATATGACAGAAACCTGAACTCTATTACCACAACACTCACTCACTAACTCAAGACACTAAGACAACTGATACATGTATCAATACATGACTGATACATTGAGATACTCACTATCTCACATACATGACACTGGCCAATGGCCAAAACCTCGATTACATATTAATACTAACCAAGCTAACTAACTTCTCAAAACCCAAATCCTAACTGAACTCCACCTCTGATACACTCTAAAATCTCTGATACTAACAGTAACCACATTCATGAAACTAACCTCTAAACTAACATAACCTCTAAGTTAATGGCCTGCTCGAGCTCTCCATCACTGCTGCCCCAAAAGCAATGTGCAGGCTTCACTACCTGAGCCAAAGGCCAAAACATTGCCAAGATACTGCCCAAACATTATAACCTTCAGAGCCTATATGCATTACATACATCCATATATATATATATATATATATATATATATATCAACACATCATTACATCTACACTAACCTATCACTAACTCATATATATATTCATAAGTAATCTATACATCTACACTATTACATATATATGTATGATACTAACACCTGACATCCATATATCTGATACCACATAAATCTCCTCAACTATTCTTAAGTCAAAAATGTTCAACTAACGAAAAACTAACCTCAAACACTCACTCTCAAATGAGATTGCCAAGTGGCCAAATTTTGAAACTAAGGGGATAACCCCTTCCTAAACCACTCTGAAACATGCCTCCCAATATAACCTATCACTAACTCATACATATACACATAAGTAATCTATACATCTACACTATTACATATATATGTATGATACTAACACCTGACATCCACATGTCTGATACCACACAAATCTCCTCAACTATTCTTAAGTCAAAACTGGCCAACTAACGGAAAACTAACCTCAAATACTCACTCTCAAATGAGATGGCCAAGTGGCCAAATTTTGAAACTAAGGGGCTAACCCCTTCCTAAACTACTCTGAAACATGCCTCCCAATGGCCAATAGCCCCATACCTAAACCACTAAGATACTCCACCTCTCTGACTTGACTGATATATTCAAATCCCAATTCCCATCATCCTCTATTCCCTGATAAAAAAGGCCTAAGGCCAAACCCGGCCCCTCATCACTCTAAGACTCTCACCACACTATACATAGGACAAGACCAATACAACTGCTGCAATTACAGCCTTGACTAAGAGCCTAAACTATACCAGGACAGAACCAACTCTTTCAAACTCGAACACAGGCCAAACCACACATCCTGGGCCTAAATGTCACGCCCCGACCCGGAAAATCACTACGTCCTCACATCGATTTATTCGAATCATCGTCCTCGCTGGAGCGTAATGCCATACGAGTCTGGAGTTGCACTCGTACAAGGAAAGATGACAAGTTCTCAAATGGTTATCTTTGATTTGGTAATAGCAACGAACAAAAATAGAGTATACGAAACAATTCTCTTTATTGATATATGAACGAAGATTATAAAGGCTTTTAATAGCCCAATAATATATGCCAGATTGGCTACAACACTTAAGTTTTCTCTTGCCCATAAAGGATTTCATCGTTCCATACATCATGCCTTCTATATCTCGGCCGCATCAATCCTGTTGCATGTTCGAACGTTAATGCGGTCGTATGTCTCAATACACTTCAGTATTCCAAGACTCAATGCGTTCAAGCAAAGTTTCGTCGCGAGCAGACCATTTCCTGAACCTGCTAGCAAACTAGTGGAGGATTAGTACTTTCGTCCTCGCTGTACTGATCAAAGATCCACTTAACAAACCGACATTTAGTATTGTATTGATTCATGCAAACATACAATTTAGTAATTCTTCTATGTTCTCCTTATGATCAGTTCATGGCATATTCGAAGACTGTAAAGCATGTTATTATAGCAAGCATGTTATTCGATTCGTATAAGTAAATATGCAACCAATAAAAATTATGTATTGTTATCGTGACTTCTTACCAACATCGACGCACTCGCCCTTGCACCGACGCAAGGTAAATACGCCTATCGACTTTCCCTGTCATGTTATAAGTGCTTTCTATACGGATCTATATATGCACGATATGAGTGTACCTTGCACTTTCGATCCAGGATCCATCCATGCAGGATATATGTATACCTTGCACTTCCAACCCATCGCCCTTAACTATATGAAGGTCACTAGCTTTTCGGACTAGAATGGACTTATATTTCTCAAATCGAATATATAAGACGATGATCACCATGTGCGGTTGCTAACCCAAACAATCAGAGGACTCCCGAAATACTTGGTAAGTGGCTTATCACATTCAATAGCAGGACGCTAATCGTCTACATAAAGTGCACCAACAATACCAACTTACCCCGCAGTCCCTCCTAGGCTGAACGGGCCTAGCACCCTGGCGAACCACGTTCAAGGAAAGAAAGCACCCATGCATGGACAATATATCTTTAAGTCAATTTGACCATGCAATGCATCTTATCTTTCATACAATCAAGCAATTTCGTCTCTCTCTATTTTAAATGGCACAATGCCCCAACTCAATGTTCATCAACGAACGCCCCGAAGGCCATAAACATTTTGAAGGCACCATGCCACATTGGACAGTTCTGTCACATCCGTGCCACAACTGTTCTCATCGTCGCAACGATGCCATCTTTTGAAAGTCTTGTCTTGCTGTGCATACTTTGATATAGTTATTCGTCTTTCCTTGCATTGTGCTCTTGAGGCAGGCCTCGAAGCCGTATTTCCATATTCTATGCCTTAGTATTCAACGCGTTATACTTATGTTCCATCCTTCCGACTCGTACAACACGTTTCGATAAGGTATTCAATGTTCTATAGCTCGTGCACTGAGGCACTCGTGCTGATATAGTCTTTCAATGTTCTATCATTCTAACTCGTACATAGCGTACAAAATGACTTGTGCACTGAGGCACTCATCGATATAGTTATCCCATGTTCTTATGGCTTGCGCACCGAGGCGCTCGCCTTCGCGATATTCAATATTCCATAGCAACTCGTATATTTGTTGTACGATTTATTTTAATTGTTCTATCTAGTGTTAGACACGCACTATGTTTATCTCTCTATCGAGCCACTCCCATGGAATCGATAGGTCAACTCAGTATGAAATGATATATATTTTACTTAGGCATGAAGGAGTAGGAAAGAGAAGTCAATGTCCCTCCACCTTGAGCCGATACGCCTTGTCGTTTCGTCGAGCCGATACGGCTCAATTTTATAACTTCGTTGCACGACCAACTCTTCTGACTTAGCCATTCGAGCACTTCATGCTTTATTAAATTATACGTCCGATTTGGCTTACCGTGCCAACGCCTCAGTCCGTTGCAAGGCGACGATTGGTTTCGCGGACTCCTTTCTGAATAAGAAAAAATGTTGATCTCTAATATTTCAGCGTAAACGTATAGCCTGCACATGAAACCAACTAAAATCAATACTTATTCGATTTGGTCAATTGTCTTGCGTCGATTCGATTTCTTAGAATCTTCGAACCGACTCACTACTTTCCCTCGGGCCAATTTAACACTTGCATCGATCTTACTCGATGCGTTCCTCGGGTCGATATAACTATCCGACTCGATGCATCCTCTCGGGACAACGTAACTCTTTATATCGATTCAAAATTGATACACAATCGGGTCAACGCAACTCTTCGAGTCAACGACTCAGCATAATGCACCGTATGGAGCGGGACATTACATAATATACTACTCAAAATAAGGTTCGTCATCGAACCAAAACCAATACTAAATTTCCAAGGGTTTTACTAGATCGTTCAACGATCTCGTCTCACTGTCGTTTGGATCATACAACTTAGTTTAGAATCATACACATATTTTAGGCGTTCCACCAATATATGCATTTCAGCCAAGCTTAGTTGTAGGATATCGGAACAAAGCAAATATGTAACTTCTTATTCTCAATTACTTTCTACCTCGTACTCTTGATCGGAATTGGGCTCTAGCATATGTTCTTGCAATTCTATTGCATATGTATATTGATACATATGCGATCATCGAACAAAAGTCAAGGCACACGTTGTGATTCAAAAATCTCATTTCTTACTTTGTAAGTTTTATCGGGACAATCAATTCTATACGTCACGTCAAGTCGTCGTGCATCCGATCACAATGAGTCTCCGCAACGCCTTGTGTTCGACGTCGATACCCAACTTATTTTTGAAGTTTCACTTCGTATCTTATATCGAAATTATTCTCTTTTATTGACTTGCAAAAGCATCAACGTTCTGGATTACGTCCGCTAGGTGACTTACCTAGACACCGTGCTTAAATTCTCCCAACGCAACTTTAAATTGACATTGTACAAAGGCCACAATCTATCCAACACAAATTTAATTCGAGTTGACAATGCTCAAGGCAACAACCGCTTTAGCACGAAGGTCTTTACGATGCATCTTGCATTCGATACCCATCGAGTAGGAAACATCTAGCCAAATCCTAAACTCGTCCGTTTCGCAATATCGAATATAAGTTCGATTCACGCAAGCTCAATTGTAAGGTGGATCCAAATCTAGCAACATAACTCGTAAGTCATTCCCTTATCATTCTCTCTCATGCATAGCATGACTCTCACAATCACCTATCCGAATCACCAAGTCTGTTGGTGAATTTCTAGTTCGATTATCCACCAACATAACCATTCAAGCATTCATCCGACGAATACTCAAAATCTAACTACATCATTCTCAATCGAAAGCTGTTCCAACAATTTTTGATCGACTAGACTTATCGTTAAAATGCACCATACTATATTTGTTACTGATGCAATTTTATATGCGATATCGCATGGGTTATCTTACGGTCTGCAATATTCAATTTGATTTGGCGGTCAAGTCTTCTAGGGTCAGCTGCCCTGAAGCTACCTCGATAATTGTGGATTATCACCGAAGGACAGTTTACTACGAACCATGCTATATCTTATTTCGGAGCCAAATCACATTCCGACGATTTCTTTGCGACTACCCAATTTTGGACAAAACCATTTCTTTTGGCACAACTGATGCGCAACTATCCTTCGAGTAAAGTTATACACTATCGTCAATGATCCTGCCATTCACGAAGCATCTACTCGCATTGAGTTAGAGTCTATCTTATTTGCGGTCGACACACAAGACGCTATACGCATTGATCAATTGTTGATGACTTATAGTCTCGTCTTGATCAATCACAAAGTTCATGATCAACCAGTTCGTTCATTCTCGTATTGTTATTTACAAAATTTTGATAGCGCAAGGTACACTCTATTTTGTATTCTCACATCATGTTACGTTTCCTGATGTATCGATCTCGATACGTCGTATCAATTTCGATAGCGTAAGGGTCAACTTTGATTCTATTTCAACGTTGACAACTTGCATTGCATACGTCCATGTTCTCCACAATATTTTCGTATGTCTCGAATCATTTCTCGATTCGTTGCATCCCGTTATACTTCGATCGCGTAACTGAGTTACCGATTATCCAACATCGTGTAAAATCCCTAAATTTCTACGATATTTTTTATACAGATTTGAAATTTTGTATTGTACGTCGCGTAGTCGTATCTTACGTCGCGTACGAACTTTTATTTTGCTCGACGCGTGCGAATATGTACGAGCATACATATTTTAGAAAAATATTTTATTTTATTATTTTATAGTTTCAAAATAATATATACAATAATTATTTTACTATCATTACCAAATTATTTTATTTACTAAAAGCCTTCATTTATGCAATTATTACGAATAATTAATACTTTTATTGTATACTAGGAAAAACATAATCATGTATGCATTATTCGTGCACACAAATATTTAAAAATTATTTATTAGTCTATTTTAAATAAAAATGAAATTTTTGAGATTTATTAATATTAATATTTTATTATTCAAAAAGATATTTAAAAAATATTTATTATTTTTGAAATAATTATTATTGGTATTTTAAAAAATATATTTCAAAATTATTGTGGCGATTTAAATCTTGATTTGAATTTATGTATTTATTTAAATAGTTAAATAATTGAAATTTGATTTATTGATTTGATTTTAAACTAAGGAAATTTAAGTAGATTTAAATTTGATTTGGATTTGGATTGATTGATTTTTAAACTAAATTAAGAATTATCTAAATTGGGTTTTAAATACTCCTAGTTCTTATCCAATTGGGAATTCCCACATCCTATAAATAGGCAGGTACTCCTCCAATATTTTTCCACAATATTCCTCTAAAATTTCCTCAACCAAATTTTCATCCGAGGATGTGCATCGTGTCCGTGTCCCTTCCCGGTCAAATCTTATTCCATTCTTTTTACAAATACATTGTAAATCCCTCGTGTCGGACACACCCCCGACACAATAAAATTCCTAAACTAAATCCCGTCCCCACTGGTGTCCTCCTCCTCCAACTCCAGCACCACCACCACCACCACCACCGGACCACCATCTTCCATCGCCATCATGCCACATTCGTGTCCACGCCGCCTCACCCGAAACAACCGGGACACCACCACAAACAAACACACCGCCACCGCCGTCTCCTCCTTATTCTAGCCGCCTCGACCAAACCACCGCCAATACCATAATCGACACACAACACTGTCATCACCACAGCCGCCGTCACCGCCACCATATCCCGGCCACCAGTGGACAACACCACCACTACCGCCCCGGCTAACCCAACCACCGAAACCCTCCTCGACTCACGGCCAACACCTCACCCCGACAACAGAGAAGACAAATATAACAAAACTACCACCACCACTAACCTGACCACCGTGGCCGCGCTGCGCCGGATCCGTCGAATTCCTCACCGGCCGGAGAGTCGTCTCCACCGCGAGCCAGTCCCCGTGACTCCGCCCCGCGCATAGACCTAAGCTCTCGTGAGCAGTCGTTCGGTCCCTCGTCGCGCCGCGCTCAGTGGCCGACGCCGGCACCGCCGACCGGCGAAGGAGCCGTCCGATCGAGGGAGAACTCCTCTTCTTCTCCTCGCCGACCCAGCCCCGTCCCGCGCCGGTTGCTGCCGCCCCTTCTCCCAATCTCTCCGCCGCCGCCCCTAGTCGCCGCACCTCCGCGGATCCACCTCCACCAGAGATCCGTCGCCTGCTCCGTCGACGAACTGTCACGCCCCGATTCATAGTCATTTATTCACATATTTTATCTCTTGGAATCGATCGTCCTCGCTTGGGCGTGATGCCGTACAAGTCTGGTATTGTACTTGTACAAGGCAAGGATGGTACATAATCGATTATTCTCAAAATAGGAACACATCGCAGCGGCAGAAGCAGATAAATTGAATTTAATGAGGACAATCTTTCTTATTGAATAGAAGTACATCACTTCTTTATAGCAGCGGAGAAAAAGAGTAACTTGAAGCCACACAGAGATATGTAGAACTTTATTCTCTTTATTGATAATTGAAGAAGAGTACAAGACTTGTATTGAAGTACAATGATTACAGCACATCTCACTTTAAATTGGAAACCAACTGAACAATGCTATACAACTTACATTTGATATTTGGATACAATGGATTACATCTTGATATACCGACTTGGCTTACAATCTCACTGGTACAACTGATTACAATGTTCCATACATTATGCCCTTTATAAACAGAAGACATCATCTTGTGTAAGGAGAGCTTCTGTATGCCCAACAAATCTTCGATGCCGCGGAACCAATCCAGCTAAACTCCGTGTGTAGAACATTCCAAGCATAAGCACCTGCCCACAAAACGTGGGTCAGCACATCATCTATGTACTGGCGAGCAGAATCCAACCCACTCGCATAAACCAACATTTTAGTGATCATTTAAGCATGCATTTATTAGAGTGATCTTTCTATTTGGGACCTAGCATCAGTTTACAGTTCATGGGCAATAATCAGAGTGAAGCACGTAAACATATTCTTTGTAGCATTCATGTGGACATATCTTTTTAGCATTCTAGGTGTTATCATGCGAAGGCATCATTGAGGCATACTAGGTGTTATCATGAAAAGGCATCATTGAGGCATCGTTAACATTAACATCTTAAACATTATGACAGTTCTCACTTCAAGCATCACTTAGCATGAATGTTATGTTTGAGCACTATTTATAGCAAGGCATCTTTCTAGCATAATGAATTGAACATGTTAAGTAGGCAAGTTAAACCAACTTATACAATATCACAATTATGTGATTTCTTACCGATAGCCGACTTCTCGTACCTGCATCAAATACAGGTTATCTGATATACTTACTCTGCCTGCACAAAACATTCATTAGCATGCATCCTGACTACATGGTCACTGGTGTTGTTAAACCATATGGACTCTTCTCATTTCATTTCATTTTAAGATAATGCGGTCAGCATAGTAGGTGGCGAGCCTCTATGCCACCCCGCCTTATCCGTGCTCCCATAGCACTCATCATTATTTCCTCCTAGGCCGAATCGGTCCCCAGGGCCCTAGAAACCGTTCGAGGAAATTATTACTCAAACCTTGTATACAAGTTGTCCATAACCATGCGAATGCGTGTCCGACTCGATTGTGAACATAATCGCATGGTAAAATATATTAAGGAAAGTAAAGGCAACAGTGCATCATTAGTCATATTCAATGACTTATTCATTTCATCATTACCATCATTTCATTTGGTGATCTCAACGATCCCAGCTTTATCATTTCTCATTCATTGCTTCATCGCAACGTATCTCATATCATTCCTTTCTTAAGAGGAACTTAACATTCATTCATTTCATAGGGACATTTATTCATTCATTCATTTCTTATAAGGGACAGGCAACATTTCATATTCTTGCAATAGTTATACAGATAGTACATGATTCTAGTATTTCATTCAGTTCATTGGTTCGATAGCATAGCCAGTTCATTTCTTATTCTATCATTCATAAGGCATCTCATTATTCAAGTGTCTACTTGTTCCAGCAGTGTTAAGCATAAGGGGCAATGTTATCAATTCATTCTCAGGCAGCGAATCACATTAGCAGTTCAATGTGTTGTACATTTCAATAATTCTCAACAAAAGCATCTCTATTATTCAGCAACTAACATAAGGGACATTTAGGGGCAGTTCATAGCATTTCAATACTTCATCTATTAAGCATGAAGGAGTAAGGAGGAGGAAGGACAGTTCCACTCACCCAAAATTCTACTAAGCGTAGCTCCACCAGCGAGCCACGTTCCAATATCCATTTCGTCTAGCCAGCTAAGAGAGACTGCATCAGTCTCAATTCTCCTGATTCCCAACTTAAGTCACGGTCCAATATTCTGATCCCATCCAATAAGCCAACCAAATGCCTCGTGCGGAGCAGGGCATTACATAATATACCACTCAGAAAAAGTTTCGTCCTCGAAACTTAAGGAAACAAGTCTTCTACAAGATTCACTTAATCACCATGAGTTTACTCATTCAGCTTCAAATCAATATTCATTTCAGCCCACTCGGTCATTTCAAAATATCTATCCAACTGTGCCATTTAAATCCATCAACGATTCGATCTGTCTATCTCTTTTTCAATTACTTGTAACTTTTCATTGATTCGCCAACATTTTTCTTACATTTCTATTTCAGTCGCAACATATCACTTCGTTTGGATCCATACACATATTTTAGGCGTCCCCAAAACATATGCATTTCAGCCAAAGTCCGTGCTAGTGCGATAATTTCTTTCCATAATGTTATCTCAGTCACAACCAATCACTTCTGCTGGATCCATACACATGTTTTAGGCATCCCCAAAACATATGTACTTCAGCCAACTTCCATGTTAGTGCGATTCGATCTGCCACAATATAACTCTCTTTTCTAAATCCAACTTAGCATCCTTTCAATTGACTTATTGCTTTATTCACTTTGCCACAATCACTATTTTCCAGGCCACCACTTAACATCAGGGACAATCTCCATCCAAGCATAACATTTCTAACATTCGATCAAGGGTCTAACTTAGAGCCAACCATATCAAGAGTTCACAACATGCAATCATATTCCTTCCCAAATCCAACAATAACTTTTCACCGAGGCAACTCATCTTTTCTATAAGACACAATCCGAAGTCACCCACTATCAATTACCCGAATCAGGGTATAATTCTATGCAACAGTCAAGGTTAACTTAACTACCCGACTATAGGTACACTCAAGCCTTACCTTACGATTGCAATTCCCACTTGTGGCCGACATATAATCCTCAATGGTCAAACATCTCTTAAGGCTCAAGTTGAAACATACATTCCCTTAGGTCAATACTCATTAGCACCATCTCTCATTCAATGCCACAAGGTTATTCTATGGGTCTCCAATGGTCACCTATTATTCAATCAATCTCTAAGGTTAGCTACACTGACAGCTAAACTTAATCATTCAGGTGACTCCCCTAGAGTGGACGGCTACTAGGGTTATACTAGTTTCTTATTCTTAAGGCCAACAAGCAACCAACAGTTCTAGGAACTCTACCCAAACCTATGGGTATCAATTCAGTATGAATAATGAATCGCCAATTGGGCTAAGCCAGTAATTGGTAATTCATCAACTGGTCGCTAGGGTCAAGTCTATCTATTCAGGGTCTTCCTCAAGGAAATAATTCCCACAGAGGCTCATTCTAGACTTACCCAACAATCGACTAAGATCGATCTATCAACATTACGGTCAATTCCAAATCCGACATACGATCTTCATCGTTCTAATAATCCATCAAGTAAATTTCTAATGATTCAATTTCTGGTCCAATTCCTTCGTACCCACATAAACCCATAAGTCAATGCTAACTATTCAAGGGTCATCGATTCCGATAATCTTAATATAATTATGGAATCATACTATTCGGTCCGTACGACAGAGTTAAACTACTAAGTCATAAGCCAACAATCTATATCCCAACCAACAGTCACCTATACCGACATTATCCAACATGTTTATAATTTCTCGTTTCCATTTGTTTCTCAATCATCAACTCTCTTACGGGCATTCTTAAGTTTCGTTCCTTTTCCAGCCGTCAAAATCTTATATGGACATTCTTAAAATTCTCTACCTCAAGGGTCGAGTAGTTCATTCCATTCAATCTGATAATTCATGTATCAATTAACCATCCTCTATGCAACACAAGGATTCAGGGTTGCTACTTGTCACTTTTCTGGTACAATTCAATTCCTGAGCATACATGCACATGAGCAACGAATATCCTTTGGTGATCTAGATGGGTTCACATCTATTACACCTTAGGGTCAAGGCACAATCTCTAATATTCTTTTGGTTCATCGACAATATTTCTAAAACTTTCAGTTTAGCAACCAACTTTGTATTAGCCATATTTAATTTACATCCAACCAAATCGAAGTCAACATCCAGATGTTCTAAGCCACAGCATTCTCTAGCCAAATCCATTTACCCGTAGCATACTAACTGTCTTACTAGCTCGAGTCATCACTCGACTAAACAATTTCTAACCAAGCCAACCGGTTACAATTTCTAGAATCTTGCTACCCAACATAGCATCACCGTCAGGGGACACTCGAGTCATCTAGCAACAATACATGACTCCCAGCTACGTCTCGGCACTACCCAGTACTCACAGATAGTCTCATTGCTATTCTATGGGAAGGGTCAACATACATCTCGTTCTGAGGTGGTAGAGGCAATATACCACTCAGAAACGAAGCCATCCTTAAACAATACCAACTCAATCTATTCCGGACATTCGTGATCTATGATGATCACAATACTTAGCCAACATCTCGGGGTCTCAATATTATAAGCCAACATTCTTAGGGTCTCGAAAGCACTTAGCCGACGCACATGAGTCAATTCAATGGTTCTGCTGAACTCATCCATCAATTATCCCATTCACAATTCTTTCCCAGAATCACATGCAATTCTCACTAGTTGCAGCATACATTGCCACTTTTCTATATTCCCACATTTCTAACAACAATCACAATATAGCATACTATGGCATCGAGTCATTGTTGGGTTATTTGTGTCCAAACCAACAACAATCATTCATTCAGGGGCATCACAATGTATATAGACTTATTGTATGGAACATCCAGTGAGCAGCCAAGAGGGTCAATAATCTTTCAGACACGAACAACATAAAATGATTACATAACAACAACAATATAATCGCGGAAGCAATCTTTGATTTAATCGCAGAAGCAACGTTGAGTGATCGCGGAAGCATCTTTGGTTAATCGTCGATGCAACTTTGATTTGAAACGAATCAAAGAAGAGACCAAGGACGTAAAGCCGTGCTCTGATACCAATTTGTCACGCCCCGATTCATAGAGTCATTTATTCACATATTTTATCTCTTGGAATCGATCGTCCTCGCTTGGGCGTGATGCCGTACAAGTCTGGTATTGTACTTGTACAAGGCAAGGATGGTACATAATCGATTATTCTCAAAATAGGAACACATCACAGCGGCAGAAGCAGATAAATTGAATTTAATGAGGACAATCTTTCTTATTGAATAGAAGTACATCACTTCTTTATAGCAGCGGAGAAAAAGAGTAACTTGAAGCCACACAGAGATATGTAGAACTTTATTCTCTTTATTGATAATTGAAGAAGAGTACAAGACTTGTATTGAAGTACAATGATTACAGCACATCTCACTTTAAATTGGAAACCAACTGAACAATGCTATACAACTTACATTTGATATTTGGATACAATGGATTACATCTTGATATACCGACTTGGCTTACAATCTCACTGGTACAACTGATTACAATGTTCCATACATTATGCCCTTTATAAACAGAAGACATCATCTTGTGCAAGGAGAGCTTCTGTATGCCCAACAAATCTTCGATGCCGCGGAACCAATCCAGCTAAACTCTGTGTGTAGAACATTCCAAGCATAAGCACCTGCCCACAAAACGTGGGTCAGCACATCATCTATGTACTGGCGAGCAGAATCCAACCCACTCGCATAAACCAACATTTTAGTGATCATTTAAGCATGCATTTATTAGAGTGATCTTTCTATTTGGGACCTAGCATCAGTTTACAGTTCATGGGCAATAATCAGAGTGAAGCACGTAAACATATTCTTTGTAGCATTCATGTGGACATATCTTTTTAGCATTCTAGGTGTTATCATACGAAGGCATCATTGAGGCATACTAGGTGTTATCATGAAAAGGCATCATTGAGGCATCGTTAACATTAACATCTTAAACATTATGACAGTTCTCACTTCAAGCATCACTTAGCATGAATGTTATGTTTGAGCACTATTTATAGCAAGGCATCTTTCTAGCATAATGAATTGAACATGTTAAGTAGGCAAGTTAAACCAACTTATACAATATCACAATTATGTGATTTCTTACCGATAGCCGACTTCTCGTACCTGCATCAAATACAGGTTATCTGATATACTTACTCTGCCTGCACAAAACATTCATTAGCATGCATCCTGACTACATGGTCACTGGTGTTGTTAAACCATATGGACTCTTCTCATTTCATTTCATTTTAAGATAATGCGGTCAGCATAGTAGGTGGCGAGCCTCTATGCCACCCCGCCTTATCCGTGCTCCCATAGCACTCATCATTATTTCCTCCTAGGCCGAATCGGTCCCCAGGGCCCTAGGAACCGTTCGAGGAAATTATTACTCAAACCTTGTATACAAGTTGTCCATGACCATGCGAATGCGTGTCCGACTCGATTGTGAACATAATCGCATGGTAAAATATATTAAGGAAAGTAAAGGCAACAGTGCATCATTAGTCATATTCAATGACTTATTCATTTCATCATTACCATCATTTCATTTGGTGATCTCAACGATCCCAGCTTTATCATTTCTCATTCATTGCTTCATCGCAACGTATCTCATATCATTCCTTTCTTAAGAGGAACTTAACATTCATTCATTTCATAGGGACATTTATTCATTCATTCATTTCTTATAAGGGACAGGCAACATTTCATATTCTTGCAATAGTTATACAGATAGTACATGATTCTAGTATTTCATTCAGTTCATTGGTTCGATAGCATAGCCAGTTCATTTCTTATTCTATCATTCATAAGGCATCTCATTATTCAAGTGTCTACTTGTTCCAGCAGTGTTAAGCATAAGGGGCAATGTTATCAATTCATTCTCAGGCAGCGAATCACATTAGCAGTTCAATGTGTTGTACATTTCAATAATTCTCAACAAAAGCATCTCTATTATTCAGCAACTAACATAAGGGACATTTAGGGGCAGTTCATAGCATTTCAATACTTCATCTATTAAGCATGAAGGAGTAAGGAGGAGGAAGGACAGTTCCACTCACCCAAAATTCCACTAAGCGTAGCTCCACCAGCGAGCCACGTTCCAATATCCATTTCGTCTAGCCAGCTAAGAGAGACTGCATCAGTCTCAATTCTCCTGATTCCCAACTTAAGTCACGGTCCAATATTCTGATCCCATCCAATAAGCCAACCAAATGCCTCGTGCGGAGCAGGGCATTACACGAACCCCCAAAACCCTCTTCCTCAGTCGTTCTCGAAACCGCCGACGAGCCCCCGCGCGAGCCACCGCCTACCGCCGCCTCCCTCTTCCTCTGTCTCAACCGCTCCTCCTTTTCCCCTTCCCTCATCCAGGCGACCGCCCACCGGTGCAGACCGCCGGACCCCCTCTCTCCATCACGCTCTCCCTCTCGCTCTCTTCCTCTCAGCTCTCTCTCTCTTTCCCTCTGAGTTTTTTTTGTGTGATCCGTTAGTGGAGGAGAACCTCTGGGTTCTCTTAATTCATTTTACTTTTTGTTTTTTTTGTTATTTTATTATTATTCTATTCATAATCTAGTAATTGCTTGAGTTATAAAGTATGTGTATTTCGGTTTTTTTTTGTTTTTGTTTTTTTATTTTTATTTTTATTTTTTTATTTTTTTATGATAACTGATATTATTATTATTATTATTATTATTATTATTATTATTATTATTATTATTATTATTATTATTATTATTGTTTTTGTATGATTACTGGAATAAAATTTTGAAAATATATATGTATAAAACTTATTACGTATTTTATTACTATCATTATGTGTATTGCTATTAGTAGTACGGAGGTTAAATATTATTTTGGAAATTTTATATCTTATGTATTTAAAAAAATATATATATATGTATATTTTGGTTTTGGACCTAAATTAAGTTTGACAAAATTAGGATTTGTCCTAATAAAAATTTCTAGATTTTCAAGGATCTATCTAAAGATATACTTGACAAAGATATAGTTTTTATTTATTTATTAATATTTTTGAATATTTACTTAAATGTGTTTTCTTTATTGGAGTGTAGTTTTTATCTAGAAGCATATTTTTACAAACTAGAGAAATTTAGCGTAGAACGATTTTTTAATATTTTAAGTAATTTTCTAAGAATATTTCAACTCATAAAAATCTAGTTTTCGCGTATTATAAATATTTTCTAAAAATATTATAAGTATTGTTTACGCAAATTTCTTCGATTTTCCTCCTGTCCGTAACCAATCATAATATTCCTATTCCTTCGCCCATTTCAAGCCCACCTTATGTCCACGCTAACCAAATTGACCCTTCTGGATCCAATGAAACTGACCGTGTCGCCATCCGTGGTCACCTTGCATAGTTGTCGCACCGAAGACGCAGTTCATGCCACCATGATTATCGCAGCACACCAGGCGCCCTACCAGGCAAGACACCTTACCATTTGCTGTTTAATTATTTTAGCTCATATTTCATGCATTATTTATTTTTTTTATGCAAAATAAACTGTGATACATGGAATAACTGTTAGAACTTACTGTTCATTTATATTCTGCTATGTATTATTTTTCTTACACATTAAACCTAGATTTAAGGGACCACCTTAGTGTGTTGCATTCATTGGCCTTGACACGTTGTAACACGAAGTTGTGTGTCGTATGTAGGACACGGAAGTGCGTGATTGGCTGGCCACCAGTACGTACAAGCCGTGCGATAGGAATAACCGCTAATAGAATTGTATGCTAGTTGACTTAGCGGTACTTATAGTGGTTTGTGTTGTGGATACAACACAGTAGGCATTGGGCGGGGAGGAAAATTCCTTAGCGTATGGACTTCGATGCACTTCCCTTGTGACCCGGACTCTCCGCTGGAGATACGGGGTTGATGACCCATGATTACTGACGGCCACTGACGATTCTGCGAAACGTCAGTCTCTTACTGATGGGACCTCTGGTGTCCAAAGGGGGACTACGCCGATCCTATTTAGTCAGGGCCCATGCGTAGGAAGGATTGTTCTTAACTATATATCACTTAGAACGGTAGGCTACCTTTATCCGTTAGGTACGAGTACTTTTGGTTTGGGTACTTGTATCTGACCGTGACTTGGAACAATAACTTGTCGCGGATTAGTTCGTCACATCTTGTCCTTGTTTGGTTGTAGGTGTGACTTACTACTTCGATGAGAAGGTATTGAACCTTGTTGGGGTCCGGATACCATATTGGATTCATGGCATGGAAAGATACGTCATCGTGAATTAGTTTACCATCTCCTGTCCTTGTTTGGTTGGGGGGATGGTACGCTCGTTCAGTAGGTGCGTATTGGACCATGTTATAATTTGATTTACTTATTTATTTGAGCAATATTTATTCAGTTTATATGGCATGATATTATGTGTCTTGTTACGTCCCTCTGAGGACCTGGTTATCTCTCCAGGTGTGTGCTATTGTCTTTCGCAGGTATTCTAGTTCTAGCCGTGATTCGCTCTATTTCGAGGATGATTGCACTTGGATCGTCTTTGCTTCACTCGCCAAATTCATATCTTTTCTTATGTATTTTTCCTTTACTTGTTGGTAGTGGATTTGTCTCCGCCCAACATATTGTATCAAGACAATTCATTATCTTTATATGATGTCTTTTATTCATTTGTTTGCGTGGATGAGATTAGTTATGGTTCTACTGCATTTTACAGCTTATGTATTTATACGAGGTTTCCATATATTGGAGTATACTTCGTATGAATACAGCTGGCATGGATACGTACCTAGTCCTACGCATTTTGGGACTGGGGCGTTACACATCGAACCCTCAAGTCATACGATCTCGCCTTCTAAGTTTTGCATGTTTTTCAGTCGTACTCAAATAAGTTTCGTCGCAACACAACTAACTATCTTTTTAGACACGATTACTCGCGTTAACCAACTTTCTTACCAAAGTCGCAAGTCGTGCGATTCGATTACAATTTGTATTGCCCAACATTTATATCGAGATCGCAAGTCATACGATCCGATTACAATTCGCATTGACTAACATCTTCATCGAGCTCGTAAGTCGTGTGACTCATTTTCAACGTTTTAAGTTTCCTATCCCGCCGATCCGATTATTGCCTCAAGGCATAATCGTTTCGCTAGTTTCTCTCATTTGATAAATTTTCAATCGGCGAATCATTCAATGATACAAGTTCCGCCTTACCGTTCTAACCGATCATCGAAGAACACTTGCATCAACATGCCATCATACAAATTCTCAATCGAGTCTCGGTGCTATACCGTTCGTTGCGAACGAATCTTTCACAATTTTCACAACACGTCGATGTAACCCATCGCACAAGTGGTATTGCATATACCACTTGGAATCGAGCCATTCATCGCACCGGTGGTATGTCATATACCACTCAGAAACCAAGTTATTTTTGACGCAACATACTCTGTACGAACCAACAATCTATTCTGATTCATAATTTTCGCAGTGATCATGCCGATCACAACCGTAACTTTTTGATCAATCAAAATCCGATATAACTCGGACAATGTATTCTTTTGCTAACACAAGCTCGGTGCACAACCGAACCAATTTTGTTCTATCGATTTATGATTTCAGTTCCTTCCGTTGCATCTCGTGCAACAATTCATTCTCGGTATCCGTTGCACTCCGTGCAGCAATTTCACTTTGATATGTATTGCACCATGTACAATAATTTACTTCCGATACGTATTGCACATCGTGCAATGACTTATTTCCGACATTTATTGCACTCGTGTAACGATTTATTTTCGACATCTGTTGCACCTTGTGCAACAATTTATTCCCGACATCCATTGCACCTTGTGCAACGATTCATTTATGATATTTATAGTCAATATGTGAATCCGTTCAACACATTCGATATCAACTTTCATTTTCTTTCAATGCATCATTTACAATCAACGTATGGCAATTGTTATAGCAACATTCCACGACTTTTATTGTATCGATGCAACCAATATTTCTTATATAGATCGTTGCAAACAACGAACATCTCAAATTACAATTCACGACGTGTTACATTCGCAACAACAAATCCTTGAATTCACATCTCGTAACTTGTTGTACTTGCAGCAACAAACCTTTTACAACTTTTCTAGCAAACATCATATAATTTCCAAAACAACACGCGACAAAATTACATGATTTGTATTAGACTTATTGTATGGAACATCCAGTGCGGCATCGAGTAGAGTCAAGAGTGATTTGATTGGTGGTGGGCAACTCTTTGGAATTGAAATAAAACAAGCGTCCTGAGGAAATTGAGCCTAGAGCTCTGATACCAATTTGTCATGTCCCGACCCGAAAAATTGCTTCTTCCTCGCATCGATTTATCCGAATCATCATCCTCGCGGGGGCGTGATGCCGTACGAGTCTAGAGTTGTACTCGTACAAGACAAGATGACAAGTTCTTAAATGATTATTTTTGATTTAGTATTAGCAACGAACAAAAATAGAGTATACGAAACAATTCTCTTTATTGATACATGAACGAAGATTACAAAGGCTTTCAATAGCCCAATAATATATGGCAGATTGGCTACAACACTCAGGTACTCTCTTGCCCACAAAGGATTTTACTGTTCCATACATCATGCCTTCTATATCTCGGCCGCATCAATCCTGTTGCATGTCCGAGCGTCAATGCGGTCGCATGCCTCAATACGCTTCAGCATTCCAAGCCTCAACGCGTTCAAGCAAAGCTTCATCGTGAGCAGACCATTTTCTGAACCTGCTAGCAAACTAGTAGGGGATTAGTACTTTCGTCCTCGCTGTACTGATCAAAGACCCACTTAACAAACCGACATTTAGTATTGTATTGATTCATGCAAACATACAATTTAGTGATTCTTCTATGTTCTCCTTATGACCAGTTCATGGCATATTCGAAGACTATAAAACATGTTATCATGGCAAGCATGTTATTCAATTTGTATAAGTAAATAGGCAACCAATACCAGTCCCGTGTTGTTATCGTGACTTCTTACCAACATCGACGCACTCGCCCTTGTACCGACGTAAGGTGAATACGCCTATCGGCTTTCCCTGTCATGTTATAAGTACTCTCTATGCGGATCTATATGTGCACGATATGAGTGTACCTTACACTTTCGACCCAGGATCCATCTATGTAGGATATATGTATACCTTGCACTTCTAACCCATCGCCCTTAACTATATGAAAGTTACTAGCTTTCCGAACTAGAATGGACTTATATTTCTCAAATCGAATATGTAAGACGATGATCACTCTGTGCGGTTGCTAACCCAAACAATCAGAGGACCTCCGAAATACTTGGTAAGTGGCTTATCACATTTAATAACAGGTCGCTAACCGTCTATATAAAGTGCACCAACAATGCCAACTTTACCCCGCAGTCCCTCCTAGGCCGAACGGTCCTAGCGCCCTGGCGAACCACGTTTGAGGGGAAAAAACACCCATGCACGGGCAATATATCTTTAAGTCCATTTGACCATGCAATGCATCTTATCTTTCATACAACCAAGCAAATTTGCCTCTCTCTATTTCAATTGGGACAATGCCCCAACTCAATGTTCATCAACGAATGTCCCGAAGGCCATAAACATTTTGAAGGCACCATGCCACATTAGACAGTTCTGTCACATCCGTGCCACAACTGTTCTCCTCGTCGTAACGATGCCATCTTTTACAAGTCTCGTCTTGTTGTGCATACTTTGATATAGTTATTCGTCTTTCCTTGTATTATGCTCTCGAGGCACTCATTGAAGCCGTATTTCCATATTCTATGCCTTAGTATTCAACGTGTTTTACTTATGTTCCATCCTTCTGACTCGTGCAACTGAGACATGCCTCGATAAGGTATTCAATGTTCTATAGCTCGTTCACTGAGGCACTCGCACCGATATAGTCTTTCAATGTTCTAGCATTCTAACTCATGCATAGGGCACGAAATGACTTGTGCACTGAGGCACTCATCGATACATTTATCCCATGTTCTTATGGCTTGCGCACCGAGGCGCTCGCCTTCGCGATATTCAATGTTCCATAGCAACTCGTACGTTTGTTGTACGATTCATTTTAATTATTCTATCTAGTATTCGACATGCACTATGTTTATCTCTCTATCGAGCCATGCCCGTGGCATCGATAGGTCAACTCAGCATGAAATGAGATATATTTTACTTAGGCATGAAGGAGTAGGAAAAGAAGTCAATGTCCCCCCACCTTGAGCCGATACGTCGTATCGTTTTGCCGAGCCGATGCGGCTTGATTTCATAACTTCGTTGCACGGCCAACTCTCA
This sequence comes from Iris pallida, assembly GCA_029216955.1. Taxonomy (NCBI): domain Eukaryota; kingdom Viridiplantae; phylum Streptophyta; class Magnoliopsida; order Asparagales; family Iridaceae; genus Iris; species Iris pallida. Next base: position 4,993,309 of record JANAVB010016800.1, on the reverse strand, counting down.
TGACTTAGCCATTCGAGCACTTCGTGCTTTATTGAATTATACGTCCGATTTGGCTTACGGTGCCAACGCCTCACTCCGTAGCAAGGCGACGATTGGTTTCGCGGACCCCTTTCTGAATAAGGCAAAATGTCGACCTCTAATATTTTAGAGTAAAAGTATAGCCTGCACACGAAACCAACTAAAATCAATACTTATTCGATTCGGTCAATTGCCTTGCGTCGATTCGGTTTCTTAGAATCTTCGAACCGACTCACTGCTTTCCCTCGGGCCAACTTAACACTTGCATCGATCTTACTTGATGCGTTCCTCGGATCAATGTAACTATCCAACTCGTTGCATCCACTTGGGATAATGTAACTCTTTGTATAGATTCGAAATCGATACACAATCGGGTCAATACAACTCTTCGAGTCAACGACTCAGCATAATGCACCGTACAGAGCGGGACATTACACTAAAGGCTCAACCAGAGACTCCCAATTGCACTTCTCTATGAGTACACTACATGGTAGAGCAATGTAAAGAGTGTATGAAGCAATCAAGTGTACAACAATGATGTCAAAGTGCACAGCAGTGGGGGTTCGAACGCACAGAAGTCTGCAGTCTGTGTCATTGCTCAACATGGCCATGGCTCGAAGCCCCAAGCCAATGACCTAATGTCAGTCACCTAGACTAGCTTTAGGAGTTAATAGGAGGTGAATTGGTCGAGTAAAGGTCGAGAACTAGACCCTAGGTAGCAGGGGAAGCTACTGTACAGTGCGCACAAACAGTCGAGTATCCCCATATCCGATTCGACACACCAAACCACATCAAAACCAACTCAGTCAAGTACGTATGAAATCTACAGTATATTAGCTACCCAAAAATATAATTTATTTAGAAATTAGAGAACAAAAAGTTCTATGGGGCATTTCATCGAACACCTGAGATATCCCTTCGATACGGAGCGATACGCACCCCAAATGGACACGAAATCGGACCAAACTTAACCAAATAGTAGGGAAACCCTAAATGAATGCATCTATGGAAAGAAAACAGAAATCTAATAGGTTTACAGGCTCTTACCAATTAAGAGTTAGAATCTCAATGAAAATCCTCTTGCAAAGCTTTCCCACCAAATCCAATGGTCAAATTGCTCCAAATCCTTCCTAGCTAGCCAATAGAGGCCTCCTCTACTCAAGGGGAGTGATTTACAATTGGTTTGGTTGAATTTAGAGTTGATTTGGTGGAAGGAGGCAAATTTGGAGAAGAACACAAGTTAGGGTTTTGATGGAAGAGGGAAGAATGAGGCTATGTAGATGTTAAATAGGGAGAGGAAAGGTGCCTTGGCCATAGGGTGTGGGCTAGGGTTTGGTTGGGTGTACATGGCTAAAAGCCTTCCTAACATGTCAATTTAAGGCCCTTTAGGAAAAATCCCCAATTTGACTTTTGTTCCAAATCACTAATTGGTTTCAAAATACTAACCTAGCTAGATAAGAGCCTCACTTAAGTTATCTAATCTCTCTACTAAGTTTCTATGGTCATGGCTAACCTCTAGGCTAAGTTATTCTAAGGTTTCACTACCAAATGATAAAATCATAATACATCAATTTAAATAATATGAAAAATAATAAAAAATTCTCCAATTAATCACTAACATGATCAATTTTACAAAAGTTTAAAATTATCCTCATTTTAGAAAAGTGGTAGTGACAAATCTACCCCCTTAAAAAAATTGTCCTCGAAATTTAAGGTGGTCATACTCCTTCTAGGTCAAACCCTCAACAATCATAGTCCAATAATCTATTTGAATAATACACATAAGATGGTCCTTTTGGTCATGATATCACAGTCTCAACAGGGTCACTATACTATCTAGCACAACACAAAGCACAATCTAAGAGGTACTACTGAAACACACAACAATATAGAAAATGACGAAAAAAGAACAGGAAAACAAACATGCTAACCCATCACCTGTAGCATCGGCCTCCTCGACCGTCAATACAAAAGCCCTACCCTGTTGGGGGATCTCCCTCTGATGGTACGAGGTATGACGCTGCGCCACAGGTGGCCTAGCTGAACCCCTTTGGTTTGGAGCTGCGCGTTGTCCGGAAAGATAAGGAGCTAGAAGACAATCCTTTATTCGATGTCCCACAGTGCCATAGTGCAAACGAAGTCCCAGTCTCACTCTACAACTATCCCAAAGATGACCCGACTTCTTGCAGAAATTGTACTGTCGGGTCTACCTCTGATGCTGTAGCTGATCCTGTTGTACTAGGCTCGCTCTGGTGCATAAAACTACTGAACCTGAACCCTAGCTAGAGCCTAAAATTGCTGCTGCGGCAACTGGAGTGATTGATGCAGAATTTGGGGACGCTTTGTCGGTCTTGCACTACTGCTTGTACCATCCATGACGTTACTGCCTCTCTTGGGCCTAAGGCCCAAATCCTCCTCTGCAATCTGCGTATCCATCAGAATCTCCTTAAAGGTCGCTATACAACACCCAAACATGCGAGATCTGACGATGTGGTTCAATCCCCTCCTGAACTTACGGGCCTTCTCCTCAGCATCATGAACCATGCCCTTGGCGAACCGGCTCACGCGAAAGAACTCTGCTGTATACTCGTCCACCGACGAGTCCCATGCACTAGTCCCGTAAACTGGTCCTCCAGTGCGCTAAGAGCTACATCAAAAAAAAAATTCCTTGAAGTGCCTCTTAAAGTTCTCCTAGGTCAGCCCTCTCACTGACGTACGAGGGTCTGTGCGCTACCAGGTCAGAGCGATATCGAAGAACTGACTCGCTGTTGCTGCTACCCGCAGCCTCTCCGGGATCTCTGCCAGCTCCAGGCTCTGCCCTACATCCTCTAGTCAATCATCAGCATAAAGGATGCCCTCGGTTCCCTTGAACTCCCGAGGGTACATGTTCTTGAAATCCAACACGGAGCTAGGCCTCGCCTGCTATTGCTCCTGGGCAGGAGTACCCTGTAGCAGAGTAGTAGCCACCTTCTCAACTGCAGCAAGTGCCAACCTGTGGGTACTATCAATGCTCTAGTACAACACGTCAGCATGTCGATGTTGTGCCTCGGCCTGAGCCCTCTGCGTCTCCATCATCTGCAGGAATAGCGCAAACATCTGCGTGGTATCAATCGGTGGTAGAGGAGTAGAAAGAGGCTTCGGCTGCACGAGGACGATCATCTGGACCAGTGGAGGAACACCTCTAGGAGTTGCTGAAATAGTAGGAGCAACTCCTTGAGCTGCAGCTCCTATAGCTGGAAGAGGATGCTCTGAAGTAGAAGACCTCTCCATTGCTGCAACGGCTCCAGTATACTGTGATATAGTCTCCGGCATCCTGAAGACAGATCGACAAAAGAATCAATATGGTACAAGATAAGATATTATCAAGGAAGGATGGTTGAATTTGAAGAAATTGCAATGAAGGATTAAAATCAAAGGATTTAAAAGTTTTCTAAGTGCGATTAAGTAACTCTCTATACAGCCTAATCCTATATCCTAATAGCAGGCTCGTAGCAGTGCTCTAAGTCGAGAACCACTACGAAATTGTACTAGTTGCGACTCTGACCTGCATGGGCCACCACAAAAACGTGTCATGATATGCACCCTGTTTAGGGGCACGAGAACGTGGGTACGTCCAGCCTACGCCGCAGTGTCGGCGGTAGAATGCTGTATAGGTCATCTATAACATCTAATATCTAACAACAAGGAAATATAAACCTATCATCTTCGCTCGGAGGTATAATGTGATATAACAACATATAATCTCAATCACAAATCTATAAGTGGATAGAGTACGATATGGAAAAAGATAAACAAGAAGATAACTGAATAAGAGTAGAGTTATCACAACACACAATTTAGATGTCCAACACAAATAAATACATATCATGAATATAAATAAGTCTCAACTAACAATCGGAACAATCTGATACAATATGAAAACTGATAGTTCTAAACTATATCTAAGGCACCCTCTACTATGCAGGATCCTCCTTAGGCTCCTGCGTGCCACCCTCGTATGCCTCGTATTTGGTAGAACAATCATCTAAATCATATATAATATTTTTTTCAACTTACCCAGTCAGGATGGAGCGAATACATAAACTAACAACAGTTCCAATTAATTGACAAAAACTATAAAAAATTGTAAGTAAAGAGTATGATAAATGATGAAAAATAGAGCTACCAATAAGTAATCATAACCTGATAATGGTACTATGAAGAATGAATGATGTGAAGGGTACAATGTATAACAATGGAAATAAATAGACAACATGTAAGTACAGTCCATAGAATGTGACAGTAATAATAAATATTATACATACTATGTGTTTGAAATACTAGTTTCGAGATGTGATCGGCTTGAAAACTTGTACAATAGCTAAGTGGCCTGGTTAATCATGCATGAGGTGTACGATTAACACTTTACAATGTCTATATTTACAATAGGGATTTGATCACATCTCTTACAAGGATTTCCTCCGCCCCAACCAGTACAGTGGATCCAACCATGACACATTACGGTACATGAGTAATGTTTTATGATACTATCATGTACAATGTCTAATGAATATGTCATGTACGATGTCAATACGATAACCATGGTAACATCTCATGACGGGATCCAGAAATACCAATCCGTGTGACCGACATGTCGAAAATCAAATATAGCGCATCGCTAAATACAAGAATCATAGTAGATATCAAATATAAAAAACTATCAGAGAATGTACTCGCCTGATAACTTGAGCAATAGATGTGAATAGATGTCCGAATTGGAGTCACAAGGTCCTATTTAGGGCAGTACAGGTTATAAGAGTTCAAATCATATAAAATTGAAGTGTATAATATAATTTACATGATTCTAGGTCATAGTCAACTCTAAGACAACTCTGGGTCAACTTGGTCAACTATAGCTATTAGTCAACCTTGGTCAATCTATTTGATAAGCTATTTCTAGGTCTATGAGTCAATTAGCTATCACTATTATATATATATATATATATATATATATATATATATATATATATATATATATATATATTAACAATGGCTAAAGCCTTCATTGAATCATAAGAAGATAGGTTGGAACCGGGAGATAGCCCAAGTTCCTACAAGTTGTGGGAGTAACCCTGAACATAAGTCCTGATTTGATGCTTCACTCGCCAAAATACGATTATTTTTTTTGGAAGAAAAACTCCAAAAAAAATCGAGAAACAAAATTCGAAAGCAAAAAGTAGGGCAGTTGCACAGGTCCCCACGGGGGGAAACCTGATGTTGCCAGCGTTGATGGGCTCACAGCCCTAGGTGGCACGCGGCGCGAGGAAAGCACGCGGTCCGAGGCGGGTGCGCGTCCCGAGGCGGGCACGCGGCCCGGGGAAAGAGGAGAGGCCGGAGGGGGAGCTATAGGCCAGGGGCACCGGCGAGAGGCCGCCCGTAGCCAGCGGGACGGGAGACAGCGGGCGGCGGAAGCCCGCCCGCCCGGAGGAAGGGGGGCAGCGGAGGGGGGATCGACCTCCGGGGGGAGGGAGCGGGTGGAGGGCACGGGGCGGAGAGGGGACCGAGAAGCCTCCGAGAGACGGAGGGGGGTGGGGCGAAGCGGAGCGCGACTGCCAGCAGGAGGGGCACGGGAAGGCGGACCGCCAGCTGCGCCCAGGCGGCACGGCGAACCGGTTTCGGCGGACGCGGCGGAGAGGGCGGACTACCATCGCCTGAAGGAGGGGGCGTCCTGCGCATAGCGCTGGGAGCGCCGAAGACCGGATAAGGATGGGGAGGTGGCGACTCCGGGAAGGAAAGCCGGGGGCAGCGTCGAGCCGGCGATCAGTGCCGGGGACGGGGAAGAAGCGCTTGCTGGAGACCGTTGCTCGAGAGCCGGAGCTGGAGGAGAAGCTCTGGGGGCGGAGGCGCAACACGCAGGGGAGGAGACGTCCACTGTCGACGGCAGGGAGGTGGCCAGGAGGGGTGAGGCCAAACCCGGACCGCCGAGGGGAGCGGGGGCTGGAAGAAACGGGGCGGGCCCATCCGAGGGAGCGGGGTGCCACGGAAGAGAGAGGGAGGCCGACGGGCGGCGCCGGGAGGGGGTCTGAGTGAAGATGGCAGGCCACTGCACGGGAACCGGAGGAGGCCGCTGCTGGAGAAGAAGAGGAGGAGGGGGTCCTCCGACGGCGGAGGGGGCGCCGTCGAGGGAGCCGGAGCAGGGGAAACTCCCAGGGAAAAGGCGGGGAGGGCAGGGGCTGCGCCAGAACCGTCGGGGACAGGGGAGCTCGGAGAGGGAGCTGCCAGTGGAGCGACGGGCCACTGAAAGGAGAGGGCGAACGAAGGCGAGGTGGGGGCGCAGCAGGGAGAGGAGGGTGAGGCGCCGGGAAGGACTGGCTCGGCGGAGCCAGGCGCGGCCCCGGCGTGGGGCCGGGGAGAGAGGAGACTGAAGGGGGGGCATGAGGGGGAAGGGTGGAGGCTCGACGGCAGCAGGCGCCGGAGATCCGCGGCGCCTCCGGCGACGGCGACGTCTGGGGCACGGCCGGGGGCGAAGGGAAGGGAGAGGACGGTAGCACGTCGGGCAACAAGGGGAGGGGGACGCGCCGCCCGGGGGGAATCGTCTCGAGGCGGGGGGCGGCAGGGGGAGAAGACCTGCGGAGGCGGCGGAAGGCGCGGAGCCGACCCAGGGGTCGGCCACCACGGGGAGATCAGCCCCCGGCCGGAGCCGACCCAGGGGTCGCCCCAGTGAGCGGGGCTCAGCATCCCTTTTTATATATATTCTATCACTATATATATATTTTTTTTTATCACTATATATATATATATATATATATATATATATATAATATATATATATCTGTGTGTGAAATAATATATATATATATATATATATATATATATATATATATAAAATATATATATATATATATATATATATATATATATATATATATTTATGTGTGTGTGTGTGTGTTGGTAGGCTATATAAAAAATATATATATATATATATATATTTATGTGTGTGTGTGTGTGTGTGTGTGTGTGTGTGTGTGTGTGTGTGTGTGTGTGTGTGTGTGTTGGTAGGCTACTACTCTTGTCACCCTTATACTCCAATATGTAAATACATATACCTATAGTACATTACCTATAGAAAAAGTAAACCAATACCTAGATGTTTAGGTAATACCCAAATCCTAGTTACTAAGGAAACCCCCATACTTCACTCAATGGAACACTGAAATCTATACTTAACACTGGCTATTGGCCCTTAATCTCCAACACTTGAAATCCTATCACTCACATAACTTAAACCTCTCCTATACTCATATTACCTACCCTATTCTATTACTAACATATCGTAGGATACATATTGATACTAGTATATGACTGACACTAACTTATAACTGGTACTAACTCAACACTCTAACATCTAACTCACCTCTACCACCTGCACAATGGCCAAAACCAAGCTCATTGATACATACAAGACACAAAAAAAACCAAAAATGTTGAACCAACTAATACACTATGACACTCCCCTCACTGAAATCTAACTCAACCCAACTTACTGAACTCTAGTCCTCTCATATTACTAATCTGTAGGAACCCTCCCTCATCTCCTCATATCTATTTGAACTGAACTAAGCTCTAGATACTCCCAAATAAACCACACTCACACTTGTCCAATTGCATGTGCACAAGGCAATGGCCAATATCCTTCATGTTGACTGCTCGATCCCCTGTTGTTGTAGCTTGCACTTAGTGCAGGCTAATGCCTTGTGGCCAGCACCCTGCTGCTGCCACTGCATGCTCTGCTGCCTGTAAAAAAATGCTGCTGCTGCTGCATTTTAAGCCAAACCAAGCTCTACAAATGCAACTGTCCATGCAACCTGCCACTCACACTAGCACTCTTCTAAAAACTGAGATACCTTCTGATACTAGCACCTAAATAGGACAGAAACCTACACTCTATTGCCACAACACTAACTCACTAACTCAAGACACTTAGACAACTGATACATGTATCAATACATGACTAATACATTGAGATACTCACTATCTCACATACATGGCACTGGCCAATGGCCAAAACCTCGATTACATATTAATACTAACCAAGCTAACTAACTTCTCAAAACCCAAATCCTAACTGAACTCCACCTCTGATACACTCTAAAATATCTGATAACCTCTAAGCTAATGGCCTGCTCGAGCTCCCCATCACTGATGCCCCAAAAGCAATGTGCAGGATTCACTACCTGGGCCAAAGGCCAAAACATTGCCAAGACACTGCCCAAACATTCTAACCTTCAGAGCCTATATATATATATATATATATATATATATATATATATATAATATATATATATATATATATATATATATATATATATATATATATATATATATATACATATATACATACATATATATATACATATATACATATATATATATATATATATTTTTTTTTATATACATATATATATATATATATATATATATATTTTATATATATATATATATATATATATATATATATATATATATATAATATATATATAAAATATATATATAACATCTATACACTAACCTATCACTAACTCATAACACATCATTACATTTATACACTAACCTATCCCTAACTCATATATATATACATAAGTAATCTATACATATACACTATTGCATATATATGTATGATACTAACACCTGACATCCATATTCTGATACCACACAAATCTCCTCAACTATTCTTAAGTCAAAAATGGCCAACTAACAGAAAACTAACTTCAAACACACACTCTCAAATGAGATGGCCAAGTGGCCAAATTCTGAAACTAAGGGGCTAACCCCTTCCTAAACCACTCTGAAACAGGCCTCCCAATGGCAACAACCTCATACCTAAACCACTAAGATACTCTACCTCTCTGACTTGACTGATACATTCAAATCCTAATTCCCATCATCCTCTATTCCCTAATACCCAAGGCCTAAGGCCAAACCTGACCCCTGATAACTCTAAGACTCTCACCACACTATACATAGGCTAAGGCCAATGCAATTGTTGCAATTATAGCCTTGGCCAAGAGCCTAAACTGTACTAGGACAGAACCAACTCTCTCAAACTCGAGCACAGGCCAAACCATACAACCTGGGCCTAAAGGCTCAACCAGAGACTCCCAATTGCACTTCTCTATGAGTACAGTACGTGGCAGAGGAATGTAAAAAGTGTGTGAAGAAATCAAGTGTACAACAATGATGTCAAAGTGCACAGCAGTGGGGGTTCGACCGCACAGAAGTCTGCAGTCCATGCCATGGCTCAACATGGCCATGGCTCGAAGCCCCACGCCAACAACCTAATGTCAATCACCTAGACTAGCTGTAGGAGTCAATAGGAGGTGAATTGGTCGAGTAAAGGTCTAGAACTAGACCCTAGGTAGCAGGGGAAGCTACTGTACAGTGCGCACAAACAGTCGAGTGTCACCATGTCCGATTCGACACACTAAACCACATCAAAACCAACTCAGTCAAGTACATATGCAATCTACAGTATATTAGCTACCCAAAAATATAATTTGTTTAGAAATTAGAGAACAAAAAGTTCTATGGGGCATTTCATCGAACACCTAAGATATTACTTCGATACGGAGCGATACGGAGCAATACGCACCCCAAATGGACACGAAATTGAACCAAACTTAACCAAATGCTAGGGGAAAACTAAATGAATGCATCTATGGAAAGAAAACAGAAATCTAATAGGTTTAGAGGCTCTTACCAATTAAGAGTTAGAATCTCAATAAAAAATCCTCTTACAAAGCTTTTCTACCAAATCCAATGGTCAAATTGCTCCAAATCCTTTCTAGCTAGCCAATAGAGACCTCCTCTACTCAAGGGGAGTGATTTGCAATTGGTTTGGTTGAATTTGGAGTTGATTTGGTGGAAGGAGGCAAATTTGGGGAAGAACACAAATTAGGGTTATGGTTTTGATGGAAGGGGGAAGAAGGAGGCTATGTAGGTGTTAAATAGGGAGGGGAAAGGTGCCTTGGCCTGCCATGGGGTGTGGGCTAGGGTTTGGTTGGGTGTACATGGCTAAAAGCCTTCCTAACATGTCAATTTAAGGCCCTTTAGGAAAAAGCCCCAATTTGACTTATGTTCTAAATTACTAATTGGTTTCAAAATACTAATCTAGTTAGATTAGAGCCTCACATAAGTTATCTAATCCCTCTACTAAGTTTTTATGGTCATGGCTAACCTCTAGGCTAAGTTATTCTAAGGTTTCACTAGCAAATAATAAAATCACAATACATTAATTTAAATAATATTAAAAATAATCAAAAAAATTCCAATTAATCACTAACATGATCAATTTTGCAAAAGTTCAGAATTACTCTCATTTTAGAAAAGTAGTAGTGACAATACTTCATATCAATATCAAATAAGGCAATACGTTGATTTAAGAATTTATAAATAGGTTCCTAATACTAACAAAACTGGATCCACTGTCATAGGTACCAAAGGTTATATTTTAACTTGTTTTGTAGGTGTGCCCCTTTCTCATGCTATGAGCATGTGGATTCTTGATAGTGGTTGCTCATGACACATGACCAGAGATGCTACACTTTTTGCAATGCTATCGATGAAGAAAGAAGGATACGTCTCCTTCAAAAATAATTTAAGAGGATACATTATTAGAAGTGGTAATATTGGCTCTCCTCCTTATCCTTGCATTAAGAATGTTTGCCTTGTTACAAATTTGAAACATAATCTTCTTACTATTAATCATCTTGCAAATAATGCTTATGGAGTCAACTTTGTTAAACAATATTGCAACATATATGATAAATCAAATGGTATGATAGTTTATGAAGGTATAAGAGAGGATACTATTTATGTTTATTATTTAGTTGAGGATACTAATCATGGTGATAGGTTCCTAGTAGCAAAGAATGATGAGAGTTGGCTATGGAACATAAGATTAGGACTTGCCAACATGGACACCATCGCTAGACTTGCCTCCAAAAAATTGGTGAGAGGACTCCCAAACATACCCTTCAAGGACATGATTTGTGAGGATTGTGAAAATAGTAAGTTGACTAAATCGTCCTTCAAATTTATCAACATGGTAAAAACTGCAAGACCACTTCAACTTATTCATATAGATTTATTTGGTCCGGATAGAGTAGCTACTCTTAGTGGCATACTATATATATTTTGTTTTAGTTGATAATTTTTTGAGATTCACTTGGGTCACTTTCTTGCAAATAAAAGGATACTTTTGCGAATTTGTTGATTTTGCAAACGTGTTCAAGATGAGAAAGGATTTATGATCAATAAGATTAGAAGTGATCATGGAGGATTTTTGACGATTTTGATTTTAAATCTTTTTGTTCTAATAATAGTTTTCGTCATAATCTTGCTTGTCCAATGACCCAACAGAAAAATGGAGTTGTGGAAATAAAGAATAGGACTCTAGGAGATATGGATAGAGTCATGTTGAATCAATATAAGCTTCAATATTTTTCGGGCAAAAGCCGTCAATACAACATGCTATATTATTATACTTCAAAAAAAAACTCTTTATCAGCTTTGGTTTGGTAAAATCATCACCATTGAGTATTCTAAAGTTTTTAGATGCAAATATTTTACTTTGAATACCAAAGATAACCTAGGCAAGTTTGATAAAAAAAAGAGCCAATGAAGGTATATTCCTTGGTTACTCTATGCATAGAAAAATTCATATTTTTAACAAAAAGACCCTTGTCATTGAATAATTTATCAAATGTTTCTTTTGATGAACTTAACTCTTCTGTCTCTAGAACTCTTGATGATATAGATGACATATATATTGGCTTAGAAAATGGCTTAATTGCAACTTGATATCCTCAACTATTCCATTTTTCAATTTGATACCTTAAACTATTTTTTGGTACAACTTGATACCTTAAAAAAATTGTACAAAAATATCTCTATCCCAAACTTAAAACTACCCACAATAGTCCCTCCTCCCCCCACCCACCCCTACCCCGCCCCCTCATGTCCTCCACCCTCCAGCCACCACCCGCTCCTCCAGTTATCGCCCGTCCCAACTCCACCCGGCTGCTCCCTCCCCCCCGCCCCCCTCACCCCCAGCTGTACCACCGCCCCCACCCCTACCCTTCTCTCTCCGTAATGTCCCCTTATCTACATGCGCGTTTGGAGAGAGGGGGGCGATGGTGCAACCGGGGTGGAGGAGTGGGGACAGGAGCGGGACAGCAGGGTGGGGTCGGGTCAGGGTGGCTGGAGGGGATGGGGTGGTCAGAAAGGGAGGGGGCGAGTGATGGCTGGAGGTGGCTGGGGCGAGGGTGGCGGGGGTGGCTATAGGGGATAGGGTGGGGGTGGGTGGGGGAGGGGTTGGGAAGGAAGGGGTAATTTTATTTTTATTTTTAAATTTTGGGTATCAAATTGAAAGTATTAAATAGTTGATGGTATCAAGTTGCCGAGTAAAAAAGTTTAAGGTATCAAGTTGAAAAACTAGTGTAGTTGAGGGTATCAAGTTGCAATTAAGCCAGAGAAGATAAGGATGACATATCTATTGGCTTAAAAAATTCATCTCTTGGAGATAATGACGCTCCTTCTCCTAATATTGAAGATGAGGTTACTCCATCGGATCTCTCTCCAACCATCGACTCAGTTCCTAATGGCTTACCAAATGAATTGAGGTTCGTCATTCATCACCATAAAGATTAAATTAGTGGTGATCCTTCAACCAGGGTAAGCACTCGCTCTTCCCTTATAGGTCAATGTGCAATATTGCTTTTATTTCTCAAGTTGAGCCTAAAAATGTTAAAGATTATTTTAATAATGAATTTTGGATGCTTGTTATGCTAAAGGATTTGAATCAATTTGATAAAAACCAAGCTTGGAATTTGTCGCTAGGCCAAACAACTATCCTATTATTGGAACAAAATATGTTTTTTTGGAATAAACTTAGTGAAGATGGTTTCATGACATGAAATAAAGCACGACTTGTTGCACACGGTTTTAATCAAGAAGAAGAAATAGATTATGAGGAAACCTATGCACGGATTGCACGTTTAGGATAAATGTGTATGCTTTGTGCTTTTGCTTACTTAAATGGATATAAAAAGTGCATTTTTAAATGGTTTTATCAAAGAATAGATATATGTTGATCCCAGATTTGAACATTTTCATTTTCCCAATCATGTTTTCAAACTTCGCAATGCTCTTTATGGCCTCAAATAAGCTCCACATGCTTGGTGTGAGCGCCTTAGCACTTTTTGATTTCTTATGATTTTTTCAAAGGCAAAATTGACACTACTTTTTCATAAAATCTCACAACACCACCTTGTTATTAGTGCAAAGCTATGTTGATGATATCACTTTTTTTGTTCTACTAACAAGTTACTTTGTGAAAAATTTATTAAATGCATGCGTCAATGATTTGAAATGAGCATGATGGAAGAACCTACTTTCTTGGCCTTCAAATAAAATAAAGCCCCCTAGGTACATTGATCAATCAAGCCAAATATATCAAGGGTCTCCTTAAATACTTTGAAATGGCTAACTCTAAATCAATTGGGAATCTATGGCTACATCAACAAAGCTTGATAACGATGAACATGGTAAATTGGTTGACATTTGAAAGTACCAAGGAATTGTTGTAGCTTGCTTTATTTAACTGCTAGTCGTCCCAATATTATGTTTAGCATTTGCATGTGTGCATGATTCCAAGAGAATCCCAAATAATCTCATATATGTGTCGTTAAGTGTATCCTTAAGTGTATCCTTCGATATTAAGGGTACTTTGAACGTTGGACCTTGGTATCCCAAAACCCTATCTTTTGAACTCTTGGGTTATTCGGATGCGAATTTTGCCAGATGCAAAGTTGATCGAAAAAGTACTAGCGGCACGTGCCAATTCCTTGAGAAATCCTTGGTCTCTTGGTTTAGTAAGAAACAAAATTTGGTTGCACTCTCAACTACCGAAGTCAAGTACATTAAGGCCGATTGTTGTTTTGCCCATATTTTGTGGTTGACACAAACACTTCTAGATTATGACATTTCTTCTCATAATGTTATCATTAAATGTGACAACCCTATCACGATCAATCTTACCAAGAATCATATATGCCATTCACTCACTAATCACATAGATATATGACACCACATTTTACGTGATCATAATATAAAGGGTAATATTAATTTAGAATTTATTGACACAGAACACCAAAATTTTGATATTTTACCAAGCCTCTTCCGAAGGGCCGCTTCATCTTTATTCATCGTGAAATTGTCCTCCTTGAACCTTCCATCTCCTAACTAATATATCTAAAACTCTATTTTTTATATAAAATTCCTAAAAAAATTCTCTCAGTCTAGTATACCAACGGTATATCGGTCTGTCGAAATTTTCCTAGAATCGGATTGCTACTTTTCGGGTTTCCTCTCTATACCAATAGAGTTTCACTTATTCCCAAAACCTTATTCATCTTTTTTTTTCAATGGACTACTGCTACCTCTCTCTCTCTCTCCCTCTCTCTCTCTCTCTCTCTTCTCTTTCTCTCTCTCTTCCTCTTCCTTAATTGGTTGCCACCCTTTTCTCTCCTCCCTTCATCTTCCTCAGTCAGCCGCCACACTTTCCTCTTCTCTCTTCCAAACTGCAGATTCATTCATCCTCTAACAATTGCTCTCCTCTCCATCGATTGCATCTCTTCAATCTCTAGTATAATTCCTCTTTCACTCTTCCCCTATTTATATCTCAACCTTTAGGTTTCACCGTCAAACCCAAAGACTTATCCAAAATTCTCGACTTGGCAGTGGTGAGTTTACTCTAGAAGACTTCATGGATTTCATTTGTTTCACAAACTATCCACCTAAAATCTCTTCCAAAGATCTCACGTCTTTCTACTATGAGTTGTATAGATCGATTTCTACATCTGTAATTCCAAACTCGAAAATTATGACATTGTCACTTTCGATGCTTTATCCTGCATGTATCACATGCATGTGGAAGTGTCATTCTCTTTTCCAGAAACCATCATCTATGCCATGATTGCCACCGAAACAAATGCTAGTCGACCCCTAATCCGTGGGATGTTCATTAATCTTATCCTAGAAGCCAAGTATGTCGATCTCACTCATTGCAACTCCGAAAATCCTCCCCGGCCACTTACCGTTTCTCGCCACATTGCCAACCTCCTGCTACCCAAGCCCCAACTTCCGACTAACCTCACGTACCTTCTACCACTCAACCTTCCTCTTCATCTGCATTAGCCCCTCATCTTCGTTCCCTTCTCCTTGTGGATCAATATTATTTTCATACTCGGATGGATGTTGTACATGATGAATTGCGGATGTACATTCACGGTCTTGGTCACTTCACCATTTGTGGGCTGGCAGACAACCGTTATTACATGCATCAAGTCATTACTATCGGCTCTAGTTTTGTGGATCCAAATATTACTGATCATTCTATTCCTGGACCGTATTTCTTTGATCCTCATGCCTACAGATTTTTGTACCCAAACGACATCAACCCCAATAGTATATCCCCTGGTTCTTTCACCTTGCACATGGACTGTGATGATCCTTCGTCTTGTGTACCTTGATTTATTGGGTTCTCGGCATGATAGGCGATCATGAAGGTAGTTAGATTTTTGGGTGTCTTTATATGGATGTCACTTGTTGTATGATGTACTAGTGGTAGTATTTTGTGTGGTGTTCTAGTATGTTGTGTATCACATTTTGGCTGATGTATTAGTGGTAGTTTTATGGGTTGTTCTAGTTTGTTATGGATCTATGCTATGGTCATTTTGTATGTCCTATGGGGCGTGGTTTATGCCTTAAAAAACTATTGTGTTACTATCTTAGGATCCTTTTTAAAAGCTACTGCTTATGGTTTACTTCTATTTATCTCTATGACTATGTGTACTCATCTTCTATGCTTCAGCTCTAAATTGCTAATATATTTCATGGCTTTGTCTATTTTTCGTGTTTTATCACTATGAGATATGCACTCCTTATGCCAAGTTTTATCTTTTTTTCATTGTTTGGGTTACATCCATTTTGTCTATATGACAAAGGGGAAGAAATAGTATATTAAGGGAGAGTAACTTAATTACGAGGGAGCTATCTCTGTATCCTTAAAAATTTGTCAATTATCAAAATGGAAGAAATTGTTGGCACATTCTTTATATTAATTTTGATGATAATAAAAAATTTATACTTTGTGCTTTTTATACTAACTCTTCAATGCATAAATCTTTGGATCACTAGCACTATAGTTAGAAGCAAGTATCGCGCTCAAAGTTCTATATCAAGATACAAAGAGAAGACTATTTATTTTATTGTATAAAGAGTTTGTAAAGTGTCTTAAGAACTTTTAAACACAAGAAGTTGGCGGCAAACCGAAAGTTAGGATAGAGAAATCATTTTGAAACCTTGACATCGGATAGGCATACCGATGGTATATCGCATTTTGAGCAGTTTCAAACAGCAAGTCCTGAACCATTGATATTCTAGATATCAACGGTATGCCTAGCGATATACCGATATTTGAGCTATTTGAAACAGCTACTTCTATGGAAGACATTTTTTCACCACAGCGGTATACCGGTTAGCCTATTTTTTGTGCATTAAATGTAGCGCATCGGTTAGAAAACTAGTCGTTTCTAGCCGTTACTGTGCAAAGCGGTATAACGTCTGCACGACTACTAGTGCATTAATGCTTTGCTTTTGTCTTTGTATTTAAAGCCATTGCCAAGCCTTCATTAATTAAATTATCCTTTGAGCATTAAATTTTCAACCACCAAAGGCCAAAGCTCATTTACTCTCCCAAGCTTTTAATTGTCAACCACAATTGTGAAAGAGTATTCAAGACTTAGAGCATCTCCAACCCTTTGTGAGTTTTTTAAAAAATGGTTGCCACATAAGAATCACCACTTCTTATTTCAAAATTCCTTCTCCAATGCAAATGTGAAATAAAATGTGAAGTTGACATGGCAATGTGAAACCCAGAGTTTTAGAATTTATTAATTATTTGATTGTAGCATAATTTTGTTTAATTATTATAGTTATTATTATATTTATTATTATTATTATATTTATTATTATTATTATTATTATTATTTATTAGCCGGAATTAGGAAAAGATATTTTTAAAATAATCGTTGATTTTTTATTATGGCCCTGCCCCGATCCCGTGACCGGAGTCTGACCCGAGTTCGAACCCGGTTTCCCGAAACCGAATCCCGTTCCAAACCCATTCTTTTTACTTCTTTTAAATTCTGATTATTATATACTAATATATTTATATATAAAAATTCCCATGACCTGGCCTGGTCACCCCACGACTAGGCCACACACACACACGCCCCCTATTTTCCCTCCTACTACTTCTCCTCCTCTCCACAATTTCTCTCCAACTCATTCTCCTTTCTTTTCTTTATTAACCACTCCCACCACTACTCCCTCTCTCACGAACACAAAGCTCCAGCACTCTTTTCCTCCTCCACACATCTCTTCTCTCCCTCTATTTCATCAACTCCTTCTTAAACCCACTCTCACATAACTTCCCCTTTACTCCCACTTTTCTCTTCTCCCTAAGAGCTCGGCTCCACCCGAAGCCTCTCCCGCTGGTCCCCGGTTTCCTCCGGCCGCCCACGCCGACCGCCCTCGACCCCAGCACCGCCTTCGTCGGCCTGTCCAGCCCGACGCCGCTCTCCCGCGCAAGCCCAAGGCGCGCCACCTCCGGCCGCCAACCCGCGCGCGCCCAGCCGGCCGATTCCGCGCGCCGCCTCCTCCCGAGGCCCGCACGCCGCCCCCGTCGGCCAAATCTGCCTGCGGCTCGCCACCAGCGCCTCCCGACCGTCCCGTGCCGGCCGACCCCCCGTCCGTGCCTCCACCCAGCGCTCCCGCGCGCATCCTCGCGCCGAGCCCCGTGCCCGGCCAGCATCTTTCTGTTGGCCCATTGGTCATATGGTCAAACTGATTTTAATAATTAATCAAACTCTATCTCGATATATGAAGCTAGTCAGGATATCTTGGACTCTTGGACATGATGAAGAACGGCTATCTACTCAGTTCAAGACCGAAGCGTTGTTTGCCTGTTCGTGTCTGTATTTCTTTGAGCAATGTATTTTTTATTTTATTTGAGTCTAGGAATACTTTGTACACCGAGTCGTACTGGCAAATAGGCTATTCCAAAAAGATTTTAAACTGTTTTTAAAATGTCCTTAGTTTTGTAAAACATTCGTATTTACAAAAGCTCCAAAAAGATTTTCAAAAAGGTTTTCAAAATTTCCCAAAAACTAATTTTAAAAACCCTAACCTAACCCTGAAAGAACTCGGCCAGAGTTCGATTAGTGGCTGTTTTATTTTTGAATTCCTTGAAACTTGGTCCTCCTGCAGTTGCAGATTTGACCGAGATTTTTTCATCGAGTTCTGCCCGAATTCTGCCCGAATTCTGCCAGAATTCTGTCTTTGGAACTCCTATAAATAGAGAAGGATTTCGATCATTTTAACTCACTCATTCACTTTCAATCTTCTCTCTACTTAAAGCTTTCAGTCTTCCAAAGAGTTTTTTTCGAGCTTTTATTTTCAGATCCCAAGCCAGTTACAATCTTCTAGTTGTTTTGCCAGTACGGTACGGTCTAGAAGTTTCAGAGTGATTGTAATCAGAAGGCTTAATAGAAGAATACCTCTTTACAATTGAAGTTAGACGAGTTCTTCGTATCAAAGCTCGCGTTGTAGAAGTTGCAAGGACTTCGTAAGAAAACTTGCGGTTTTGCCAATAGTGGATTCAACTAGTAGCAAGAGTTCTACCGACTGGACTAGTCCTCAACAGAGGGAAACCAGTATACATCGCTGTCTTTGCGTTTGCTTTCTTATCTCTGCCTTTACATTATTTAGTTGTGATTATTATTCTGTGATCTTGCTGCTAACATTTTTAATTAGTATTATTCCGCTGCCAACTCTATTCACCCCTCCTCTAGAGTATTGTGCTTTACGATTTCGTTCCTACAATTGGTATCAGAGCGGGTGTTACAGGTAAAGCAAGGTAACATTATAATTATTTTCTTTATTTTAACTAATTGTTATATAGATCACAGCACAACACATGGCAACTGTGAAATTCACAAGTGAAGGCCAGGCGACAAACAGACCTTCACTGTTTGATGGTACGAATTATACCTATTGGAAAACACGAATGAGTTTTTTCTTGAAATCACTTGACTTTGATTTATGGTCTATTGTTATTGATGGCTATCAAAAGCCACATCGTATAAATATTGATGGAGTTTTAATTAAAAAATTCATAACAGATATACAGAGAAAGAAAAGAAAAAGGCCAGTCTTGATGCATGTGCTATTAACGCTTTATTTTGTGCTTTAGACAGAACTGAATTTAACAGGGTGTCTATCTGCACAACTGCTAATGAAGTGTGGAAGCTTCTTGAAGTCACACATGAAGGCGCGACTCAAGTCAAAGAATCAAAAGTCAGCAGACATACTCAGGAGTACGAGGTGTTCAAGATGAAGCCCAATGAAACAGTTACTCAGATGTTCGAAAGATTCTTGGATATTGTAAATCCTTTGTCCTCCCTAGGCAAAGATTACAGTAACCATGAAAAGATTCGCAAACTCCTGCGAGCACTTACCAAGAACTGGATTCCAAAGGCTATTGCAATTATTGAAGGAAACAACCTCACAACTATGTCCTTCAAAGTACTCATGGGTAAGCTACTCACTCATGAACTGGAGC
Organism: Iris pallida; assembly: GCA_029216955.1. Lineage (NCBI taxonomy): Eukaryota > Viridiplantae > Streptophyta > Magnoliopsida > Asparagales > Iridaceae > Iris > Iris pallida. The sequence continues at coordinate 4,973,568 of JANAVB010016800.1, read as the reverse complement.
TACAAGATTTTGAAGAGCCTGCACCAAAGGAGAAGACGATCGCTTTCAAGGCTCAGCACAGAAAAGCTGCTGAAGGTGATTCAGACAGCAGTGAATCTGATGCTGAAGATCGAGCACTTCTAGCAAGAAAATTTAAAAGATTCATGAGATATGAGAAGAAAGCCAAAGAAAATAATAGCAGCAACAACTGGTATCAAGATGATGCTGTCTGTTATGGCTGCAAGAAGAAGGGACACATGAAGAAGGATTGTCCTACAAACTCATCATCAAGCAAGAAAAGCAACAGGTATGAGAAAGGGAACCTGAAGAGATCAACATCTCGAAAATATGCCAATACCAGCATATAGCATGAAAGTGAAGCCAGCGACTCAGAAGATGAACAATCAGAAGACGCTACAAATGTATGCTTTATGGCATCCGATCAGGTACTCTCTGAACCTGTAGTTGATACATATGATGACTTCACCTTTGAGCAATTAGGAGATGCCTTCAGTGAACTGATAAGTGATTACAGAAAACTGCGTAGCAAATATCAGACCTCTAAGAAGGTACTCAAAGAGTACAAAGGTGAAATAGGAAGACTTACCGACCTACTAGCTGAGGTTAGAAATAATGTTAGTGAGTCTGGTGAGCTTTCTTCTATTAAGCTCTTATTACACGAGACTACCAAGTTATCTTAAGAGAAAGATAAGGTTATTGACCAACTGAAAGAAGAACTTTCTAAGGAGAAGAAAAGTCTTCAATATGCACAAGTCAGAATGGAAGCATCACTTCTGACTATACTAAGTTGTATGACACTTCCAAAAGATTAGAAATTAGGTTAGAAAAACAGCCTAAGACTGCTACTTCCTACCCTAACACGTGTCACTTACCGAAAAATCGAAACATTTCCAAACCAAACACTGTCAGACCTAACCATATCAAACCTTTACCCCAAAAGGTTAAGCCCAAACAGGATTATAGGTATGCTTTCTTCTATACTAGAAAACATAAACCTACCAACCATGCACATCACTCAGCTTTCAACGCTAAACATGCACAATGTCATTATTGTGGCCACACTGGTCATATTTCTCCTACATGTAGAATCAAAAAGCTTGTTGATTTAAATATTTATGCATGGATACCAAAAGCTAACATTTCAGGACCCTACAAGAAATGGGTACCAAGTTTCATCTGTAAACTGTTTTGTAGGTGGAACACCTTTCACATGCTAAAAGCAAATGGATACTCGACAGCGGTTGTTCACGGCATATGACCGGTGACGCTATATTATTTGCAACACTGTCGAAGAAGAAGAAGGAAGGTTATGTTTTCTTCGGTAATAACTTGAAAGGGTATATCATTGGTATCGGTGATGTTGGTAAGTCTCCCTATCCTGTGATTAAGGATGTCTGTCTGGTTACTAAGTTGAAACATAATCTACTCAGCATAAGTCATCTAGCTGATCATGGTTATGGCATCAACTTTGGCAAAGACAAATATACTATAGTTGATAGCTCAACTGGTAGTACTATCTTTGAAGGTATCAGGGAAGACAACATATATGTTTTCTATTTGTTGGAAGAAATTAACATTTCAGGTAGATGCTTAATGGCCAAAAGTGATGAGAGTCATCTGTGGCATATGAGACTCGGTCACGCAAATATGGACACAATCTCAAGATTATCCACGAAGAAGCTAGTACGCGGTTTATCAGACATAACATTCAAGAAGGATTCGGTATGCAGCCAATATGAAAAGAACAAAGCTACCAGATCCACTTTCAAGTTAGTAAACGCAGTATGTACTACTAGACCTCTACAATTGCTACATATGGACTTATTTGGTCCTAGCAGATTTGCTAGCCTCGGAGGTAAGTTATATGCTTTTGTAATTATAGATGATTACTCTAGATACATGTGGGTATACTTTTTGACACGCAAGAATGATGCATTATCCGAATTTGTCGCCTTTTGCAAGAAAGTACAGAATAAAAAAGGTTACATGATCACTCGTATTAGAAGCGATCATGGAGGTGAATTCAAGAATGCAAAGTTTGAGCAATTTTGTGACACACACGGTTTTGTACACGAGTTCTCCTGCCCTAGGACTCCACAACAAAATGGAGTTGTGGAACGTAAGAACAGAACTCTATCCGAAATGGCCAGAGTAATGTTAAACCAGTTTAGTCTACCCAAATATTTCTGGGCTAAAGCTGTCAATACAGCTTGTTTTGTTCTCAATAGAGTTCTAATTCGACCCAAATCGAAAAAGACTCCATTTGAGTTATGGTTTGATAGAATTCCATCAGTTTCATATTTTAGAATATTTGGTTATAAGTGCTTTATTCTTAATATAAAAGACAATTTGGAAAAGTTTGATGAAAAGGCCGATGAAGGTATATTTTTAGGTTATGCGGCCAAGAGCAAAGGATACAGAGTCTTCAACAAACGAACTATGATCATCGAAGAATCAATCAACGTCACCTTTGATGAATTGAATCAACTGACTATCGATGACAATGACGAAGATCTAACTGTACCAAGCTCAACACCAGCTGATTCTCAACCAAGCTCAGCACTAGCTGATCCTCCTAGAGAAGATCCAGGAACCAGCTACCTTCAGAGTCTGCCGAAAAGATTAAAATTTACAGCTGATCATCCAAAGGATTTGGTAATTGGTGATATTACCAAAGGTGTAAGTACTCGTACATCCAGTAGAGATATTGTTTCTAATGTTGCATTATTTTCACAGCTAGAACCCAAAACTATTGATGAAGCATGTAGTGATAGTTTTTGGATAGATGCTATGCAAGAGGAATTAAACCAATTTCAACGGAATCAAGTTTGGAAACTTGTTCCCAAGCCTATTGATCATCCGGTCATTGGCACCCGTTGGGTATTCCGAAATAAACTTAACGAGAATGGTTTAGTGACTCGTAATAAGGCTCGACTCGTAGCTCAAGGATACAATCAGGAAGAAGGTATCGACTACGATGAGACTTATGCCCCAGTTACGAGATTAGAATCCATTCGCATGTTATGTGCATTTGCATGTTTTCATAATTTCAAATTATTTCAAATGGATGTCAAGAGTGCATTTTTAAATGGTTTTATAAAAGAAGAAGTTTTTGTAGCACAACCTCCAGGTTTCACAGATTTTAATAATCCTGATCATGTTTTCAAGTTGAAGAAAGCTTTATACGGTTTAAAACAAGCCCCTCGTGCTTGGTATGATCGTCTAAGCTCTTTCCTACTTGACAACGGTTTTTTTAAAAGGCAAGGTTGACACTACACTTTTTATTAAGTCTTTTAATGGCAAGCTTCTTTTAATACAAGTCTATGTTGATGATATTATATTTGGATCTACTGATGAATCTCTTTGTCAAGAATTCTCTAAGTGTATGCAGAATGAGTTTGAGATGAGCATGATGGGAGAGCTAAAATTCTTTCTCGGACTGCAAATCAAACAAACTGACAATGGGACATTCATAAATCAAGCCAAGTACAAAAAAGATTTGCTAAAAAAAGTTTGATCTGGACAATGTCAAACCTATTGTCACTCTGATGGCAACTTCAACAAAGCTTGATATTGATGAACAAGGCAAGCCGGTCGACACACGTAAGTATCGAGGTATGATCGGTAGTTTACTTTATTTAACTGCTAGTCGTCCTGATATTATGTTTAGTGTTTGCCTGTGTGCACGTTTTCAAGCTAATCCAAAGGAATCACATCTGTGCGCAGTTAAGCGTATCTTTCGATACCTTAAGGGCACTTCTTCTGTTGGCTTATGGTATCCCAAAACAAAGTCCTTTGACCTTATTGGTTACTGAGACGCAGATTTTGCTGGTTGCAAAGTTGATAGAAAAAGTATCAGCGGCACATGTCATTTCTTAGGCAAGGCTTTAGTCTCATGGTTTAGTAAAAAGAAAAATTTTGTAGACCTATCAACAACAGAGGCTGAGTATATCGCCGCAGGACGTTGTTGTGCTCAGATTTTGTGGATGAAACAAACCTTGGAAGACTATAATTTATTTTTCACACACATTCCCATTTTCTGTGACAACACAAGCACTATTAATTTGATTAAAAATCCAGTATGTCACTCTCGTACTAAGCATATCGAGATCCGACATCATTTTCTTAGAGATCATCATCAGAATGGAGATATTGACCTTGTATACATAGACACTTAGAATCAATTAGCTGACATCTTCACAAAACCTCTAGCAGAAGATCGTTTCAATTATTTACGTCGAGAATTAGGAATTTTGGACGTCAATAATGTTAATTAATTTTGTTTTATGATTATATTTTCAATACGCAAAAACTGTGTTAGAGACAAGCCAATAAAGAGTCTGTCTGTCACCACAACTACGGTTGAAGCGAAGCGGTACTTAAGAGTTCTCCGGTGAACCTCCGCCAGCTGAGACAGTACTCCTACAGCTAATCTGAGACAGTCGCTGTGTAACGATATTTAATCTATAAAATAATATTAATTATATTAATTGAAGGTTGAAATTACTAATCTTTGAATTAAATTTTTGAAATGAGTCAATGAAAAAGAAAGCGGCAGAAACCAACTAACAGTACCCTAGGCAAATTCGGCCAGAATTCTGACCGAATTCGGCCCGAGTTCGGTTAGTGGTATCTGGTTATATAACCAGAACCCGAGAGCCTTTCTTCTTTATTGCTTCTTAAACCACCTTCACAGCAACAACAGTCGTACGAAAGCTCTCCAAACCCTAGATCTTCACCACTCCGTTTCTCCCTATCTACGTGGTAAAATCTATCCAAATTTTGGATTCGTGCGGAGATCATTGTCCTCTACAACATACTTGAATCTCGGAAGGTATAACTCCGTATTTCTCCTCCTTTCAATTTTGTGCATATTTACTTTATTTGCACAATGCCACCTAAGGGATTCAACCCCTTCAAGAGGAAGAAGACGACCAATCCTAGTGAGGAAGGATCATCTTCAAATCCACCCACAGATTCCCTCTTTTCGCTAGTTCAATCTAGCGATGGCGCGTTCGATAGGTTTTATTTTCAAACCCTAGATCAAGCCCTTCTGTGGTATGGAGATTTCTCTATGAGATCCATATGCACAGGCGCTCCTATCAAATGGACTGTGTTTCTAGAACACCGCCCTTATTTTGAGGCATTAGGGTTACAAGACGTTAAACTTTGTTTTCCTGTAGCAACTAATGCCATTAGACTGTTCTACTGCAATATCATACTAAACACGTTTGACGTAAGTACTCGTGTTGGCGGACTAGATATCGATTTCAATAATGTCCTTTTAGCGGAAATCCTTGGTATTCCTAACGAATGTGAACCGCTTGTTGATATCACTGAATTTGATTTCTGCGATGGCACGACACTTGCTAGTTTTAAAGCTGAACTCTGTGCCCCTGATCGAGTTCGCACTGGAAAGTTCAAGGCAAATAACTTGAACTTTTTTAGTTATGAATTGCATCGCATCATCTACTCCTCTCTCCTTCCGAAGTCTACTTCAAAGGATGATGTCACATCACTTGAGCTGTCTGCTATGTATCATATTCTTAAGGGGATTCCTTTTCTGTCCCTAAGACTATTATCCAGATGATGGGACGTTGTCGTGCAAGAGATAGAAATCTCTCTTATGCGATGATTCTCCCACGTATCTTCCAGCGTTTTGATATTTATCTGTCAACTTGTACTCAAGACCCTGAGCCCAAGTTTTTTAAGCTATCTCGTCGTAGTATGACTGCTGCTGCTCCTCCTATTGTTCCTCCTACTGCTCCATCTCCTCCACCTACTCAGCAGTATGCTATGACCTTTGAAGGCATACACCAGCATCTTTCTGATTTACACGACTCGATGACGGATATGTCCCGCGAACGTGAGTTCCGCGATGTCACTCGTTATCAGGCGATAGTAAATTCTCTAGCTGATCTCCAATTTGCTCAGACTGGACATTCTGTCGGTTCTATTCCTAGAGATCCAGCCTTTTCTGGTTACCGCTGTGAGGATGAGGCTGTTCATGCCTACTTTCAGCCTGGTAACGCATATGATTGGTATCGTTCTTATCGTGGTCCTACTCGAGACTTTGTCGGTGAGTTTTACACTGGCGCCACTCCTCACCCTTCTGGCGCTGGTACTTCGGGAGCTGGTCCTTCTGGACATGCCGGTCATGCAGATGATGATGAGGAGGAGGAGGAGATGTGATGATGATATATTAGCTAATTTTTGAGACTTAGCTATTGTGTACTGTACACTTAAAAATGCTCCGACATTCCAAGTTTCTGTCTTTTTATCCTTTTATTATCAGACTTGTACTGAATATTTATTGATATCTCTTGAACATCTTTTTATCTTGATGGGATGCGTAGTTTATCTTTCACATCAGTTTATTTATTTATTTATTTATATCATCTTTATCTGCTTCTATTTTATAAAATGCCTGAGACAAATACATGCCTGTGATGTTATTTTTTTACTGTCTCTACCATCTGTCATAATTTTTTTATGTGTTTCTTCACTGTTTGTTACTTATACATTAATTTCGGGGGAGCTTCCTCTTTTGCAATTATTTTGTTAAGTGACAACGGAGGAGAAATAAGGATCTAACATCTTTTGAGAAAATGCATGCAGGATATGAACAATTTTACTTTACTATTTTTGATTTGATTCCAAACTTAGATGTTATATCATTCATAGTTTGTCAATTATCAAAATGGGGGAGATTGTTGGCCCATTGGTCATATGGTCAAACTGATTTTAGTAATTGATCAAACTCTGTCTCGATATATGGATCTAGTCAGCATATCTCGGACTCTTGGACATGATCAAGAACGGCTATCTACTCAGTTCAAGAACGAAGCGTTGTTTGCCTGTTCGAGTCTATATTTCTTTGAGCAATGTATTTTTTATTTTATTTGAGTCTAGGAATACTTTGTACACCGAGTCGTACTGGCAAATAGGCTATTCCAAAAATATTTCAAACTATTTTTAAAATGTCCTTAGTTTTGTAAAATATTCGTATTTACAAAAGCTCCAAAAAGGTTTTCAAAAAGGTTTTCAAAATTTTCCAAAATCTAATTTTAAAAACCCTAACCTAACCCTGACAGAACTCGGCCAGAGTTCGGCTAGAGTTCGGTTAGTGGCCGCTTTATTTTTGAATTCCTTGGAACTTGGTCCTCCTGCAGTTGCGGATTTGACCGAGATTTTTTCATCGAGTTCTGCCCGAATTCTGCCCGAATTCTGACAGAATTCTGTCTTTGGAACTCCTATAAATAGAGAAGGATTTCGATCATTTTAACTCACTCATTCACTTTCAATCTTCTATCTACTTAAAGCTTTCAGTCTTCCAAAGAGTTTTTCTCGAGCTTTCATTTTCAGATCCGAAGCCAGTTACAATCCTCTAGTCGTTTTGCCAGTACGGTACGGTCTAGAAGTTTCAGAGTGATTGTAATCAGAAGGCTTGATAGAAGAATACCTCTTCACAATTGAAGTTGGACGAGTTCTTCGTATCAAAGCTCGCGTTGTAGAAGTTGCAAGGACTTCGTAAGAAAACTTGCGGTTTTGCCAATAGTGGATTCAACTGGTAGCAAGAGTTCTACCGACTGGACTAGTCCTCAACAGAGGGAAACCAGTATACATCACTGTCTTTACGTTTGCTTTCTTATCTCTGCCTTTACATTATGTGATTATTATTCTGTGATCTTGCTGCTAATATTTTTAATTAGCATTATTCTGCTGCAAACTCTATTCATCCCCCTCTAGAGTATTGTGCTTTACGATTTCGTTCCTACACTTTCGGCCGTGCCCTAACCCCGGTGCCGCCGATTTTGCTCCGGCGATTTCGGCCTGATCCCGTCCCGGTCTCCTCGCGCCTCCAGCGTGCGCCCCGCTGCTCCAACAGCGTTGTCCAGCGCTGTTCCAGTGGTTTCCCGCTGCTGTCCGCGAGTTGGAACTTTCCCGAGTCTGCGGGGATATTTCTTTTTCCTAATATTATCTGAGAGCTCTAGCCGAGCAATCCAAGGTATATCTCGTGTCCCCGTGTCCTTACCTTAGTGTCGATGATGATACGGTCCCCGATCCTGTTACGGGATTCGGTTTAGGCGATTGTAGTTTCAGATTTTTCCGAATTCTATTTCAGAATAATTCGGTTTTGTGGATTCCGATTCCCCGAACTTTGTTTCGGGATTTCCGAATTTATTTCGGGAGTATTCTGTGGTTTTGGCTGCAAATAATTATGATGTGTTTTCGGGTTGGATATTATTTCTGCGTGGAATATTAGTATGGATGGTTTGGGTTGTTTCCCTGGTTTGGGATATTATTTATGTTGACTTTTGGCACCGTCCTAGGATTGGGTTGTCCAAATTACAGAGGAGATGCTGCCCAAATTTTTGAAAAAGTTTTCAAAAAATAAAATATTCTAAAATGGGATACTATTTTCAAAATTCGGTATTTTTTGCAAACGGATTTCAAAAGTGGTTTTGTCGATTTAAAAGTAGATTTTTGGAGTTTCGTACCCCCGATTAGGCGACGACCGTATCGGTCGAATGAGCCTCGGCGAAGCGCAAACGCTACAGGGTTCCTGTACGTTGAGGCGCTAGCCAGCAATATGACATTTGGACCAAGTCTGAGACGCATTTTACAACTATATTTATATTTATAATTATTTTTAGAACTGGTACCGCTATTTGTATTTTTGGTGTAGGGCTCCGGCCTGCTGTTTGGACCGTTCGCGGCCTCAGAGCTCGCCTAGATGATTAATTAATTTATGTAAAAATTTGTATAGGGCATAAGCCCAGTTTTCTATTTTATTTCAATGTGACCCTGTATTGTGTAGTTTAGGTTTTTACTTTCTTTTCTGAGTTGGTTTTCGTTACTAGACGCGCAATTATAATTTGGGTATTAATTATTTTGTATAAAAATTAATAAGATTTTTCACGATAAATTAACTTGAATAAAATATTGGTAAGATAACGAAATTTATGTTTTATCACTAAAAGGAAAATATAGTTTTATATATTGTAAAATATAAAGTTTTGCCAAATTAACCGGTAATTACCATTTTTCTAATTAATCAATAACCGACTTATTTAATTAAATAACAACGAATGTAATTACGACGTTAGACGATTTTCGGTAGATTAACTAATAAACTTAAAACCTGACTAGGGTCTACTTCTAGAGATTGTAACTAGCACACGTAGAATGGTTTTATATTGGTTCTAAGCCAAGGTTCTCAACTGTAGGATCTCGTAGACGAACCTGACATCCTCTTCGGTACCGTCTTTCCCGATTCAGTCAAACTAAACAGAGGCAAGTTACGGTTATATTTTCTTGTATTTTATTTAGTAATTGTCTAGATGCATGTTTAAACCACATTGCCACACGGAACCATCTTCTAGAGTTCAGATATTGATTGATATTGATTGTAGGGATTGGGGGAATAGTGTAACATTTATGGCCAATACCCCCCTATATTGTAGGATTGTGCGAGCTTACCCCTCTTATACATGGGGATAAGTCGTATCGCGTCGCTAGGACGCAATTGCATAACCCAAGCCGGTCATAGATGATTACACATTCAAATCACATTGTTTTTAATCGTAGAACTACTGGAAAATATTGTTTCAACTGTTTAGCCTGCACTTTTCCATTATTATTTGAAATATGATATACATATTCGTACTTGCTCCCTCCTGACTGGAGACAACATTTTTAGGTGATACTGAGGATGCTGAGCTATTGTACAATATCTACTATGACCCGGTTTTGTACTCTGTGGTGTTGCCAGAGTCCCCCTTGGAGGACGCAGGACCTGAGGCCGACGAGCCGACCGCTTAGCTAGTTATTTCCAGTTTCTAGTTTTATTATTTTAGAATTTTGTTAATTTGAATTCAGCACTTTATTTTCAGTTCTTTCATTCCAATTGTACTTTTCAAATGTTGAATAAAAGTTTTAAAATTTTCGTATATTGAGTTGTGACAAATGTATAGATGTTGTTGTAAATACCTGCATATAGAACAGCTTACTGTCGCCGTCTCACAACGGTGTAGGCTGGCCATGATCCGGTTCGATCCAATTATTTGGGATCGGGTCGTGACATGTTTTTAGTGGTGGCCTATGCAGGTCCAGAAATAACAACTTAGGAAAACATACCTAGAAACAATTAGAACACTAAAACATTGATTTGTCACAACATAGGTCCAAATTATATATATAACTATTTTTGTTTGATTATAGACTGGTAGGATACCTTGCTTATGGTTGCATCCTAAACCTTCCAGAGTATAGCCAAAGGAAAGACCACTCGTTCCGGCCCTGCTGGCGATGAGGTCCACCATCAGTCATACTTGGACCCATACCCATCACCGAGACTTGTAACTGTCCCATAACTATCTCAGGCCACAAATTCTTAACACCCTTACTTATGATGCCCCTGTCCAACTATGATGTCGTCCTAGGGATGGACTGGTTAAGTGAGCAGCATGCGCTGATAGATTGTCACAGAGGATGTGTAATCTTTAGCCCACTAGGAGAACTGGAGTTTGAAATCTCTCGAGCTCCGGAAGACATGAAGAGTGTTACCTACTCCTCTATCACCGAAGAACCCGGGCCTCCTCACCATATCATAGCGGAATTCATGGACGTATTTCCAGATAGTCTTCTAGGATTGCCGCCAAATCGAGGTGTAGAATTCACCATCGATCTAGTACCAGGCTCTTCTCCTATTTCTCGGGGATGCTACCGAGTTAACCCTAAGGAGGCAAAGGAGATGAAGGACCAGATTGACGAACTGAATGCACAAGGATTTATCAGAGACGGGACTTCACCCTGGGGAGCACCAGTTTTGTTCGTACCCAAGAAGGATGGAACCGTGCGGATGTGCATTAATTACCGGGCGCTGAACAACATCACCATTAAGAATAAGTACCCTCTGCCCCGAATCGACGACCTGTTTGATCAACTGAGTGGAGCTAAGGTATTTTCGAACATAGATCTCAGGTCTGGCTACCATCAAATCAAGGTCAGGAAGGAGGATATTCCCAAGACGGCGTTCAATACCAAATATGGTCAGTATGAATTTTTGGTCATGCCGTTTGGACTGACAAATGCCCCTACAGTATTCATGAACCTTATGAACAAGGTCTTCCATGAATATCTGGATCAGTTTGTTGTTGTCTTCATCGACGACATCCTGATCTACTCGAAGACTGAAGAAGAGCATGAAGAGCACCTGAAGAAAGTTCTGGGAACTTTAAGGAAGGAGAAGCTCTATGGTAAGCTATCTAAGTGTGAATTCTTCTTAAACAAAGTGGATTTTCTTGGCCATGTTGTCACAGAAGAAGAAATTTCGGTGGATCCAATGAAGATAGCTGCTATTGAGAAGTGGACTGCACCAAGTTCAGTTGCAGAAATCAGAAGCTTTTTGGGTTTAGCTGGCTACTACCGAAAATTTGTGAAGGATTTCTCCAGGATTGCTGAGCCGATGACGAAGCTCACTAGAAAGAATGAAGAATTTGTTTGGTCGGACTTCCCAGTCAGCATTTGAGGAACTGGAGAAGAGGCTTGCAACGGCGCCGATACTTGCGCTACCCGTAGGTACCGACGGTTTCTCAATTTACAGTGATGCTTCCAGTAAGGGATTGGGTTGCGTTCTTCAATAACATGGAAAAGTAATTACTTACGCATCTAGGCAATTACGGACTCATGAGAAGAACTATCCCAGCATGATTTGGAGCTTGCAACGGTTATAACTGCATTGAAGCTATGGAAGCACTACATTTATGGAGAGGGAGTGGAAATATTTACAGACCACAAAAGTCTTAAATATGTTTTCACTCAGAAGGAGCTGAACATACGATAGAGACGATGGCTGGAGCTGATGAAGGATTTCGACATCAACCTGCAGTATCATCCGGGTAAGGCTAATATTGTTGCAGATGCACTTAGTCGATACCCGATGGCAATATTCTTCACCAAGGAGCATCATTTGCTGGAGGACATAGAAAAACTTGGACTGGAGATTGTACTGCCCGAAAAAGAAATAAAGAAACTGGGAAGAGAAGCCATTGTACCAGGAGTTGATTCAACAATGATGCAGTTGCAAGTACGTTCAAGTCTAATGGACAGAGTCAAGGATGCACAATTCCAAGACGAGACGCTTTGCAAACTCAGAGATCAAGTGCTGGCAGAAACACTTGAAGGATTCTCAATCGCCAGCGACGGAGCACTGAAGCATGGTACGAGGCTGTGCGTACCAACTGGCGAACTGAGGAACGAGCTGATGCAAGAAGCGCACCAGTCGCAGTATTCCATACATCCAGGAGCCAACAAAATGTACCGAGATATGCGTACCATAGTGTGGTGGTACGGAATAAAGAAAGACGTATCCAGGTATGTGGATAGATGTTTGATTTGTCAACAAATAAAAGCTAGCAGACAAAGACCAGCAGGACTGTTGCAGCCGCTAGACATCCCAGAGTGAAAATGGGAGCACATAACGATGGACTTTGTGTCAGGATTGCCTCGATCCCAAGGAGGGAAGGACGCCATTTGGGTTATTGTGGACCGACTGACGAAGTCAGCTCACTTTATCCCCTTCAAGGTTGGTCTATCCACCGAGAATTTGGCAGCACCATACATGCGACATATCTACCGGATTCATAGATTTCTGGTAAGTATCGTATCTGACAGGGATACCAGGTTCACCTCTTACTTCTGGAAGAGCTTGCACGACAGTTCGGGAACGCAATTGAAGTTCAGCACCGCCTACCATCCCCAGACTGACGGACAATCAGATAGAATAATTCAGACGCTAGAAGACATGCTGAGATCTTGCGTCTTGGAATTTAGAGGGTCTTGGGAAGACCATTTGCATTTGGTAGAGTTCTCCTACAACAATAGCTACCAAGCAAGCATCGGTTGACACCGTTCGAGGCACTCTATGGACGTCGTTGCCGCACTCCACTTGCTTGGGACGACGTAGGAGAAAGGGTATTACTTGGACCTGAGATAGTGACCGATGCAGCAGAGAAGGTAAAGATGATCAGAGACAGCTCAGGATTGCCCAGGACAGACAGAAGCATTGGGCCGATAGCAGCCGACTACCGTTGGAGTTTGAAGAAGGTGACAGTGTGTTCGTGAAGATCTTTCTTACCAGAAGAACCATCCGTTTTGGCAGAGCAGGAAAGCTAAGCCCCAGGTATATTGGTCCTTTTGAAGTACTTAACAGGATTGGAGAAGTGGCATATCGGGTGGCTCTACCCCCAAGTCTCGAAAGCATCCACAACGTCTTCCACGTTTCTCAACTGAGACGCTATATCTCGGACCCGAGCCACATCTTGGACCATTCGAAGCTGGAAATTAGATCCAGCCTCACAGTGCCAGAGAAGCCAGTGGCAATATTCGACAGAGGAGAAAAGAGAATCAAGAACTCTGTGCCGCCTCATAAACTTCTATTTCTTGCAAGCATTATCTTTCGTTCTAATATTTTTGACTGATGCTGCTAAGTTAGCCTAATTTTTCGAGCTTATTTCTTTATCGAGCTTGATCATGACAGTATTTTATTGGGTGCACCCACTAATATATTGTCTAATCAGAACCGGTGCATGATGGTCTGATCAACCACGTGTACTTTGGTTCACTTATATATATTCTTGTCCTACGTGGATGGTGACATAGTTAAAACTTGTCCCTAAACGTCTCATCCACGACTGTCTTGGCAATTCTTATTGTTGGACCTGAGTTACGGATGAAGTACCCGCACCTGTTTGATTTGAGTTTATCCTACCCATCCTTTAATTTCGAGGACGAAATTTTCTAAGGAGGGAAGATTGTGAAACCCAGAGTTTTAGAATCTATTAATTATTGGATTGTAGCGTAATTTTGTTTAATTATTATAGTTATTATTATATTTATTATTATTATTATTATTATTATTATTATTATTATTTATTAGTCGGAATTAGGAAAAGATATTTTTAAAATATTCGTTGATTTTTTATTGTGGCCCTGCCCCGATCCCGTGACCGGAGTCTGACCCGAGTTCGAACCCAGTTTCCCGAAACCCAATCCCGTTCCAAACCCATTCTTTTTACGTCTTTTAAATTCTGATTATTATATACTAATATATTTATATTTAAGAAAAAAATTCCCATGACCTGGCCTGGTCACCCCACGACCAGGCCACACACACATGCCCCCTATTTTCCCTCCTGCTACTTCTCCTCCTCACCACAATTTCTCTCCAACTCATTCTCCTTTCTTTTCTTTATTAACCACTCCCACCACTACTCCCTCTCTCACGAACACAAAGCTTCAGCACTCTTTTCCTCCCCCACACATCTCTTCTCTCCCTCTATTTCATCTCCTCCTTCTTAAACCCACTCTCACATAACTTCTCCTTTACTCTCACTTTTCTCTTCTCTCCAAGAGCTCGGCTCAACCCGAAGCCTCTCCCGCTCGTCCCCGGTTTCCTCCGGTCGCCCACGCCGGCCGCCCTAGACCCCAGTACCGCCTCCGCCGGCCTGTCCAGCCCGGCGCCGCTCTCCTGCGCGCCCAAGGCGCGCCACCTCCGTCCGCCAACCCGCGCGCGCCCAGCCGGCCGATTCCGCCCGCCGCCTCCCGAGGCCCGCACGTCGCCCCCGTCGGCCAGATCCGCCTGCGGCTCGCCACCAGCGCCTCCCGGCCGCCCCGTGCCGGCCGATCCCCCGTCCGCGCCTCCATACAGCGCTCCCGCGCGCGTCCTCGCGCCGAGCCCCGTGCCCGGCCAGCGTCTTTTGGCCGTGCCCTAACCCCGGTGCCGCCGATTTTGCTCCGACGATTTCGGCCAGACCCTACCCCGGTCTCCTCGCGCCTCCCGCGTGCGCCCCGCTGCTCCAACGGCGTTGTCCAGCGCTGTTCCGGTGGTTTCCCGCTGCTGTCTGCGAGTTGGGACTTTTTCGAGTCCGCGGGGATATTTCTTTTTCCTAATATCATCTGAGAGCTCTAGCCGAGCAACCCAAGGTATATCTCGTGTCCCCGTGTCCCTACCTTAGTGTCGATGATGATACGGTCTCCGATCCCGTTACGGGATTCGGTTTAGGCGATTGTAGTTTCGGATTTTTTTGAATTCCATTTCAGAATAATTCGGTTTTGTGGATTTCGATTTCCCGAACTTTGTTTCGGGGTTTTCGAATTTATTTCGGGAGCATTCTGTGGTTTTGGCTGCAAATAATTATGATGTGTTTTCGGGTTGGATATTATTTTTGCGTGGAATATTATTATGGATGGTTTGGGTTGTTTCCCTGGTTTGGGATATTATTTATGTTGACTTTTAGCACCGTCCCAGGATTGGGTTGTCCCAATTACAGAGGAGATGCTGCCCAAATTTTTGGAAAAGTTTTCAAAAAATAAAATATTCTAAAATGGGATACTATTTTCAAAATTCGGTATTTTTGTAAACGGATTTCGAAAGTGGTTTTGTCGATTTAAAAGTAGATTTTTGGAGTTTCGTACCCCCGATTAGGCGACGACCGTATCGGTCGAATGAGCCTCGGCGAAGCGCAAACGCTACAGGGTTCCTGTACGTTGCGGCGCTAGCCAGCAACATGACATTTGGACCAAGTCTGAGACGCATTTTACAACTATATTTATATTTATAATTATTTTTAGAACTGGTACTGCTGTTAGTATTTTTGGTGCAGGGCTCCGGTCTACTGTTTGGACCGTTCGCGGCCCTCAGAGCTCGCCTAGATGATTAATTAATTTATGTAAAAATTTGTAAAGGGCATAAGCCCAGTTTTCTTTTTTATTTTGCTGTGACCCTGTATTGTGTAGTTTAGATTTTTACTTTCTTTTCTGAGTTGGTTTTCGTTACTAGACGCGCAATTATAATTTGGGTATTAATTATTTTGTATAAAAATTAATAAGGTTTTTCACGATAAATTAACTTGAATAAAATATTGGTAAGATAACGAAATTCATGTTTTATCACTAAAAGGAAAATGTAGTTTTATATATTGTAAAATACAAAATTTTGCCAAATTAACCGGTAATTGCCATTTTTTCAATTAATCAATAACCGACTTATTTAATTAAATAACAACGAACGTAATTGCGACGTTAGACGATTCCCGGTAGATTAATTAATAAACTTAAAACTTGACTAGGGTCTACTTCTAGAGATTGTAACTAGCACACCTAGAATGGTTTCATATTGGTTCTAAGCCAAGGTTCTCAACTGTAGGATCTCGGAGACGAACCTGACATCCTCTTCGGTACCGTTTTTCCCGATCCAATCAAATTAAACAGAGGCAAGTTACGGTTATGTTTTCTTGTATTTTATTTAGTAATTGTCTAGGTGCATGTTTAAACCACATTGCCACACGGAATCCTCTCCTAGAGTTCAGATATTGATTGATATTGATTGTGGGGATTGGGGGAATAGTGTAACATTTACGGCCAATACCCCCCTATATTGCAGGATTGTGCGAGCTTACCCCTCTTACACACGGGGATAAGCCGTATCGCGTCGCTAGGACGCTATTGTATAACCCAAGCCGGTCATAGACGATTACACATTCAAATCACATTATTTTTAATCATAGAACTACTGGAAAATATTGTTTCAACTGTTTAGCCTGCACTTTTCCATTATTATTTGAAATATGAGATACATATTCGTACTTGCTCCCTCCTGACTGGAGACAACATTTTTAGGTGATACTGAGGATGCTGAGCTATTGTACAATAGCTACTATGACCCGGTTTTGTATCATGTGGTGTTGCCAGAGTCCCCCTTGGAGGACGCAGGACCTGAGGCCGACGAGCCGACCGCTTAGCTAGTTATTTTCAGTTTCTAGTTTTATTGTTTTGGAATTTTGTTAATTTGAATTCAGCACTTTATTTTCAGTTCTTTCATTCCAATTGTACTTTTCAAATGTTGAATAAAAGTTTTAAAATTTCCGTATATTGAGTTGTGACAAATGTATAGATGTTGTTGTAAAATACCTGCATATAGAACAGCTTACTGTCGCCGTCTCACAACGGTGCAGGCTGGGCATGATCCGGTTCGACTCAATTATTTGGGATCGGGTCGTGACATGCAATGACATGTCAAAGACAATGTAAGTTGGTTGTCTAGATCTAGACAATAGACTTCACAATGCTTTACTTCCACATCATCAATTATAAATAAAAATATTTATAAAAAAGAAAGAAGTGGAAAAGTTGTCTTGGAAGTTGGAAAAAAAGTAATTTTATTGTCTTCTCAAACTTTTGCATTGGAGAACACTTTTTATCTCATTATCTTGTGTGAATATCATCATGCCACATAGAAAAGACATTGTCTTGTGCCTCGTGCCACATAGGAATCACAACACAAAACAAGACAATAGGGTTGGAGATGCTCTTATATTTCCAAAGATTTGAAGATCAAGACCATTTCTTTCAGAAAAAGAAGTTGTTGAGTCTTCGCATCAAAATTCAAGTGTAAGAAGTCGACGAGCCTTCGTATCAAAGCTCGTATTGTAAGCTATTTTTCTATAGTGGATTACAGTCCGAGCAAAATCCAGGACTAGATTGCCTTTCAAGGAAGGAGATCAGAATACATCGAGCGTTTTGTTTCTTGCACTTATCTTTAAATTGCTATATGTTCTTGTTCCCGGGTCCTACATCTAGGTTTATCTTCATTGTCCCCAATTGGTATACCCACCTGACTACAATCATGTACACTTCAGACTCCCACACAAGGGGCACTGAGACGATCTATGCATGGCTGAATTTAGTTTCTTTGTTAAATTATGAGCAATTTACAAATATAAGTCCGCACAGATGAATAATTACGAAAGTTGTCATTTGGTTTTTCTAAATAGTTCTACATGTATGTATATAGAATAACATATATAATAATATTAATGTAATAACAGATTTAGAATAATTAAGTCAACAGTATTTTAGTATAGATTTATGAAATGTCCAAAAACTAAAAAAGTTTTATGTAAAACCCACCGCTAAAAAAACTTTCATCGCGTGCCCAGAATTAGAGAAACTTATCCAAAGCGGATTCTAAATGACCCTTTTGCCCTTCCTTTTAATTTATTGGAAACATCTACAAAACTGCTCTTAAAAAAAACGTTTCAATACTCCATCTTCTTCCATACGCTGCTCACTTTCGAATCTAGGTTTTCTCCTCAAAAATCTTTAAAAACTCGTCGGAAAATTTCGGAAAGACCGGGACGAACGGCAAAAGTGCTAAAACGGAGGTCCAAACATCATTTTTTTGCGATTCTAAAATTTCGGAAGGCCGTCTAACCGTGAAGCTGTTACTTTCAGTCTCCTCGACGATACGCTCATTTTGCGACAAACGGGACCTCGTTTCGACCTCCCAGTCAAAAGTTATGGCCCTCCAAAGTTTCAACTGACCATAAAATGCAGGAGAATGACCATTCTCCGTTTAGAACACGAAAAATGTTAATTTTCGCATGAGGGTGGTTATTCTCCGTATTAGTAACACGGAGAATGGCATTCTCCGTCCTAATTTACACGGAGAATGAACATTCTCCGTGTTAGTAACACGGAGAATGACATTCTCTGTCTTAATTTACACGGAGAATGGTCATTCCAGTGTTAAAACGCAGGAGAATGACCATTCTCCGTGTTAGAAACACGGAGAATGCCATTCTCCGTGTTAAATAAAACGGATAATGCCATTCTCCGTGTTAAATAAAACGGAGAATGGCATTCTCCATCCTAATTAAGACGGAGAATGGACATTCTCCGTGCTAAATTAAACGGAGAATGACCATTCTCCGTCTTAATTTACACGGAGAATGCCATTCTCCGTATAATTTATCACGGAGAATGGTCATACCAGTGTTAAAACGCAGGAGAATGACCATTCTCCGTGTTAGAAACACGGAGAATGCCATTCTCCGTGTTAAATAAAACGGAGAATGTCATTCTCCGTGTTAAATAAAACGGAGAATGGCATTCTCCGTCTTAATTAAGACGGAGAATGGTCATTCTCCGTCCTAATTAAGACGGAGAATGGTCATTCCAGTGTTAAAACGCAGGAGAATGGTCATTCTCCGTGTTAGAAACACGGAGAACGACATTCTCCGTTTTAAATAAAACGGAGAATGGCATTCTCCGTGTTAGTTTACACGGAGAATGGTCATTTACAGTGTTAAAACGTTAATTTAGTTTTTTCATGAATAAAGAGTTTCGTTCTTCTTTCAAAACGATGATAATTCTTATGGAAAAGAAGAAGAAAGATCTTCTCTCCACAATTAACCTAATCGTCGAAAAACTTCAAATGTCTCCACGATGAAGATGATGATGATGGTGATGATGATGACGAGCGATGATCTGAGTTCGACTGAAGAAAAATACACCGAACTACGAACGATTTTTGCGATCTCTGCTGAATATGAGAGCAATGGAATTCAGATTTCCCGTGAAGAAGAAGAAGACGAAAATCGCAATCCAGATCTGAGTTTTTTGAATTCAAATACATATAGATGACCAATTCGCACGGAGGGGTAGTTTCGGTATTATAAAAATAGCATTTCCCAGCGGGTGGCATCTAAAAGAAAATCTTGGAATATTTAACATGAAAAATACTTAATTCTGGGTATTTCATAAAACTTATGCAGCGGGTGGGCATTTCATAAAAGCCCACCACGAAATTGGGTTTCTCAGCAATTTCCAGTTAAGATAATTACATAGCCCCACGTGCATATATATAGTAGTTGTTAACAATATCAAACTGGTGGTGTGAAGTAGGCGTGCAAATGAACCAGATTTGGCTGATTTGAAAGTAATAATCTCTCTCACTGGATCAAGAACTAAACATGACCCTATTCGACTGGAATTCTTGCTAGATAAAATCACTCGTAGCCACAGCCACCATTGGTCCAGTCTCAGGCTGGTTATGGCCAATATATGAATTTAGCCTCGAAGCAACCACAACACCATTACATGATAGACACGCAACCACAACATCATAAGATAGACGAGAATGACAATAGTAAGTAAACAGCTGAACGAAACTTTCCTGATTCCAGGATGTTTTATTGCAAATATAAATGTCACACACATAATATGTCTCCATAATTTTCATCCCAGATACATAGTTAACACTTGGATATTTCTTTGCCGAAAAGTCCTGCTATTGCCTTCCCGGGATCGTTTTGTTTGATTAAGGACTCCCCGACCAAAACCTGTATTCACAAAATATAACAACACCTCGATCATGTTCTTCATCCAACATCACCAGCCAATAAAATTTGTAAAGAATAAAATTTATCAGAAAACATAAAAAGACTAGCCTCAAGTGTACCGTGCCCTTTGTCCATTCAGTTAAGAGAGGCTTAAATGCCAACTTACACGTATGACGTATGTGATCGTCGGAACCGTCTTATGAAACATTTGGTCCTGTAATAAGTGGTATCCCATACTGGTCTGGTGTTGGTTTTGGCAGTAACGTTTTGGTGATGGTAGCTGGGTTTCATTAATAGTAGCAAGAAGACTATGGTGTAGTAATGTTTTGGATGTAATGGACCTGGGATGTAATAGTTACTGTGTTAGTTTTATTAATCAAATTTTGGTTGGGTGATTGTTAGGTGCTTCCTGGCAGTTATCTACCCAATTTAGTCTTAAACAGTGTGGTCAAAAGACGCGTCCAAGCCGCACCAGCTGCACTTCGCACCTCACTAGGCGGCATCGTTTTCGAGGCACGCCTCGCAGCAAGACGTTAAGAAGTAAATGTGCGTCTAGGTGTGCTTTTATATTTGCTCTTTATTTTGGCTCTATGGGGTCACCTGGCAGAAAATGATATTGATGGAAGTATTGTTGGTGATGATGATTTGATGAAGACGAATGATTGTCCTATTGGTTCTGCTTTTAGTTTATAACTTGTGTTCCTTTCATTTTGTTACTTCTTTTTAGAGAATAAAAAAATTTGTTACTTCTATTTACTACTACTTTAGTTTGCTAGTTCACTTGGTTATATTTTAACTTTTAACATGATTTTGTTGGTTTTATTATGTTATTTGGTTTTATTTCTTACAATACTAATTTTTTTATGTTTTTTTTTTTTGGCGCCTAACGTCTTGTGCCTCGGACGATATGGACCATTTTGTACCTAGAGTGCGCATTGCGCCTTTGACTACCTTGGTCTTTAAAAAGTGATCATTGGAAGGGTTTTTAAGCTATGAGCAGCTTCAGGTTCAGCTAATTTGATGCAATCTTAGTTGTTGTTCGAAGAAGCTCAGAAAAAACTAAAAATGAATATATGAATTATGAAAGGAAGGCAACAAAAAAGAAATAAGAAAATAAGCATTGATTATTTGACGTCACATCTTCAACGTTGTGTCATCACAAATATATGCCATCTTGGTTATCTTTATCACCAACTCACCATACCAAACTATTCACAAATGTAGGCGAAGAGCTTTGCTGTCATTAATTTTCTTCAACTCATTAAAGAGGGTAGTTTACTGAACATAATGTCAAATACCTATGTTGCACGGACACAGATGCAACACTATAAGGACACAGAGACACAAACACTGCACATATTATTGTCCCCTAGTGTATTCTGAAGAGTCCGGGCCATGTCAGATATGACACGACCCACATTTTGGAGTGTCCATGCTTCCTAGTCAATTACCAATAACTTGAATCATAAAAGAACATCAAGAAATATGGTTTAAATAGTTGGACAAGTTGGCATGTCTACATGAGAAGGGATTGCAAAATTAGCTCAACTGGATATGAGCAAATGATGGAATTCCCAGCATATTAAGTTGCCTTTGAAATCAAAAGGCATGAAGATTAACTATATGGCCGAAGATTCGCTTTATTGATCTTAATCTGCAAACATTATGTCCTTCTATTTCTTCTATTCCTTGATAGAACTGAATGGCGAAAAGGAACAAACAGCCCATCAAAAGAACTGTAGTATAGGGTTTATTGTCGTGCTGTCACTTGTTTGCAGACACTATTGAAAGTATGATAATTTTTCTTCCCAGCTTGCTGTATAATATACTATTAGCTATATTAGTGCCGCTAATCACATTTCCTCAAAAATAAATATGGCTGAGAATGGTAACCAATTCCTAAATCTTCAGATAATTATGTTACTACTAGTCAACCTTCCAACTAATTTAGTTGTAATCATACAATAATCCAGATAGCTACTAGATCAGGAGCTATCTATCCATAGATGGTTAAAACTAGGTTGTTACCAAACATACATTTCTACCCAACTATTGATGAACTAGACTCGATCATGCTCCATAATGACCGCATTTTGATCTGGAAAAGGTTTCGTTGGAGATGGTGACAGCCTATGTTGTACCAATACGGACATGGAAGGAAATAAGGACATTTTCAGATACGTACAATAGGTAGTCAGTCACCTTGTTGCACAATACGGATATAGATACCGGTACAGACACGATACAGACACCCATTTTCCGTGTCTATGCAATATAGGTGATAGCTCAAATTGAGTGGTCTAACGATGGTAGTATCACCATCATATTTTAAATTGTACAATTTCATTTTACGTCCTACAATATAATTTTACTCCATCATACAGATAATGAATACCATGTATATAACAAATATAAACCAATCAAAGGGAAAACTTTCATTGGACTTACAGCTTTAACACCAGCATTTTGAATATAAGAAACATCGTGGGGAGTAAATAGTCCAGATTCCCCTACCACCTGAAATACCGGATAAACACCAAAAATCAGAATGCAAAACTCCAGATACCTCCTATTATAACTAGCAAGAACAGCTTTTCCAAAATTGCTTTATTATTGAAATGTAGAAGAAAGAACTAAATTTCATGCCCGACAATGTACTCCTAGAATCATAAAAGAGCTACGAATATATTGCAAACTAGACCACACGAAATGATAATTAATTTATTCTTACAGTGAGAATCTTAATTGAATTATTACCAATACCTTAATATTATTCATAAATCCGATAATACAAGAGAAAAGCATATTGACTAGTACAGAAGAACTAATAAACATCTTAATAACAGTTCAACTAAAATGCAGTAAGGGCCTAACAAAAGGAGTAAGATTGGAGCCAATATCTTTTTGTGCTGTAGATAAGATTCACTATAATTGTGATGGCACATTCTTATATCAACTCAAATTCCAATATCATCACAGAACTAATTTCACAAGTGTTGATAATATGGAATAATGATATAGATGAATCAATAGTAATATTAAAGTGCAATAAGAACCTGATAAAGAAGGATAGGCTTAGCCATAAACACCAGTTAGACTAACTGGGGAAACAATAATCAGGCCACCATGAGGAAGAAATAGTAATTTACTAAACCTTGATATTTATATGCATCTCTTATCATTAATCTGAATATTCTGCATCGAGATATACATTTTTAAGAAAATAAGATTTCCTCCAAACATGAATGCAAAGAGTATACTTACAATTATGCCTTTTCCCCGGATAATCTCACCACGTTCACCCTCCAAAAGCCTTTTAGTAATGGAATTATCAACTTCAAATGTTTCTGCAAAAAAGAGAGTACACTTTTAACAAAAAAAGAAAAAAAGAATATAGGAAAACAAGAAGCCTATCAACAAGACGTAAGAAATAAGACCCCAGCATTCATGAAATCTTAAAGTTATACTTTTCTAGGAAAATGCTACTATATTTAGTTGGATGCATTTACAGTACTCCTTCAGATATCACGGTTCGAAGCATAGACAGCTAAGCAGTTAAAAACCGTTATATATCGGTTATATAACAGATATATAACGGTATCGGTCCGGCACCGATTTTTTGTTTAAAAAAAATCAGTAAAATATCAGTACCGATATTATCGCCCGATATGACCGATATATCAATATATATCGGTTTTGAAAAAAAACTGATATATAACGGTTAGGTTTTGTTAAAACCAAAAGTCGAGGAGAGAGAAGTACAAGGTCACGAGGTGTTATAGATTCACTCTCCTCACTTGTTCACGATGATGAATATATGGAGGATGAAGAAGATGAACAAACTAGGGAAGAAGGTGGAGAAGATGGTGATAGTGAAAACAAAGAAAATGAGCCTAATGAAGATTATTAGATGTTAAAACTTGAAAGTTGAATTGGGATCTTTTTTGTTTTCATATTAGTTGAATCGTTTTGAAGTGGTACTTTTTATATTGTAATGTTGGTTTGGGTATGAACTTTTTAGTTTTAATGCTGTAAGAAACTCTTCTTGCATATTTTATAACAGATAACTATAAAGTGTGTTGTTCATATAAAAATTGTGTTAAAAATGCAAACCGATATTTACCGTTATAAATCCGATATATCAGTGATATATCAATAACTCTACTCGACCGTTATCATGAAAAAATCGTTTTTAACTGCATAGATAGACATAAACATTAGGTTTTGGTTTTGGCAGAGTTCAATCCAAAGAAGGGGCCAAGTTATCGGTCTCGGCCAAGACTTTAAATTTTTTATGAGAACTCATAGATCAAATTTGTTTGTAATGAGTGCACCAAAATCAAATTGCCTAACAGTGTGAAATTGGTCCGAACCTATCTCGAATTATAAAGTACCAAACAACTTGCTATGTATTGATTTTAGCAAATTCAAAAAGAAAAAGGAACAGGTGGTGGACCATAATTGTTATGAAGATCAAGATTAAACTATATAACTAGTGCATAAAATTATGTTCAATCATTCAAAGATTATAGTATTTAACATTTTCTTTGTCAACTTTGTAAACTTCAACACAATCTTTGTTGCAAACTTCCTAATCTGCATCTAATAGCAATACCAAATCTCTAAAGGTCCAAAACTGAAACTGGGACCAAGATTTCAATCTTCTCTTATGTACAGAAATGGCAAAAGTATCCTGCATTGCCATTTGGCATTAGTTTGGACTTATATCAAATATGATTCTTTCATATTTAAATGCTAATTAACAACCATGTCCTTCTGAGCAACCTTGCTGCTTCAGACATTCTAAGTAGATACGGTCTTAACTATTCAATGTTCGAGTTATCCTAACATGACTTGACCATATCAAGAACATGGTCAACAAGGCTTTAAGGTAGTGGTAGGTCTCCTTGGATGTAATATTTTCCAGGTATGTTTTTCCCTACTGAGATGTGAGATATCTACATAAGTATCTCAAAATGCACGACTCTGCTACATAAATCTCATCAGTTGAATGCTCATTTATAGCCTTCTCATAGTACATTTTATAATTTATACTGAAATACAGTTGTCGTGTTTCTTCAGTGTAATTCCTCACACGAAAAATAAGCGAGAAACACACATACTAAAGGGTGGAACGTCAAAGGATATAGATTGATAGATGGATACTGCACAAGACACACCGCATGATCTTATCCCTCTCAAATTTATTTTCAGGGATATCTTTTTTATATATCATGATTTGCTACAAATGCCTACTGTTAACATGTTTTTCCTGATAAAGCAGAAAGATGTAGTCCCAAATAACTTAGAATTTCATAGAACTATATGACATGGCTGTAAATAATATCACTTAGTAGTAGAGTTACATTAGCATACCAAGGTCACGGTTGTTGATTCCAATGAGTTGAATCCCATCTATGTTCAAAACTCGGTCCAGTTCCCTCTCATTGTGTACCTAAATTTATAAGAAAAGAAGTTCAACAACTAATGTAAAACAATAACTACATCACATTAATTTGCAGGGAACAATGTATAACGTGCAACAGACAAGTCATACTAGAAAGTAACTACAGGCACAAATACAAGAGCTAGGCAAAATGCTGAAGGTACTGCAAATACACGACTAGAAAGAGACTATGCAGTCATTGCACCATGAGTTAAAACTTTCCAAATAGGTGGCTAAATATGTCAAACAGAACAATTTATTAGTAATTTTATGGCCAAGAAAGGTAACCACATGAAAGAAGCCTATTCTTCAGCACATTGTACACCTATTCATGAGAAGAAAATCTGGATGATACCGAGGTAGTATCACATAGCAGACAGTGTTTGTACCATTTGCCACTCAAGACCAAGATAACTGAAAAGCCAAACTACTCTAAATGCGCCATTGAATTTATGTCTTCTCACAAGACATACATGCAACCACACGACAGTTTCAAATTCAAGTACATCCGACATCTAAAGTTATAATCAGAGTAATAAAGATATCATTTTGATTTATAACTAACGTGAATAATTCATCACAAACCTCAACGAGTGCTGTCAGACCAAGTTCTCTACATTCCATACTCATCAATTTAATGTCAAGATCTGGCAGCACACCAGCAATTAACAGAACAGCATCTGCGCCTTTGGAACGAGCGTAATAAAGTTGCCAGGAATCAATGATAAACTCTTTGCACAGAAGGGGACACTGCAGTTCTTATCCATTTAGAAATCAGTCACGAAAAATAGCATATAAAAGAGGAAAAGCAGACAAGTAGCTGGAAGTACAGCACGTCAATAAATCACTGAAAAGAAACTAGGAAATATATATACCAACACAGACCTGAACTCCAGCATTGCGTACAGCCTCTAAATTTTCGAAGCTTCCCTAAACAGAAGTTGCAAAAAGTTGGATAAGAATCAACCAAGTGAAATTCCTAATTGTGTAGGTAGTAACATGGATGATACTCACCTGAAAGTACTTTCCATCAGTCAATATACTTAGGCATGCTGCTCCATGTTGTTCATAGGTCTTTGCTATTTGTACCTGTAATTAATCTAATCATTAGTCAACCCCATTGTGCGTATTATAACCAAATCTTATTCAGGTCAAATCATTCATCATTGCTTTGGATATTCCTTACATCTAGAAGATTCTTGAGGATCCCTATGATTTCTAAATGGCTATCATATATATCTAGGTTGTAGAAAGTTCCAACCATCAGATGGTGGACACAAGGCACAATCTTAGCCTTTCATGTAGAGCCATTGAGGCTATATCAAGGGGCAGGCCTCAATTCGTCCCTCACCATCCAAGAAGTTGTAAATTCTCTCTAGTATAATGAAGTTTTCAACATTCCAACCTCTCTCTCTTTTGCTCCACATTTTCTCATTCTTGAATTATCAATCTAGCTAAGCATTTGGGGAAGACTTGCACGGTCTTTGAAGAAGAAGCTCGTACACCACATAGAAAGAGGTGTAGGCAAAAATACTAAGTCCGTGATATCGACCTCGAATTAGCTCACGAGCAGCTCAACTCGGGTAAATAAGAACTCGTGAGCTGCGAGCTTGAGCTTGAGCTCAATTATACACCTGGACTTCTGAACATTAATAAATGACTCATTAGTAGTAGGCTTGGTTATACGGCTTGTCTCTCTATCATTGTAGGATTTGGTCTATTGGCAATGTGCACAACTACTAGTAATTGATACATTGAGTCGAGTCGAGCTCACAAGCTGCTATGTTAATTTGCATCCCTACCCTGAACAACACATATTTTTGTACTTAAATACCCTCAATTATTTTTATAGGTGCACTTAAATACCACGAGCTATTACCACTTTTGCAAATTGTTACCCTCAATTAAGTCCCAATCTACCTTAATGGTTACATATGTTGAACATGACTATGTTTGACCATTTCGTCCTTAAATAAACAAGGAAATTACTTATTCATTTCTCAATTAAAAAAATCATTTTTTTCTCGCTTCTACATATGGTTGGAGAAGACAAACGAGTAAACAACGGGAGAAATTACTTCAATGAAAGGTTTGATCTTAGCTTAAGCAAAGGCGTGGGTGCTCGCGATAGTAAGTAATCAGGCGAGGGTGGCATAGCATAGGGTCACTGCAAAAGCGAGGTCATGATGTGTGTTCCCGAAAAAAGAGGGGTGGTTCATGGTGTGAGTTTAGCCAAGAGGGAGGACTGAAGGAGGCCACTCAGGCAAGTGGAGGAGGCTCGAGGTGGCTGCTCAGGCAAAGGGTGGGGGGGTGCAACTCACCGTTGTTGCTAAGGTGAATGGGGAGGGGGCCTTGCGGCGACTGTAGTAGCAATATTTGTTCTTCGACAAGGAAAAGGACGCTCGCAGCGGCCACTCGTGCCAAGGGGGAGGGGGGTCGCGACAGCTATTGCGTGGTCAAGGTTAGGTTTAGGGATGTAGATACAATGAAAATTTGGGTTACGACTAGGGTTAGGCATGATGAACATTAGGCCCAGGTACGACTAGGGTTAGGCATGATGAACATTAGGCCCAGGACTAGTGAGACGATGGAAATTAGGGTTTAGGTTAGGGATGTGGGAGATTATTAAATTCGGATTAGAGAGAGAGTGTGCATGTGAGGGTAAAATTATACATATTATAACCACATTTGGTTCATGCAAATCATTTTGTTAAGAATAGTGTCATTATGTAGTTTCTATCTTTATGCTCTTTGGTCCCACAACTGCAAGAGTAGCTAGTATACCAAGTAAAACATGCTATATATAGTTTGCCTCGAGTCTAATGTAAATGCATCCCAATGTATTTTTGTAATATTCATCATTGTAAGAGAACATGTTATCGAGCACCAATATGTACATAAATATAGAGGTGCAAGAACTTACCGGATCAAAATCCTCACGGAGTACCCCTTTGCTTGGAGAAGCCTTTTTCACTTCAGCTATCAGTGCTGGGACACCATTTTTCTCATATGAAGCCTTCAAGGCCCCCACAAAATCTCTAGCAGGAGGAGCATTATGAAGAGTTTCTTTGACCAACGTTAGAGGTTTCTCCTCCTTCAACTAGAAAATCAAGAAAATGTAGATAATCAAGAATTTTTGTTTTTAGTTTTCACGATGCACGAAGAGCTCCTTTTGTTTTTATTTTATTTAGTAAGATGAGAGTACCTCAGAAACTTCAATGACCTTGTCCCATATAATCTTCTCTAGTATATTTCGGGGTGTATCTTCTCCTTTTGTAGGATGTCTTCTGATTCTGATACCTTGGTTTGCTGCTATATCATCTACTGACTTTCCACTTTCCCATTCTCTAACTTCGATTGAGTTTATTAAGCTATAAGCTTTATTATCCAGTGCAGCGGCTTCCTGCAAAAAAACTCCACAAGTTAAGCAGTAGGCCTCCTCAAAGTGATAACATACCTGTAGAGTTAGTCCCTTTCGATAATGAGTTTGAAGCATCATTAATGGGTTTGTGGTGCGTGTGTGTGTCTGCGGTATGAGAGGAAGGGGGGGTTAGGGGGGTTTTTAGGCAACTGAGCATACCTATTCTGATACCATGTTGAGAGGAAAACTCAATGGTATATTATTCATTGAGGTAGCTGGGTAGAGGACTGTACCTCACCACATAATTTATCAATGTGAGACTAAAATAGAAAATATACAAGATCCTTCTACAATGTTTAAGAATATTTGATCTGAAACCACTAGTTCTTGCACCAGACAACTAAGAATCTAGAGAATCATATAAACTACATATCAAGGAAATATGATTTATGCATCAATTCCTCTAAAGGCTGCAGCATTTCCCAAATTCCGTATGAGATTTCTTCCTCTTTCATTAGTTCAGACAAATACACATATTTTACCGGTCTCTTTTAGATGTGAAAACTAATGGGTCTTTGTTTAATTATCATCTATGAAACTTATAGAAACCTCAGATTCCTAATATGCAACTTATCTTGTGATATGTGGTTGAACCATTTTTGGAAAAGATTATAGCTCATGCCAGATTCCAATTAAGTCAGTCCGGATAAGGAGTAGGATTGTGTTACCTAGCCACGAACCAGTATAAATTTTTGCCAAATCTCTATGAAATGAATACTGCAAGACTACTGTAAGACCAGTTATGACTGGCAACTAAGAACCAGTATAAATTTTGGCAAATGTTAAAGGCCACCCCCAAATTACTAAGGGCCACCAACTTAAATTTTTTTAAAAAATTACAAGTTTGCCATTTTCTAAACACTAAGGGCCACCATCTTCTTCCTTTGTCTTCTTCCTTTGTCTTCTTCCTCTTTTCTCAATCCCCAAACCACTTCTCTCAATCCCCACCTCCATTGTTGTCCCCACCTCCTCCATAGTTGTCCCCACCTCCACCATTGGTGTTCCCTCCTCCATTGTTGTTGTCCCCACCTCTATAGACGTGAGAAGCTAAATGTGGGCTCATTCCACCCAAAAAAAGGAGGCTACAGTGACTGCAGGCTTGGCCTGCAGTCCTAGTTTCGTTGAGGACTGCAGCCTAGGCTGCAGTCCAATGTCGACAGAAGCTAAATGGGGACTCATTCCACCCAAAAAAAGGAGGCTACAGTGACTGCAGGCTTGGCCTGCAGTCCTAATTTCGTTGAGGACTGCAGCCTAGGATGCAGTCCAGTGTCGAGAAATTAAATGCTGCAGTCCAATCAAGCATCCTGGGATCAAGCACACATGCTGACTTTAATGAGTTGGTTCCTAACTCTTTGAATGAAAATCCACAGAGAGATTAAAAAGAATGTGAAATAATGAAAGAACATGTTCCACGACAATGAAAGAAAACCTTTGAGAAATCGAGATAATAATGATTCAGACTTTCTCCTCCGTCCTCATGGTTCAAAATTGAAGTTACAAAACACCTACTTTCATAGTTTGTTCTGCGCTACCACTGCAGGCCATGACTATCCAAATGCTGATAGGCAGTGTTCTGCCCTAAACACCTATTTTGTTCCAAATACATCATATATGCAAATTTATAGGAGATAAAGATAACACTAATCAAGCATCCTGGGACCAGTTTTCAAAATACACTTGTTATCAAATAAGTTTTAGGAGATAAAGATAACAACGGATAGAGAAAATAATCAATTGTAACGAACCCAATGGAATTTACAGACAATATTGAAAGAGGATTCGTCTAGGAACCCATTTGGAATTAAGGCTTTGTATCCATTTTTCATTGCACTTTTTAATGCATCCTAGTTAACAAGTATGAGGTTGTTCCAGATCAGTCAATGTTAACATGCATTTCACTATCTAGCGTTGAAGTCCTACAACTGGCATCGTGGAGGAGGACTTCGTGGAGGAGGGGGAGGGGACTTCGGGGAGGAGGGGGGAGGGAATGAACAGGAGAGGTGAAGGGGGGGGGGGGGGGCTGTCGGAGGGGGAGGAGACTTCGGGGAGGAGGGTGGAGGGAATGAACAGGAGGAGGGAAGGGGGGGCTGTTGGGTTTTGTTTTCTTTTGTTTTCTTTTTTTTTTTTTTTCTTTTTGGGTAGCCCTTAGTGAAATGATTCATTTTAGGTTGCCCTTAGTAAAAATATAAGTGTAGGATGGTTGCCCTTAGTAGATTGGTGGCCCTTAGTAATTTGGGGGTGGCCTTTAACATTTGCCTAAATTTTTGCCAGTTATGACTGGCAACAAATTTACAGAACAAAATTAAAATCCAATCTTTTACATAGCAATGCAGATTAATCATTCCAAAAAGGAATAAACATAAATGAATTAAGCACAAAAAATAACAATAATTTATATCTAACTGGAAATAAATCATGAACCCAACAAAACCCCAAGAACAAGAGAACCAAAAGCCATATTGACATCGAACTTAATTCATAATTTCACGTAATTTATATCTAGTCGAATTTTTTTTGCATAGAAATGAAGATTAATCATCCAAAAATTAATTAAAAAAATTGGATTAACAACATATAGCACAAAAATACTGATAATTTACTGTAACTAGAGAGAAAGTATGAAACAACAACCCCCCTTCCCCCAAAAAAACCAATATCAGCATCAAATTTAATTCACACTATTTTTGATCGAATCTTTTACATGACAGTGAAGAGTAATAATCCCAAAAGGAATGAAAAGAACAAATCAGCAACATATAGAGTAAAAAAATCACTGGTAATTTAATGTAACTGGGGACAAAGTATGAACTCAAGCATGATAAACAAAACCCATATCAGCATCAAACATAACTCACTTATTTCACGTAATTGCTACACAAAATCGAATCCTTTACATAAATGCATGTTAATGTGCGTCATACAATGGCATTGTTCTTAAAACAATGGTGTGATAAATAATGGGGAAAATGTGATGGATTAACATCATAAGCATAAAAACACAGGCAATTTACTGAAAGTGGAAATAAATTATTAACCGAACCAACCAAAACCATATCAACGTAACTTAATTCGCAATAACTTCACATAATTTCTACACAAAATCAAACCTTTCACATATCAACGCAGAATAATCATCCCAAAAAGTTCAGGAAAATATCACAAAAAATCACCAATAATCAACAGAAATCATGAAGAAGCGAGAAGTAGATTGCAAACCTCTAGACCTCTCGTGCAGCGGAGAGAAACGGATCTCCGGACGCCCCCCATCGGAATCTTCGGCGTCCATTCGGCCGGTGGGAGGCTCCTGGCGGGCTTCGGAGAGGACGCGCTCGGAAACGAAACCCTAACCCTAGCTGGAGTTGTGAAGCAAAGGCTCTCCATTGCTAATTTAACACAAAGCGGGAGAAGAAGAAGAAGAGGTATGAGAAAGCCGCCACCTTTCCTCCAAAATTTGGGGATTTATATAGAAATGGAATTTGATACGGAGAACGCGAGGTTCGTTGTGTAGGTGGGGAGTTTGGGCATTTGACACCCGTTGTTTTGTTGTATTTGTTGGGGGCAAAACAATTGGTGTTTCTTGCAATTCTATTTTTGAAATTTATTTTTGGTGGAGGGAAGTTTGACTTTTGAGGACTATAATTAGAGACATACTTTCAATTAGTTATTGTTATTCTTAGTTTGTTGGAGCATCTCCAACACTATTGTCCTATAACGTGATTGTCATGTAAGGTGTTGTAATTTTTATGTGACATAAGACAAAAGATAATATTTTATTAATATCTTTTCTAGATGGTACGACTGTATTCACAAAAGATAATAAAATATATTTTTTAATTTTTAAGATAAAGTATTCAAATGGTTATTCTTTTTGGTTTTTTTTAGGGGCACCACCACTTCTACTAGGGGACAACCCAAAATTTTTTTGAAAAAATTACAAGCTTGCCATAGATTTTTTTTACTAGGGGGACAGCCCAAAAAACACTATAAAAGCCAAAAAGCCAATATGATTTTATTTCATCTCTCTCTTTCTTCCTCTACTACTTCTCTTCCTCCACTCTTTTTTTCTCCTCCTCATATAAACCTATAATTAACCTAACCTTGGTGAAATTGTCTCCCAACCTAAAATTGTTGAAGATTTTTGGTAGAATATCTAGTAACAGTGTCAATCACTTCTCACATTTATTTGTAAGTCGTCGAATTTATTTTTGTGTAATATTTTAAGTTTTAACCTAAATTTTACATATAAAAGTTGAATTTTGTGTTTAATGTAGAAAGAAATAGAAAATGGAACAACCCGGACCATCAAATGCTGGATACTCTCCTCCCACAACGTCCGAAGAACACTTTGACGCATCGGAAACCCTCGTGGTAACTACACTTGAACTTTACTTCGGATGAAAAATTGGACTTTGACACAGAGGACTGCCACAAATGTGACAGTCCCTCACATATATAGGACTGCCAGAGATGTGGCAGTCCTATATATGTGAGGGACTGCCACATTTGTGGCAGTCCTCTGTATGTGAGGGACTGCCACATCTGTGGCAGTCCTCTGTGTCCAAGTCATTTATCTTTGAAGCAGCCTGCCTTACCAACTATCACCAATATTTTTAACATGATCCTCTAGCTAACTCTATAAATAATAATATGAGTATCATTTTCCATTCACTTAAGTGGAGAAATGAAGACATATCACATAAAGAGTAAATACAGAACCATATTTTAACAGTAAAAAAAATATATAGGGATCAATTGTATCATGTCTTGTCCAGATATATATATATATAACCCAAATATGAACATTGATCCAAATACTAATGTTACTTTCAAGTAGCAACTATATTACATTTATAACTAAATTTTAGAGAACTAAGGATTATATGTTGCAGACAGATACGCTTGAAGTGTCTCAACTTGTGACCAAGTACAGACTCCTCTGTGACGTATTTATCTTTATACATTTTGGTTTTATGTAGTTGTTTAGTTTTGACTTTTAACTTCTATTGTAGGAGTTGCGATCTTCCGAGGTTGCGGTACATGCTCCAATTGCAATCGATGTAGGACATTTATTTTGGACCGATCTTTCGTTTCAATCAAGCGACGATGAGGTACAATGGTGTCGAGAAGTTGGACGGGAAAACAACTTGGTTCTAGTGATATCCAGATCGGTCCGAAATCGTCCGGGACGACACAGTGTGATGGTTGGCTGTGAAAGAGGTGGTGTGTTCAGATCGCACAAGAAAGACACAGTTATCCAAAATAAAGTTCCAAGAAAGAAAGCTGGAACGAGGAAATGTGGTTGTCCATTCACGATCCAGATTAGAAAAGAAGAAGAAGGGAAGTGGTCGGTACAAGTGAAGAATGGAACCCACAATCATGAGATTGCCGAGACACTATTGGGTCATCCGTATGTCGGACGGTTGAACTCTACGGAGAAGAAGATAGCTAAAGACTTGTCCACTTCCGGTGTTGCACCGAGACAAATATATTCAGTCATACGGCATGAAGATGAGAAGAACATGTCTACGATGAGGTCAATATACAACGCCCTATCTTCTTCGAACGCTGTCCGGACCAAATCAAGAATGGCGATGCAAGAAGTGCTGAAGTTGTTTGCCGATAATCGTTACGTTGAGTTCCATAGAAGACATCCCCAGAGTAATGAAGTAATTTCAATCTTTTGGGCTCATCCAGATTGCACAAGTCTGGCCAGGTCTTTTGCCGACGTGTTAGTCCTTGATTGCACGTACAAGACCAACAAGTTCAAGATGTCTCTCCTTCATATTGTCGAATTCACCTCTACTCAGAAAACATTCCCGGTGGCATTTTGCTTCATGAAGAGTGAAAAACTTGAAGACTACACATGGGCATTGGAGAAACTGAAAACACTTTACACCGGTCATACAGAGCCGTCAGTTCTTGTGACCGACAGAGAGTATGCCCTAATTAATGCTATTCGTATTATTTTTCCTCAAGCGGATACATTGCTATGCACTTGGCATGTCAATCGTAATATTGAAGCCCAATGTAAGTTGAAGTTTCAGAAGGAGGAAGGTAAAATTGACATGCAAAATTTTCAAGAATTCTCCAATGACTGGAATTGTGTGTGGCGAGCCTCTACGATTGACAGTTACGACGCCGCATGGTACATGTTCAAGGAAAAGTGGGAGGCGAGGGAGCCGGCATGCATTTCATACATCAAAGATATATGGCTTGAACCGCACAAAGAACACTTCGTCTTAGCATGGACGAATTTGGTGAAGCATTACGGCACGACAACTACCAACCGTGTCGAAGGAGCACACTCTGTAGTGAAGCGACAACTGAAATCATCCCTCGGCAACTTTGTCTCTGTTTGGCAAGCTATACATCTATTGGTAGACCGGACGGTGAATAAAATTAAGGCATCATTTGAGATGAGCTTAAATATAGTCAAGCATGAGCATAGAAAGAATGTACTGTTAGATGCTTTAGTTTGCGTGGTATCACACACGGCGTTGACATTAATATGTGATGAGATTGAAAGGTCAAAAGATGTCGGGTTTGATCCCCAAGTTTGCGGGTGTGTACATCGACATACACTGGGCCTCCCTTGTGCACATCAGATTAATGAATATCGTCGTGAATCCATTCCTATTCCAGTAGAAGCAGTCGATCAACATTGGAGGCAGTTGTCTATGATGCATGTGGTGAAGACGGACGATGATTTCTTCTCTTTGCCACAAGTGAAACTTCTCCACGCAAGATGGTTAGCCTCAGTAGCAGCGGAACGGCAGTCCATTGAGCTTAAAATCCAAAAAATTGCATGTCCGGTCACTACTACAATGCATGAGCCGACCGTTGTTTCCAATCCTAAAGGCAGGCCTCAAACAAGATTGACTAGTTCACAAAAGAGAAGGCTGGAGTCAACTAGGAGAGATCCATCGCACTTTGAGCATGTTGAACGAAGCTTACAGCAAGCTCCGCCCGCATGGAAGGGCAAGCTTGTCATTCGCCGAAAAATAGAGAAAATGGACCTCCCAAGAGAAGATACCGTTGCAAGCCAAACACTGAGTTTGTATATTGATAAATTCTAACCTGAGCTTCGCCGATACATTTGGTCTATTGTCGATGTCCCCGGTGATGGCCATTATGGATTCCATGTGCTTGCAAGACATCTTGGTTATGATGTCAAAGACGGATGGATACGGGTGAGGCAGGAGCTGTACGAGGAGTTAGAGACTCGTCTTCCATTCTACTCCCGTCTCCTAAGCGAAGAAACGGTTGCAAGTTTGTTGTTAAGTATCCCTTGCACCGACAGTGTTACCGGGATAAACCACTACATGTCAGTCCCGTCTGCCGACTATTTATTTGCCAATAGGTACATGATACCTCTCGTAATTTTCTCGATGGGTATTAGAGAAACATTCTTTCCGATGTGCGCACCTCCACCGGACCACGGACATTCTAACCTATGTACTATAGGTCACATCGGTGATCACTTCGTCATACTAAAGATGATCGGTCATTCTCCGATTCCTCCACCTTCAACAGTTTGGTACAAAAGAGCACCGGTCGAAGCCAGAGCTTGGACCACACCTTTCGCTCATCAAATCGACCATTATAAGAAGTTGTTGAAGTTTGAGGAGCCAAGAGACTTACCTGCTGACCACTGTGACGTCGAAATCGACTGAGTATCAATGTGTTATATGGAGGACCACTTTTGTATACATTTTGGCATTTTGGTTATAGAGGACCACTTTTGTATATATTAAACTATGAAATATGAAGTCCAATATATGTTTCTTACTTTTATCCATGTGTTATATGTCTTTTATCTGGGTGTTATACATGTGTGTTTTGTGTGTTTTGGGTGTTATACATGTGTGTCAT
This sequence comes from Iris pallida, assembly GCA_029216955.1. Lineage (NCBI taxonomy): Eukaryota > Viridiplantae > Streptophyta > Magnoliopsida > Asparagales > Iridaceae > Iris > Iris pallida. The sequence continues at coordinate 4,936,643 of JANAVB010016800.1, read as the reverse complement.
ACATGTGTGTTTTGTGTGTTTTGGGTGTTATACATGTGTGTCATACATGTGTGTTTTGGGTGTTATACATATGTGTCATACATGTATGTTACTTTTCTTCAATTCATCTAGGACTACCACACACAGGACAGTCCTTCACATGTGTTGGACTGCCCTGTGTGTGGCAGTCCTAGGTGAATTGTTCTGTGATTTGATCACACTTCAATTCATCTAGGACTGCCACACACAGGGCAGTCCTTCACAAGTGTTGGAATGCCCTGTGTGTGGCAGTCCTTGCTAAAATGTTATGTGATTTGATCACAGAATAATTCAACTAGGACTGCCACACATAGGGCAGTCCAACACTTGTGAAGGACTGCCCTGTGTGTGGCAGTCCTAGATGAATTGAAGTGTGATCAAATCACAGAACAATTCATCTAGGACTGCCACACATAGGGCAGTCCAATACATGTGAAGGACTGCCCTGTGTGTGGCAGTCCTAGATGAATTGAAGTGTGATCAAATCACAGAACAACTCAACTAGGACTGCCACACACAGGGCAGTCCAACACTTGTGAAGGACTACCCTGTGTGTGGCAGTCCTAGATGAATTAAAGTGTGATCAAATCACATAACAATTCATCTAGGACTGCCACACACAGGGCAGTCCAACACATGTGAAGGACTGCCCTGTGTGTGGCAGTCCTAGTTGAATTGTTCTGTGATCAAATCACAGAACATTTTAGCAAGGACTGCCACACACATGGCAGTCCAACACATGTGAAGGACTGCCCTGTGTGTGGCAGTCCTAGTTGAATTGTTCTGTGATCAAATCACAGAACATTTTAGCAAGTACTTGTTTAACATATAAGAATTTCAACACAAGAATTATTTCAACAGATATCCCACACATATTCAACAGATATCCCACACATATTCAATAGATATTCAACAGAAGAATTTTTTTTCATCTAAAGTATCCCACACATTTTCAACATCCAAAATAGTGTCAACACCCAAAAATATCACATATCCAACACATATCCAACAGAATCCAACACATATCCAACAGAAGTATATCAACATCCAACAACATGCTCGACACAAGTATTCAACATCATACAATCAGACGTCAGACAATCATACTACATATCATGGCGGGCCTTCGAACGAGACTCCGTATTACGCATGAATGGGAACTCAACCTCGTCGTCGATGCACTCAAGCTCGTTGGCGACCAAGGCACTAGTGTCACTTTGGCAAGCGCTCCGAAGTGTCTTGGCCAGTTCCTTCGCCCTTCTAGACTGTAATGAAAGTATAATTGAATTTAGTATACAAACATGAAAATCTCGAACTAACTACTAACGCGGAACTCACCATCTTCACCAATGAAGCATACAAAATATTTTTCGAAGGAAGATTTCCAACAGCTACTACGGCCTCAGGACCCGGGTTTGTAGGGTTCAACAACTTAGGATGTCCGACCCGCCGGAAGTACGACATGTAGTCCTCGCTGCAGTCGGCCATCTGGGTGACCGGTTGACTCCCATCTTCCCCAAGCAGGTGCCTTTGCCATCGGAGTAGAAGTCGGTCACCCAGTCGAAATATGCCGGTTTGTAGTTCAATGGTTGGGTCCCGCGGGAAGGTTCTAACATCTGTAGTGTGCGCTTCGGCACACTTTGCACGAAGCCAAACTGTCGAAGTACACGATCAGGCATGTACGGCTCCTTGATATCATAGCATGTGATCATGCCATGAAATAAAGAAACTGGTTGGATGGCATGACTCCCCTCGCGAAAATCCCGGTATGGATCCCAAAATATCTGTAGGAAAATAGTTAACAGCAAAAAAAACTTAACATGAAAAAATAAGTCCCAATTTATTACCTCTTCTGGTACCAAATTGTCAAGTACTTCACGAATGGAAGCCAGTATTTGCCAATCTTTGGTTTCCACCTGGGCCGGCCTCCATCGAGCCACTCTAAGAAGGTGTTCAAAATAGATTGGGTTCAGGTCACCCCGCCTTAGCATCGGAAAGTGCTCGTATATCCATGCCTATTCAATTTATAAGTTAATAGTCACAAAATATAAACAACAAAATGAAGTATACGAGATTAAATCGTTGGAAGTTTTCTTACATGTAGCAGAGTCTGGCATCCGACAATTGTCTTAGTCCCGACACGGGATGCGATGCCGAGCTCGCGGTAAAGATAGGCGAGAATACCGCTACCCCGCGATATATCAATGAAGTCATCCACGGACAATAAATTGAGCATGTACCTCGCATGTATCGAGGTTCCGAACTTGTCCGAAATGCCCACCGTTCCTAGGACGAACAGTATGTAAGTACGGGCCACCGTGTCGACCAACTCATCATCATCCTCATCCAATTCCATATTCGTGAAGTGCTCCTCCAGAAATGACAGAGGAATTCCATATGATTTCTTGAAGCCGGGGAGAGTTGTAAAACTAGTTTCCTCAAGTCCAAGGTTACTTGAGACAAACTTGACGATCTTCGAGTACCATTTTGTGGATTTTTTATCTCTGTAATGTTCGTTGGTCATGACGCGACCGGTAACTGGTAGCTCCAGTATCTGGTAGACGTCGTCAAGTGTAATGGTCATCTCCCCGCATGGAAGATGAAATGTGCTGGTCTCCGGGTGCCATCTCTCCACAAAGTCGGATATCAGGGCACTACCTATTGTCCTATAGGCATAATCTGCCAAATTATGCAAACCGCTCGGTACGATTTTAACCAGGACGGCCTCCGGTAAGCTTCTAAACGGCCAAGACAACATATAAAAACATAAAAAATATGAAATACATATAGATATCATATACTAAACTGGTAGCTTACAAAAGTAATGTACATACCGGGTCCTTCCATATTGCATATGCAATATGGTTCTCAAAAGAAACCAACATTGAGCAACCTGGCGGCCGGACAGGCGGCTCAGAAGGACCGGCCTCCTCAGATGGAGCAGAACCACCTTGACGTGGTGGTAGGAGTTGGCTAATTGGCACGTCGTTGTCATCACTGGAAGAAGGAGAAGGAGTACGAGCTCGTTGCTTCGACCGAGCTTGTGCAACCGCTGGGGGTCTCCGTGTCCCAGCCCGACCTTGGCGCTCCGGTTCAGAAATTGTAATCGGACGCTCAAGAGGACGTTCTGCGCGTTCCTTCCGCTTTGACGCGGTGGAGCGTATTCTTTTTGGTGCATCCGGAGGACTGTTACCCCTATAGAACAATGGATTGTGCGACCGTACAATTAATAAATAATGCAAACTAAAATAGAACTGTTACCCCCTATCCCCCACCCCCAAACCACAACTAAAACTGAGTACAATAGGACTGCCAAGCATGTGGCAGTCCTTGTTTACATGTGGACTGCCACATGCTTGGCAGTCCTACTGTACTCGGCCAACAGAAAAATGACTCGCTAGTTTGTCGTTTTCTAGGGTTAGGGTTTGAAGAGAAATTGTGGGTTTGTCGTGTTCGAAAATGTCATTCATAAACCCTAAAGACATTCTAAACCTAAATTATCAAAAAAAATTAGACAATTAAAACTATTCTAGGGTTTCGAATAGAATGTAGAAAATTATAGAAGAAATTAGGGAAGAACGTACCTAGAATCCGATTTCTTCGACTTGCGTTTCATCTCGTCGAATGTGGGAGTGTTCTTGAAAGAAATTTGGTGGAGGAATTAGGATTAGAGTGGTGGAGGAGAATTTTCTAGGGTTTTGGGAGAGGGAGAGAGAGCTCTTCTTTTTTTCTTTTGGAGGAGAGAGAGAGAGAGGAAATTATAAAATGGGGAGGAAATGTGAGTTTGGGGTGTTGGGCTGCCCCCTAGTAAAATTTGGGCTGCCCCCTAGTAAAATCTCCACTTTCTGGGCTGCCCCCTAAGTAAGGGCTGCCCCCTAGTAAAAGTGGTAGTGCCCCTAAAAAAAACCTTCTTTTTTCCAACTTCTAACGGTCTGCTTAACAATTAATAGAGGCAGCGGTTATGAGATGTTTTTAGAATACTGATTATGAGCGATTATGAGGATTCTGAATTTGGATGGTTTTTAAGTAGCAGTTTTTAAACTAGTCCAATATATGTTTGGTAATTCACTAATGGTTCTGAAATTTTTTTTATAAGAATAAAATAAAATAGGAAAGGGTATCAATAGTTATAATTATATATTTTTTGTGATGATATAAATGGAATAAATTAATAAAGTCGCTCAAAATCTACCGATTTGGGGTGTTATAAAGCCACCCAAAATTATATTACACCGATTTTGGGAGGTTTTTGAGCCGACTAAAACCAGTACCTCAAAAAATTAACAAGCAGGAGTTTTCATAAACGGTCGATTCAAAAATACCCCATAACCGGTGAAAATATTGTTACCAAGCATACCATAAGACAACTTTTTCACTTCTTTCTTCTTTTAAATATTTATATTCATAATTAATGACACGGAGGTGAAGACATTGTGAAGTACATTATCTAGAATTGGACAACCAACTTCATAATGTCTTTTATAACTTTTGTCACATAAGTTTAACAATTTTATTTGACAACTGCATTGGAAAATGAATTTTTAAATAAAACTTTTGTCAAACAAATATTTTCCAAGGTCGCAACAGGGTTGGAGTCAATAAGGAGGTTCCACTTGATGGGTAATGATGTCACAAAAATTGGGGGAGTCAAAATGCATAACCGACTATTTGACGGTTGTGTTTTGAGATTAAGAAGCCTAAGATACTAGGAGGGTGTTGCATGCAAACATCCATGCATTGGTTCTCTCATCCAACATAGATCGACAGCCATTCAAACTCAAAATTTTGAGGACAAAAAAATTATAAAAAAAATTATTAATTTTTTTTGAAAGAAGATAATTGTGACGAACGCTTCCATCGAAAATCGATCTCCTTACCACTCGAACCACATTTCTTAACCACTAGACTAGAAGTCATTTTCTATAAAAATAAATTATATATATATATATATATATATATATATATATATATATATATATATATATATATATAACATCTTATAGAATTTTAAATATTAATGTTCTTATAATATAATATAATGACTTACTTAGCAAAGTTGTTTGTAATACATCTCCTACGTAAAAAAAAATGGTTCAAAGCCTACTGGCCTTGTTTTATTTTTTATTAACTTTTCAATTTTTCAAATTTTTTTTAGGAGTGATACTACTTCTATTTTTGTTATGGGCATCTAAAAACTCAGGATCAGCCTGCTTTTAGTATTATTTTGTTGTAAATACTATTGTATTTGTACGTGTGCTTTTAATTTATAGTAGCAGCTGCAAAGCAACGTGGGGTGGAAGAGAGCAGATCTGTTGTCTCCAAATTTGTGTGTGCCAGTTATGTCTTCATCTCCTATATATACAACTTTTTGTATTCATAATTATTTAGTACTTTAAATAAGAATATATGTTCTAGATGCATAGAAAAGGGGACATAATTGGCACATCCATTTTGGAAACAATAGAATTGCTCCTGGTATTTTTTGATGAGATGTCTTTGATGATAGATTCTTTTATTTTATTTTTCCCTAGAAGATTGACATATGTCATTTTGTATTTGTGTCTTTAGGCTCCGAATGATTTATGTTTATTGTCTTAGAGGATCATTAGTAGATGGAGCTGAGGCCCAAAATTGTAATAAAAATATATGTAGATTGGATTGGATTTGAAAGAGAATGGTATAAAATGATAAAATGACTTTTGGTTGCAAAGATTGTGTGGTCAAAAATTAATGTGGTAAAAAATAATATAAAATCTAGAATCTAGAAATTTGGATTCCAAATTGAGCCTTACTATTCCACAAAATGAGTTCGTACATTTTGAATGTAAAATCTACATACCTAAGCTATAACTACTGTGGGTGGGATGAGACAATTATGGTACTTCAATTAAACTTTACTATTTTACAAAATGAACTCCTACATTCTGAATCTAGAATTTGGGATGAGCATTACCAATGATGCTCAACACAAGTAAATTCAGTAGAGAATGAAAAATGCCAACAAATTCTTTGAGATATCTAGAAGATCAATAGGGGGTTATAAGCTCAAAGGACGTGATGCGAACATGCATGACATTAAATTGGCACATAGACAGGGGCGGATTCAGCTGGGGTGAGCTACAATGGATTATGATGGAGTACAGGTAGGCAAACCCATGTGAAACAAATCAAAAAAAAATTTAAAAAAAAAGGAAAAAGAAAGAACGAAATTAATTTTGGGGTGGGCTAGAGCCCACCGTAGCCATAGCCTGGATCCGTCCCTACACATAGACATAATTTGGCTATGATACATATATGTCAAATGTACCAAATGTTATGTTTTAGGCCATGTTTGGTTTATAGAATCATAGTCTTGGAAAAGAAAAGTCATTTCTTTTCTATGTTTGGATGCATGATGGAAAGGGAAAGAAAGAAAAATGTTTCCCAAAAGAAAGAAAAATAAGGAAGAAAATGGTCCCCCCACTCGACTAAGGATTCACTTTCGCCACTAAGAATTTACTTTACGTTGGCACTTCCAAACACCGAAAGGTAAATGGATTTAGCAACTTTTCGAAGGAAAAAAATAACAAGAAATTTATTTCCTTCCTTTCCTTTCCTTTCCTTTTCGTGAACCAAATGAGACCTTAGAGATGTCATTGGCACATATTTCATAATATTTAGGTTCCAGCGATACTAGTAAATGTTCGGTGCAATGTACTGAGATATCTTTCCTTATTTTATCATACCAGACAACTTTTTGCTAACAACCATACTACGTTGCCCGCCTGCGAGCCAGCCCATCTGTCACGTGTCGCGGCCCTATTGGTAGGTCAACCGACGTAGGACCCATTTTTACAGGGGCAATGGGGTGTGGCCACGCGGCGAGCGGGCCAGTCCGCCTGCTGACAAAATAGTTTTTTCCTTCACTAAAATTTATGCAACCTTATGGATGTGGAAGTTCATTTCATCATACCTCTTTAAAAGGAGACCACATACATTCCAGGATGCAATAGCGGAATCATAAATTCCAACGGGAGTGGACTAGAATGGATTGAGGGTGAACTAGAATAGCGGAATCATAAATTCCAACGGGAGTGGACTAGAATGGATTTAGGGTGGACTAGTATAGTGGAATCATAATTCCTACGGGAGTGGACTAGAATGGATTGGGAGTGGACTAGTATAGTGGAATCATAAATTCCTACGGGAGTGGACTAGAATGGATTGGGAGTGGACTAGAATATGAATGGACTCATAAGGAAAAAATAAAAATAATAAAATATAACTAAAAAAATTGAGGCCAAGGGTGGTTTCGCCCTGGGATGTAAATATGAGTTACACGTAAAATTAGGTAATATGGAAATCTAATTCGATTTTGGATTCATATTTTTACTATATGCTAACTTATCTAAATTCACTATCGCCTTCGAAGAAGAATGAATGTCATATTTATCATATGATCTCGTGTTCGTTACATTTATTTAGGATGGACATGAAGCATCTAAATTAACAAATTTGTTTCTCTTCTAAGTTCTGAAAATACTTATCATATAATGGTATGTTCATTAATTGTATCATACATCTAGCTAGCTGCATAAGATGAACATGTGTAGTTATGATGAGAAGCAGTCTGAAATTTAGGATTAGAGTATAGGATCTCATCCACCTGCTTGACCCTCTTTCTTGACTAAATTTTTCGAATCACTTGTTCAACTTCATTGATCTACATCTTGCTTGAGCTCTTTCTACCGTAATCCTTATATTCCACACTTGATAGGAAGATGACTATATTAATATATGCTCGTAGGTCAACCACATGGCTAGAAGGATTACATTGACAACTAGTATGCATGGATCCTATTTGAGTTATAAAGATATGAGGATAAGAGGGACCATATTTTCAAGAAGTATGAACTTAGGGATTTGTTAATTCCAAGTTGGGTAGTAGCAACATTAATAACTTCGAAGGATTGTTAGAATTTTATCTACAAAATGATAGTGGAATATATATACAATTGAGAAAGGAAATTGAATTAATTTTTGAGTTTTGATTTTTGAAGGTCTTTGAAAAATATTTATGATTCCGTGAATTATAGCTATACATCCTTGAAGAGATATAAAGATAGTTGAAAAGAAAATTTTATTTTGTTGTAAGATTTATGAGAGCGATTGATAAAGCTTGGTAAACTCCTAAGATTTTAAATTGGGTTGTATGGTTCACAATTAATAAGTTCATAAAATTTTGAATTTCAAGTTTGGAAGTAATGATATTGAAATTCTGGTTTAAAATATTTGGAAGAAATGGACACGATTGTTGAGAAAATTTTCAAATTTGAATTCGTGTCATTTGATTGAGGATTTACAAATCTATTTAGATTTTGGGTTTAAAAAGTTGTGATTATGGATATCAATTTGAATATTGGGTTTAAAAAATTGAATTGCTAATATTAAATATTTGGAAAAGTTACTAATGATGTGGTGAAAAGTTATTTTGATTGATTAATGGAATTACCATTTAAAAGTTGAGATTTTATTTGAATGACTTAGAATTGAAGTTATGATTGATGAGTGCGTTAAAATATTGAGCGAAAAATTTTAGATTGCTCATGATATGCTAAGGATTTAACTTGAGGATTTTTGAATTTTTTTTGGAGTTTTAAAGTTATGAAGAAATATTGAAATTTCTATAGATTCATGGTTTATGAACTCTTGAGTTCGAAGGTTGGAGTGAAAACGTTAAATCTTGAAAAAGTTAGTAGTAACGGGATGAAAGATCACTTGGAGAATTATGGAAGGGATTAAACTTTTAATCATGATTGAATTAGACGGCTTGGAGTAAATACAAATTATGGTTGTTCAGTTTGGAAAAATTTATTTAGAAACTCTTTGAAGAAAACTTGGGTTTTAAATTTTAAATGGTAGGCCATCAAGATAACCCTAATGAGTTAGAAGGATTCCACTTTAGTTGCCATATCCCCCATGACCATGATAGTAGTGTATACACAAGTGTTGTTAGTCATCTCCAAAATCATGTGGTTATGTTTCAATCTTGACTCGCTTGGCATTCCCTTAAATCTAGATTCTATCGTGACTATCTAACTATTTGAAACTTGAGGAATGATTAGATTGTTCCTTGATCATACTCCATCAAGTGGCTATCATATCTCTAGAAACTGCATTCCTAACTTACTTTACCTTGATCTAGTAGAATCTGAATTATCTTTATTTCATGCTTTAACTTGGTCATTTATTTTGTACGTTAATCATTATCTCATGAACTCCCACTTTCTATTTAAATTCTTTTGTGTCCTTTACCGTGACTTGGATATTTGGAGCACAATACTAGACTTTTTTAGCCACAAATTCCATATGCAAGACCTAGACGAGCCCACCTTCATGTAGGTATATCATGTCCCACTAAAACACGTCCCCTTATACTCTATTTTTATGATGCGACTTTCAAGTCAAAATGGCCAGCTATAAACCCTACCATCATACTATGGTCCTTTCTGACTTCGGTTAAAGATCAAATCTTGACACAAGTCTTTCGACCCGATATATGATTGTGACCTACTTAATTCCTTATTATGCATCAAACTTTGTGTTAACTTGATTGCTTTACCTCATCATTTTATTTACATGCCTTATCTTGATTTACTTACGCATAACTCCCTTCTACTCTCCATGCAATATTAGCAACTTTTACTTTCCTCCTTTCCGATTAAATTGCTTCGCTCATATTTTACCTTGATTCCTCTGTGGTTTATGCAATTGTGTTCATTTTATGACTTCCTCGTTTTAAGATGAAATGGATCATGACTTCCTTTGGATAGAAAGAGATTAGAAATCCCCTAGAAGAGTAGTGGTATAATCAATAAAATGGTTGAATATGCGTAAGGAAGATCTTATGGTAAACCTTATTAGGCGGATTACGTTTTAATGATCAAATAAGAGTAGATTCTGGATGAACAAATTGGTTCTTTTGGCAACATATTGTTAATAAAATTTTATGATATGATAAGTAGGGTGTTTGAAGTTAGTAGAATTCAAGAAGGGTGTAAACTCTTAAACTTTTGATGATTTCAGAAAGTAACTATGTAATGATGGTAATTTAAAAGGTCTAACAAGGTGAGATAGATTTACTCTCAACTAAATTGGGTGAAGAAAAAAAATGATTGGGTAATTTATTAAATTCCAAACGTTTGAGACTTATTATGAGGTATATGATTTAAAAAAAAAATTATAATCAAGATTAGAACTAAGGTTACGAGAGTTATGATTTGAGAATATGTTTTGAGGAACCTAAATTTTTGTGAGTTAAAATTTGAGGAGAAACTCCAATTTAAGAAAAAAATTGTGTAAAAATTAAATTTTGTTGGAATATGAAATTTGAAGAGACTGTACAAGGTTACTATTGATAAGACGATTCGAGATATGACGATAAAATTTTGAATCAAGAGTATCGAGCTAGTAAATTTTTGTCACCTCTAGTTTTCAAAATTGAGGGCAAATTTGTCATTTTCAATATTCTAATATTTTTGTGAATAATTATTTATTAATATTGTGTTTTGGGGTTTTATTTGATCGGGTTGAGTTTTGTCTCATTTCGACTTGTACTAGCGACCCGAATCATTTTTGGACCCAACTAGACCCGACCAACTTGTTATTACCAAACTCAGATATTTATATTTTACTAATCCCATTTGATTTTAGTGGGATTAGGGATTAGAATTAGATTTAGAACTCAAAATTAGGAGTTTTCAAGTTACCATTTTGACCCCAACTCAAAACCACTCATTTCTTTGACTTGGAGGACATTTTAGTAACTTGCCAAATGCCCCCCAACCCTCTAAAATATGGTCGGCAGCAGCTAGCACCCCTCCCATGCTCTTATTTGCAAGAAAACTCTCTTTCTCTTCATTTCTCTCATTCTACAAAAAACTCCTTCTTTTTCCTTTGGATTTTAAGCTCCAAAGTAAGTCAAATCTCTTCTAATTCTCTTCCATACTCTAGATCTCTCTCTAATCTTGGTGCTAACTATTGTTTATCTCTTATTTGTGATTTTTATCTAGGTAGAACCTAGCATGGAGGGGTTGGAAGCTTAGATTTGGTTTTGACCCCAAAAGAACCAATTTTGGGGCTTTTTCTTGGGATTCCAACTCCCAAGAGGTAAACCCTAACTCTAACTCTTGTAATTGCTCCTAATTAGTGTTATTTGTATATTAGAGAATGTCCGAGGTGTAGGATAACCCATTAGAAGAGGTTTGGAACCCATTGGACTCAATTGGGACTTTCGGGCTAGGTTTAGTGCCAATTTTGGAGAAAACCCTAAATTGACATGTTTGGGTGTTGCCCCTGGCATATTTAGACCTAATTAGGTTAGTTTGGGTGAGATGAGGCTAGGTACATGTCTATATTTGGATACGTGGGGTCGTTTCGCGAGAAATCATAAAAATAGGCTTTTTCGGGGTTTTCGAGTTCCAACACACGGGTGACTTTTTGCACCGACACTAGAATAGACAAGTTAGTACTTAGAATAGGTTGTAATCATTATTTAGAACTCGTGGGTAGAGTTTGGGTCGATTTCGGATAGGTTTGGTGTCCGTATCGCGTGGTATCGCGAATCGGACACTCCGGAGTCGCCAGAATGGCCATTTGGCCATTCGGGTCTCGTTTCTCGTTTTCGCTTGCGTGCGCATGTTAGATTGCTTGTGTGGGGTACATGTCTAGGCCCTATAGGGTAGACTTGTGAGGATTGGGATATTCGGATAGGTTTCGGGATGTTTTGGAGTGTATGTGTGTGTGTATATATATATATATATATATATATATATATATATATATATATATATATATATATATATATATATATATATATATATATATATATATATATGTGTGTGTGTGTGTGTGTGTGTGTGTGTGTGTGTGGTTATATATATATATATATATATATATATATATATATATATATATATATATATATATATATATATATATATATATATATATGTGTGTGTGTGTGTGTGTGTGTGGTGTGTGTGTGTGGATATGTATATATGTATGTGTGTGTGTGTGGAGGATATAGAGAGGAGAAGGGAGAGTAGAGAATGTGATTAGAGAGTGAGAGTGGGGAGTAGAGATTTGTATAGAGGGATTGCTAGAGAGAATGGATTTTGAGTGGGAGATGAGAGGAGTGTTTATGAGTGAAATAGAGAGTGGAAAAGGGGGAGTAATGGGCTGTGCATTCCAGCCTTAGTAGCTGTCCCATACCAGCCCTTTGGACAGTCTATAGCTGCCACATACTAGCCCATAAACACCCCAAAACCTGTCCTTAACTGGTCCCTATTCCAGCCACAAAACCAGTCCACAATTCAGGCTGTTTTGACCCCATTTAGACAGCCTATAGCTGTCCCATTTCATCCATAAATGGCAGCCCAAACCAGTCCAAAACCTGTCCTAAGACTGTCCTCATTTCAGCCTATTAGCTATACTTAAACCCCCATATATCAGTCCAAAAATGGACAGCCCTATAAGCCTATGTGTGTGTGTGTTTGTGTGAGTTTATATAAGTGTCTAGAGGGTATATATATATATATATATATATATATATATATATATATATATATATATATATATATATATATATATATATATATATATATATATAGCTAATAGCCTATAGGAGAGCCTATATGTGAGCATATAGGAGAACCTATAAGTGTGGTATCATGGGTGTTATATGTGAGTGAGTGAGTAAGTTTGTGTGTGTGAATGGTTAGTTAGATGTGAGAATGAGATAAGGGTAAGGTAATGAGGATAACCAACATGTGTCCTAAGATGGACTAGATATCTAGGAAACCCGTAGTTCTTGGTCGGTAAACCCTAGATAGGATAGTATCTAGCTACCCTAAGGAGCCTAGGCTGGTATCTTGAGGATTAGCGGGGTTTCCTTTGTAATGGACAAGGTATTGGTATTTACCTTGTGAAGGGTAAATGTAGGTAATAGGGTATTGTTAAGATATTGAGTTTGGCTTCTAAGATGGACTTAGAAATAGGTTGTCTTGGTAGGTAATGACTAGATGAGGGTAGTTTAGGCTAGCCTTAACCTCCGTTGACCAAGAGTTAACTTTTTGGCCAAAAGTCAACCTCAAGTCAACACTTGACTTAGAATTGACTGAAACTAAACCAGAGTTGAACAGTTGACTGAAAATCAACTGTTAGTCAATATTTGACTAGTTTGACCTAGGGTTGACCCAGGGTTGACTCAGTGTTGACCAGAGTTGACCAGAATTGACTTTTTGATCAAAAGTCAACTATAAGTCAACCCTTGACCCAGATTGACCTAGTTTGACTTGGATTGACTTCCTGTAACCTTGTTTGACCTTGGTTGTTCTAGTGTGACCCAGTTTGGCTCAGTATGACCTAGTATGACCTAGTTTAGCTTGGTGTGACTTGGTTTGACCTAGTTTTGACTTAGACTTGCATATCATGACAAAATTAGCTTTTCTTTCATTATTAAACCCTGTTTGGACTCATGACATCTCATCTATAGGTCTGTGATTACTCTGAGCGTCTGCTCACTTTATCAGCTCAGGACCACAGGCGAGTACATTCACTGATAGTTTCCATTGTCTTGATATCTGCTATATCCGATTCAGTTGTAGTGTCTTACTTGATTTCCAGACACGATATTTCACGGACTAGTATATGTCGGATCCTGTCATGAGATGTTGTTCCCGGATTACTTGGTATATTAGTACATGACTCGATTTGTTACTTGTACTTGTATAGACATGGACTTGGGAGTGGGCTGATCACCTATTTTGAATCCCGTGTCATGATGTGTTATGTTCGGATCCTTTATACTATTTGGGGATGGAGAGTTATTAGTGGTTGTGTGATCAAAATACCCACTTGTTCTTTACACTTGTACTCGACACTTGTCCATAGCTACTTGTTCACAACTTTCCATGGTGACCGGGCTTATCTTCACACTTGTTGCTTCACACTTATTATTTGTTCGTAGCCGGTCAGATGGAAAGCCTGAACATGTTTTCCCAAGCCGATCACATAACGCACTAATAGTTCAAGGCACCTTTTATATTTATTTATCCTTGGAGGCTAAGTTCTGTTCGGGAGAAGAGTTACAACCCCGATCCTCGTTTGGTTTAAGGGTTGTAACTCGGCTTCCGTATAGTTCCTAAGCAATCCTACATACATATTGTCATCATATTCAGTACTCACATTTTAATATATATTTTCTGTTGATTTTGTCTTGTATTTTATTACACTGTCTCTTATAGAATTTGTCAATTCATATGGAACTGCTGTTGGTGTTTGTACTTGCTCATTTTTCTGACAGGATACCGTTGATATATTACAGATGATTCTCAGGCATATTGCCCGACCTATTATGGGGTCGAGTCAGATGGAGTAGGCCTGGATCATGGTTTGTTGGTAGAGCTACTAGACTTTGCTCACCCTGAGTAGTGTAGTCTAGTTAGATTTGTCTGGCCTGCGAGCCATCTAGTATTTTCAGAGTGTAGTATCTTATATATATTTTCTGTGACTCTGCGTTGTTGTGTATAGCTCTAGACTTATGTGCATCTCGGACTCATTTCCTGTTTTATCTATCATATTTCTCTTCCATTCTATCTACCTTAGTTTTGTATTTGTGATTGAGACAGTATTGTTATGTCACCTCCATTCGAAGAGTATATACTGTACAGGTACCTTTATCTATTTTAGTCGTAGTATTTACAGACCCTATATACAGTGTTCTACCGCCGATACTGCGGCGTAGGCTGGACGTAACCACGTGCTCGTGCCCCTCTTCAGGGTGCGGGTCGTGACATATTTTTGTGGCGGCCCATGCAGGTCAGTGTCGTGATTAGTGCGATCTCGTAATGGTGCTCGACTTAGAGTACTAATTACGAGCCTACGATTAGGACGTAGGATCTAGGATATGATAGGAGTTACTCAATCACATTTTAGGAAAAATTATGATCTTTTCATTACCATGACAACTCTTCTTGCATTTGAATTCAATTGTCCTCCTTTGAAAATATCTTATCTTGTGCTATATTGATCTCTTGGGTTCAATTCGTCTTCAGGATGATAGTGACTCGTTCTCAGGCAGCAGGGCCTAGTGCAGTTCCATAGAAGTCCGATCCAGTAGGACTTCAACCTACGGCTACGGGAGTAGCAGGGACGGTTCCAAGAGGTCTTCCTCCGGCTGAGGGAGCTGCAGTTGAGGGAGCTTCCACCTCAGTCCCTGCCCTTCAGGCAGGAGCAGCAGCGACAGTTCTAGGAGGTCTTCCACCTCCAGCAGTGAGACCATCCATAGTCATTCCTGATACTCTTCCTCCGCAGCCTCCGCTACCGACTGATACTCAGCAGATGATGGCCCTTCTGCAGCAGATGTTGCAGACTCAGAGAGCATAGGCCAAGGTACAGCAGCATCAGGCCGATGCGTCCCACCGCCAGACAGAGGTGTTACGACAGAGCATGGAGAACTCATACCAGCTGGCGATGGCAGCAGTAGAGAGGGTTGCACCGGGTACAGTTCAGGGTACCAAAATTTAGCAGCAGGGTCATGGGAGGCCTGGCACACACCTAGACTTCAAGAAGATGAAACCGAGGGAGTTCAAGGGTACCGAGGGTATCCTGTACGTGGATGACTGGTTGGAGGATGTCCAGCGGAGCCTGGAGTTGGCAGAGGTTCCGAGAGGGCTTTGGGTGACGTCTGCAGTGAGCCATTTTTTGATATAGCGCTGACTTGGTTTTGCACAGATCCTTGTGCGTCGGTGAGGGGTTTGACTTGGAAGAGCTTCAGGAAGTTCTTTAAGGAGAAGTTCTACCCAGATGTGGCCTTGACAGCTCTGGAGGCCCAGTTCGTCGCATTGGAGCAGGGAAACTCGTCGGTGGACGAGTATACAGCGGAGTTCTTCCGCCTTAGTAGGTTTGCACCGGGTCTGATCCAGGATGAGGGGTACAAGGCCCACAAGTTTCGGAGGGGTCTTATCCATGCAGTACGCACTCGTACCTCTGGATGACATGACGCGACCTTCGAGCAGATCCTGATGGAGGCGCAGATTTCAGAGGAGGACTTCGGCCTCAAGCCGAAGAGGGACAACGACGTTCTAGGAGCGAGCTCGAGTGCGGGGCCGGCGAAGCGCCCTCATTTCCAGCAAAGGTAGTTTTAGCAGCAGCCTCAGTTACAGTTTCAGCAGGCACCAGCGCGTGCCCAGCAGCACCAGGGACAGGGCCAGAGGCAGGCCATCCAGTGTGCCTTCTATAAGAAGATGGGGCACACCCAGGTGGTTTCCAGAATGAGGCTAGAAGTTTGTTTATTCTGTGGAGCTCCAGGTCACTAGATGAAGAACTATGCTGCCTGTGCAGCCAGACAGGCAGGCCAGGACAGAGTGCAGCAGGCTAGAGGAGGCCAGCAGGGGCGTGCTTTCACCATGGCAGTTGAGCCCACTCAGGCAGTAGCAGAGCAGATAGGTTCCAATCTTTCGATCTCATTTCCGCATTTGCCTCCTTATAAACTGTCTTGAAATTCGATTCCATCTTTTTCTTGATCATTTGATAAAATTTTGTTCTTGTGATGTGATATTCTCCTGAGATAAGTCATATGGGCTAGGTCGTCTCGATTATGAGATTTTAGAATCCTCTAGGGTCATGCTAGCAGGCATAGTGAGGACATATAGTCGGATTATGGACGTATTACTCAGGTGTGGGAATTTAAGATTTTCGCTGCCAAGCATGCGGCAATGCAAAAATTTTAAATACCATAATTCTAGAGGTATGTACCTTAGTCGAGGAATCTGTAATTATCGTAGCCTTGCTCATTAGCATGACGGAGATTTTGAGTATCATGATTTTGGACAGACGCATCTAATTATCGAACTGCATGATTTTCTGTGATTGCTTTGTTTTAATTTCGAGGACGAACTTTTTTTTAAGGTGGATAGATTTGTCACCTTCAATTTTCAAAATTGAGGACAAATTTGTCATTTTCAATATTCTAATATTTTTGTGAATAATTATTTATTAATATTGTGTTTTGGGGTTTTATTTGATCGGGTTGAGTTTTGTCTCATTTCGACTTGTACTAGCGACCCGAATCAGTTTTGGACCCAACTAGACCCGACCAACTTGTTATTACCAAACCCAGATATTTATATTTTACTAATCCCATTTGATTTTAGTGGGATTAGGGATTAGAATTAGATTTAGAACTCAAAATTAGGAGTTTTCAAGTTACCATTTTGACCCCAACTCAAAACTACTCATTTCTTTGACTTGGAGGGCATTTTGGTAACTTGCCAAATGCCCCCAACCCTCTAAAATATGGTCGGCAGCAGCTAGCACCCCTCCCATGCTCTTATTTGCAAGAAAACTCTCTTTCTCTTCATTTCTCTCATTCTACAAAAAACTCCTTCTTTTTTCTTTGGATTTTAAGCTCCAAAGTAAGTCAAATCTCTTCTAATTCTCTTCCATACTCTAGATCTCTCTCTAATCTTGGTGCTAACCATTGTTTATCTCTTATTTGTGATTTTTATCTAGGTAGAACCTAGCATGGAGGGGTTGGAAGCTTAGATTTGGCTTTGACCCAAAAAGAACCAATTTTGGGGCTTTTTCTTGGGATTCCAACTCCCAAGAGGTAAACCCTAACTCTAACTCTTGTAATTGCTCCTAATTAGTGTTATTTTCATATTAGAGGATGTTCGAGGTGTAGGATAACCCATTAGAAGAGGTTTGGAACCCATTGGACTCAATTTGGGACTTTCGGGCTAGGTTTAGTGCCAATTTTGGGGAAAACCCTAAATTGACATGTTTGGGTGTTGCCCCTAGCATATTTAGACCTAATTAGGTTAGTTTGGGTGAGATGAGGCTAGGTATGTGTTCATATTTGGATACGTGGGGTCGTTTCGCGAGAAATCATAAAAATAGGCTTTTTTGGGATTTTCGGGTTCCAACACACGGGTGATTTTTTGCACCGACACTAGAATAGACAAGTTAGCACTTAGAATAGGTTCTAATCATTATTTAGAACTCGTGGGTAGATAGGTTTGGTGTCCGTATCGCATGGTATCGCGAATCGGACACTCCGGAGTCGCCAGAATGGCCATTTGGCCATTCGGGTCTCGTTTCTCGTTTTCGCTTGCGTGCGCTTGTTAGATTGCTTGTGTGGGGTATATGTCTAGGCCCTAAAGGGTAGACTTGTGAGGATTGGGATATTCGGATAGGTTTCGGAATGTTTTGGAGTGTATTTGTATATATATATATGTGTGTGTGTGTGTGGTTATACACACACACACACACATATATATATATATATATATATATATATATATATATATATATATATATATATATGTGTGTGTGTGTGTGTGTGTGTGTGTGTGTGTGTGTGTGGATATGTATATATGTATGTGTGTGTGTGTGGAGGATATAGAGAGGAGAAGGAAGAGTAGAGAATGTGATTAGAGAGTGAGAGTGAGAGTGGGGAGTAGAGATTTGTATAGAGAGATTGATAGAGAGAATAGATTTTGAGTGGGAGATGAGAGGAGTGTTTATGAGTGAAATAGAGAGTGGGAAAGGGGGTGTAATGGGCTGTACATTCCAGCCTTAGTAGCTGTCCCATACCAGCCCTTTGGACAGCCTATAGCTGCCACATACCAGTCCATAAACACCCGAAAACCTGTCCTTAACTGGTCCCTATTCCAGCCATCAAACCAGTCCACAATTCAGCCTGTTTTGACCCCATTTGGACAGCCTATAGCTGTTCCATTTCAGCCATAAATGGCAGCCCAAACCAGTCCAAAACCTGTCCTAAGACTGTCCTCATTTCAGCCTATTAGCTATACTTAAACCCCCATATATCAGTCCAAAAATGGACAGCCCTATAAGCCTATGTGTGTGTGTGTTTGTGTGAGTTTATATAAGTGTCTAGAGGGTATATATATATATATATATATATATATATATATATATATATATATATATATATATATATATATATATATATAGCTAATAGCCTATAGGAGAGCCTATATGTGAGCCTAAAGGAGAACCTATAAGTGTGGTATCATGGGTGTTATATGTGAGTGAGTGACTAAGTTTGTGTGTGTGAATGGTTAGTTAGATGTGAGAATGAGATAAGGGTAAGGTAATGAGGATAACCAACATGTGTCCTAAGATGGACTAGATATCTAGGAAACCCGTAGTTCTTGGTAGGTAAACCCTAGATAGGATAGTATCTAGCTACCCTAAGGAGCCTAGGCTAGTATCTTGAGGATTAGCGGGATTTCCTTTGTAATGGGCAAGGTATTGGTATTTACCTTGTGAAGGGTAAATGTAGGTAATAGGGTATTGTTAAGATATTGAGTTTGGCTTCTAAGATGGACTTAGAAATAGGTTGTCTTGGTAGGTAATGACTAGATGAGGGTAGTTTAGGCTAGTCTTGACCTCCGTTGACCAAGAGTTGACTTTTTGGCCAAAAGTCAACTTCAAGTCAACACTTGACTTAGAATTGACCGAAACCAAACCAGATTTGACCAGTTGACTGAAAATCAACTGTTAGTCAATATTTGACTAGTTTGACCTAGGGTTGACTCAGTATTGACCAGAGTTGACTTTTTGACCAAAAGTTAACTGTAAGTCAACCCTTGATCCAGATTGACCTAGTTTGACTTGGATTGACTTCCTGTCACCTTGTTTGACCTTGGTTGTCCTAGTGTGACCCAGTTTGGCGCAGTATGACCTAGTTTAGCTTGGTGTGACTTGGTTTGACCTAGTTTTGACTTAGACTTGCATATCATGACTAAATTAGCTTTTCTTTCATTATTAAACCCTGTTTGGACTCATGACATCTCATCTATAGGTCTGTGATTACTCTGAGCGTCTGTTCACTTTATCAGCTCAAGGCCACAGGCGAGTACATTCACTGATAGTTTTCATTGTCTTGATATCTGCTATATTCGATTCAGTTGTAGTGTCTTACTTGATTTCCTGACACGATATTTCACGAACTAGTATATGACGGATCCTGTCATGAGATGTTGTTCCCGAATTACTTGGTATATTGGTACATGACTCGATTTGTTACTTGTACTTATATAGACATGGACTTGGGAGTGGGCTGATCACCTGTTTTTGAATCCCGTGTCATGACGTGTTATGTCCAGATCCTTTATACTATTCGCGGATGGGGAGTTATTAGTGGTTGTGTGATCAAAATACCCACTTGTTCTCCACACTTGTATTCGACACTTGTCCATAGCTACTTGTTCACAACTTTCCATGGTGACCGGGCTTATCTTCACACTTATTGCTTCACACTTGTTGTTTGTTCGTAGCCGGTCAGATGGAAAGCCTGAACGTGTTTTCCCAAGCCGATCACATAATGCACTAATAGTTCAAGGCACCTTTTATATTTATTTATCCTCGGAGGCTAAGTTGTCACGACCCGCACCCGAGCGTTAGGGCACGAGACGTGGGTACGTTCAGCCTACGCCGCAGTGTCGGCGGTAGAATGCTGTTCTAGGTCATAGTGACATCTAAAACAACATGCTATACTCTCCAAACGGAGGAAACACATAAGGATACTATCTCAATCACAACTCTAAAGATAGATGACAACACGATGAAATATATAAGATAATCCACAAGAGAGAGAACCAGGAGTGATAGTAAAATAGTTCTATTAAACAAACACAAGATTTCAAATATAACTCTAAGACAAACAATAAAGAAAATGAACAAACTCTAGGTAAATACTCCAAGCTCTACCGGTGTCCTCTAGGCTAACTGTGAACTCCAAGTACCTGTAAAATTTTATCAACGGGTCCAATCAGGACAGGAACGAGCACATATCTCTCACAACAGTTCATATCAGAAATGGACATATAAAGCAAGCTATAGAAAACTATACATGAATCGCTGTAAAGAGAAATCAACAAGAAAGAAGATATAACTGAGATATAATATGATAAGTAAAGAATATAATCTTCTACGTGAATCAGAGCATGAATTGGTTATGTAAACAGCTTGGGTTGCACATGGATACAGCTATGGAATGCACATGGATAACTACTGGGGATAATGATCACATAACCAACTACACTCTCCCTGCCCCCAACCAATACACAAGGATCAAAGCATGTTATGTTATTGCACATGGATAACAACTACTGTATACATGGAGCTCATATGGTCATGAGTGTACATGAATAACACATGAGTGCACATGGATAAATGTGAATACATAGAGTATATGATGACATGATAAAGTACATGAATATGACATACTCGATGTATCCGAGGGGATAACATCGCATGAAAAGATCCAGAGGGTACCGATACGTGTGAACGTCATGTCAGCATCAAGTATACTAGTCTATAACAAGAGTACATATCCAAAGAAGCATGAAAAGATCAGAGAATGTACTCGCTTGGTAATCCGAGCTGCTGATAAATGTAGATGTCCAACTGGAGTCACAGTGTCCTATTTAGAACAATCACAAGTCACAAAAGAGTCTAACATGAAATAAGAGTAATCTACAGTGCATTCTAGATAGTTCTAGGTCCTTCTAGGTCAAATTCTAATCAACAAGTCCACTAGGTCAACTAAAGTCAAATTAGAGTCAAACTAAGTCAACTAGTCAAGTTCTAGTTCAATCCGGGTCAAACTAAGCCAATGGTTAACCTATAGTTGACTTTTGATTAATATAGTCAACCTGGTCAAAGGGGATCAACTCTAGTCTCTAAGTATTAAACTATGAGGTTGTACTAATTCCGAATTACGGAAAAAAAAGGAATTGACTAACTAATGGTGATACCTAGAGAAAATATCTACAAACATTGTCGGATGATAAAACAAATATCACCAACGTGTCCAGAAGTATCAAATCAGCTTGGATTGTCTGTCCTTAAGTCCAATTCTGGACACAGGGGCAAAACAGTAATTTCGGGTGAAAACGATATCCGCCGTTGGTTCTACTTTGCACCGAAAAGCGTGCCAGAGTCAACGATCTCTAAAGTCGTCAAACTACATGTCTACGAATCCTGTTTTCCGATACGAACCCAACCGTATGTCCAAAGTTGGATTCCGGCGGGCCGTGCACAAAATCGCCCGTTGAGTGGGACCGTGGGGCCCGCAAAATGACGTACGATTCGACTGTCTCAGATTTGGACCAAACTTGGCATACAGGACCAGAAAAATGATACGGTTCTGTTGGCACAAGTTTCGTCTCAATCTGATGAGCGTGTACAAAGTAATTATAAAATTTGCAAAGTGCACGATACGGTGAATTTCGACGGATACGCATCAAATTTGTCGCGCACACGCGACCAATTTGAATTCCGTCAAAGCCCACACGACCACGAAACCGTTACGCAGCTTTTGATACTTTCGATTCGCAACCACGTCGTCTCGATTGGCGTGACGCACGTCGTGTGGAACAATTTTCTAGTTTTCAAAACAGGTTTTTGGGAAACTTTGGGATTCGATTTCGCGACGCATAGTTGATGATTTCCGAATCCACAAAAAGGGTGATGAAGACCTATATGTTGTCTAAAAGTCTCTTGAAATAGATTTTCTAATGTATCACTGGATCGATCAGAATCGATCGTCGAAGGTGGGTGATTGGACTGCTTTCGGTCCTGTTTCGGGACACATTTTTCGGGTTTTTGGGTTCGATTTTCCTGACTGGTCGTCGGGCTATATCTCGATCCAATCGTAGGGATCTCGAGAGGGTTATATTGGCTCTATGTAGGATTTTGTAGTTCGTAAAACGATGAAACGATGGGGAAGAAAACGTACCGCGAAGTGCGGTTGGTTGCTGCATGCTGTTGTTTCAATCACGCGCGCGCGCGCACCCGCGCGGCCGTGGCCGCGCACGGCGGCGGTCTGGCCGGTCGCCGGCGTCGTGTAGGCGTGCGCGACCCTGGGGCGGCGATGTCAGGTGGGTGGTGGCGCGGAAGTCGAGCATCATCTAGGGTTTTCGTCGTTTATCAACTGCCTCCATCTCCTAATATACTCGTCGAGTATATATAACTATAGGCTCGGGTTTTCTTGTGGGGCTGTGGGTTTAAGAGGTCGGGGGCCAGTCCTTGGGGTGTTCGGTTTAACGCTGGGTGTGAAGCTCGGTGGGCCGGGATTTCTACTGGGCTAGCTCGGGAAGCTACTGCTTCTCTTTCTTTTTATTTCCTATTTCTCATTCTATTTCCTGTATAAAAAAAATAACTAAGTACATATATATCTATTTATATATATACAATTATATATATACACATATTTAGTTATATATACCATTATATATATACATATATTTATTTATATTATATATATATATTTATGTATGTATATATATACACACATATACACATACATATTATACGTAAATATATACACACGTATATATTTATTTATACACACAAATATATCCGTATATATACAATTATATATATATATATATATATATATATATATATATATATATATATATATATATATATATATATATATATATATATATATATATACATATATACATACAAATATATATTAATATATATACACATTCATATATAATATATTTGTATATACACACAATTACTCACGTATATAATATATATACGCATATACGTAATATGTATACCGATATACATATACACGTATATAATTATATAACTCTATATAGCTATATCCACTTACACATGTATATACATATATATACACATATACACGTATAATATATATATTTATATATATACATGTCTCTATATATATATATATTCATCTATATATATATATATATATATATATATATATATATATATATATATATATATATATATATATATATATGAATATACATATATAGAGACATGTATATATATTCATCTATATATATGCATATATATATATATATATATATATATATATATATATATATATATATACATATATATATATATATATATATATATATATATATATATATATATAAAATAAAATATATACACGTATACACATATCTTCTATACATACACATATATAATATATATTTATCTATATATACAAACACTTATACACGTATTTAATATTTATATATATACATACATTCACTTCCACACATATATAATATTTATATATGTACATATACCAATAAACCCACTAAATAAACTCTATAATACCAATAATCCACAGATAATCCAAAGAGTCTTGGTGGAAATATTTGGCCTTAGGAAATTGTACCAATATTCTAAAACTCTATTTAAAATAATAACAATAATAATAATAATAATAATAATAATAATAATAATAATAATAATAATAATAATAATAATACCCATTTTGTATAAATAACCAACTATTTAGGAAATATCGTTAAGTCTACCCAAAAAGCTAGAAAATATTTGTACATACCTAAAAGTATGTCTACATAGGCTTGGGCTTGGTTTGGGTCCAATTTGCACTAGTTTGGTACAACCGGGTACCCTAAAACTAAATATTATAATTAATAAATAAATAATCTTCGATAAGGGTTACGTCGCAACTTGGCCTGGTTTTCCTAGTTAGGACATCACTATGGCTCGGCCTTCTCTACCAGGGCTAATACACTAGTCAAAGCATGCCACTGCACTACCCGTGCCATAATTCCTAGTCACCTTGTACTCCAAATCTCAACCATGGCTAAAATCATCTACCGTAATAATTAACAAATAATTGTTTATAAAAAATCATAAAAATCACTATTTAACTCAATTAAAATAAATAAAAAAATATTTTCAAAAATTTTCGGGAAGGGGAGTTACAAATCTACCCACCTTAAAATAATTTCGTCCTAGAAATTTAGGTCGGTCGTACTCCTTCTAGGTCAACACCCAACAATCAAAGTCTCTAAGAAAAAAATTTCTTAATCATACCATTAGGAAGAATAACATATGTAGGATCATGGTCAAATCATAGAAGTTACATGTCTCACCTAGGTGTATAAGTCATACTAGATCAAGCCAGTCATCGGGTATAAAACATACAAACAGTCTAGGGAGTCCAATTGGAAAGATAAGGGAACGCCAATCATCAAGGCCGTAGGGCAGTCTACCAACCTTTATGAAATTGGCAACTATCAAGGAACATAACTAGTAACTAACTCTGAAGGGGTACTAATTCTAAATATTATCAAAAAAATCAAAGTTTAAATCACGACTTGCCAATAGCACAAAAAAATCCAAGCACACTATATATATATATATATATATATATATAAGAAAATTTTAGTCATAATACGATCTAAGTTGATCAATCAGGATGAATCGATGTTTGGGCAAAATAGAGAACGGGGTCATTGAAGTCTGAGCACGAGTATCCAAGATTTGAAATCCATGTCACAATTGGTTTAATTCAATTGAATAAGATTCCAATATATTGGATGATAAGAAGGATGACCAAGTCAACTGGTCGGTCAAAGGAATTAGAATTTAAAGGATGATGCAAGGATATAGAATTGAATCAATTTTCTCCTTTGGATAAGGAAACTATATGTGATACCTCAGGTCTGTCTAATAAGTATAGTGTCTTGTCTTTCTGAAATATGTGAAAGACAGACAATAAAGAGTTCAAAGGCGATGTTATTGAGTACAATACGTGGCTCATAGACGACAAAATAGTTCAAAGGAGAATTGTCAAGGCTGTCGCGGATGAGACTCTAGGGCAAGTTTTAACTATGTCTCCATCCACGTAGAATAATATATGAAAAGCGAACCAAAGTGCAATAGGTTGATCAGACCATCTTGCACCGGTTCTGATTAGACAATATATTAGTGGGTGTTAACCCCCAATAATATATGTCATGATCAAGCTCGAAAAGAAGATAAGCTTGCAAAACTGGTTCTAAATTAGCAACATAAGGTAGTCAAAATATAAGTAAGGATAATGATGAAAGAAGTTAAATAGTCTAAGTGAACTTATCAATGTGGTTCACAATGACTAGGATTTGCTGGGTAGTGAGACATTCTACCCACCTTAAAAGAGTTAAACTAATAGGGTGATGGAACAACGGATCAAGCCATCAAGATAAAGTACAAAGTTGGGCATTTAAAGAATCAAGCAGAACACCAACACATGTCGGGTCAAAAGAAGTGAGTCAAGTTGGATTTCTAATGGAAATCGAAAATAGTTGGTATTATGGTATAGATCATAGTTAGTCATTTCGACTCGAAAGTTATATCAAAAGGATAGTATACAAGGAGATGAGTTTAATGGGACACGATATGCCCACATGAAGATGGACTCGTCTGGGCCTTGTACACAATTTGTTGGAGGGTAACAGCTAGTATTACACTCCGAATATCAAAGTCATGGTAAGAAATGTCAAGGATCCAAAATAGAAAATGGATGTTCAAGAGGTGACAATTAATGCACAAAGTAAAGGAGATCAAGTTGAAGCACGGAATAAAATTAGTTACAGAATAAAATAATTTAGGGATAAGTTCTAGAGAGAGAATACTGTTAAGGAACGATCAAATCATTATTCAAATATTACGAACGGTTTAGAGAGTCACAATAAAAGATCTAGATTTGAGGAAAGTTAAGTATCATCTGCCTCTGAAACCCTGAAGTTCACCTGATCATAATTGCCAATCGTATCTTTACCTTACTAGTCTCCCTATGATAATTCAATCCTCATATGTTTACCATCCAGATTTTACAACCTTTCGTTATCTAAATCCTTACCATGATCATCATAGGCAGGATTCTAAATTTTTAAAATATTTCTCATGAAGCATGCCCCTTCTTATTAAGAATCAATACTATTCATTTTAAATCAATTTCCATATTTCTTTATATTGTCCTAATTTAGATCCGAAACATCTAACTCAAGTTTATGAGATCTTTAAACTGTTTAAATTGTTTTCTCGTATCATTCAATTCCCAAAACCTCTAGGCCTTACAAACTTATTTTCCATCGTAAAATCAACCTTCATATTTTCTTCGACATACACCCATGAATATTATTCTCCTAAATTTCTTTTTTAAAAAAAATTCACAACAATGTCCAAATTTCCATAGCCTTGTGTCCTCTCTATCCCTAGTCATTTTCTTGCAATATCTTGTTCAATTTCATATCTTCATTGAATACCGTTTAATTTTCTTTTCCATTACTAACCTTCTTTTAAGCCTTAGGGTAAAACTGTCCGAGAATCAATAACCAAATTTTGGAGTTCTCAAACTAAGTTGACCTTGAATATCCTCATCAGTTTTGAAATACACTTACGAATTATTCATACCAAGTTTTCTCTAAGTGTGGTTTGTTCCCAGACTGGTAGTATACATCTCTTTGATTTCATCCTAGACCTTTACCACATATCATTCTCAAGTTTCCATGTTAACATCCCACCTTTTGGATTCCTACAAAATCATCACACGATAACTAGTTCAATCATTTCCGAGCTACATGATTTACGACACTTCCTCAACCTTTTCCATAAAAAATACAAAGACTCAAGGGTTACAAAGTATGCAGGTACGACAGAGTTTAAAAAAATAGAAATACAAGAAATAATGGTAAGGAAGGAATAATGAAGATCCACTCAAAAGAGATGAACCAATCAAGATCAAATTCAAGAGGAAAAGAAATTCAAATCGAAATTCGTAATGAGATTCTCAAGGGTCGTCCCTGGAATCTCTCAAAGGATCCAAAGTGTGATTGAGTATCTCTAATTCTAACACCTTATTTCTTATACTCTATAGCAGGCTCGTAGCATTACAACTAAGTCATCGCGCTACTACGAAATCGCACAATTGCAAATCTCGACCTGCATGGGCCACCACTAAAAATGTGTCACGACCCGTACCCTAGCGTTAGGGCACGAGACGTGGATACGTCCAGCCTACACTGCAGTGTCGGTGGTAGAACGCTGTTCTAGGTCATAGTTACATCTAAAACAACATGCTATACTATCCAAACGGAGGACAAACACATAAGGATACTATCTCAATCACAACTCTAAAGATAGATAACAGCACGATGAAATAGATAAGATAATCCACAAGAGAGAATCAGGAGTGATAGTAAAACAGTTTTATTAAACAAATACAAGATTTCAAATACAACTCTAAGACAAACAATAAAGAAAATGAACAAACTCTAGGTAAATACTCCAAGCTCTACCGGTGTCCTCTAGGCTAACTGTGAACTCCAAGTACCTGTAAAATTTTATCAACGGGTCCAATCAGGACAGGAACGAGCACATATCTCTCACAATAGTTTATATCAGGAATGGACATATAAAGCAAGCTATAGAAAACTATACATAAATCGCTGTAAAGAGAAATCAACAAGAGAGAAGATATAACTGAGATATAATATGATAAGTAAAGAATATAACCTTCTACGTGAATCAGAGCATGAATTGATTATGTAAACAGCTTGGGTTGCACATGGATACAGCTATGGAATACACATGGATAACTACTGGGGATAATGATCACATAACCAACTACACTCTCTCTGCCCCCAACCAATACACAAGGATCAAAGCATGTTATGTTATTGCACATGGATAACAACTACTGTATACATGGAGCTCATATGGCCATGAGTGTACATGAATAACACATGAGTGCACATGGATAAATGTGAATACATGGAGTACATGATGACATGATAAAGTACATGAACATGACATACTCGATGTATCCGAGGGGATAACATCGCATAAAAAGATCCAGAGGGTACCGATACGTGTGAACGTCGTGTCAGCATCAAGTATACTAGTCTATAACAAGAGTACATATCCAAAGAAGCATGAAAAGATCAGAGAATGTACTCGCCTGGTAATCCAAGCCGCTGATAAATGCAGATGTCCAACTGGAGTCACAGTATCCTATTTAGAACAATCACAAGTCACAAAAGAGTCTAACATGAAATAAGAGTAATCTACAATGCATTCTAGATAATTTTAGGTCCTTCTAGGTCAATGTATAATCAACAAGTCCACTAGGTCAACTAAAGTCAAATTAGAGTCAAACTAAGTCAACTAGTCAAGTTCTAGTTCAATCCGGGTCAAACTAAGCCAATGGTTGACCTATAGTTGACTTTTGATTAATATAGTCAACCTGGTCAAAGGGGATCAACTCTAGTCTCTAAGTATTAAACTATGAGGTTGTACTAATTCCGAATTACGGAAAAAAAAATAGGAATTGACTAACTAATGGTGATACCTAGAGAAAATATCTACAAACATTGTCGGATGATAAAACAAATATCACCAACGTGTCCAGAAGTATCAAATCAGCTATGATTATCTGTCCTTAAGTCCAATTCTGGACACAGGGGCAAAACGGTAATTTCGGGCGAAAACGATGTCCGCCGTTGGTCCCGCTTTGCACCGAAAAGTGTGCCAGAGTCAACGGTCTCTAAAGTCGTCAAACTATATGTCTACGGATCCGGTTTTCTGATACGAATCCAACCGTATGTCCAAAGTTGGATTCCGGCGGGCCGTGCACAAAATTGCCCGTTGAGTGGGACCATGGGGCCCGCAAAACAACGTACGATTCGACTGTCTCAGATTTGGACCAAACTTGGCATGCAGTACCATAAAAATGATACGGTTCTGTTGGCGCAAGTTTCGTCTCGATCTGAAGAGCTTGCATAAAGTAATTGGAGAATTTGCAAAGTACACGATACGGTGAATTTCGACGGATACACATCAAATTCGTCGCGCACACGCGACCAATTTGAATTCCGTCAAAGCCCACACGAACACGAAACCATTATGCAGCTTTCAATGCTTTCGGTTCGCGACCACGTCGTCCCGATTGGCGTGACGCACGTCGTGTGGAACAATTTTCTAGTTTTTAAAACAGGTTTTTAGGAAACTTTGGGATTCGATTTTGCGACGCATATTCGATGATTTCCGAATCCACAAAAAGGGTGATGAAGACCTATATGTTGTCTAAAAGTCTCTTCAAATAGATTTTCTAATGTGTCACTGGATCGATCAGAATCGATCGTCGAAGGTGGGTGATTGGACTGCTTTCGGTCCTGTTTCGGGACAGATTTTTTGGGTTTTTGGGTTCGATTTTCCTGACTGGTCATCGGGCTATATCTCGATCCAATTATGGGGATCTCGAGAGGGTTATATTGGCTCTATGTAGGATTTCATAGTTCGTAAAATGATGAAACGATGGGGGAGAAAACGTACCGCGAAGTGCGGTTGTTTGCTGCATGCTGCTGTTTCAATCACGCGCGCGCGCACCCGCGCGGCCGTGGCCACGCACGACGGCGGTCTGGCCAGTCGCCGGCGTCGTGTAGGCGTGCGCGACCCTGGGGCGGCGCTGTCAGGTGGGTGGTGGCACGAAAGTCGAGCATCATCTAGGGTTTTCGTCGTTTATCAACTGCCTCCATCTCCTAATATACTCGTCGAGTATATATAAGTACAGGCTCGGGTTTCCTTGTGGGGCTGTGGGTTTAAGAGGTCGGGGGCCAGTCCTTGGGGTGTTCGGTTTAACGCTGGGTGTGAAGCTCGGTGGGCCGGGATTTCTACTGGGCTAGCTTGGGAAGCTACTGCTTCTCTTTCTTTCTATTTCCTATTTCTTATTCTATTTCCTGTATAAAAAAATAACTAAGTACATATATATCTATTTATATATATAAAATTATATATATACACATATTTAGTTATATATACCATTATATATATACACATATTTATTTATATTATATATATATATTTATGTATATATATATATACACATATACACATACATATTATACGTAAATATATACACACGTATATATTTATTTATACACACAAATATATCCGTATATATACAATTATATATATATACGTATATACATACAAATATATATTAATATATATACACATTCATATATAATATATTTGTATATACACACAATTACTCACGTATATAATATATATACACATATACGTAATATTTATACCGATATACATATACACGTATATAATTATATAACTCTATATATAGCTATATACACTTACACATGTATATACATATATATACACATATACACGTATAATATATATATATATATACATGTCTATATATATATATATATATATATATATATATATATATATATATATATATATATATATATATATATATATATATATACATATACATATATCTTCTATACATACACATATATAATATATATTTATCTATATATACAAACACTTATACACGTATTTAATATTTATATATACATACATTCACTTCCACACATATATAATACTTATATATATACATATACCAATAAACCCACTAAATAAACTCCATAATACCAATAATCCACAGATAATACAAAGAGTCTTGGTGGACATATCTGGCCTTAGGAAATTGTACCAATATTCTAAAACTCTATTTGAAATAATAACAATAATAATAATAATAATAATAATAATAATAATAATAATAATAATAATAATAATAATAATAATACCCATTTTGTATAAATAACCAACTATTTAGAAAATATCGTTAAGTCTACCCAAAAAGCTAAAAAATATTTGTACATACCTAAAAGTATGTCTACATAGGCTTGGGCTTGGTTTGGGTCCAATTTGCACTAGTTTGATACAACCGGGTACCCTAAAACTAAATATTATAATTAATAAATAAATAATCTTCGATAAGTGTTACGTCGCAACTTGGTCTGGTTTTCCTAGTTAGGACATCACTATGGCTCGGCCTTCTCTATCAGGGCTAATACACTAGTCAAAGCATACCACTGCACTACCCGTGCCATAATTCCTAGTCACCTTGTACTCCAAATCTCAACCATGGCTAAAATCATCTACCGTAATAATTAACAAATAATTGTTTATAAAAATTATAAAAATCACTATTTAACTCAATTAAAATAAATAAAAAAATATTTTCAAAAATTTTCGGGAAGGGGAGTTACATAAGTTCTGTTCGGGAGAAGAGTTACAACCTCGGTCCTCGTTTGGTTTAAGGGTTGTAACTCGGCTTCCGTATAGTTTCTAAGCAATCCTACATACATATTGTCATCATATTCAGTACTCACATCTTGATAGATATTTTCTGTTGATTTTGTCTTGTATTTCATTACGCTGTCTCTTATAGAATTTGTCAATTCATATGGAACTGCTGTTGGTGTTTGTACTTGCTCATTTTCCTGACAGGATACCGTTGATATATTACAGATGATTCTCAGGCATATTGCCCGACCTATTATGGGGTCGAGTTAGATGGAGTAGGCCTCGACCATGGCTTGTTGGTAGAGCCACTAGACTTTGCTCACCCTGAGTAGTGTAGTCTAGTTAGATTTGCCTGGCCTGCGAGCCATCTAGTATTTTCAGATTGTTGTATCTTATATATGTTTTCTGTGACACTGGGTTGTTGTGTATAGCTCTGGACTTGTGCGCATCTCGGACTCATTTTCTGTTTTATCTATTATATTTCTCTTCCATGCTATCTACCTTAGTTTTGTATTTGTGATTGAGACAGTATTGCTATATCACCTCCATTCGGAGAGTATATACTGTACAAGTACCTTTATCTGTTTTAGTCGTAGTATTTATAGACCCTATATACAGCGTTCTACTGCCGATACTGCGGCATAGGCTGGACGTAACCATGTGCTCGTGCCCCTCTTCAGGGTGCGGGTCGTGACAATTTTTGAGGTTGGAAACTTGTTGCATTTTGTGAGCTTGCACATCTTAGATAAATGATAGTCATTTTTAATTTAGACATTGATTGGGATGCCATGAGATATCTCCTAAACTATACCAATTTTTTTTCTTTCTAGATTATTGTTGTTCAAATTGCTTGCTGGATTCCATTTTCGAATCGTCGCTTAAGCTTCTTCTCGATAAACTCTCGTGCCTATTATTTTACCATCTTGACTAATAGTGCTGTTATAATCTAGTTTTGCAAGCTCATTGATTTATCGAGCTTGTTCATGACTTATGTTATTGAGCGTGCTCACTAACATGTTGTCTAATCAGAACCGGTGCATGATGGTCTGATCAACCAAGTGCACTTTTGTTCGCTTTTACCTATTGTTCTACGTGGATGGGATATAACTAAAACTTGGCCTCTAGAATCCCATCCACGACTGTCTTGAAAATTCCTTTGAAATTATTCGGTCGTCTTTGATCCACGTATTCGTAATATCGTCTTTGAACTCTTTATTGCTTTCGCCTTCACCTATTTTGGAAGGACGAAGGCACTTACACTAGAATTCCCTCTAGCCGACCTATTACTTATGACCATTGTCACCCAACGTGACTATATCTTCGTCTTAAACTCCTCGTCCTTTCCTCGACCCTACATTTATTATCACCACTCAAGTTAGGAGTGAATCAATCTCGTAATCGTGCCCTCAACCCTACCTACTCCTAAATTTCGAGGACAAAATTCTTGTAAGTTGGGTAGGATGTAAACACCCTAAATTTTTACTACGATTTTTTTTTGTTAAAAAATTTTTCTCGTATTTGTACGTTGCATGCGGGTACGAATATGCGAGGTAATATATTTTAGGCACACAAAGGAAAAGATTTTTCTTCATATAGAAATAAGTTAATTTTCAAAATAAGTCTAAAGTATTCTAGTTGCTTATAAATTATAAAATATGTCGCGTCGCGATTGCCAAAATTTTATTTTATTATAAAAGGGCTATTATTTATTTTATTGGTAATTTAAAAAATGATTTATGTAAATATTCTATTTACGAGGTACATGAAATTTAATTTCGTGTATATTTTAGTTTTCAAAAACTTAATTATTCTATTCATTTACAAAATAAAGTATTTCAAATATTTAAATATTTATTGTAATTTTTGAAATTAATTATTATCATTATTTTATTATTTCAAAAAAGATATTTTAAATATTGTTTGATTTCATATTTAATAAATTACGATGATTTAAATCGGAAAAGATTTTATTGACTTATTTTAAATAGCTTTAAATTAAAACTATGTTTTATCTAGATTTGCTTGGATTTTGATAAATTAATTTTAAAGCGATTTAAATCAATATGTGATTATCTATGGGGGAATTTAAAACAATTTCAGTCCTTATCCAATTAGAACTTCCACCTCCTATATAAGGAGAGCCTCTTTTGTTCTTCTCAAAATACCACAACCCAAACTATCTCCATCACAACCCAGATCGTGCATCGTGTCTGTGTCCATGACATTCCAATATCTTTCCTATTTTCCTATTACAATTACATCTTCTTGTCCGACAACTCCGGACACGTTCTCCAAATCTCGTGTCATGCAGGACACGATCCTAATCCCCATATGTCTACCCTAACCCTAACCCTAACCCTAATCCTGCTGTATCCGGCCTCCAGCGCCGATGCCTAGCACCACCCGCCGTTGTGGCCGTGCCATCCTTCTCTCCACCCGATCCCCTGTCCACTATAACAGCTTCGACCATCACCGCCAACACCGCCCTCACGAGCCATAACTCCGGTCACCACCACTCCTTCCTTCACCGTCATCACCAACCACCATCTGTGTTAACACCATCTGAAACCAAAAATTCCAAAACCAAAAGGTCACCTTCGGCCGGGGTCGACCGGATCCAGTGACCGACCCTATCGCCGCCTTCCAATGCCTCTACGTGGAGCTCTCCGTGCAGCTATCGTCCGCCTCCTGGACACGTGCCGTCCATACAGAGCTAGTCACAGCCTCGTGTCCACCCTCGAACATTGGCACCGCCGCGAAACCTGCGCTCTGCCTAGATCCATTCGCCGGCGCCACCGCTCCCCTTCAATGAACGGTGCCCAATCAGGAGGAGCTCCGCTCGTGGACGGCCGCGAGCGCCCCAACCGGCCCTCCACGCCAGCGCCGTGGAAATCGTCGGAACCCATCAAAGCCTCCCTCTGTAAGTCCCCCGATCTCTCTTCTCCCGCTTTCCCCCTTCTTCCTTAACTATTTTTTCCTCTTCATTTTTATTTCTCCTCTTTCTCGCTCCTTTCAGAATGTCTGCTTCCCCTTTGAATTGCTGTTTTGTCTTATTATTTGCTATGTGCCATGTGGGCACACACAAACGAAGGGATGGGTAAGTATTTTAATATAAGTTATCATTATAAGTAATGACTGATATGTATTAGTATTTCCTAAGTTCACTACTAGCACTAATTTTATTTTATATAATAGTATTATTATTATTAATTGTTTTATTTAATGTCAGTGAAAACATTTGTTTTATAGTAATTTTAAAAATAAACTAAATATTATTATTATTGTTGTATTACTAGTACCAATTATTTATGTTAAATATTTTATTAACTAAAGTAGATAAAAACTACTTGGGTAAAAAAAATATATTAGGGGCTTTGTTATATTGATGCAAAATTTTCTATCTATAAATTAATTGTCAAAATTATAGCTTTACAAAGTAGGTTTTAACCTTGGATAATTTCTAAAATTATGTTGTATTCATCTAAAAAAATATTTTTAAAAATATGAATTCAACCTAAAATATTAGTTTGACAAAAACTTAGAAATTAGCCAAAAGAATTTTTGGTTTTTTTAAAGTATTTTTCTAAAACATATTTTTTTAATAAAAATCTAGTTTTTAATTTGTTTTTAAAAATTCCAAATAGTTTTCTAGATAAGAATATATTTTCATATTAAGATATTTCTTTTCAAAATCTCTTAGAT
The DNA here is from genome assembly GCA_029216955.1 of Iris pallida. Classification (NCBI taxonomy): domain Eukaryota; kingdom Viridiplantae; phylum Streptophyta; class Magnoliopsida; order Asparagales; family Iridaceae; genus Iris; species Iris pallida. The sequence goes on along the minus strand of JANAVB010016800.1, from coordinate 4,900,934 downwards.
TAGAAAGTCTCAATCATGTCTAATCATCCTTCCCTATTTTCTCGTAAATTTCGGACCATTGTACATCAATCATGGCTAATGGACTACTCGGACTTGCCGGATTAGTGCACCACACCCGGCGTCACACCAGGCGACACACCAGGCAAGATACCTTGACATATTTACTGCTTACATTTAGTTGCATCTTATTATTCTGTTATTATTTTCTGCACTTTTAATTCAGTTATTTATTTCTTCTTGCTGGTGGACCTAGAGTTAAGGGACTACCGTCAACTTAGTGTATCTCATTAACTTGTCACAATTTTATCACGAGATGTGTGTGAGCTGTGAGTAACATGTAGAGGTCACTTGCGTGTTGGCTGATCCCCCGTGCGCATGCGTAGGAATAACTGTCAATAGATGCATGTTAGAAGACTTGACAGTTATTAAGTATAAAATAGTATTGTGGAAGTGACACGTGTTGATGTGTCGTGGTTACGATACATTTATAGTATCATTGGGGGGAGGGGACAGCTACTAGCGTAGGGGCTACATTTACTTTTTACACATTTGTGGGCCGATCGTGACTCTTATTGTCATGCCCCGCTCCCGTAGGAGCGATCGTCCTCGCTAAGGCGTGATGCCGCACGAGCCTATATTGCGCTCGTGCAAGGCGGGTTCCATAACGGTCGATTACAGCGGTGGCGACGGGGTCGTCGCACAGAAGCACAAGCAGAGAAATTGAACACGCAGCGGAAATTTAGAACAAAACACAATTCATTCAAAAGAAGCTCTTTATTGATATCGAAACAACGGTTACATTGGGGGCGCAAGGCCGAGATTACAATCACTCAATATCCACTCATCTCACATTACAAATCACTCTGCTCTATCTCATCTCTCGATTATGATGCTTGAGCCAGCGGAAGCTTCGGAAGGCGATGTCCATACATTATGTCCCGTATAAGTCTTCGATCCATGCGGCCGCACGCTTCGAATCGCCAAGGAACTCCGTGCCTCGACGCATTCAAGCGAGCTCTGCACCACGAGCTTCTACCTGTGCCTGCACATGGAAACTGTGTGGGTGTCAGTACTCAACTGTACTGGTGGAGTGAGCTCCTCGCCCACCCATACAAAACCAACACGTTTTATTTACTTTGTGCAATACAAGCCCCCTTTACGATTGTCTTTCTAGTCTTGCCTTAGGATCGATTTTAGGACCGACGCTCGGCCTATTTAGTATCTATAGACCATCTTTGTGCCTTGCACTAATAACGTACCCATACTTTGTCTCTAGACCTTTCTCGTGCTTGCATTGTCAACGTACCGACTCATACTTGTCTTTCGTACCATACTCTTGGACGTAACGACTAGGTCGTGTCAAATACTTGCCCGTGCCTCAAACATCGAAGCCGTGCCTCGTAACGTAACCTGACTTATCCAAACTCGCCTTACGGCCGTTCTCGACTTAACGCGCAACGACTAACCAAACTTGTGGAACCGGTGTTGAGAACTCAAGTACGACGCCATATATCGTGCCGAAGCACGTGTCTTTACGTATATCCGAATCGTAGGCTTTATAACACTTTGGTGCAACCGAGCACACATTTTACAACACATCGCATACCGTGCTTACGCTTCCTTTGTTACGACCGATACCGTGCATGCGGATTCGCCGCTTAGCACGCCAATTATCTATATGAAAGGCCACTGGCATGACAAGCCATCGCGGACATAGCTCGGGTAGGCGACGGGTCCTTCGATGCAAGGTAGCTAGCCCCATGGAAAGCCCCCGACTACCCACGCAATAAAAGCATGCGCTGCTATAACGTCTACCTCCTAGGATAACGGGGCCCGGTGCCCCGGCGTATAACCAATCTAGGCAGAAATCCTTGTCGATAAGGTGTCCAATAACTACGCACCTACGAGACATCTAGACTCACGTAAATGCATGGCCTACTTGTTGGTACGACCAGAACTATAATTAGCAACTCGTGCTTAAATCACACTTGGCATAACGTGCCTCGGGACCGCGAGACTCCCAACCGAGGGACCGCCTCGAACTTCTTAACGTGGATAGGAACGCGAGACTCCCAACCGAGGGACCGCCTCGAACATCTTAACGTGGATAGGAACGCAAGACTCCCAACCGAGGGACCGCCTCGAACTTCTTAACGTGGATAGGAATACGAGACTCCCGACCGAGGGACCGCCTCGAAACACCTTAACGTGGACAGGATGCGAGGCTCCCAACCGAGGGACTTCCTCAAACTTCTTTGAACTCGAGGGAACGACTACTACGTAGCCTTCCAACTTAACTTGAACAAAACATATTCCTTAAGTGCCATGGACCGTGGCTAACTTTACATCGTTCCAACCGTAGTTCGTGCCTTTAACTGAATTACGTCTTACGCGACGCTATCACCCAAGTCATATATTATATGACGGCCCGTGAGATCGTGGGACTATTTGACTTGACAACCGCAAAACGAGCAGGACGGCACTTAGAATGACTTAGGTCGATCGGCATAACTTTTGCCTAACTTACTCAAGCCTACAACTTAACCCGAGGGACGAGCCAAGGCTATGCCAAGCCTTGCGCAGTGGAAACGGACATGCTTTATCGAGCATTTACGCGGGCGACGCCTATTCACTTAGGCTAACTCAACGTTTGTGTCGATTACCAACTTTTCTTCTCCCAAGCCACGGGACGAAGGACCGAGTGTCATTTGAAAGCACGCTGAGCCGACTTCTATGCAGACCGTGGGACCATTTTTCCATGTTCTAAGATATTCCGACGGGTCGAGATTATTTCCTTAGCTATGTGCGTTCGTAGCTTTTATATTAGCCTACTTGTGCAAGTTGAAAACACACGAATTATTAAGTGAAGGCTGAGATGAGGCAAGTTTACCGAAACTACCCCACCTGAGCGATGTCTTCGAGTCGCCGTTGTAAGGCCAAGTCCGAACACCGTCGGCATTTTGATTTCTCCGATTGACTTCGCGGGACGGGGCACTACAGCATACACCACTCAGAACAAGTCTCGTCCTCGAGACTTTCCTGAAGGCAAACCATCCTACCATTTCTATGGCCAAGACTTAATCGTATACATTCCGCCTACGCGTTTCTTCGATTTTCGAGCCACGCTCATAATTATCGTTATTTAGTCGTAAGGCACACCAACTGATCAACCAACATTCGAACTCGTCTCGATTCAATGATCGCGTTACCGTTAACATTTCTTCGAAACTTACGATTTCAAAATCCTCGACACTTTCCCGTTCCTCAAGTCTCACTTGATTCAACGTATCACTTAGTTGGATCGTGCACATATTCCAGGCGTCCCCAAAATACATGCATGTCAGCCAAGCCTCGTGATAGAGAATCTGCCATCACCACTCGAGTCAGATCGTGCACATATTCGGGCGTCCCTGATATACGTGCATGTTAGCCAAGACTCGCGAGTGGTGCCTCCATAATACCTATCGCTTCGCGCTCGAACGTCTGCCTAACCGCTAGGCTATGTCTTTTCGTTAGTACTGGAATCATAGTTCCCAAACAACGACATCAACACTGACCCCATCCTAAGGTCAAACCAAATCGTTGGTATGGGGTTTTCTACCTAAGCTCGCATCACTCTGATTTCTAAACATCGAGCATCGATTTCCTACGTATATTCCAATATCCGTCGTACGGGATACGAGTCGTTCGGTAAAGCCCTCCTATGATAACTCACGTTCTAACCAATCCCACGATAAGAACATATCGCTCGTTCATCAAGCCGTTTCGCATAGTTTATCCCTTCGAACACGTTCGACATAATCCGCCTATCAATCTTTCCAAGTCAAGCACGCTACGACACGATTCATCGCAAAACCATAATTCATATTTCTTACTTCCAAAATCATCTATTCTAATTCACGTAATCGATCACAAGGTCGTCTGACTTAACAGTATGCCACGCTCCGATCTCGCGCGAGTCCGATCATCCACGGTGGGCACGAATCACTATGCACGCTCCCGCGAGATAATCATTCTCATCGGGACGTAACTCTTATTTTGGGTCTAGACTAAATCATTCTCGATGCGCGGATTGGGCCTACATAATCTTCAAGTTTTATTCGAATATCAATCGCAAGTCCTAACATCCTCGAATTTACCTTCGCATCAAACCGACAAGTCGGGACAATCAAAGTTGCCGCGTCCTGATTTTTCGAGTTCGATTATTCCCACGACATGAATCACCATATCAGCGCTCACGCGGAATGATCGTCTCAAATCCGACGCAACGCATGTGCGAGGCTAGAATAGCGCTCGCGCAAGACAAGACCGTCGACGTTGTGATTATCAACGCAACCATCAAAACACGATCACTTTTATCCAACATTCATCTCAATCAAACTCCTAAGTATTGCATCCAATCGAATAATAGCACTTGTACGATCGTTATTCACCGAGTTCGAGTACCTTCGAGTTATTGCATATCATCTTTGATACGCCTCAATACCATCGACGATATACGTAACCTGACGATCTTCGTTTGCAACGAATTCTAAGTCGTGCGAATGATGCTATCGTCCGACTGGATAATCTTCTCGACATCCAATATTCAATTTCGATCATTACCCCTCGAATCTTTCACAACATTAATTTCGACAAACCCAAATTCACGTATCGTTCATCCGTCTATCTTAAGTCATCGACCAACGTATTTCCTCAATTCGTATCATTCCATGCAACTCAAACCATCGAGCACATCGATTTCAATCCTCAGAGTTATTTGCGTAACTTCAAAATTCAAACCTTTCGTGCACGCTATCTACCTGTCGTGCTAACTTTTCGTATACGATCCGTATCGATTTCCTCGATTCGAACTCAATCATTTTCGTATTTCATACTCGTACAATCCTCAATCTTTCGCTCGAATGATTTCCTAGACGGACCATACACCACTCGGGTTCGAGCCATCCGATCTAGTCCAAATCACGTTCGCATTATTCGCTAAGACATGTTTCGAATTCGTTCGACAAATCCCTAGCGTAATCGTTCACGTCGCATCGACGCACTAAGTCACTCGCATTATTACTCAAAATCCAGAACAATCTTCCGTATACGCCTAAGCGTTAGTCTGATAATGTTCCTATCGATATACACTCCAAGTGTATCTCCGTTCCCGACCAAACGGTACTTAATATCGGTTGCCACTCGTTGCACCAAAAGGTTGAGGTGCGCGATACGCGGACTAAGTTGTGCCGCATAACCATCCCGTATGGACTATACTCTGAATTTTTATGCTCATTCGCTAATGTAGGACTCGTTAGGCACGCACACGACTTGCTAACTTTAGCACGTATTTTCTATCAACTCAAGGTCGGTACCGTTCGGCCCAAAGGCCTACCAACGTATCCGGTGATGGCCTACCGATGCGTTCGACGGAACACTTGTACGAGCTTTCGAAAATATTAGACTTATTGTATGGACATGCCGAGGGACGTTTGAGAGAGAGCGCACCAATGATATCACGTTGCGGAAGCACAATTCAGAGTTTGCAAAACAACAGAGTTAAAGAATTCAATCGATAGTCCAAGGACGTAAAGCCGCGCTCTGATACCATTATGTCACGCCCTGCTCCCGTAGGAGCGATCGTCCTCGCTAAGGCGTGATGCCGTACGAGCCTAGATTGCGCTCGTGCAAGGTGGGTTCCATAATGGCCGATTACAGCGGCGGCGACGGGGTCGTCGTACAGAAGTCCCAAGCAGAGACATTGAACACGCAGCAAAAATTTAGAACAAAACACAATTCATTCAAAAGAAGCTCTTTATTGATATCGAAACAACGGTTACATTGGGGGCGCAAGTCCGAGATTACAATCACTCAATATCCACTCATCTCACATTACAAATCACTCTGCTCTCTCTCATCTCTCGATTATGATGCTTGAGCCAGCGAAAGCTTCGGAAGGAGATGTCCATACATTATGTCTCGTATAAGTCTTCGATCCATACGGCCGTACGCTTCGAATCGCCAAGGAACTCCGTGCCTCGATGCATTCAAGCGAGCTCCGCACCACAAGCTTCTACCTGTGCCTGCACATGGAAACTGTGTGGGTGTTAGTACTCAACTGTACTGGTGGAGTGAGCTCCTCGCCCACCCATACAAAACCAACACGTTTTATTTACTTTGTACAATATAAGCCCCCTTTACGATTGTCTTTCTAGTCTTGCCTTAGGATCGATTTTAGGACCGACGCTCGGCCTATTTAGTATCTATAGACCATCTTTGTGCCTTGCACTAATAATGTACCCATACTTTGCCTCTAGACCTTTTTCGTGCTTGCATTGTCAACGTACCGACTCATACTTGTCTTTCGCACCATACTCTTGGACGTAACGACTAGGTCGTGTCAAATACTTGCCCGTGCCTCAAACATCGAAGCCGTGCCTCGTAACGTAACCTGACTTATCCAAACTCGCCTTACGGCCGTTCTCAACTTAACGCGCAACGACTAACCAAACTTGTGGAACCGGTGTTGAGAACTCAAGTACGACGCCATATCTCGTACCGAAGCATGTGTCTTTACGTATATCCGAATCGTAGGCTTTATAACACTTTGGTGCAACCGAGCACACATTTCACAACACATCGCATACCGTACTTACGCTTCCTTTGTTACGACTGACACCGTGCATGCGAATTCGCCGCTTAGCACGCCAATTATCTATATAAAAGGCTACTGGCATGACAAGCCATCACGGACATAGCTCGGGTAGGCGGCGGGTCCTTCGATGCAAGGTAGCTAGCCCCATGGAAAGCCCCCGACTACCCACGCAATAAAAGCATGCACTGCTATAACGTCTACCCCCTAGGATGACTGGGCCCGGTGCCCCGACGTATAACCAGTCTAGGCAGAAATCTTTGTCGACAAGGTGTCCAATGACCACGCACCTACGAGACATCTAGACTCGCGTAAATGCATGGCCTACTTGTTGGTACGACCGGAACTATACTTAGCAACTCGTGCTTCAATCACACTTGGCATAACGTGCCTCGGGACCGCGAGACTCCCAACCGAGGGACCGCCTCGAACTTTTTAACGTGGATAGGAACGCGAGACTCCCAACCGAGGGACCGCCTCGAACATCTTAACGTGGATAGGAACGCGAGACTCCCAACCGAGGGACCGCCTCGAACTTCTTAACGTGGATAGGAATGCGAGACTCCCGACCGAAGGACCGCCTCGAAACACCTTAACGTGGACAGGACGCGAGGCTCCCAACCGAGGGACTTCCTCAAACTTCTTTGAACTCGAGGAAACGACTACTACGTAGCCTTCCAACTTAACTTGAACAAAACGTATTCTTTAAGTGCCATGGACCGTGGCTAACTTTACATCGTGCCAACCGTGGCTCGTGCCTTTAACTGAATTACGTCTTACGCGACGCTATCATCCAAGTCATACATTATATGACGGCCCGTGAGATCGTGGGACTATTTGACTTGACAACCGCAGAACGAGCAGGACGGCACTTATAATGACTTAGGTCGATCGGCATAACTTTTGCCTAACTTACTCAAGCCTACAACTTAACCCGAGGGACGAGCCAAGGCTATGCCAAGCCTTGCGCAGTGGAAACGGACATGCTTTATCGAGCATTTACGCGTGCGACGCCTATTCACTTAGGCTAACTCAACGTTTGTGTCGATTACCAACTTTCCTTCTCCCAAGTCGCGGGACGAAGGACCGAGTGTCATTTGAAAGCACGCTGAGCCGATTTCTATGCAGACCGTGTGACCATTTTTCTTTGTTCTAAGATATTCCGACGGATCGGGATTATTTCCTTAGCTATGTGCGTTCGTAGCTTTTATATTAGCCTACTTGTGCAAGTTGAAAATACACAAATTATTAAGTGAAGGCTGAGATGAGGCAAGTTCACCGAAACTACCCCACCTGAGCGATGTCTTCGAGTCGTCATTGTAAGGCCAAGTCCGAACACCGTCGGTATTTTGATTCCTCCGATTGACTTCGCGGGACGGGGCACTACACTTATGAACGCTACCTTCTGCCCGGGGCCGATAGCGACTCAAATGAGCGCTACTTACTGCCCATGGTCGATAGTGACTCGGATGAGTGCTACCTACTGTCACTCTTTATTTACTCTGCTAATCTTACAGCCCCTGCGTAGATTGTTGTCCTCAAAGTGCATATCAAATAGACGGTTAGGAACCCTGTTGTGTTGTAGTTTATAGTATTTACATTTGCAGTTATAATGGCATGTTCTTCTTGTATCTTGTTACATCCCTCTGAGGACCTGGTGATCTCTCCAGGTGTGCGTTTCGTGATTCTTGCAAGTGCTCTAGCTAAGGCCATGTCTTCCTTCCTTCCCCTGCGATGATTGCTCTTGGACTCGTCATTTGCTTCGCTTGACCAAATCAGTTTTTTGTATATTTCTTTCTTATTTAAACTTGTTGGTAGTAGATTTGTCTTCGTCCAATGTTTGTACAAATGACTATTTGATTATATCATTAAAACTTCATATTTGTGGATGAGATTTAGTTTGAGCATGGCTTTCTACATTTAACAGCTTATGTATGCATATGAGCCTTTCATTTACTCGTATGTATACAGCTGGCATGATACGTTTCTAGTCCCAAGTATTTTGGGACTGGGGCGTTACACATTTTGACATCGGAAAGCGTCGGTAAACGTCGGTTAATTTGAAAATAAATAAATTACAGTATGTAGTTTTCTCCACAGAATCATTTTTTCCCTGCAGTTTAATAAATACCACTGAAATACAATACACAAACACATTTTATCCCTGGGTTTGCCGACCCCTTCGGTGGAACACTCAACACCGATAAATTAACATCCAAATGAAACGAATAACAATATAAAATAACCATAGTCCACACAACATATATAAACCAATATCCAAATTGTCATGGGTCTATACAACATATATAAACCAATATCCAAATTGTCATGGGTCTACACAACCAATAACCAATGTATCTACGCAACCAACAAACAAGTGTCATAAACAAATAAGCGTCACAAACAAATAGTAAACACAAACAAGTACTCAAACACTCAATACAAACAGTCCTAACTAGGACTACTGGAGATCTGGAGTAGGAGGCGGTGCGCCGCGACGAAGGGTTAAGAAAAGCTCATAGTCCTCCTGTGAAATCGACACCGATGAAGGAGGTAGTGACGTCGGTGGAGTCGGTGTCGATGAAGAAGGCAGTGGCGTCGACGGAGTCGACGACGATGAAGGCGCACCCGGAGGATGATAACGCTCCAACGCTGCAAGTCGCTGGTGGTATGAATCCATGGTAGATAACATTCTATCACTGCTATCAGCCAACGAATCCTGCACCAATCTTAGCCTCTTGCCCATGGATATCTGTCATGTCTGCAGATCCATCATGCTACGCTCTGTCGACGCTCTAAGATCAGTGACGCTCCGCTCTGTCCTCTCAGTCACATTCCTGAGCTCCATAATGCTGCGGTCGAGCGCATCCAATCGTGCTATAAGTGCAGGCTCGTCCGACTGGTGCTGAGACTGGTCCTAAATCCTTCGTAGCAGCTTGTCACGGAGAGACTCCATCATCTGGTGGACTCGGGCAGACTCCTGGGACGGCTGTGGACCATGCACACTAGCAGGAGATGCCCTAGAGGACTGGGTCACAACTAGGGTGCCATAGGATCCTGTACTGTAGTACGTACCCCTATGGAGGCCACCAGCGGCGGTCATCCCCAGCTCGTCCGCCGACGGAGCTTGAGTGGGCTGCGAGGAAGTACCGGCCTCTCCCACAGTAGGTGCACTAGCAGTCGCCCGGTCCCGAAGCCTCTGATACTCGGCCTAGAAAGTATGGATAGTACTCTATGATTTCGAATCTCTAATTAATATACTTATTATTACTAACTACATAAATATTTATTTGCATGCATATTTACTAAGTTATATTAAAATTAACATGAAGTATTATAATTAACAAATAGTATTGTAATACTTACATAGGTCTGCTCGGCCCTCTCGTCAATAAGGCCTTCGTCCTTCCGATGGGTGGCCAGGAAGACGGTCACCATGTCGGCGTTACCGACCTTTCTTACATGTAATTAAATATATTATCTTAGTAATAATTATCGAATTTGCATTAAAATAATATTTTTGAAAGAAAAATACATACCAGATGACAAAAATGTTCCGTCATCAGAATCGACCCATCGCACCACTTCGAGACATGCTTCCTAGCCGCCTTGGCCTTCTCGGACTTTTCCTTGTACCTTGGCTCGTTGAATCGAGCCTTTATTGCATCCCACTGATCAGGGGTGATCCAACCCTGGATCAGCTTTCCGGCATGATCACGAGTCTTCTAATCATTAATAGCGTTGCGGATAAGCTTAACAGCGACAGCAGAAAACATCCCTTCGATCAGCTCGGCCCGGTGCGGTGGATAGAAAAACATATCCTAGAAGAGTACGCAAACCAAATATTTATCAGTTATATATAATATGCATTAATCAAATGATTCATGTTAAAAGCAAATCTATTTTAATCTTGAAGCGCACAAACCAGTAGGCCTTCCTATCGTCCGGAGCATCCGAGTAGTTTATCCAAGGACCACCATAATTTTGCCTCGGGGCCAGGCCTAGGCGTCTCTGTACCAACGGGGGACGATATCTATACAGACATATTATATTCATGAGAAAATTTAATTTATGATAAACACATAAAAAATGATAAACCAAAATACTTACTTTGTACCGTCGGCCTAGATCTCCGTCCTCGTCTCCTCCGGAGGTGCGCAGGTATCATCTGTCTGATACTGGTCGGCCGTTGGCACAGCCTCCTCCATCTGCTCATTTGTCTCCATCGTCGTATTAGCAGGAGGAACGCTACTCTCGGGAGCAGTCTCAGGCCTGGAACTACTCGTCCCAGGAGATATGCTACGTAGCATCGAGGGGGGTGGAGCTACTGTCCGATACATAGGAGTACTGGGCGACGAGGATCCAGAGTCGGTACCAGTAGGAGGTACCGAAAAAGAACCCCGTCCTCTAGCAGTACCACCAGTAAGTACCGAAGGAGTACCCTGTCCTCTGCCAGTACCAGTACCCCGTGCCCCATGTCGGGAAATACGGAACGATCCGCAACGACCTGTCATACCTGATAACAACATATGATGAGATACAACAAAGACAACAAATAATAGAGACTAAAAATATGAAAGTGCAACAAAGACAAGATAATAACCAAGACAACATATGATGATACATTTTACAAGAAATATCTAAGTCCAGATAGTATATTTTACAAGAAACATCTAAGTTCAGATAGTACATTCTACAAGAAATATCTAAGTTCAGATAGTACATTCAGATAATAACCAAGACAAGATAATAACCAACTCTACATAATAAGAAAATGAAAGTACATTTCTCTCAATCATCTTCAGAATAATCATCTTGCTTGTCTTCCTCGTCCACATCTTCCTCTTCCTCCTTATCTTCACTTTCATCTTCGCCTTTGTCGGCTTCGTCTTCCTCTTCGGATAATTCTACATCTTCTACATTATGTGTCGTGTAATACGCAACTTCCGTGGAGTCCACATCAACAATATTGGTTACAAGAGGTAGCTCGTCCTCCTGATAAGCTTTTTCGTCAACATCAAAAGTATCTCTAGCTTTAGTCTTGCATACTGCCCACCAGTCAGACTTCGTTGCTCCCCGTCTCGGACAAGCTGTGAAGTACACGAGCTGAGCTTGAGTTGCTAGGACAAATGGTTCATAGCCTTGATAAACTACGCTTGTAGTTTATATCCACAAGACCATGCTTGTCAATTTTCCAACCTTAATTTTCAATCGGTTCGAACCATTCATACTTGAACAACACGATCTTTGCAGGTTCTCTGCCATAATTATACGTCAACTACACAATCTCTCGCAAGATGCCAAAGAAATCATTTCCTGGATCGACGTCTTTGTATTTCGAAGATTTGATACACAAACAACTGTTTTTCGTGGAATCAAGTTCCAGGAAGCTGTCTCTGATCGGAGCATTTGTCGACTTAAACCGAAAGCCATTGACACAGTAACTTGGCCATATTTTAATAAAAGTAATTGGTCCCTTAAAAATAGTTCTAATTAATTCAATCTCGGGTAAAATTAGACGATCGACCTGAATACCAAAGAAGAGATAGTAAGTTATTTATTGTGTAGTTGCATTAAAAGAGGCTAGTAATTACCGGGCTGCTTATATATTCGCTCAACTAAGAAGGAAAATGATGTCTCATTTCTTGTTCTAATGCTTCGTCTGTTAGTTAGGGTCTAACCGACCTCAATTCATCATTATATGTGCTGAAAAACAACGAAGCAACTGCCGATTAGTACAATAATATTAGCTTATACTATTACATTGAGATGACGTAAACTCATCATTAATTACTTACCCGTCTAGCTTCTCCACTTCATCCTCGTCGTAATTGAGTAATACATACAACTGAGCAGCCCTTAGCTTTTCGTCATTCAAATATCTCTTCTTCATTTTCCCCGAAGACAGTAGATTGTACGGAGTGACGATCACAGGCCAACACAAATACTGGGATCCCGAAAGTCCGAATGGGGTAAAACCATCGGAGCAGAGACCCAATCTGACATTACGCAGATCAGAAGCAAAATCTGGATACTCTCGATCAAATTGCTTCTACGCTTCTCCATCAGATGGGTGATCCAACACTCCTTCGGTCTGTTTCCGCTTATGCCAACTCATGTTTTTTGCAGTTTTCTTCACCATAAACAACCGCTGCAACCGCGGCGTCAACGGCAAGTAGTGTATCAAATCGGTAGGCTTCCTGGCACCGACAGACTTTCCTCTACCACTGCCCTTGTAGCGATCGGCACCACAAAATCTGCAGGCGTCTTCATCCTTGTCATTTTTGTAGTACAATATGCACCCGTTATGACATGCATCGATTTTCTCGTATCCCATTCAGAGCGATTTCACCATCCTTTTAGACCGGTAGAAGTCTTTAGGCAACTTAGCACCCTCAGACAATATTTCTATAAGCAACTCCATAAGATGGTTGTAGCAATCTTGTGCATGTTAAAATCGAACTTGATGCTCAACAATCTTGTAATCACCTCCAACGGTGAATGATCCTCACAACCAGGATATAATAGAGTCCTTACATTCTCCAGCAACTCCATGAATTGTGCATCATCGATGTTCGGTGCCTCCTCAGGTGCATCATGATCGTCCGGATCGAAACTAGGTCCCGTCGCGTCAAAAACCATGTTCACCAACCCATCGTCGTAAGCAGTATTGTTATGGACATCCACATAAGGTTCACACTCCGATGCTAAAGCCACAAGTTCTCCGTGCGCGCTCCACTGATAGTAATTCGGCGTGAAATCCTTCGAGTATAAATGATACGTGACTTCCACTTCTGGATGATATTTCAAGTTGCGATATCTTACACACGGATACTTAATTTTGGTATCGTCCATGTACTGAAAGAACGCCTTGGAAAACTGCAGGAACTACTGTACACCCTCTATGAATTTATCCCGCACACCGCACATGTCATTAGGATGACGGCTGTACATCTACGAACGATTCCGTAAGTAGTAATTTATATCCATTTGAAGATAATTCTGTAAAGATAGATACACTTATTCGATTATATTGTCCAAATGGATGCATAAACACATAAGTATTCGATTATACCTACACTTCTAGGATACTCTATACACTCTTATAGTAACTAGGAGTCCTATGATATTATCTATCTCATGTACACTCTTCACACACACACACACACATTACCTACCACATGTAGGGCTCAAGTCAAGAGTATAGTGCAATGGTATGCTATCATTCATGCCTATAATAAGGCATACCATATACGCTACACTAACATGAGTAAGGTATGTAGCAACGGTATGCTATCAGTCATGCTTATAATAAGACATACAGTGTACTACATACTAGCAATCAAGTAAACAAACGTGTCGTATAGGACACCAATATAGTATAAGGTATATCGTGCCTATACTCAACACGCTAAGACTTAGGTGACTACATGCCCTTTGGTGTTCTTCCCTCCCCTCCCCGACATGACACGAATGCAAGCAAGTGGAAGTAAGTACAAACAAGTTAAGTGCAATATGAATGCATGCATGTGATGATTGAGTATGAGTACTTGCCTCTCTTATGGGGTTAACAATGTCTCTAGATCACCAATAAATAAAGAAATAATGTTTTTAGAAGCTTTCTAATTTAAACCTCCATTCAATTTCTAGTGTACAAAACCACTTAATCTACTGACTAGGCTCTAATTATTAACAAAATTACTTAAACAAGTGAGTCAGGTAATACTCTCTAACCTAAGAGGAATGGAAAAGTCCTAACACTTAACTTGGGCATCCACAAGTCCATTACACCCTTGAATCCCTATTGGTTAACATAAACTCCACTGCTACCTATTCAATGAGTCTACCAACTAAGTACTGCAAGAACCTAGTCTATAACAACAGTAACTATATAATACTTCAATGGCCCAGCAATTTAGCCCAAAACTGACCTATATCTAATAATAAACCCAAGCCCTGACTCAATTTGAAGTCAATTTCAAACCATCATTCTAATGGCTATGAACAGCACCCCAAGTGAACCTCCAATTCAAACATTTTCTATGAATGGCTATTAACAGTACCACTATTTAATTTCTACAATAATACTAAACCAGTCCACATTCAAATTAGTATAATACCAAATAATAAGACATAAATATAATAATTATATATATCAAATACACTAGATAACAAAATAAATATCAAAGCAAACAATAGTAAATATCGAAATGTTCACAGTGTCGTGTCCGAAATAGGTTCTGTGTCAAAGTGTGTTCTGTGTCAAAGTATGTGTGTGTGTGTGTCAAAGTGTTGTGTCCTGTGTCACAGTGTCGTGTCCGAAATAGGTTTAGGGTTTACCTAGTCGGGGCCGGAGGAGCGGGTCGTCGAGGGGGCAGGGGGTCGTCGGTGGGGAGCTGGAGATGGAGGGGAGCGGTCGTCGAGGGTGAGCGGGGTCGACGAGGGAGAGCTGGTTCGCCGAGGGGGTCGCCGATGGGAGCAGGGTCGCCGAGGGGGAGCAGGGTCACCGAGCGGGGTCGTGGAGGGTCGGGGGCCGAGGGGGGAGGGTCGCCGAGGGGGGAGGGTCGCCGAGGGGGGAGGGGGTCGCCGGAGGCCGAGGGGGAGCGCTCGGGTTCGAAAAAAGTTCGATCGAAATAATGGGGAAGAATGAAAACTCGAATGCCCTATATTTTTATTTTAGCTACGTCATAACTATACGTCGGTAAACGTCGCTAATATTAGTGATATTAGCAACGTTACACTAGTTACGTCGGTAAATGTTGCTAATATTAGTGATATTAGCGACGTTCATCGACTTATCCGTGACGTATGTTTCTTTATACAAAATCAAGTCGCAAAACGTTGTCGATCGTCGGTAATAGTGACGTATTGCGACGTTTATAAATTACGTCGCTAATTCCTTAAAGGTAGCGACGTTTTTCTAAGACGTCGCTAATTGCGTCGCTAATATGACTAATTCTAGTAGTGAATATATGCATTTCAGTCAAGCTCAATTGTAGAAAATTGGAACAAAACTAACATGTAACTTTTCAATCCTCAATTACTTGCCATATCGTACTCTCAATCGGACATAATCTCTAGCTACCGTTCTCATAATTCTATCACATATGTATATTCGATACATATGTGATTCATTCAACAAAGTCATCGCATGCGACACGATTCAAAATCGTATTTCTCATTTTTTTATTTTCGTAGTAACCACCAAATCTATGTGTTGCATCAAGCCGTCGCACATCCGATCACGTCAAGACTCCGCAACGCGTTGTGTTCGAAGTCGTTGTCCAACTATTTTGGAAGCCTTACCATGCAACTCATCTTGATTCGATTTCCCTTTGCTGACTTGCAAATGCATCGACATTCAAGGCTATGCCCGCTAGGTGACTTACCTAGACACCATGCTTAAATTTCTTGACGCAACTTTAAAATTGATGTTGCACAAAGGCTATAATATATCCGACACAAAATTTTAATTCAATTCAACGATGTTCAAAGGCAACGGTCTTTTCGACATAATTGTTTAACGCAAGTCAACAGTGCTCAAAGGCAACAATCACTTTGACACAAAGGTCTCTACGACGCATCTTATGTTTGATTCCTATCAAGTAGGAACTTCCTAGCCAAATTTCCAACTTGTCCATCTCGCAACATAGAATATAAGTTCGATTTATGCAAGCTCAACAGCTAGGTGAATCCAATCCAATGACAAACTCGAAAGTCATTCTCCTACCGCACGCTCTCGTGCATAGCATGATTCTCAAAATCGCCTATCCGTATCACCAAGTTCGTTCATGAAATTTCTATTTCAATTCGTCGGCCAACATAGTCATTCAAGCATTCATCTAACCAGTACTCAAAACTCGACTATAAAATTCTCTGCCGAAATCATTCCATCAATTCCCAAACCATCTATTCGATCGCCTAGACTTATCACAACATGCACCACACTATATTTGTTCTTAATGCAATTTCGTATGCGACATCATTTGGGGTCATCTTATGGGTCTGTAATATTTATTTTGATTTGACGGTTAAGTCTTCTAGGGTTAGTTTTCCCGAGGCTACACTCGATAATTGTGGATCATTAACGAAGGACCTTTACTACGAACCACGCTATATCTTATTTCAGAGCCAAACCACATTTCGATGATTTCTTATGGGACTCTACCTAAATCTGAACAAAATTATTTCTATCTGCACAACTGAAATGCAGCTATTCTCTGAGTAATTCATGTACTTTTGTCGATGGTTTCATAATTCATGAAATATCTACTCATGTCGAGTTCGAGCCTATCTACCCACGTTCAACATTCGAGATGCTATATGCATCGAACAATCGTCAATGACTTTATAGTCTCGCCTGATCAATCACAAATTTTACGATCAACGAGTTCGATATTCTTGTATTACTATTTACAAAAATTTTGACATCGTAGGCCCACTCCGTTCTGTATTCTCACATTGCATTTACATTTTCTTGCGTATCAAGTTCGATAGGTCATATTAATTTTGATAGCACGAGGGTCAACTTTGAATTTGTATCAATGTCGACTTAGCTCGCATTGCATATATCCAATAAGAAACTTTTGTATACGCGTAACATCGTTTTTTCGATTTGCCGTATTTCACTATACTTTGATTGCGTAACCGAATTATCGATTATCCAACATTGAACTCTCGAGTTATACGATCACGTCCTCTAAGTTTTGCGTATTTCAGTCGTACTCAAATGAGGTCTATCTAAACATAACTAACTATTTCTTAGACGTGATTATCCGTATCAACCAATATTTCATCGAGTAGCAATTCGTGTGATTCGATTACATTTCGCATCGACCAACGTTTTCATCGAGTTTTTGTAATAAGTGTGACCCGATTACAATTCGCATCGACCAACATTTTTATCAAGTTCGCAAGTCAGACGACCCAATTATAACTTCAAGTTCCCTATCCTACTGATCCGAAGCATATAATCGTTTTGCAATTTTCAGTCATCTGACCGACTTATAAATTTTGAATTCCCATCCGACGCATCGTATGTTGTTACGAGTCCATGTCTGATTATTCTAACTGATTATCGAAGAATACTTATAACAACATGCCGTCATACAAATTTCCAATCGAGTATCAATACTATCCCGTCCGTTGTGGATAAACCTTTCGCATGTCGATGCAATCCATCACATAAGTGGTATGGCATATACCACTCAAGAATAGAGTCATTCATCGCATAAGTGGTATAACATATACCATTCTAAATCAAGTTATTCTATCGCATCATACTCAGTATAAATCAACAATCTATTCAGACTCGCTATTCCACACTGATTATGTCGATCACAATCGTAATTTTTAATTAAATCAAAATCTGACACAATGTCGATCATCGGTTTGTTTCTATCGATTTATGATTTTTTTTAGTTCCATCCGTTACATCTTGTGCAACGATTCATTTTCGACATTCAAAGCTAATGCTCAAATATGTTCAACACATTCAATATCAACTTTTACGTTCATTGCAACGTATCATTCAGAATCAACTCGTCGCAATTCGTGCAACAACATCCCACAACTTTTATTATATCGATGCAACCAATAATTCTCATATCGACTGTTGTATTAAAACAACAAATATTTTAATTCATATTTCACGACTTGTTGCACTTACAGCAACACACATTTCAATTCATATCTCACAACTTGTTAAACTTGCAGCAACAAACATTTCACGGCTCGTTGCACTCAATGCAACCAAACATTTTACGACTTTTTTCAACAACATCATGTAAAATTTCAAAACATGTGAGGCAAACTATGCGATATTGTATTAGACTTATTATATAGAACATCCAGTACGGAATCAAGTAGAGTCAAGAGTCATTTGATGGTGGTAGGCAACTTTTTGGAATTGAAACGAAACAAGCTCATGAGAAAATTGAACCTAGAGCTCTGATACCACTTTGTCATGCCCCGACCCGGTGAATCATTCATCTTCGTATCGTTTCAGCTGAATCATTCATCCTCGCTGGGGCGTGATGTCGTACGAGTATGGAGTTACACTCAGTCACGCCCTAGTCCCAAAATATATATGATTGGCCTATGTGACAATGGCCAGCTACGTATCCAAGTGGACTCCTGTAAAACCCCTAAATTTTCTACTATTTTTTTTATATATTAAATTTGATACCGATTTAAATTTTGTATCGTACGTCACGTCGTGTGCGGAAGTTCGTTTTCTTTCGAATTTGCTCGACGAGTACGAATATGTGCGAGCGTACATGTTCTTAGAAAAATATTTTGTTCTATTTATAGTTTCAAATAATATAATAATTAGTTTTGCTTTCATTTCTAAACTTGTCATTTCTAAAAATTATTAAATATAAAATAATATGTTTGTATACCAGAAAAGCATAATTATGTAAAGAATATTTTTGCATACATATGTATCGTAATTATTTATTTGTCTATTTTAAATAAAAATGTAAATTTTTGAGGTTTATTAATATTAATATTTTATTATTCAACGATATTTAAAAATACTTATTATTTTCGAAATTATTATTATTGGTATTTTGAAAAATATATTTGAAAGTTATTTTTGGCTATTAAATCGTGATTTAATTTTTGGATTTATTTAAATAGATATCCATATTAGGATTTAATTTATTGACTTGATTTTAAACTAAGGGGATCTAATTAGATTTAAATTGGATTCTTATTTGGATTTGGATTTAATGGATTTTAATTTAAATTGCGTATTATCTAAATTGGGTTTAAAGGAATCCTAATTCTTATCTAATTGGGAATTCTCACATCCTATAAATAGGCAGGTACTCTTTCATATTATTTTCACCACAAATCATCTTTCAAACCATCCTTGTCAAAATTCTCTCTTTTTTTCGTCATAAATTCAGCCTCAATTTTCAAAGGTTGTAGCAACTTCGAATGACCATAACTCCCAACTCCGGACTCCTTTTGACCTCCAGTTTTTTTGTTGGAATCGTATTGAGGTATATTTTCTGAATATAAATTTTACTTTCATAAATTCGGAACTTAATTTTCTGGAAAATTTGTGGAGTGTCAGTGGTCCGAAATCTGACACGTTTTAGTGTTTTTGAGATTCTGGGAGAACCAGGACTCAGAATCACGATCCGTTTGAAGTTTCGGAATACTGACGGAAAAATACATAACATATATTTTCCTAAAAAATTCCAGAATATTTTATTTTTTGTTTTTATTTTAGAAGTTTGTCACATCGTCTGAGTTATCTTGTGTAGCCCTGTGACTATTCTGTACCCAACGGAATTGTCGGTTTCACCAGCAAGGACCTCAGGAAAGACACCTTGCCATTTGTTTTTTTAATTATTTTAGCTCATATTTCATGCATTATTTATTTTCTTTATGCAAAATAAACTGTGATACATGGCATAACCTGTTAGAACTTACTGTTCATTTATATTCCTGCTATGTATTATTTTTCTCACATTAAACCTAGATTTAAGGGACCACCTTGTGTGTTGCATTCATTGGCCTTGACACGTTGTATCACGAAGTTGTGTGTCGCATGTTGAACACGAAAGTGCGTGATTGGCTGGCCACCAGTACGTACAAGCCGTACGATAGGAATAACCGCTAATAGAGGTTGCATGCTAGTTTAACTTAGCGGTTATAGAGGATAATGTTGTGGATACAACATAATAGAAATTGGACGGGGAGGACAATTCCTTAGCGTATGGGCTTCGATGCACTTCCTTTGTTACCCGGACTCTCCGCTGGAGATACGAGGTTGATGACCCAAGATTACTGACGGCCACTGACGATTCTGCGGAACGTCATGGTCTTCTTGATGGGGCCTCTGGTGCCCAAAGGGGACTACGCCGATCCTATTCAGCCAGGGCCCATGCGTAGGAAGAATTGTTCTTAACAACATTTCACTTAGAACGGTAGGCTACCATATCCGTTAGGTACGATTACTTTTGGTTTGGGTACTTGTATCTGACCATGACTTGGAACAATAACTTGTCGCGGATTAGTTCTCACATCTTGTCCTTGTTTGGTTGTAGGTGTGACTTACTACTTCGATGAGAAGGTATTGAACCTTGTTGGGGTCCGGATACCATATTGGATTCATAGCATGGGAAGATACGTTACCGTGAATTAGTTTACCATCTCCTGTCCTTGTTTGGTTGGGGGGATGGTACGCTCGTTCAGTAGGTACGTATTGGAACATGTTATAATTCGATTTACTTATTTATTGAGCAATATTTATTCAGTTTATATGGCATGCTATTATGTGTCTTGTTACGTTGAGGACCTGGTTGTCTTGCCAGGTGTGTGCTATTGTCTTTCGCAGGTGTTTTAGCTCTAGCCGTGATCTTCGCTATTTCTTCGAGGATGATTGCATTTGGATCGTCTTCGCTTCGCTCGCCACTCATTTCATTTTTTATGTACTTTTCCTTATTTTGTTGGTAGTGGATTTGTCTCCGCCCAACATATTGTATCAAGACAAAATTCATTTTTATTATATATCTTCTATTCATTTTGTGTGGATGAGATTAGTTATGGTTCTACTGCATTTTACAGCTTATATATTTATACGAGGCTTCCATATATTGGAGTATACTTCGTATAAATACAGCTGGCATGACTACGTTCCTAGTCCCACGTATTTTGGGACTGGGGCGTTACATGTTTTTGTGGTGGCTCATGCAGGTCGAGATAAATTGTTTGGTTACTTTACCGTACCAAGCAAGCCTGCGTATAGGATTAGAAATCTAGGATCTCATCCACATACTTGACCTCTTTCCTTGACTTTATCTACCGTTTGGCTCATCAATTGCGTCTTGCTCGCTTCCTTCCATCCATATTCTTATCTTCCCTTCGTGCTCGCTAGAAATTGACCCTACTAGTTAGTTGTCCCAAAACACCATTAGTTTAATTCTTTAAGTTGGGTAGACTACCTTATGACCTAGCAACCCCTTTGACCTAGTGACCTATATTAGCAAGCTTATTTAGATCCTAGAATCTAGAGGACCTAACCCTTCTAGCCAACCAAGGACTTGGACAAGAAGACTATAGGACGACTGTATAACTTAGAATCATTCTGCCTTCTTTTAATCTAAGTATCTCGTGCCTATGTTTTTACCACTTTGACTAATATTGCAACTATAATCTAGTTTTGCAAACTCATCCATTTATCGAGTTTGTTCATGACTTATGCTATTGAGCGCGCTCACTAACATACTGTCTAATCAGAACCGGTGCATGATGGTCTGATCAACCAAGTGCACTTTGGTTCGCTTTGCCTATTATTCTACGTGGATGGGGACATAGTTGAACTTGTTCTCTAGAGTCCCATCCACGACTGCCTTGACAATTCCTTTAAAATTATTCGATCGTCTTTGAATCACAAATTCGTATTCGATAACGCCTCCTTCGAACTCTATATTGCTTTCGCCTTCACCTATTTTCGAAGAACGAAAGCATTATACTAGCACTCCCTCTAGCCTTCCTATCCGCTATGACCATTCTCCTTCGATATTGCTATATCTTCATCCCGAACTACTCGACCCTATCAAGACCCTCTAATCGCTTAATTAAGGCGAATCTATTTCGTTCTCTAAATCGTGACCCTCATTAATTTTCTATGATCTAGATCGTGATTCTTACGTCATGATTTGTTATCGATTGTTTTCCATCGAAACCCCCTTGTGTCTTCTCACCCCCCTACGAAAATTCTTAATTTCGAGGACAAAATTCTTTTAAGTTGGGTAGGATGTAAAACCCCTAAATTTTCTACCATTTTTTATATATTAAATTTGATACCGATTTAAATTTTGTATTGTACGTCACGTCGTGTGCGAAAGTTCATTTTCTTTCGAATTTGCTCGACGAGTACGAATATGTGCGAGCGTACATATTCTTAGAAAAATATTTTATTCTATTTTATAGTTTCAAATAATATAATACCCTAATTAGTTTTGCTTTCATTTCTAAACTTGTCATTTCTAAAAATTATTAAATATAAAATAATATGTTTGTATACTAGAAAAGCATAATTATGTAAAGAATATTTTTGCATACATATGTATCGTAATTATTTATTTGTCTATTTTAAATAAAAATGTAAATTTTCGAGGTTTATTAATATTAATATTTTATTATTCAAAGATATTTAAAAATATTTATTATTTTTGAAATTATTATTATTGGTATTTTGAAAAATATATTTGAAAGTTATTTTTGGCTATTTAAATCGTGATTTAATTTTTGGATTTATTTAAATAGATATCCATATTAGGATTTAATTTATTGATTTGATTTTAAACTAAGGGGATCTAATTAGATTTAAATTGGATTCTTATTTGGATTTGGATTTAATGGATTTTAATTTAAATTGCGTATTATCTAAATTGGGTTTAAAGGAATCCTAATTCTTATCTAATTGGGAATTCTCACATCCTATAAATAGGCAGGTACTCTTCCATATTATTTTCACCACAAATCATCTTTCAAACCATCCTTGTCAAAATTCTCTCTTTTTTTCGTCATAAATTCAGCCTCAATTTTCAAAGGTTGTAGCAATTTCGAATGACCATAACTCCCAACTCCGGACTCCTTTTGACCTCCAGTTTTTTTTGTTGGAATCGTATTGAGGTATATTTTCTGAATGTAAATTTTACTTTCATAAATTCGAAACTTAATTTTCTGAAAAATTTGTGGAGTGTCAGTGGTCCGAAATCTGACACGTTTTAGTGTTTTTGAGATTCTAGGAGAACCAGGACTCAGAATCACGATCCGTTTGAAGTTTCGGAATACTGACGGAAAAATACATAACATATATTTTTCCCAAAAAATTTCTAGAATATTTTATTTTTTGTTTTTATTTTAGAAGTTTGTCACATCGTTTGAGTTATCTTGTGTAGTCCTGTGACTATTCTGTACCCAACGGGATTGTCGGTTTCACCAGCAAGGACCTCAGGCAAGACACCTTGCCATTTGTTGTTTAATTATTTTAGCTCATATTTCATACATTATTTATTTTTTTTATATAAAATAAACTGTGATACATGGCATAACCTGTTAGAACTTACTGTTCATTTATATTTCCTGCTATGTATTATTTTTCTCACATTAAACCTAGATTTAAGGGACCACCTTGTGTGTTGCATTCATTGGCCTTGACACATTGTACCACGAAGTTGTGTGTCGCATGTAGAACACGGAAGTGCGTGATTGGCTGGCCACCAGTACGTACAAGCCGTACGATAGGAATAACCGCTAATAGAGGTTGCATGCTAGTTTGACTTAGCGGTTATAGAGGATAATGTTATGGATACGACATAATAGGCATTGGGCGGGGAGGACAATTCCTTAGCGTATGGGCTTTGATGCACTTCCTTTGTGACCCGGACTCTCCGCTGGAGATACGAAGTTGATGAACCAAGATTACTGACGGCCACTGACGATTCTGCGGAACGTCATGGTCTTCCTGATGGGGCCTCTGGTGCCCAAAGGGGGACTACGCCGATCCTATTCAGCCAGGGCCCATGCGTAGGAAGGATTGTTCTTAACAACATTTCACTTAGAACAGTAGGCTACCATATCCGTTAGGTACGAGTACTTTTGGTTTGGGTACTTGTATCTGACCATGACTTGGAATAATAACTTGTCGCGGATTAGTTCGTCATATCTTATCCTTGTTTGGTTGTAGGTGTGACTTACTACTTCGATGAGAAGGTATTGAACCTTGTTGGGGTCCGGATACCATATTGGATTCATAGCATGGGAAGATACATTACCGTGAATTAGTTTACCATCTCCTGTCCTTGTTTGGTTGGGGGGATGGTACGTTTGTTCAGTAGGTGCGTATTGGAACATGTTATAATTCGATTTACTTATTTATTGAGCAATATTTATTCAGTTCATATGGCATGCTATTATGTGTCTTGTTACGTCCCTCTGAGGACCTGGTTGTCTTGCCAGGTGTGTGCTATTGTCTTTCGCAGGTGTTTTAGCTCTAGCCGTGATCTTCGCTATTTCTTCGAGGATGATTGCATTTGGATCGTCTTCGCTTCGCTCGCCACTCATTTTATTTTTTATGTACTTTTCCTTATTTTGTTGGTAGTGGATTTGTCTCCGCCCAACATATTGTATCAAGACAAAATTTATTTTTATTATATATCTTCTATTCATTTTGTGTGGATGAGATTAGTTATGGTTCTACTGCATTTTACAGCTTATGTATTTATACGAGGCTTCCATATATTGGAGTATACTTCGTATAAATACAGCTGGCATGACTACGTTCCTAGTCCCACGTATTTTGGGACTGGGGCGTTACAACTCCAGTCCAAATCGAATACGCAAAGCTATTCTAGATTGGTGTATCTAAATCTATAACATGTTTATATCTCAATCCACGAGCAAAAATCATAAAAAATAGAGAATATGAGAACCAGTCTGCAGCCTATTAATCATATTGCCCGAAATAGACTCGAAAAAGGAATAATGTAGAGGCTAAAAATCAAGATGCACCACTCATTAAAGTGTTCGATCATCAGATGGCGCCAAATCATTATGTTGCGCCAAATCATCACGTTGTGCAGCATCAGGCTTCGCCAACATCTAGTTGCACAGGAGTCAGGTTGTACGAGCGTCACGTGGCGCACTTCCTCGAGAAGCTATAACAGCATCATTATTGCCTGATAGCTGACAGCACGGAGATTAAGGAAAATCTATTCGAATCCCGCGTAACGCGACGTTCGAGAAGATTTTTTCAGCATGTAATTAATGATGACAGCTGGTTCGCGTAAGTCATTTTATGGCACAAGAATTAATCAGTACAACACAGAAGACCTAGTCAAATGCGCTAGTTGTTGAGTTACGCCCATGCGCAACCTGGCTAGTTGGCTCCACTTGATCAATTCTTATGTTAAAGCAGGATGACGTGGCGCACAAGCCACCAACTTCGCAGAGCGTACCCACTACACTGTCCACGACCATGCACATCTCAATCAAACGATGCCACGTGTCTATAGCAGTTGGTGCAACCTCTCGCGCAGTTTACTATATTGCGCCCACGTGCAACCTGATGAAGCTCGCGCAAGATGATCAAATAGTGTTCAGAATAGAGTGACATAGCGCGCAAGCCACTAACTTCACAGAACGTACCCACTATACTGCCCAAGACTATGTGCATCTCAATCAAACGATGCCTCACGTCCACAACAGTTAGTGCAACCGTTCGCGCAAGTGAACATGAGGCGCGCAACCTGAAGCGCGGCAACCCAGAATAACTGCTAAACAGTTATTTCAAGAACTCTATAAATAGAGTTTCAAATCAATCTCAAGGTATCAAGAATGATCATAATCTCCTGCTAAAGTGTTGTTGCATCCTCCAGAGGCTCGTGTATTCGATATCACATCGTCCAAGGGATAAAGTGATCGTCTTCTGATCAGATTCCTATAGTTGTACTTCCCCAAAAATTAATTGTACTCTTATACTCTTTTCTATGTTTGTAATAAAGACTTTTGTTCTTGCAAACAAAATGGTGAATCTGATGGGGATGACTTTCTCCTCCGACGAGAAAGTGACAACTCAATGTGATACCACGTCAATTGGCAAGACACAGAAGACCCTGGTCGTTCAAGTCAACCAGACAGCCTACGAAGCCATGATCAATACTGGAGGTGCCAAGCGCACTGCTGTCACTGTTAAGAGCAAGACGTGCTCTGTTTGGACTCCTAAGTACTCGATGGCTCAATCCCCTGCTTCTGCGCAACTTACGCCCATCACTGCCTTGGCACAACCTAAGGAAAATAGCCTTTTGGCTAACCCCTCTACTTCTCTGACCCTGAAATTGAAAGAGACTTCGTCTCGACACACTGCTGGATAAAACAAAGAAAAGCACCCTTTGGCCTTTTCTTTCCTGGCGCAACCTGCACATGTTCCTGCTCCAGCACAATTTGCGCATGGTCATGCTCTGGCGCAACCTGCACATACTTTTGCACATGCGCAACGTAAAGAGAAGCACTGTTTATTGGCTTCCTCTTTGCCACCAAACCAAAAGTTTAGTAAGAAATCACTAAATCAAGGAAAACGCTCTTTAGCTTTTCCTTATTCTACTTGAGTCCTTGACTGGGTGGAAAGTACTGCTAATTTAGATAGGAATTCTATTCTCCTTAACAGGGACAACCAAATCTCTGTCAGGAAGATGGATTCTATTCAGAATAAACTTTCCACGCAAAAGAGTATTATGCCTACTCCAAAGAGGTTAGGGCAGGATCTACCAACCCTATGTATCTTAAGATATCGACAAGGCAAACTGCTAGTATCTCAAGTAGATGCACAAGTAGTTCCCATGTCAGACTTGTGCACCTATATCAACAGGTGCCAATCAGGGTCAACTGCGAGAAAATAAAAAATATATCAAGTGCAACCGGCACCAGTTGCTAACTTGCATCAGAGGAAGAATGCTGAGGTGAAAGATCCTATCACTTATGCTAACCAGCTTAGCACGTCCTTGTACACTCAAGGTACGGGACACCTCAAGAACAGGAACCATGTCCCGAATATCGTCAAGGACTACATTCCTGCAACTTCTTCTCGTCCTGTTAGTGACCTCCGTGAACTCTTAATACAGAAGCGGAAGGTTACAAATCTATCTCGTCCAGCGATAGACCAACAGCAAGAATATCATTACAATCACCACTATGAAGTTGTTATAAAATGCTGCTGTCAGTCAGCCAAGCGGTCCATCTTTGACCGATTGAATTATGTTCAGACCCCTGAACCAATCCTAGTTGACGAAGATGAATTACTCTATGCTCCTGTCAACATGGCATCTCGAAGCACTGGGGGGTGGAAAATGTCCTAGACGTAATGCATCTCGTAATCCCAGTCAAAAGTACTTAGATCGGATTCATGAATCCGGTGAAGAAGTATAGAAGTATACCTATATACTAGATCAAGAAGTCGAAAAATAATCAGTCAAAGGAATCTTTCTTCCGACCAAGACACAATCGGTCAAAGGAATCTACTTGATTCTAACCAAGATTCCTTTAGTCAAAAAGACATCCCTGTCACTTATTCTGGGGGTAGTTCTTTATATGACTTTGATGCTGACAGTGAAAGTTCTGAAAGAACCATCCTTTCTACTAGCTCGTCTTCGAGGGCTAGAAAAGTGACTGCTTATGCTGTCACAGAAGATCAAGATACTTCCAGCTCTAGCAGTCAAGAGCAGATAATTGCTGTTTTGGAGGCTAGTTTAAAGAACATGGCTGAGATGATGACTGCATGCTTGCTGTGATTATGGCACAACATACACCGATCTTGAATCTGATTCCGACTCAGGAACCTATAACAATATCAGCTCCCGTCAATGTTGACCTGGGGGTACAGTCTTCTCACACTGCTTCTATTCCTGCGCGGGCTATTCCAAGTCAATCTGGTGCTGGAGGTGGTACTTATCAACAAGGGATACCAATGAGGTCGTAAAAATTTTACGTACTCAATTTGAAGCTTTCAAACAGAAAGATGGCCTACAAAAACTTGGGATCAAACAGCCCTATCCCATAGAATGGAAGGAAGTTCAATTTCCCCTCAAGTATAAACCCTCCACTATTATGTTGTTTGATGGAAGCACATCACCAAGTCAATACCTCAATCGATTCGAGGTAATAACTGATCAACTTCAACCAAATGATGCTTTTCTTACTAGAGTATTTGTCGGCTGTTTAGCTGGTGCAGCATATGACTGGTATCGTAGTTTATTAGATGCTTGTATAACCTCTTTCGCTGGCTTCAAACAAATATTCATGGAACGATTTTACGAGGGAACCAACGACATGACTATGTCTGCTCTCATCAAAATTAAACAACGACATAATGAAACTATTGAACGTTTCATTGAACGATTCCGTCGTGAAGCACTCAAAATGCCTCTCGGAACTCCAAATGCTTTGACTATAAACACTTGCAAACCAAACCTGTTGCCTATAATCAGCATATGGACATGATCAACACAATTCCAAGACTGGCCTTCCTTCATAGTGAACGCCAAAGCAGCAGAAGAGAGCGCTGACAAGTTCAAGCAATTAGGTATTCAAATGCTTAATCTTGACAAAGATGAACACGTTACACCAAATAATAGTGGCTGTCAGAACAATCATAAGAGCAAGGAGACTTTGGCCATTAATCTCAAAGGCAAAGAAGCCCTGACTATCAATGTAAATCAGCCAACATCTACCCCAATAGTACCACCATAACGGGCACCACGTCCAAAAGAAGAATACTCTTTTGATTAAGATGATATCATGGGTATCTTTGATTGTCTCATCAAGAGCAATAAACTTCAACTGCCAGAACCAAAATGACCAAAAAAAGTTGGTAAGACTGACCATCCTAAATATTGTGTTTACCACAGATTTATCGGACATCCAACTCGAGTATGCTATGTGCTCAAGGATAAAATTCAGGGGATGGTCAATTCCGGTGCAATCACTCTCCAACAAGACGAGAAAACTGTAACAGCTAATATTGTCTCTTTACAGTTCGGAGATTTTTCGGCTCAACTTGTGCAGGACGGTGTCATCCCCATCCTAAGAACTACTCTAGAGATTGTTAATCTTCCACCTGCACGAACTGATGATCTTGTTACTCTGTCTACCGATAAAGGGAAAATTATATGGATCCATCCAGATCTAGTGGCGGACTTCGAAACACCATCTTCTTCCACCAAGTCTAAGAAGACCACTGAAAATAAACTATGTCATATGATTTCATTTGGTGAACATTGTCTTCCACCTTTAACTGCCACTTTTATCTCAGCAGCAGATAATCCTTCTTCTTTTTCCCCTGCTCAGACAACATTATCAAAGTCAGAAGCCAAATACCAACCAGCTTTCCATCTGTATAGTTCACAGTCTCGTGAACTAATGACGAAAATGGGATATAATCTACAAAAGGCCTCTGGTTTGAACCATGGAAAGGGATCTCCTGTACCTCTGTCCCTATGTCTTTCTTGTCACCTCCAGTTTTCAAAATTGAGGGCAAATTTGTCATTTTCAATATTCTAATATTTTTGTGAATATTTATTTATTAATATTGTGTTTTGCGGTTTTATTTGATCGGGTTTGAGTTTTGTCTCATTTCGACTTGTGCTAGTGACCCGGGTCAGTTTTGGACCCAACTGGACCCGACCAACTTGATATGACTAAACTTAGATATTTATATTTGACTAATCCTTTTTGATTTTAGTGGAATTAGGGATTAGAATTAGATTTAGAACTTGAAATTAGGAGTTTTCAAGTTACCATTTTGACCCCAACTCAAAACCACTTATTTTTTTACTTGGAGGGCATTTTGGTAAATTGCCAAATGCCCCCAACCCTCTAAAATATGGCCGGCCAGCAGCATACACCCCTCCCATGCTCTCATTTGTAAGAAACCCTATCTCTCCTTCTTTTCTCTCATTCCACAAAATCCTTTTATTTTTCCTTTGCATTTTTAAGCTCAAAAGGTAAGTAAATCTCTTCTAATTCTCTAGATCTCTCTCTAATCTTGGTGCTAACCCTTGTTTATCTCTCATTTGTGGTTTTGATCTAGGTAGATCTAGCTTGGTGGTGGTAGAAGCATAGATTTTGGACTTTGACCTAAAAAGAAGTAATTTTGGGGCTTTCCCTCGGGATTCCAACTCCCAAGAGGTAAATCCTCACTCTAACCTTTGTAATTACTTCTAATTAGTGTCATTTGCATATTAGAGATTAGAGGATGCTCGAGGTATAGAATAACCCATTAGAAGAGGTTTGGAACCCATTGGACTCAATTTAGGACTTTTGGCCTAGGTTTAGTGCCAAATTTGGAAAAAATCCTAAATTAACATGTTTGGGTGTTGCTCCTAGCCTAATTAGATCTAATTAG
Source organism: Iris pallida (assembly GCA_029216955.1). Classification (NCBI taxonomy): domain Eukaryota; kingdom Viridiplantae; phylum Streptophyta; class Magnoliopsida; order Asparagales; family Iridaceae; genus Iris; species Iris pallida. The sequence goes on along the minus strand of JANAVB010016800.1, from coordinate 4,870,377 downwards.
GTTAGTTTGGGTGAGATGAGGCTAAATACATGTCCATATTTGGATACGTGAGATCGTTTCGCGAGAAATCATAAAATAGACTTTTTCGGGGTTTTCGGATTCCAACACACGGGTGACTTTTTGCACCGACACTAGAATCGGCAAGTTAGCACTTATAATAGGTTCTAATTATTATTTAGAACTTGTGGGTAGAATTTGGGTCGAATTCGAATAGGTTTGGTGTCCGTATCGCGCGGTATCGCGAATCGGACACCCCGGAGTCGCCAGAATGGCCATTTGGCCATTCGGGCCTCGTTTTCCTTCGCGTGCGCGAGTTAGATTGCTTATGTGGGGTACGTGTCTAAGCCCTAGAGGGTAGAATTGTCAGGATTTGGGTATTCGGATAGGTTTCGAGATATTATGTATATATATATGTACGTGAGAGTGTTTGTGTGTGCTTGTGTTAGAGAGAATAAGAGAAAATTAGATTGTTAGATGTATAGAAGTATAGATGAGTGAAGGGGGGGGGGGGGACAATAGCAAACAGCAGCCATGCTGCTGCCCTATGCAGCAGCAGCAGTCCCCATTGGGGACTGCATATTTTAGGCAGTGCAGGATGGTTTTTTGGGGTTTTTGTGGCCCTAAAACATCCCCTTTAGACCACCCCTTAGCCCCAAATGTCTACCCCCACTTGTCAACCACATTTTCTACTATGAAACCCCTAAGTTAGAGAGTGTTTTTAGTGTGTTAGGTAGTTAGTGGGGTAGTGTTTCTAGTGGTAGAAAATAAGGTTGGTTATGTAATGTTATATGTCATGTTATGTTATTTTGAGGGTAAGTAGTAGATGTTTGAGTTGGTTTTTGAGAGTTATTTTAGAAGTAGCACTCTAAGTTAGATGGAGGTTAGATAGATGATGTTTTGAGTGGTGGTGGTGGTGGTTTAAGATTAGTGGTGGTGTTGGTATCTTGGTATCTCAAGATACCAAGATTTACCTTAAGGTAATATTGAGTGTGACCAACATATGGGATAAGATGGACTGGATGGGCTAGATACCTAGATTTCTTGGTTGGTAATATCTAGATAGGTTAGTGTCTAGCTACCCTAAGAAGCCTAGGTCAGTCTACCAAGGTTAGGAAGGGTTGCCTTGTATCGGGGCAAGGTATTGGGAATACTTTATAAAGGGTAAAGGTAAGGTATTGGGGTAAGTCTAAGATTTGTGTTTTGATTGTTAAGATGGGGTTAGATATAGGTTGTATTAGTAGGTAATGGTTAGATAAGGGTAGTTTAGTCTAGTTTTGACCCCTGTTGACCAAGAGTTGACTTTTTGACAAAAGTCAACTTCGAGTCAACATTTGACCTAGAATTGACCCGAAACCAAACCAGAGTTGACCAGTTGACTAAAAGTCAACTGTTAGTCAATATTTGACTAGTTTGACCTAAGGTTGACCTAGAGTTGACCAGAGTTGACCAGAGTTGAATTTTTGACCAAAAGTCAACTGTAAGTCAACCCTTGACCCAGATTGACCTAGTTTGACTTGGATTAACTTCCTGTGACCTTGTTTGTTTTAGTGTGTCTTTGTGTGACCTAGTTTGGCTTGATGTGACCTACTTTGATCTAGTTTGACTTAGACTTGCATATCATGACTTGATTAGCTTTCATTTCATTATTAAACACTGTTTTGACTTATGGTATCTCACCTTTAGGTCTGTGATTACTCTGAGCATCTGTTCACCTTATCAGCTCAGGACCACAGGCGAGTACATTCACTGATAGTTTTTATTGTCTTGATATCTGCTATATCTGATTTAGTTGTAGTATCTTACTTGATTCCTGACACGATGATTTTACGGACTAGTATATGTCGGATCCTGTCATGAGATGTTCCTGGATTACTTGGTATATTGGTACATTGCTCGACTTATTACCTGTACTTGTATAGACATTAACTTGGTGGGCTGGTCCCCTATTTTTGAGTCCCGTGTCATGACGTGTCATGTCCGGATCCATTATACTATTCGGGGATGGGGAGTTATTAGTGGTTGTGTGATCAAATCCCTACTTGTTCTTCACACTCGTACCTGTTACTTGTTCATAGCTATACCCTCGCCTTACAATGGGTAAAGCTGACCCTAATTGTTCATAGCTTTCCATGGTGGCCGGCCTGATCTTGTTCTTTTGTACACCTGTTCATAGCCGGTCAGATGGAACAGCCTGATCTGGACCTAAGCCGATCACATAACGCACTAATAATTCATGACACATTTTATATTTACGTTATTACATCATATATCCCTGTTATATTCTATATTCCTGTATGTATACCATGACATGATATCCTGTTTCACATACCCAGTTATATTTCCTGCTTTGATATTTGTCTTGTATTTTATTATAATTGTCTCTTATAGAATTTGTCAATTCATATGGAACTGCTGTTAGTGTTTTGTACTTGCTTATTTTTCTGACAGGATACCGTTGATATATTACAGATGATTCTGAGGCAGACTGTCCGACCTACTATGGGGTCGGGGTAGATGGAGACTTAGGCCAGGACTGTGACCTGGCAGTTGAGCCACTAGACTTTGCACATCTGGACTTGTCACGACCCGCACCCGCTTTTCGGATACGGAACGTGTCCAAGCCCAGCCTACGCCGCAGTGTCGGCGGTAGTACGCTGTCAATACTCAAGTCACGGCAATCTAGAATCACGAAAAAGACTATACCTCATCCATAGGAGTAATCATGTCACAGTCATGATCAATGAAAAATATATGAACTGAATAATAATGAATAAACTGAATATCAAGATTCATTGTCACGTCCGGTGGACACAAATCCACTACCAATAGACGGAACAATAGAAGAATACATGGAGTAACTAACTGAATAAAACTGCTAATCTAGACCACCTTAAGTGCAAGCGATGCGATCTGACGCTGGCTCAACCCTCTGGTCTGCTCCTAACTCAACTCGGCTAACCTGAAGAGATCATCAGGTCCTCAGAGGACTAGCAAGATACATAAAAACGAGCATTTCTAACAGTTTATTATGCATGGAGAAAGATACAGAATAAACAAGTAAAACTGAGCAATGAATAAAGCACGAATCTATACACTATCTACACATAGATGAACTGCTGAACAAGAACTAGAGAACTCATGTCAAGATGTCAACAGATAACCGAAACGAATACTCAAACCCTCGTCCCTAATGTGGACTCGCAGGTTTGAACTACTAACCCTCGTCCCTAGTGTGGACTCGCAGGTTAGCATCACCCTCGTCCCTAGTATGGACTCGCAGGCGTAAACCCTATACTGCTATCCCTCGCCCCTAGTGTGGACTCACAGGCTAGCATCTACTACTAACCCTCGTCCCTAGTGTAGACTCGCAGGCTAGCATCACCCTCGTCCCTAGTGTGGACTCGCAGGTGTGGACCAATAACTACTAACCCTCATCCCTATCGTGGACTCGCAGGTTAGCTTCAAGGTTCAAGACACGGAAGAAACAACAGTTCGATTCACGACTCACAACACGACTCGATCAAGGCTCAATGAATACGTCCAATAAGATACAAGGCTAACAGTGAACACTGTCTATTTAGCAATGATACAAGCATAAAAACAGGGTATGAAAGATATATGGCAATAATATGATGAAAACTGGATAATAATAAAAGACAGTACATGTAAATAAAGCTGTGTAGAAAGGCAAGGTATACTTGCCTTAGGTCCTGAGCTGTTGGCACGGGCCAAGTCCGTATCTCGGTCCAATATCCTATTTTTAGAGTTCATCATGTCAATAAGTGAAAATACAACAAATGTACTAACAATTTGCGTATTAAGTCTCTAGGGTAACTCTAAGTTATCATGGTTTCCTTAGCTCTATAGACATCTAGGAAACACCATCCTTTCATACTTCTTATTACTTAGGCTCTATGTCTCAATTACCATGGTATCCCATTCATCTATGTATATACGTATTCTTAAATATCTACCAACTAAGCTACCTATATATGCATGCATCTTTACAATATGTATAACCAGGATACACTCCAGGGTGACCTGTTCCATATTGGGGCACCACCCATACTCCCTTACACCTATTACTGATACACCATTTCCTATATACACACACAGGAGTGTGTTGTTTCCCCTGCATACTGCCATTAGAAGTATCAAGTGATACTTGGTATTTCTAACTACTACCTTTGGTCCTGCAGCCTTAACAAAGATAAATGTATATCCTCAACAGTAGAGGCAAAATAGTGCTTAGTTGTGTCCCTTTGCTATGTCTGCTATACTAGCCTTCCTGGGAAAATAGTTACACAGAGTAAAATCTTCTAACTGAAAAATAAGGCATCTCAGCATCATTCTTATACAGCCTTATGAGTACCTGCTTGGTACTACCATATAGGCATATGTATTTGGTGCTCATCGTGCTTGTTTACTGCTACCTGTTACTCAAGACACTATACATGTATATGGGTTAATCTGGTCTTAAGTTCATCCATTTACTGAACCAACAGCTGCCTCTTGCCTGTAGCCTTCCCAAGTACATAGGAAAACAGTGGCCCAATTGTTTATTGTAGTAGCCCTGTAGTATTATATCCTAATTTATGAAAATTGTTGTATTACTGAGTACATATTGACATATGTTCTCATCAATCCTAATACACGCAGCATAGATGGGTTCCTCGCATACATAACATTGTAAACAGTGCAAGAAAGAGAGTCGGAGTTTGGAAAGGTAAAGTTTGTACATACAAGACAAATAAAACTTTGAAGTTGATAGCAGACAAGGTATTTCAGAATTGGGTAGGTCATGGTCTGAAGCACGGTTGAAACCGCCTAGTGTTGGTCATTTCATTTCTGTATTGAAAAGACCAATAGAAAACTGATGTAGATTATCAGTCTCACCCCACGGCTTGAAAGCTTTAAGAAAATGAGTAGGAAGTAACATAACTCCAACCTTTATCCATACACGTAAGAAGGGAGGTCAGGGACGTAAAGGGAGTTCACAAATTCCATTAGTCACCAACCAGTTAGTTACATTATCTAAGTTTAAAATGGCAAAAGATTCCTATACGATGCAATAGAACGAAAATTAGTTTTTGTGCTCTGTACTTTCAATATCACACAATGCAACTTATATCCGTTACATCCTTCAAATATAATTGATCAAAACAACAACTTCACATTCAAGTAGAATCTACCTGAAGAATGTATGTACAGACAAAATAAGCATTAAAAAGCTTAACTATCTATTGCATAGTGCATTCCTTATAACTGAACCAAAATCTCATATGCAAAACTAATAGATGCATGGGACAGTACAGAATGAGGCACGAATGGGCTGAATCGAATTAGGTATATGCAGGGCATTTATGAGTTGAGCCTCATCAAGATTAATCATAAGGGTTAGATGGTCTGATATTTTGTGTATTTGGTACACTAGTCTCTATAGGGACGGTAGTAGGGCCTGGAGGTTACATTGGTCCTACCAATAAGTAAGTCATTCTATAATTCCTTCATACTGGACCAAATCCTACATCAAAGTCCCATACTCTGGTTACTCTATTGCCCATCAGGTATAGGGTATTAGTCCTGCATTACATACAGATTGTACCCCTGTGGAATGAATAAATAATGGATAACTTCCCAAACAGCATCAACCAACTGGTGGGACAATTCCCTGTGCATCCCTATCTTATGCTTGTATCAGATATATGTCTGATACTCTAATTTCCAGAGTACCATTTATCCTAATTAGGAAGAAGGAGCACTGATACGGCTTGGCCATATCTAAAGTCTGATACTTGGAAGCATGATAGACTACAATATTACTGATACATGGAGCAACATCAAATGGTCTAATTTTTAGGGAAAATTGGACTGATACCTACTCAACCCAGGTGGACTGAACCCTTTGAACAAATGGGACTAACTCTAAGGCTATGTGGACTGATGCCTAATTTCATGATTCACATAAAGAAAACTGGTTAGAAGAACTCCACCAAATGATCACCAATAATAAAAGAGGCAACAAGGAAACCAGCACGAACTGAATGGCATCATGAAACTTAATCGGGAAAGCCCAAGTCAGCATATGCATAAGAATCCCAATTAGAGATCCAAATTCGGTAAAAGATCTACTGTCAGAACTGAGCAAGTACCAATGGGGTTTAAATAAAGTGTGCCTTGCACTTGAAGTTTACAAGGTCACCCGATCAATTAAACATCCTATATAATTTCCTTTACACCATTACATATTGCAACTGCTCTGGTTTTTGTACAGGGGTTCCTAATACTGGTGACAGGTTTTAACATGCATTTATTCAAACACTTGAACTACAAAACAGGACCAGGGGTTCAAGGACAGATGGTCGTACCTATATAGTCGATACTCGCCTCTTCCTTCGATTCTTCCTGGTCGAATTCGAGGCTGACTGCTCCTCTTCCTTGCTGTCCTTGCGACCAGAGAGGTCAATTGATTTCTAGGGTTTCCCGAATGATCGGCCACAACCCCTCCTATATATAGGCTCTAATGCTCGATCAAGATCTTGAGAAGATAAAGAGAACTTCATTAATCCTATCCATGTTTGATTCGAAATCAAACTAGAATTTAAATCAGCAGGTTATGTGTTCGGCTTAAAGAATTTGAATAAGTGAGTTTTGCACTAAGGCCCCTAGTGTATACTCTATTTACTCCTGGGTCCCTTTGTATATATATTAAGTAATACACTATATGTATTTATACATATTATGACAATTATATTGGACAATAAAGAAAATGATAAATAATAAATAAAAAAATTTAGGAGGAAAAATTTGGTCAAGGGGTTGACAGGACTAGTATAGCTTAGTTAGGTTTGCCTGGACTGCGATCTAGCTAGTGCTTCCAGACTGTAGTATTTTATATTATATTTTGTGACTCCGTGATGTTGTTTATCTCTCTGAGCTGTGTTGGATCCCGAACTCATTTTCTATTTTTATTTCTATCATATTTCCATTCCGTGCTATCTATCTTAGTTTTATCTTGTGATTGAGTTATGCCATATTATATTCCTCCATGCGGAGATGATATGCTGTTGGAAGATAATCGTCATGACCGACCCTTCTACTTCACGAGATATGTCGATACCATGAAGGTTGATCGCATTTTGATCGATCCTGGGTCTGCACTTAGCATCATGCCAAAGACTCTACTAGATGCATTAAAGATTCCTGTACACAATCTTTCAACAACCATCACGACAATCTTGGAATTCAATTCTGGAAGAAGTGAACCTTTGGGAAAGATCCGCCTGAAAGTTCAAATAAGTAATCTTCGTATAAAGGTTACTTTCTACGTGATCGATAATCATAGAACTTTTAATGCTTTGCTGGGAAGACCCTTTCTGCATGAGCATAACATTATACCATCCACTCTACATTAATGCTTCAAATATGTGGACGTCAATGTAGAAGTCCAAAAGGAAGTAGCCGACCTAAATCCTTTTAGGGGCATTGAAGTATATTTTACGGACTCTCGGATGTACAAGAAGGAGTTCATGAAAGTTGTATTGGTGATGGATAGTGAGGAAGATCAGAAAGATACTTCAAAAGATGTTCTCATGATCGCCATCAAAGGAAGTACTACTCGTCCCTCTTCTTCCCAGATATTGACTATACATCTTTCCTCTCATAACAAATAGCCTCCTGCTGTAGAAAGGGAACAAAGGGAGCTCACCTCTTATGAGCCTCTTGTTATCGACCTTCGTCGTAACAAACCTTCACCTTCTCCTTCTCCTCCTCTGGTTGTCAACCTTACTAAGCCTTCTGTTAAGGCTAAGAATCATGTTGTAAATGATGATGTACAAATCAATAAAGTAGCATCTCCTTTACAGTATACTGATGTTCTTTATTATACTCGATGTTATTTAAAAATGTTAGATAACTTCGAAACAATTACCATAGGAGCAGTTGAAGCTTCCCAAAATGAAGTATTGCTCGAGCCAATGCAGGACTCCTTCTTCTTAGTTTCTTCCAGGAAGAAAGACGAATTTTCTATACTTTTTAGTAAAGGAACAGAACAGAAGATCACGCCCGATAGTGAAGAAGAAAATCACGATAACGGAATACTTCAACTACGTCGTTATAGTCAGCAATCAAAAGATATCATTCAAACGATGGGCTATAATTTTAAAGCTGGTCTTAATGGCGGCAAAGGAAGGCGAACTCCTATTCGTATTCCTGTTCCGAAAGAAAAATCACAACAATACTACAACAAAATGAAGCGGGAATTAGGTTATACTTCACCAATTCCGACTCCAGAAGCCTCCGAATCTGATAAAGAAGAACGATCTAACTCTTTTGATTCTATCTCATAGAATTCAGACACCAGTGTAGGGCACGTCTATCGTGTGACTTTATCTTCTAATATGGTAACTGTCGAGTTCTCGGAAGATGACGGAGACTTTGCCGAAGCCTCTAAATCTGATCCTTGGACACAAATGATGGATACTCAATGGGAGCTTCACTTTGAGCAACGTGAGCCACCTACTGAAGATCAATTGGTTCAAGTCAATATTGGAGATGAAACTTCCCCAAAATTGATATTTGTCAGCAAAAGCCTCCCTAAAGAGGATAAACGGGATTTGATCCAACTTATTAGGGAATACATTGATGTATTCGCTTGGAGCTATAAAGACATGCCGGGATTGGATCCTCAGATCGCTACCCACAAGCTCAACATTCTGCCGAATGCGAAACCAGTCAAACAGCAACAACATCGGTTTTGATCCAACATGATGGATGCCATAGAAGCTGAAGTCAAGAAACTCGTCGCTTGCGGTTTCGTCAGAGAAGAACAACATCCGGACTGGATGGCTAATGTTGTCCCAATTTTGAAGAAAACAGGAAAAGTCTGAATCTGTATCGACTCCAGAGACCTTAATGAAGCTTGTCCCAAAGACGAATTCCATCTTCCAATCACTGATGTCATGATCGAAAATACTTGCGGATTTGAACGTATGTCCTTTATGGATGGATTTTTAGGATATAATCAAATCAAGATGTATCTAGAAGATGAAAAACATACATCTTTTTGTACTCCTCTTGGAGTCTATTACTACACTGTCATGCCATTTGGTCTTAAGAACGCTGGTACAACTTATCAGCGGGCCATGAGTACCATCTTTCGTGATCATTTACGAAAGACTGTTGAATGTTATGTTGACGATATTGCTGTCAAAAGTCGTCTAAAAGAAGACCACATTCAAGACTTGAGAACTATTTTTGATCTAATGCGCCAGCATCAACTCAAGATGAATCCCACCAAGTCATTCTTAGGAGTCTCTAGTGGCAAATTTCTTGGATTCGTTATTACCTCTAAAGGTATACACGTTGACCCTGAGAAAATCAAAGCTTTTCAAGAGATGCATCCTCCACGCAACCTAAAAGAGCTACGAGGATTCCAGGAACGACTTGCGTATATCAGGAGATTCATCTCAAATCTCTCTGGATGCTGTAGACCGTTCACTCAACTCATGAAGAAAGGTGTGTCTTTTATTTGGACTGAAGAATGTCAACAAGCATTCGAAGACATAAAGTAGTACTTGATGAACCCTCCAGTTCTAGTACCTCCAGTGTCAGAAATACTCTTCCTGATGTATGTTCGAGCAATGGACCATTCCCTAGGTGCTTTATTAGCTCAGAAAAATAAAGAAGGTCATGAACAGGCTATCTATTACCTTAGCCGTACAATGATTGGAGTTGAGCATCGATACACCCCAGTGGAAAAAGAATGTCTAGCTTTGATGTTTGCTGTTCAAAAGACGAGGCATTATATCACTGGCCAAACTATTCATGTTATTTCTAAAGTTAACCTTCTTCGGGTCCTGATGAAGAAGCCCAGTACACTCAATTCTAGACTTGCAATATGGGCCATATTGTTAGCACAATATGATATGGTTTATGGTCCTCAAAAGTTTGTTAAAGGTCAAGCCCTTGTTGACTTTCTGGCAGCTCATCTAATTCCCAAAACGTCTAAACTCTACGACGAGATTCCAGACGAAACTTTGGAGTCCAACATGATTTCAGAAGAAATTCTTACCCGGCGTCTATTCTTTGATGGTGCATCCAAAATCGGACCAAAAGGTGCTATTGTTGCTGGAGTCGGAATCGTTTTCGTCTCACCAGAAGGATTAGCTATTCAAAAAGCTTATTCTTTAGATGAGTCGTGTTCCAATAATATGGCTGAATATAATGCTCTGCTTATTGGTCTCCAATTGGCTAAACAATTAGATATTGAGTATCTTAAAGTTTAAGGAGATTCCAAACTAATTGTCAACCAAGTTAGAGGTACGTATGAAGTTCGACATCAAGATCTAGTTCCATATCATGATACAGCGATGATGATGGCTACTTCCTTCAAAGGCTTCTTCATCGAACATGTATGTCGAGCGTGTAACACGAAAGCTGATGCACTCGCTAATCTTGCAGTAGTATTAGCAATTCCAGTAAGAAGGCAACAAATGATTGTTATCACTAATAGAGAGTTATTTTGTGTCGAGAATAACTTAAATATTAAAGTTAACAACTCAAACATGGAATTCAATAATTCAGTTAAAATTTATGCCATCAGTGAAGACTGGAGGACTCCTTTCATAGACTTCATGGTCCATGATATCCTACCCGAAGATCCTAAGGAGGCTGCAACAATTTGTCGACGGTCACTCAGATTTTATTATAGTCATGCTACAAAGACAATCTACCGATGAATGTTTGACGGTTTACTCCTATGATGTCTTGCGGGAGAAGAAGCAAAATAAATACTTCGAGAAGCTTATGATGGTGTTTGTGGCGCAGATCAACCTGGTCCTAAATTATAGGATTGTATTCGCCGTATGGGCTACTATTGGCCCTTGATGATATCTGATGCAGTCGAGTATGCAAGGAAGTGCCGAGCATGTCAAATCTATGCTGACTTCATCCATCAACCATCAGAATGTCTTCACCCGACGGCAACATCTTGGCCCTTTGAAGCTTGGGGCATGAATGTCATTGGTCCTATTAACCCTCTCTCGTCTCGAGGACATCGGTTCATATTGGCCATAACCGATTACTTCTCAATTGGGCTGAAGCTATACCTCTAGCTGAGGTTAAGATAATCAGCATTATCAATTTTATTAAGCATCATGTGATCTACAGATTTGGTGTTCCTCGGCGAATCATTCATGATAATAGGCCACAATTCATCAGTCAGAAGTTCACTCGATTCTGCGATGATAATAGGATCAATAATATTGCTTCTATAACTTACAATCCTGCATCTAACGGGCTGGCGGAAGCATTTAACAAGACTATCATTAAACTCCTCAAGAAGTTTGTTTTTACCAATAAACAAAACTGGAGTGAAAATCTTAGAGAATGTTTGTGGGCTTATCGTACTACTATACGTACTTCTATCGGCTGCACACCTTTCTCTTTGGTATATGGATGCGAGGCCGTCTTACCATTGGAAATCTAGATCCTTTCCCTAAGGATTGCCATTGCCAATAAACTCACAACCAAAAATAATGATCGTCTGAGACTTCAGGAGCTTGAAGCGCTTGACGAGAAACGGCTCCTAGCTCAACAACATATTGAGTTATACCAAGCTCGTCTGTCAAAAGCCTTCAACCATAAAGTCAAAGTCTGAACATTTCAGAAAGGAGAACTAGTTCTAACCGTCAGACGTCCTATGACTATGATGTACATAAGCAAAGACAAATTCAAAGCGAAGTGAGAAGGACCCTATATTGTAAGCAAAGTTTTCTCCAATGGAGCTTATCAATTGACTAGTATGGATGGTCGAGTCGCCATGATGCCTATCAATGGCAAGTTTCTCAAGAAATATTATGTTTAAAGACAAAGAGATATCAACACAGAGACTTAAAATGTAAACAAAATTCCTTTTATTACATATCACAGACGGAAGGAAATACATAAAATTAACAAGGACCAGAGCCTTCCTGATCGAAGACAAATTTTGTAAGGAGCTCGAATACATTATTGTTGGATGACACCAACAATTCACATGCAGCTTTTCTCAGAGCTTCTTCCTCAGCAGTACTCCCAGGCTCCACCAGTTTGGCTAGAATGTCCTACTTCTTTCTAGGGACAGCCGAGCTTTCTCCGACTTTTGGTTGGGTAGGCGGTGGAAGATCGTCGAAAGGAGTGTTGAGGGCGGCTTCAATCTTCGGGATGACTTATGCCTCCTTTGGCATATCTTCTGAAGACATTTGCAAAAGAAAGAAAAGGGGTGAATGATGCTCTCAGAAAAGTTCCACACTATTTATAGACAGAAAGGCCAAACATTCTGTCTCAGGAATTGAAACAACCTTTCCTCGAAAAGGCATGTTCGTTCATTCATCTCTTTTCATCTTGTGAAGAGGTCTTCATTTATTCTGTCTCGAGAACCGAAACAACATTTTCTTGAAAATGCATGCTTTCATCTCTATTTTATTTCGTGAATGGGCCTACATTTATTATCGTTTATTTATTTTTTTCGTAAATAAAGCTACAAGATAATAAAAACTCAAAATCCCTGTGGAGCCTATCCGAATCATCAATCCTGTCTTTTGAAACCCAACTTTTTTAAAAGATGTCTTTTCTTTATGATAGATTCGTATTATCACAGATATCGTCTTTTTAGACATATTATCCCGTCTTTGAGTCCTAGTTGACTTGAAGATTATCAATAAAAAAATAAATTCACGTCCACATTACCTCTGTATTCTATTTTTTATATCATCACATCAAATCAAATCATAAAGAAGAGAAAATCAATCTTTATTCTTTCTTTAAAAACATTGATACATCTTAATGGAAATCTATTACATCTCGGATTTTCATTCTAAATCTAACAAATAAAGGTCTATTACATCTTTGGATCTTCTTATTGGTGCTAGTTCCTTGTCGACTCGACCTGAAGCAGTGAGCAAGGCAACGAAATCAACTCTGGTCTTCTCTCTCAGAAAGATGAGAGGAGAACTACAGAGTGCAGCAGCTCGAAGAAAAGTTGTTTTCAATACAACTGGTGGAGAAGAGACGACCCTTCATGAGAAGTAGGAATAAGATCACCCTCGTGATACGATTCCTAATTCTGTGTCTCCACCGTCCAACTCTCATGTATAAAGGCCCTTCCTACCATCTCGAGGAAGCCCTTTTAAGCATGAAGAGTTCTGAGCTCTCTGAGGTGTGTGTCAAAGTGGTTCAACTTCATAGCATCGAAAATCACCGATACCGGTTCTGGGATTTTTTGTCAGTTGGTCCCCTACAAACATCAGAAAGAAAAAAAGAATACAATAAATGTTCTTTTCTTCTCGTAACTATTTATATACAATTGAAGCTGAAACGTTATGCGCAGAAGAAATGCCATGTGTTGTTCAGAAGCTGATATTGTCAGAACCGAGAAAGTGCGGCATATATCAAGACAGTTATAAAGCAAAGCTCACATATACCCAAAATTGAGACGTGTCAACACAGTTACGCGACAAAAGTTCAAATGTGCTAGGATTTATAAAGTTAAACTGTCTTTCATTTCATAATTGAAAAAAAAGACATACACTAAAAGGCACTATGGCCATTATGTAAAAATGACGATCTTATGTCACGTCATTTCTTCTCCCTACCATCAGCCTGGCACAAAGCAGTGCTCAACTCCTCTATATTGTGGATCCCCGAGCGAAAAATCAGATGGAGAAATCCTTCCCTCTGTTTCAGTGCACCACGATCTTCGGAAGACGATGGCCCTGTAGGAACGATATAGTAAAGCATAATACTCTAGAGGGGGGGTGAATAGAGTTGGCAGCGGAATAATGCTAATTAAAAAATGTTAGCAACACAATCACAGTATATAATCCCAGTTGAAATAATGTAAAGGCAGAGTTCAGAAAGCAAACACAAAGACAGCGATGTATACTGGTATCCCTCTGTTGAGGACTAATCCAGTCGGTAGAACTCTTGCTACCAGTTGAATCCACTATAGGAAAAACCGCAAGTTTTCTTACGAAGTCCTTGCAACTTCTACAACGCGAGCTTTGATACGAAGAACTCGTCCAACTTCAAATGTGAAGAGGTATTCTTCAATCAAGCCTTCTGATTACAATCTCTCAGAAACTTCTATACCGTACCGCACTGGCAAATCGACTAGAGGATTGTAACTGGCTTGGGATCTAAAAATGAAAGCTCTAGAAAACTCTTTGGAAGGCAGAAAGCTTTTTAGATAGAGAGAAGATTGAAAGTGAATGAGTGAATTGAAATGATCGAAATCCATCTCTATTTATAGGAATTCCAAAGGGAGAACTCTATCAGAATTCGGGCAGAACTCGATGAGCAAATCTCGGTCAAATCCGCAACTGCAGGAGGACCAAGTTCCAGAGAATTCAAAAATCAAACGGCCACCAACCGAACTCTGGCCGAACTCTGGCCGAGTTCTGTCAGGGTTAGATTAGGGTTTTAAAATAGATTTTTGGTGATTTTTGAAAACCTTTTTGAAAACCTTTTTGTAAACATTTTGATAGGTCATTTTAAAAACATTTTGAACTATTTTGGGGATAGCCTATTTGCCAGTACGACTCGGTGTACAACGTATTCCTAGACTCAAATAAAGTAAAAAATTACATTGCATAGGAAGTACAGACTCAAGTAGGCAAACAGATCTTCAGTCTTGAACGGAGTGAATATCCAATCTTGCTTATGTCCAAGAAGCTGAGATGTCCCAACTAGCTTCGTATATCCAGACAGAGTTTTGATCAATTATTAAAATCAGGTTGACCATATGACCAATGGGCCAACAATCTCCCCCATTTTGATAATTGACAAACTATGAATGATATAACATTAAGCTTGTTCAAAAAGAATCAAAACGTGAAATTGTTCATGACCTGTATTTAACTCAAAAAAAATGTTAGATCATTTTTAATTTTCTCCCCCTTTGTCACTTAGCAAAATAATTACACAAGAGAAGGCTCCCCCGCAGTAAATGCAGAAGACTCCCCCGCAATCAATACATAAGTAACAAATAGCGAGAAAACAAATAAAAGAAATATAGTATAAGAATTAGAGATATAGCATCACAGGCATGTAATGTTTCTACAAATTATCATCACAGGCATGTATTGCTTCAAAAACATAAAAAAAATCTCAGACATGCTATTTCACAGGCAGTTTAAAATGGAGAAGCAGTATAAAGAGATAGTGCTTAAACAAAATGCTGAAATAAACTGAGATGTCATAAATGAAACATCATAAACATGTCCATGAAGATAAAAAGTACTGATAGCAAACTACAAAGTACTGATAAAAAGTAAATAATAAAAACTTGGAATGTCGGAGCATTTCCAAGTATACAATAGAATATCACTAATAATCAAATCAGATCTCATCATCACTATTCTCATCAATATCATCAGCAGCGTGGCCAGCATGACCGGAAGTACCAGCACCAGAAGTACCAGCGCCAGTAGGATGAGTAGGGGCGCCAGCATAGAACTCACCAACGTAATCTCGAGGTGCACGATACTAGTCATAGGCGTTACCTGGCTGGAAGTAGACATGAACAGCCTCATCCTCACAGCGGTAACCCGAAAAAGCTGGATCTCGAGGGATGGAACCGACTGAATAACCAGTCTAAGCGAATCGAAGATCAGCCAAGGAGTTTGCCATCGCCTGATAACGGGTGACATCGCGGAACTCACGCTCGCGAGCCATGTCCGTCATCGAGACGTGTAAAGATGATAAATGCTGATGTATGCCCTCAAAAGTCATGGTATACGGCTGATGTGATGAAGATGGTGCAGTAGGAGGAGCAGGAGGTGGAGCTGAAGTAGTCCGGCTGCGACGAGAAAGCTGGAGTAACTTGGGCTCAGAGTCCTGAGTACAAGTCGATAGATCGATCTCGAATCGCTGAATGATACGAGGGAGAATCATCGCGTAAGAGAGATTTCGATCTCTAGCACGACAACGTCCCATCATCTGAATAATAGTCTTAGGGGCGGAAAAAGGAATCCCCTTGATAAGATGGTACATGGCGGACAGCTCAAGCGAAGTCACATCATCCTTGGAAGTGGATTTTGGAAGAAGAGTAGAGTAGATGATGCGATGCAATTCGTAGTTAAACAAGTTCAGGTTGTTAGCCTTGAACTTTCCAGAACGTACTCTGTCAGGTGCACAGAGTTCCGTTTTGAAACTCGTGAGTGTAGTGCCTTCGGGGAAATCGAATTCCGTGGTATCAACTAGCGGTTCACCTTCATTGGGAATCCCAAGAATCTCCGCTAGGAGGACATCATTGAACTCAATGTCTATGCCTCCAACACGTGTGCTCACGTCAAAAGTGTTAACTACGAGATTGCAATAGAACAATCTAATGGCATTAGTAGCAATTGGGAAGCACAGTTTAACAAGTAAGTGTAACCCTAATACCTCAAATAAGTGACGATGATCAGGGAATACCGTCCATTTAACCGGAGCGCCGCTACATATGGATCGGGTGGAAAAGTCACCGTACCATAATAAAGCTTGATTGAGGGTTTGAAAGAAGAACCCATCGAAAGCGCCGTCGCTCTTTTGGACCGGCAAAAACAAAGAATCCGTGTGAGGATTCGAAGAGGACCCTTCCTCACTAGGAGTGGTCTTCTTCCTCTTAGACGGATTAAATCTAGGTGCCATTGAAATAAAAAGCACTAATTTGAAAGGTGGAGAGAGAGGGAGTTATACCTCACGAAAATTGGATATGTTGTAGAGAAGAACGATCTCCGTACGATTCCAAAATTTGGAAGGATTTCACCAAGTAGATAGGGAGCAATGGGTTGGTGAATACCTAGGGTTTGGAGGAGTTTCGGGTGGCTGGAGCTGCTGTTTGAAAGTTTGGAAGCAATGGAAAAGAAGAAGCTCTCGGGTTCTGTATATATACACATACACCCTCAACCGAACTCGGGCCGAATTCTGTCAGAGCTCTGGCCGAATTCGCCTAGGGTTCTTTCAGGTTGATTTTTGCTACTTCTTTTTCATTGACTCGTTGCAAATATTTAATTCAAAGATTAGTTATTTTAGTCTTCAAATAACATAATTAATAATATTTTATGAATTAAATGTTATTATACAGTGACTGTCTCAGATTAGCTGTAGGAGTACTGTCCCAGCTGGCGGAGGTTCACCGGGGAACTCTTAAGTACCGCTTCGCTTCAACCGTAGTTGTGGTGACAGACAGACTTTTTATTAGCTTGTCTCTAACACTGTTTTTGCATAATGATATATAATCATAAAATAAAATCAATTAATATTATTGACGTCCAAAATTCCTAATTCTCGACGTAAATAATTGAAACGATCTTCCGCTAGAGGTTTAGTGAAGATGTCAGCTAATTGATTTTCAGTATCTATGTACACAAGGTTTATATCTCCATTTTGATGATGATCTCTAAGAAAATGATGTCTAATCTCGATATGTTTAGTACGAAAATGACATACAGGATTCTTAGTCAAATTAATGGTGCTCGTGTTATCACAGAAAATGGGAATATGTGTGAAAAATAAATCAAATTCTTCTAGGGTTTGTTTCATCCACAAAATCTGAGCGCAACAACGTCCTGCGGCGATATACTCAGCCTCTGTTGTTGATAAGGCTACAGAATTTTGCTTTTTACTAAACCAAGAGACTAGAGCCTTGCCTAAGAAATGACATGTACCGCTAGTACTTTTTCTATCAACCTTGCATCCAGCAAAATCTGTATCCGAATAACCAATAAGGTCAAAGGATTTAGTTTTGGGATACCACAAGCCGACAGAAGAAGTGCCCTTAAGGTATCGAAAGATACGCTTAACTGCGGTCAGATGTGATTCCTTTGGGTTAGCTTAAAAACGTGCACACAGGCAAACACTAAACATTATATTAGGACGACTAGCAGTTAAGTAAAGTAAACTACCAATCATACCTCGATACTTACGTGTGTCGACTGGCTTGCCTTGTTCGTCAGAATCAAGCTTTGTTGAAGTTGCCATCGGAGTGCCAATAGGTTTGACATTGTCCAGATCGAACTTCTTTAGCAAATCTTTTGTGTACTTGGCTTGATTAATGAACGTTCCATTGTCGGTTTGTTTGATTTACAATCCGAGAAAGAACTTTAGCTCTTCCATCATGCTCATCTCAAACTCATTCTGCATACACTTAGAAAATTCTTGACAAAGAGATTCATCAGTGGATCCAAATATGATATCATCAACATAGATTTGAATTAAAAGCAGCTTGCAATTAAAAGATTTAATAAATAGTGTAGTGTCAACCTTTTCTTTTGAAAAACCGTTGTCAAGTAGAAAAGAGCTTAGACGGTCATACCAAGCACGAGGAACTTGTTTCAAACCATATAAGGCTTTCTTCAACTTGAAAACATGGTCAGGATTTTTGAAATCCGTGAAACCCGGAGGTTGTGCTACAAAAACTTCTTCTTTTATAAAGCCATTTAGAAAAGCACTTTTTACATCCATTTGAAAAAGTTTGAAATCATGAAAACATGCAAATACACATAACATTCGAATGGATTCTAATCTCGTAACTGGGGCATAAGTCTCATCGTAGTCGATACCCTCTTTTTGATTGTATCCTTGAGCTATGAGTCGAGCCTTGTTACGAGTTACTAAACCATCCTCATTTAGTTTGTTTCGGAATACCCAACGGGTGCCAATGACCGGATGCTCAATAGGCTTGGGAACAAGTTCCTAAACTTGATTCTGTTCGAATTGGTTCAATTCCTCTTGCATGGCATCTATCCAGAAACTATCACTACATACTTCATCAATAGATTTAGGTTCTAGCTGTGAAATAAATGCAACACTAGAAACAATATCTCTACTGGATGATCGAGTACTTACTCCTTTGGTAATGTCACCAATTACCAAATCTTGTGGATGATCAGCTGTGAATTTCAACCTCTTCGGTAGACTCTGTAGGTAGCTGGTTCCTGGATCTCCTCTAGGGGGTTCAGCTAGTGCAGAGCTTGGTTCAGGTTCAGCTGATGTTGAACTTGATGTAGGCAGATCTTCATCACTATCATCGTGAGTCATTTGGTTCATTTCATCAAAAGTGACGTTGATTGATTCTTCGATGATCATGGTACGTTTGTTGAAGACTCTGTACCCTTTGCTCTTGGCCGCATAACCTAGAAATATACCTTCATCGGCCTTTTCGTCAAACTTTCCCAAGTTGTCTTTAGTATTAAGAATAAAGCACTTACAGCCAAAAATCTTAAAGTATGAAACTGAAGGAATTCTATCAAACCATAACTCAAATGGAGTCTTCTTCGATTTGGGTCGAATTAGAACTCTATTGAGCACAAAGCAAGCTGTATTGACAGCTTCAGCCCAGAAGTATTTGGGTAGGCTAAATTGATTTAACATTACTCTGGCCATTTCGGTTAGAGTTCTGTTCTTACGTTCCACAACTCCATTTTGTTGTAGAGTTCTAGGGCAGGAGAACTCATGAATAAAACCGTATGTGTCACAAAATTGCTCAAAATCAGCATTCTCGAATTCGCCACCATGATCGCTTCTAATGCGAGTGATCATGTAACCTTTTTTATTCTGTACTTTCTTGCAAATGGCGACAAATTCTGATAATGCATCATTTTTGCGTGTCAAAAAATATACCCACGTGTATCTAGAGAAATCATCTACAATTACAAATGCATATAATTTACCTCCGAGGCTAGCAACTCTGCTAGGGCCGAATAAATCTATGTGTAGCAATTGTAGAGGTCTAGTAGTACATACTGCGTTTACAGACTTGAATGTGGATCTGGTAGCCTTGTTCTTTTCACATTGGCTGCATACCGAATCCTTCTTGAATGTTATGTTTGGTAAACCGCGTACTAACTTCTTTGTGGATAATCTTGAAATTGTATCCATGTTTGCATGACCGAGTCTCATGTGCCATAGATGACTCTCACCACTTTTGGCTATTAAGCATTTACCTGAAATGTTAGCTTCTTCCAGCAGATAGAAAACATATATATTGTCTTCCCTGATTCCTTCAAAGATAGTACTACCAGTTGAGCTATCAACTATAGTACATTTGTCTTTGCCAAAGTTGATACCATAACCATGATCAGCTAGATGACTTATGCTGAGCAGATTATGTTTCAACTCGGTAACCAGACAGACATCTTTAATCACGGGATAGGGAGACTTACCAACATCACCGATACCAATAATATACCCTTTCAAATTATTACCGAAGGAAACATAACCTTCCTTCTTTTTCTTCGACAGTGTTGCAAATAGGGTAGCGTCACCGGTCATATGCCGTGAGCAACCGCTGTCGAGGATCCATTTGCTTCTAGCATGTGAAGGGTGTTCCACCTACAAAATAGTTTGCAGATGAAACCTTTGGTACCCATTTCTTATAGGGTCCTGAATTGTTAGCTTTAGGTATCCAAGCATAAACATTTAAATCTACAAGCTTTCTCATTCTACATGCAGATGATATATGACCAATGAGGCCACAATAATGACATTGTGCATGTCGAGTGTTGAAAGCTGAGTGGTGTGCATGGTTGGTAGGTTTGGGTTTTCTAGTATAGAAGAATGCATACCTATGATCATGTTTGGGCTTAACCTTTTGGGGTAAAGGTTTTATATGGTTTGGTCTGACAGTGTTTGGCTTGGGAATGTTCCGAATTCTCGGTAAGTGACACGTGTTAGGATAGGAAGCAGCAGGCTCAGGCTGTTTTCCTAACCTAATTTCCAACCTTTTGGAAGTGTCATATAACTTAGTATAATCAGAAGTGAGTGATTCCATTCTGATTTGTGCAGATTGAAGACTTTTCTTTTCTCTAGAAAGATCTTCTCTCAATTGGTCTATAATCTTGTCTTTCTCTTCGGATGACTGTTTAGTCTCGTGTAATAAGAGCTTTATAGAGGAAAGCTCACCAGACTCACTAACATTAGCTCTAATCTCAGCTAGTAGGTCGGTAAGTCTTCCTATTTCTTCTTTGTACTCTTTGAGTACCTTCTTAGCGGTCTGATATTTACTACGCAGTTTCCTGTAGTCAAGCATCAGGTCACTGAAGGCATCTCCTAATTGCTCAAAGGTGAAGTCATCATATGTTTCTACAGGTTCAGTAGGTACCTGATCGATTGCCATGAAGCAGATGTTTGCAGCGTCCTCTGAATGTTCATCTTCTGAGTCGCTAGCTTCACTCTCATGCCATATGCTGGTGTTGGCATATTTCCGAGACGTTGATCTTTTCAGGTTGCCTTTTTTATACCTGTTGTTCTTCTTGCTCGATGATGAGTTGATGGGACAGTCCTTCTTCATATGTCCCTTCTTCTTACAGCCATAGCAGACAGTATCTTCTTGATACCAGTTATTGCTGTTGTTCTCTTTGACTCTCTTCTCATGTCTCATGAATCTTTTGAACTTCCATGCTAGGAGAGCTTGATCTTCAGCGTCAGATCCACTGCTGTCTGAGTCATCTTCAGCAGCTTTTCTGTGCTGAGCCTTGAGGGCGATAGTCTTCTCCTTTGGAGCAGGCTCTTCAAAATCTTGTAGCTCCAATTCATGAGTGAGTAGTTTACCCATGAGTACTTCAAGTGACATTGTGGTGAGGTCGTTTCCTTCAATGATAGCTGTAGCCTTTGGAATCCAGTTCTTGGTGAGAGCTCGCAGGAGTTTGTGAATCTTTTCGTGGTTACTGTAATCTTTGCCTAAGGAGGACAAAGGGTTTACAATATCCAAGAACCTCTCGAACATTTGTGTGACTGTTTCATTTGGCTTCATTTTGAACGCCTCGTACTCTTGAGTAAGTCTGCTGACTTTTGACTCCTTGACTTGAGTCGTGCCTTCATGTGTAACTTCGAGAAGCTTCCACACACCATTTGCCGTTGTGCATGTAGATACCCTGTTAAATTTTGTTCTGTCTAAGGCACAAAAAAGAGCATTAATGGCACGTGCGTCAAGACTGGCCTTTTTTTTTTCTTCCTCTGTATAACTGCTTTGGGGTTTTTCAACCAAAACTCCCTCGACATTTATACGAGGTGGCTTCTGATAGCCATCAAGAACAATAGCCCATAAGTCAAAATCAAAATATTTCAAGAAGAAACTCATCCGTGTTTTCCAATAAGTGTAGTTAGTACCATCAAACAGTGGGGGTCTGTTTGTGGCCTGACCTTCACTTGTGAATTTCATAGTAGTCATGTGATGTGTTGTGATCTAATAAATAATGAATAAATAATAGCACTGTTACCTCGCTTTACCTGTAACACCCGCTCTGATACCAATTGTAGGAACAATATAGTAAAGCGTAATACTCTAGAGGGGGGTGAATAGAGTTGGCAGCGGAATAATGCTAATTAAAAAATGTTAGCAACACAATCACAGTATATAATCACAGTTGAAATAATATAAAGGCAGAGTTCAGAAAGCAAACGCAAAGACAGCGATATATACTGGTATCCCTCTGTTGAGGACTAATCCAGTCGGTAGAACTCTTGCTACCAGTTGAATCCACTATAGGAAAAACCGCAAGTTTTCTTACGAAGTCCTTGCAACTTCTACAACGCGAGCTTTGATACGAAGAACTCGTCCAACTTCAAATATGAAGAGGTATTCTTCAATCAAGCCTTCTGATTACAATCTCTCAGAAACTTCTATACCGTACCGCACTGGCAAATCGACTAGAGGATTGTAACTGGCTTGGGATCTGAAAATGAAAGCTCTAGAAAACTCTTTGGAAGGCAGAAAACTTTTTAGATAGAGAGAAGATTGAAAGTGAATGAGTGAATTGAAATGATCGAAATCCATCTCTATTTATAGGAATTCCAAAGGGAGAACTCTGTCAGAATTCGGGCAGAATTCGGGCAGAACTCGATGAGCAGATCTCGGTCAAATCCGTAACTGCAGGAGGACCAAGTTCCAGAGAATTCAAAAATCAAACGGCCACCAACCGAACTTTGGCCAAACTCTGGCCGAACTCTGGCCGAGTTCTGTCAGGGTTAGTTAGGGTTTTAAAATAGATTTTTGGTGATTTTTGAAAACCTTTTTGAAAACCTTTTTGTAAACATTTTGATAGGTCATTTTAAAAACATTTTGAACTATTTTGGGGATAGCCTATTTGCCAGTACGACTCGGTGTACAACGTATTCCTAGACTCAAATAAAGTGAAAAATTATATTGCATAGGAAGTACAGACTCAAGTAGGCAAACAGATCTTCAGTCTTGAACGGAGTGAATATCCAATCTTGCTTATGTCCAAGAAGCTGAGATGTCCCAACTAGCTTCGTATATCCAGACAGAGTTTTGATCAATTATTAAAATCAGGTTGACCATATGACCAATGGGCCAACAGGCCCACCTTAGGAACGAGCAAAAATAGCTGGGGTTAGGCCAAAACAGTTCAGAAAGTTCTCCGCCCTCAGAGACGGGTCGATTTCCAGCAGATATGTCGTAGGCACAAAATTTGACTTCTCGCTATTGACAGTCAGGTTTGCCTTCTTGGGTGCCATGAGAGAGAATGAGGATAGAGGATTTCAACCTCATGCCTATATATACAATGAAGGTCGGCTCCCGCCGACTCTTCGTCTTTCCAATAAATGGGCGCGTATCACTTAACGAGGGAGAAAGAAAAAAAGCGTTTCGAAAAAGAGCGCCCCATAAATAGGTTCATCGTTGGGAATGAACCGAGTATTTAATGCTCTATTCAATCAGGTTGTGCGACACTCACATTGTACCGCACTCAGCATGCACGACCATGAGGTTGCGCAACAATTATATTATGTCGCATCTTGCTGCGCAATGCGTCAAAATTGTGCCCAAAATACAACACAAATTTCGAAGCGTCGTACAACATGGGTCGACAGTAACCAAACCAAGAAAGGAAGGCACAAGTTATGAGTTGCGCCCCACCCTAAAAAGAGTGGGTGAACGATATCAGGAGCCGGCCAAACCCTAAATGAGGTGATCGATGATCGGATCTATGATCCAGTGCTTACCTTCCACGGCCGGGTTGACAGTCTCTTGTTTTGACGAAGATAGAATGTATTGATACACACGTCATTGTATTTTTGTCACAACCCGCACTCGGATATACTGGTACGAATATGTGGGCCACGCCCAGCCTACACCGCAGTATCGGCGGTAGAGCGCTGTCAAGAACCCTATGCTAACTATAACATCTAAAGATCCATAACTAGAAATGTACTCATGTCACATCACAAAAACTAAGGAAGATAAGACAAGAAATAATAAGTATAGTATTAGAACAACTAGAATCTACAATGATCATATGAGACAAGAACATAACAGAGGAAAACAATAACAAAACTAATAACTACCAGACCTAGAACTCCTGAGAGACAACTCACGGTGAAGAATACCGAGAACCACCCCTGCTAGCAACATCATGCAGTCCAATACTGAGGGCACAACTACTCCTAAAATTTTGTCAACATATCCAGTCATGATGGAACGAGCACAAATCTCAAATAACAGTTCTAATTAGACGATATTGAAAATGTAGTAGTAAATAGAGAGAATATACAAGAAATCATGAAATGTACATGTGAGTATCATGGCAAGGTAAGCTGTAAATCTAGAGCTAGAATAAGGCAAGTAAAACTGAGCATGGCATGTACAAGAATCAAGAATCATCTATCTAGGTGTGTGAGTACTAGTTTCAACATGTGGCCGGCTTGGGTCTGCACAAGGTCTAATGATCCGGCCAATCATACGTGGAGTGTAGGATTGGCTATTCAACAAGGTCTACAAGAATAAACAAGGTGGATAATGACCACACATCTACACTAATACTCTCCGTCCCCGAATAGTATAGTGGATCCAACCATGACACATTGTGACACGCGATTCTCCGAGAGGGTAGCTAGCCTTCGCAGGAATCGTGTCTATACAATGCACAAGGAACAAGAAATACTTGCACAAGATATACCAAGGAAAGCGAGGAATAATATCTCATGACGGGATCCAAATAAATACCAATCCGTGTGAACAATGTGTCAAGAGAACAAGGATATCTACACTAAATATAAGAAACATAGACAATATCATAAAACAGAAATATTATCAGAGAATGTACTCACCTGCGATCTGGTGTAATATGTCAACTGAGTCCTAGAACAGTGCCTCGAGGACCTATAGGTGGAAATACTGTATCAATATAAGGGTTTGGAAGTAAAATCAAGTCATACTAAGTCAAACTAGGTCAATCTAAGTCAAGGGTTGACTTACAGTTGACTTTTGGTCAACTGGTCAACTCTGGTCAACCCTAGGTTGACTCTAGGTCAAACTTGACTAACGTTGACTAACAGTTGACTTTGGATCAACTGGTCAACTTCGGTCAAGTTTTGGTCAATTTTAGGCTACGGTTGACTTTTGGTCAAAATAGTCAATTGTGGTCAACCAAGGTCAAAACTAGTCTAACCTAGGTAAAATGTTGACTCTTACTTCGACGTTCAGTCAAAGTAGTCAACCATGGTCAAACTGGGTCAAAGCTAGTCTCTATAAACATCCACAGGGTTAACACATTCAATTTCAGTGGTTGTAAAATCACTGGAATCGATGGATCTCAAAATACAACAAAAGGAGAGATTATAATAATAGGATAAAAACCTACAGATGTTATCGGATGGTGAAACAACCTTTACCAACGTGTCCAGAATGGTCGAAATAGCTAGAATAGCCTGTCCGTAAGTCCAATTTGGACACATGGGCAGAAAGGTAATTTTGGGTCAAAATGGTGTCCGTGTCGGACCCACTTTGTACCGAAAAATGTACCAGAATAAAAGTGTACTAAACCTAACAAATTATATGTCCACGAATCCAGAATGAAGATATGAACCCAACGGTATATCCAGAATTGGATTCCGTTGACCCGATCTCATATTGGTCCGTTGACCAGGATATTAAAATTCTGATTTGCACGGAAAAATGTGTCAGAGCTAATGTCTTCAAAATTCAGCAAATTATATGTCAACAAGTCCAGAATGACGATACGAACTCAACGGTATGTCCAAAATTGGATTCCGATAAGCCGATCTCAAAATGACCCGTTGACTCGGATATTGGTATCCGACTTGCACCGAAATGCGTACCGAAACCAATGTCTACTAAAACCTAGCAAATTATATGTCAACGAGTCCAAAATGACGATACGAACTCAACGGTATATCCGAAATTGGATTCCGATGAGCCGATCTCAAAATGACCCCGTTGAACCGGACTGTGGGGCCCGCTTTGCACCGAAATGCGTGCAAGGGCCCACGTCCTCTAAATCTAAACTTTATAAGAAAATAGTCCAAAACGATGCCATGAGTCTACTGGTGGTGTCAGAAATTGAATCCGGAGTCCTGGGTTCAAAAATAAAATTTTACAAGTTGGAAATTACGAATTCGGACGGTCAACTTTGGCGTCGAATCCAACCAATCAAACGTGCTCACAATGAAACGAAACTGGAGGTGTTGGAAGAGGGTTATACCAGCTTCACATATGAACTGGTAGCACGTCAGACGGAGCTACGATGGAGGAGATACAAACCGACGAAGTTGGCTCCGTAAAACTGTCTAAAAATTATACAATTTAAACGGTCAACTTGGTGGCCGGTTTTGATGTGTCAAACGATGAAATTAACGGACGAAAATTGAGAAGAGTGAAGGTGGATATGCCGAGATTGTGACGGAGCAAAGAAATCACCGATCCAACGGTCGAATTATCCAGAAAATTGGTGCGAAGTTGCTGCATCGAAGTACGAATTCTGAAAATTTCCCCGCGCGCGTCGACGGAACTCCGTGCAAAATGCACGAATCGGGCGTTTCTCGCGCCGGGGAAGAGGCAGCGCGCCAATGGGGGCCTGCCCGAGGGTGCGCCCGGCCAAGGGGGGCCGACCACGGCGGCGGCGGCCGGCGGCAGCGCCGTACGACGGCGGCCCGCGCACGTACGCACTGTGCACGCTGCTGCTACGGCTGCTACGCTGCGGCTTGCTGCGCTGTGGTGGCGCGCCGGCCACGGGGTGGCGCATGGCGGCTAGCAGGTGGGGGAGGTGGTGAGAGTGGTGGTAGCGGTTGTAGATGATGGTGATGGTTAAGAGTGGTGGTTGTGGATGATGGAGGTGGTGGTTTGCTTAATGATAACGAAGAAGGAGAAGAAGAAATATGAAGAAGAAAAAAATGAAGGAGTTGAGGGGGGGTTGTGCTGCTCGTACACATGAAGAGGGGGTGCTGATGATGTGAAGAGGGAGAGAGAGGGATGTATGTATAATATATGTGTGAGTGTAGATATTAATGTAGAAGAGAGAGAAGAAGAAGATTTAATTTTGTGTGTGAGTAAATAAATGAGAGAGGAAGAGTGAGAATGAGCGAGAAAATAGAGAGAGAGAGAGAAAGGGGTGTCGGCCACATGGGGGGGTTGTATGTGTAGGTGTAAAGTGAGAAAGTGGAGTGTAGGTAAAGTGAGAGTGTTATATATATATATATATATATATATATATATATATATATATATATATATATATATATATATATATATATATATATATATATAATAGAGAGAGAAAATAAGATATTTGTAGGGAGATATTTAAAAATAGAGAAAAGTGGAAATTTATGTGGGGTGTATGATTGGTCACGAGAGGACAACATGGAGCTTGGGTTCGGGTTCGGTCGAGCCGGGTCGGGTCAAAATCGGACATGGTGCAATATTTGAATTAAAATAGGTATTTATGATTATGGGAAAATAAGTAGCATGTGGGGACTCAAAAAAATGGGACACAAGTGTCATGCGGGTAGTAGACTTCGTGTGGGTCATGTCCATATTTGGGATCGACTAGGTTGGATTGATGTCGGGTCCCAAAATTAAATTGGAAGTTAAATCAGGTTTTACGGTAGATAATTAATTGGCCTAAATTGATCCAAAAGTTGTGCGAAGGAAATGAAGCACAAAATGGAGTGTCTGAGTGGGACACGAAGGTCATGGGTGAAGAGCGTCTCGAGTAGATCAGGCATGACAAATTGGTTTCAAGAAAAAGACTAGTCTGGTGCTCCTAGATTAAAAGTCATGGTAACGTGCTTATGAGGATCAAGAAAAAGAGTGGGAAATCAATTAATAATTAAATGGTCTAAATTGACCCGAACTTGTGTGAGCAAAAAGAGTACAAGGGAACAAGTTCGAGTGGGACACGATATATCAATATGAAGATAATTTCGTCTACTACAAACTTCAAGAAGAAAGTTTCCAGAGACTAGCATCCCTGATGCTCTAGAAATCCAAGTCACGGTAAAGAGCATTAAATCAAATAATAATCAAATAATAATATTTATCCAAAATAATTAATTTATAAAATTGAAAAAAATAAGCCCTAAATTCAGGGAGCTTACATTTTTACAAGATGAAGCACGAGATGAAGGCTCGACGAAGCCCTTTTTTTTCTTAACATCGAATCTCTTGGGCGCCATTAGGGTTTGTCGAAGAAACTTCTGAATCGGGAAGAAGAAGAGACAGAGTGGTCAAAGGAGATCATGAAGACACTACTAGAATAAGTCAATTTAGCGACGTAATTAGTGACGCTGGACAAAAACATCGCTAAATTTTAATAAATTAGCGACATAACAGCAGGACGTCGCAAGACGTCACTATCATCGATGTTCGACGACGTATGGCGACTACGTATTTTATTAAAAAAAAATGTACGTCACGGATATGTCGGTGAACGTCGCTAATATCACTAATATTAGCTACGCTTACCGACGTATTGACTAAGACGTTGTTAATATCACTAAAGTTAGCGACGCTTAGCGACGTCTTTAACCGACGTCGCTAAGTTTTTACTATAACGATTCAGAATTTTCATTTCCCCTATTCCCGACCCATATCTCTCTTTCTCTCTCAAATTTCATTTCGAAGGAGTTCTCCTCCGCTGCCTCTTCCGTCGTCGAGAGCCTCTGCCCCTCCGCCGCCTGCCCGCTCCTCCGCCCCTCTTCCGTCGTCGAGAGCCGTCCCTTCCTCTGCCGTCCCCCTCCTCTGAAGGTAAACCCTAACCCTAGCTTTTCTCTTTTTGTACTTTGCTGTGCCCACACACTACTATGCTGCCATCGCTGGCCCGTGCACGATGGTCGTTCCTGGTGGTGGGAGTGGTGGGGGTGGGGGTCGGAGGGATGCAGGGCAGCGGAGGGGCCAGGGGGGAGAAATATTTTACATGCTAACATGCGGAAATATACTACTATATAAGAAGGCCCTAGATTTTCCTGGAAGAATCAAAATTATTGTGGAAATGTCAAAAAATATATTTAGGGATAATTATAAAGGAATAAGAGGCCTCACACTGCTAATAAACCTGGTAGTCATTTGAGAAGACACAAATGTTTATTCATGGGGATAAGTCACTCTTAGAGGATGCCCAATTATAAGAAGAACGAGTCACTTAAGGACCACCAAGTGTTCTTTCAACAAGGGGTTGAGTCGCTTATAAGAAATCATATACTTATTTGCGAGGGGTGAACTATCATGGGAAACCATATAATTTGCAAGAGGATGAGCACTATTGGAATTAAGATTGTGATATCTAGGGATGTTGTTCATTAATCTTGTCATCGTGTACAATGCTTTATTTGAATCTTCAAAGCATTCTTGTTGTGGCAAATACATTGAATAATATCTAGATATTTGTGTATGTCTTGAATGGTCTCTTCTTTTAGTTTTTGGTCCATTTTAATAAAATTCGATAACTAATATTTTGGGGAACAAAAAAAATTAGAAGACCATAATGGAATAGGAGGGCGTGGGATTAGAATCGAGATCAACTGGTGTATTTTTAATTTAATTTTTTAGAGTGAGGAGGTAACTGTTAAAACTATCTTCAATCTTCGTCTATGGAGTAGGCCACTATGAATGAACCATGTTAGATCTTTGTATTTATTTTCTCTCTATTTTCATTCATTTATGTGTTCATTCTAACATACCCTTATTAATTTGATGCATTCTAGCTATGATAAACATTAAGTTTGCTTAGTCGTTCATATTTTTATGAGCTTTTTGAGGATAAAACTTGAGGGGTTTATTCTACAATTTAGTAATATTTTTTTCCCACTGTTAATGCTAATTAAAATTATTGGTGAGCGCTGCTCACGTCTAGATGGACATTTGTTGGTCATTTACCATCTGTGCACAGGCAACAGAGCAAACCCTTATCAAAGATTGGAAAAAGAAGAAAGAACAAAAAAGATGCAGTCAACATAAACCTCATGTCCTATCTCAAAGCTAGCCAAATCCATGGAGACAGAAACCCCCTCTTGCTTAGCGATCTTAATAGCCGTTTTAATATGTTCCAAATTGAAATATGCATATCTCACTACTAGCTACTGCACATGTCAGATATACCAACTCTATAATCAACTTCTATGGCACCGCTACAACTTACGCAAAAGAAACACAATTCCAGCAATCTGTCCAAGAATACTTGGCCTGATATAAAACCCATCTAAACTAATTTATTTATGTTGGCAAGAGTTGCTCAAGCTACATGATTGGCCATGATTAGCTTCAAATAGAAATTAATATTCTTCTTTTTGTAAAGTGTTTTGTTGTCTTTGCATGAAGCTTGTTCCTTCATGTGCCAAATGATAAACTTACGTAACCCAAGCTCAACTTGCTGAACGATTGTCAAAACAATATTAAATTTTCAAGCTAAACTTGAAGCTAGTCATGCACCACTCACTTTGCTTACAGCTATAACTGGAAAAATAGTAAAGAAATTACCTTTGAATCTTTAAGATCTCTCTTCAGTTCATTGGCCTGAAAATGATAACATAAGCAGATAATATGAAATAAGTGTATTCCCATGGCTAGCCTGGCATCCATAAATCTTACCGGAACTGCTGGAGCGATCGCTCGACGAACTCGTACCGGAATTTGATACTCACTAGTGCCCACCAAATGATACTCACTAGTGCTCACCAATGATCACCACTGAGACGGCCAATTCATTTGTGAGTAATAGTGAAGAAGTGTCAATGAGTGAAAAGTCACCAATAATCTCAGTTTCTCTAAACTGTCACTCTCTACTGACCTCTATCTAAATTTGGCAAGGTATTGACCCAGTTGTCCTAGTGTGACCTAGAAATGACTTGGAGATCTAGAATTGACCTAGTATATCATGTTTATGATTCCAAAACACCAATTGACATTAATATTCTATATTTAGGTCTTCGAGGTACCGTATCGGATATTGTTGATATTTCACACTACCAAAATAAGTCAAATCAACGACAAAATAAGTCAATCCTAGAGTGTATAGAGTAAGCCTTCCTACTTCTTTCCTTCTCATTCGGGTCATTCAGTCGACTATTCCGCATCATAGGATATCTACCTCAACCTCACCCTAGAGAAGTGTGGAAATATTAATGTTAACCAAGGTTCACAGTAAAGAGAGGGAAAGAAACTACATAGGATACATCATATCTATTATCACTTGTTGTATCATGATTACTTTTACAAGTGTTTAAACGATGTACATGTGTCTATCTTACAGAATTATCCTCAAATGGATATAGAGCTGAATTACTATCTGCGGAATCGTTCGTGGATGTACAACCGTCATCCTGATGACATGTACGGTGTGCGGGATGAATTCATAGAGGGTGTACACCAGTTCCTGCAGTTTGCCAAGGCGTTCCCTCAGTACATGAACAGTACCAAAATTAAGTGTCCGTGTATGAGATGTCGCAACTTGAAATATCATCCAGAAGTGGATGTCACGTTTCATTTATACTTGAAGGGTTTCACGCCGAATTACTATCAGTGGAGCGAGCACGGAGAACTTGTGTCTTTAGAATCGGAGTACGAGCCTTATGTGGATGTCCACAACAACGCTCCTTACGACGATGGGTTGGTGAACATGGTTTTTGACGCGGCCGGGCCTAGTTTCGATCCGGATGATCATGATGCACCTGAGGAGGCACCGAACCCCGATGCTGCACAGTTCATGGAGTTGCTGGAGAATGCAAGGACTCCATTATATCCTGGTTGTGAGGATCATTCACCGTTGGAGGTGGTTACAAGATTGTTGAGCATCAAGTCTGATTTTAACATGTCGCAAGATTGCTACAACCGTCTTATGGAGTTGCTTATAGAAATATTGCCTGAGGGTGCGAAGTTGCCTAAAGACTTCTACCGGTCTAAGAGGATGGTTAGATTGCTCTGGATGGGATACGAAAAAATTGATGCCTGTCGTAACGAGTGCATGTTGTACTACAAAGACGACAAGGATGAAGATGTCTGCAGATTTTGTGGTGTCGATCGCTACAAGGCATGTGATAGAGGAAAGTCTGTCAGTGCCAGGAAGCCTATCTCTTTGATGCACTACTTGCCGTTGACGCCGCGGTTGCAGCGGTTGTTTATGGTGAAGGAAACTGCAGAAAACATGAGTTGGCATAAGCAGGAACATACCGAAGGAGTGTTGGATCACCCATCTATTGGAGAAGCATGGAAGCACTTTGATCGAGAGTATCCAGATTTTGCTTTTGATCCGCGTAATGTCAGATTGGGTCTCTGCTCCGACGGTTTTATCCCATTCGAACTTTCGGGATCCCAGTATTAGTGTTGGCCTGTGATCGTCACCCCGTACAATCTACCGCCTTGGATGTGCATGAAGACTCCGTATATGTTCCTCACTGTTATTATCCCAGGTCCGAACAATCTGAAAAGGAACATCGATGTATATTTACAGCCGTTGATTGATGAGTTGAATCAGCTGTGGGAAGTAGGTTCCAACACGTACGACGTATCTAGAAAACAAAATTTTCAGATGCGGGCAGCACTTATGTGGACCATCAACGACTTTTTGGCCTATGGAATATTATCTGGATGGAGCACGCATGGTCATCTTTCATGTCTGTATTGCATGGACATCACTAAGGCTTTCCGTTTGAAATATGGAGACAAATCGTACTTCTTCGATTGTCATTGACAATTCCTGCCGAAGGATTATCCGTACCGGAGGAACAAGAATACTTTTCGTGCTGGCGTTGTGGAGAAGGCTAATCCCCCGCCAAGGTGGCCCGGATACACGATATGGAAAGAGGTAAAAAATTTTCCAAGAGCTATTGAGCAGCCTGCTATGGGCTACAAGTGTGACGGATTTGGTCGCACTCATAACTGGACGAAGAGGAGTATATTCTGGGATCTTCCATATTGGAGCACCAATCTGATTAGACATAACCTTGATGTCATGCA
Organism: Iris pallida; assembly: GCA_029216955.1. Lineage (NCBI taxonomy): Eukaryota > Viridiplantae > Streptophyta > Magnoliopsida > Asparagales > Iridaceae > Iris > Iris pallida. Next base: position 4,837,148 of record JANAVB010016800.1, on the reverse strand, counting down.
TATCGAGAAGAATGTGTTTGACAACATAATTAATACTGTAATGGACGTAAAGGGGAAGACGAAAGACAATCCAAAGGCTAGATTGGACTTGGAAGAAATATGTAGACGTCCTACATTGCATTTGATAGAGGACAGAAATAAAAAGTTGAAGCAGCCTAAGGCAATTTTCTCACTAGAGAAGGAGGATAAAGTGAGGCTTTGTAGGTGGATTCAAGGTCTGAAATTTCCAGATGGGTATGTTTCGAACTTGAGAAGATGCGTCGACCTCAAGGAGAACAAACTGACAGGTATGAAGAGCCATGATTGTCACGTATTCATGGAGCGGTTAATTCCGATTGCATTTCGGGAATTCTTACCGCAGGCAGTTTGGGATCCATTGATAGAGCTTAGCATATTCTTCAGGGACCTTTGTTCTAAGAAATTGCTCGTTGATCGTCTAGAAAAGCAAGAAAAGGACATTGCGGTAACACTGTACAAGCTAGAGAGGGTGTTCCCTCCTGGATTCTTCGACTTTATGGAGCATTTTCTGATTCATCTTTCCTACGAGGCACGTGTTGGTGGATCCGTCGAATATCGATGGATGTACCCGTTCGAGCGATATTTGAATCACCTAAAAAGAAAGGTAAAAAATAAGGCTCGGGTTGAGGGTTCTATTTGTGAAGCCTATATTCTCGAGGAGATTACAAATTTCTGCTCCTCCTATTTCAAACCTCATGTTGCTACGAATAGAACGAGGGCTCCGAGAAACGACGACGGATATCAAGAAATTAATGATGGAATACTGAAATTATTCAATGCGTCCGGAAAGCCTTCGGGGAAAATGAAGAAGAGATATTTGAATGACGAAGAGCTAAGGGCTGTTCAGTTGTATGTATTACTCAATTGCGACGAGAATGAAGTGGAGAAGCTAGAGGGGTAAGTAACTCAGGATGATGAGTTTACGTTATCTCAATGTAATAGTATAAGCTAATATTAGAGTACTAATCGGCGGTTGCTTCGTTGTTTTCCAGCACATATAATGATGAGTTGAGGCTGGTTAGACCCTACCTAATAGACGAAGCATTATAACAAGAAATGAGACGTATTTTTCCTTCTTGGTTGAGCGAATATGTAAGTAGCTCGATAATTATTGGCCTCTTCTAATGCAACTGCGCAATAAATAACTTATTATCTCTTCTTTGATATTCAGGTCGATCGTCTAATTTTACCCGAGATTGAATTAATTAGAACTCTTGCCAAGGGACCAATTACTTTTGTTAAAATATGGCCAAGTTACTGTGTCAATGGATTTCGGTTCAAGTCGACAAATGCTCCGATCAGAGACAGCTTCCTGGATCTTGATTCCACGAAAAACAGTTGTTTGTGTATCAAGTCTTCGAACTACAAAGACGTCGATCCAGGAAATGATTTCTTTGGTATCTTGCGAGAGATTGTGGAGTTGTCATATAATAATGGCAGAGAACCTGCAAAGATCGTGTTGTTCAAGTGTGAATGGTTCGATCCGATTGAAAATCAAGGTTGGAAAATTGACAAGCATGGTCTTGTGGATATAAACTACACGCGTAGATATCAAGGCTACGAACCGTTTGTCCTAGCAACTCAGGCTCAGCTCGTGTACTTCACAGCTTATCCGAGACGGGGAGCAACGAAGTTTGACTGGTGGGCAGTATGCAAGACTAAAGCTAGAGATACTTTTGATGTTGACGAAAAAGCTTACCAGGAGGACGAGCTACCTTTTGTAACCAATATTGTCGATGTGGACTCCACGGAAGTTACGTATTACACGACATATAATATAGAAGATGTAGAATTATCCGAAGAGGAAGACGAAGCCGACGAAGGCGAAGATAAAAGTGAAGATGAGGAGGAAGAGGAAGATGAGGTCGAGGAAGACGAACAAGATGATTATTCTAAAGATGATTGAGAGAGATATACTTATCTGAACTTAGATGTTTTTTCTAGAATATATTATCTGGACTTAGATGTTTATTGTAGAATGTATCATCATATGTTGTCTTGGTTATTATCTTGTCTTTGTTGTACTTTCATATTTCTAGTCTCTATTATTTGTTGTATTATCATATGCTGTTATCAGGTATGGCAGGTCATCGCGGATTATTCCGAGGGGGACGACGAGGTCATGATCCTCCGGTACTTCCTATAGGTACTGCTAGAGGACGGAGTTTTCCTTTGGTACCTCCTAATGGTATCGGCTCTGGATCCTCGTCGTCGATTACTCCTCCATATCGGACAGTAGCTGGGCCTACTGGGACGACGTCACGTGGCATATCTCCTGGGATGAGTAGTTCCATGCCTGTCGAGAGTGCTCGCCCGTCTAGCGTTTCTGCTGCTGATACGACGATGGAGACGGATGAGCAGATGGCGGAGGCTGCACCGACGGCCGAGGCGACTGCGCCGACGGCCGACCAGCATCATGCAGATGATGCGTGCGCACCTCCGGAGGTGAGGAGGACGTAGATCTGGGCCGACGGTACAAAGTAGGTGTTTTGGTTTATAATTTTTTTTTCTATTTTTATCATAAATTAACTTTTTTCATGAATATAATATGTCTGTATAGATATCGTCCCCCAGAGGTACAGAGACGTCTAGGCCACATGCTGAGGCATAATTATGGTGGTGCTTGGATTAACTACTCTGATGCTCCGGACGAGAGGAAGGCCTTCTGGTTTGCGCGTTTCAAGGTTAAAATATATTTGCTTTTAACATGAATCATATAATTTTTGTATATTATATATAAATGATAAATATTTGGTTTGCGCTCTTTTAGGATATGTTTTTCTATCCACCGTACCGGGCCGAGCTTATCGAGGAGATGTTTCCTGCCGCCGCTGCCAAGCTGATCCACAACGCTATTAATGATCAGAAGGATCGTGATCGTGCCGGAAAGCCGATCCAAGGTTGGATTATCCCTGATCAGTGGAATGCGATGAAGGCTCGATTCGATGAGCCAAGGTACAAGAAGAAGTCGGAGAAGGCCAAGGCGGCTAGGCAACATGCCTCGAAATGGTACGGTGGGTCGATTCCGATGACGGAACATTTTCGTCGTCTGGTATGTCTTTCTCTTTTAAAAATATTATTTTAATACAAAACCGATAAATTATTACTAAGATAATATATTTAATTACAGGTAAGGAAGGTCGGTAACGCCGACATGGTGACCGTCTTCTTGGCCACCCATCGGAAGGGCGAAGACCTTATTGACGAGAGGGCCGAGCAGACCTATGTAAGTATTACAATATGTTATCTTAATTTAATACTTCGTGTCAATTTTAGTATAACTTAGTAAATATGATGCAAATAAATATTCATGTAGTTATTAATAATAAGTACATTAATTAGAAATTAAAAATTATAGAGTACTATCCATACTTTCTAGGCCGAGTATCAGAGGCTGCGGGAACGGGCGGCTGCTAGTGCACTTGATGCAGGAGAGGCCGGCACTTCCTCGCAGCGCACTCAAGCTCCGTCGGCGGACGAGCTGTGGATGACCGTCGCTGGTGGACTCCGTAGGGGTACGTACTACGGTACAGAATCCTATGGCGCCCTAGTTGTGATCCAGTCCTCTAGGGCATCTCCTGCTAGTGTGCATGGTCCACAGCCATCCCAGGAGTTTGCCCGAGTCCACCAGATGATGGAGTCTCTCCGTAACGACCTGCTACGACGGATCGAGGAGCAGTCTCAGTACCCTACGGACGATCCTGCGCTGCTAGCACGATTGGATGCACTCGACCGCGGCAATATGGAGCTCATGGAGACGACTGAGAGGACAGAGCGCACCGTTGGAGGGTTAGAGCGCACGGTGACGGAGCTGCAGACAGGACAGGTGACCATGGCCGAGAGGCTGAGATTGGCGCAGGATTCGATGGTCCAGAGCAGTGATAGAATGTTATCTATCATGGATTCATACCACCAGTGACTTACAGCATTGGAGCGTGCTGGTCCTCCGGGTGCACCTTCATCGTCGTCGACTCCGCCGCCTCCACCGCCTTCTTCTTCGACACCGACTCCACCGACGTCACTGCCTGCTCCATCGGTATCTATTTCACTTGAGGAGTATGAGTTGTTCTTATCCCTTCGTCGCGACGGTGCCCCTCCTGCACCAGATCCCTAGTAGTCCTAGTTAGGACTGTTTGTTTGTATTTGTTTCATTCTTTGTTTGTGACTTGGATATTTGTTGGTTGTGTAGACTTGGATGTTTGGATCCTATTATATTTGTTGGTTGTGTGTAGACTTTGGTTATTTGGTTGTAGACTTTGATATTTGGTGTAGATTTGGTTATTTGGATACTTGTTGGTTGTGCCTATTCTATTTGTTGGATCCTATTCTATTTGTTGAATCCCATTCTATTTGTTGCCTGCTACATTGTGTTATACTGTTGTTTATGTTATTATTCGTTTCAATTGGATATTAATGTGCTTCTGTGGTTTACGTTTAGAAGTCAATCTAGGCCAAAGTCAACTCTTGGTCAACTCTGGTCAACCCTAAAAGTCAAACTAGGTCAACTATGGTCAAACTAGGTCCAACAAGTCTAAATTAGGTCAAACAAGTCATTCTGGGTCTAAACAAGTCTAGGTTATGTTAACTAGGTTTAACAATCGTTCTAAGTCCTAACAAGACTATATTAGTCTAATCAAGGCTAAACTAGCCTATGCTAGTATATCAAGCCCATACAACCTATACAATACAAAGTCAAAACCAACATCACACAACCTATTATTGCATCTAGGCCTACACATGGAAATCACATATTACATACATATATATATATATATATATATATATATATATATATATATATATATATATATATATATACATATAGGCTACCTATATGTATACCACACATACATATATATATAATATATATATAATGGTACACACACATAATATAATATATAGGATACCTACATATATACATAATATACTTAGATGCATATTACATACACAAACATATTTATATACATTACATTATATATATATATATATATATATATATATATATATATATATATATATATATATATATATATATATATATATATATATATATATATATATATATATATATACATAGGAAGATAGAAAGATAGAGAGTTAGAAAGATACATAGGAAGATAGGAAGATAGAAAGATAGAGAGTTAGAAAGAGTGAGGTAAAGGGAGAGTGACAAGTGTGTGATAGAGAGTGAGTGTGTGTGTGTAGGAGTGACTGAAACCTGTGTAAGTAGGGACTGAAACCTGTGTACAGTGAGGAAAAACAGTGTGTGTGTGATTGTGTGTCATTCACATGGGTGTGTGTGTATATGGCCTGTGTTCAGCAAAACAGGGAACCAAATGTTGCGTTTACATATTCCAGATTTTGAGGGGACGTGCAGACCAAATCTCAGGTTAACATATTCCAGATTTTGAAAAACAGTCCTATATTGGTTATGGTTATCTTTTTAAACTGCAGGAAGAAATGAACATTCTGTATTTTATTTTTTTTTGTTTTTCTTGCAGATTTAGGGACGTTTACCGACGTTTATCGACGTCCACCGACATACGTTTGCGTCGGTAAACGTCGGTAAATCTGCAAAATTTTCTAGGGTACCGACGTTTATCGACGTCCTTATACGTCGGAGAATGTCGGTAAACGTTGGTGCATGTCGGTAATCATCCCAGGAATTACCGACATTTACTAACATTTTAAACCACGGTAAACGTCGATAAACGTCGGTAAATTCCCAGGATTTTACCGACGTGTAGCGACTTTGTATACGTCGCTAAACCACCGACGACACGACGGTAATCGTCGATAAATTCCTAGGTTTTTACCGACGCGTAGCGACGTTAAACACGTCGCTAATCCACCGACGACACGACAGTAGACGTCGGTAATATACCGACGTATATATACGTCGGTAAACGTCGGTATTTGTGACGTTTGGCGACGTTTTGAAGATCAGCGACTTACATTTCTGCGACAAGCCCAAAACGTCGATAATTGCATCGGTAAATATTTTTAGCGACGAAATTTGTCGATGAGCTTCGAGAATGTCACGTTGATAAAAAATGAACGTGGCGCGCAAGCCTCCTCCATCTGATCAACTCTTATTTTAAAGCAGGGTAACATGGCGCGCAAGCCACCAACTTCACAGAGCGTGCCCACTACACTGCGACATATACTTATAATTTATCGCTGAACGTCGCTATTCAGCGACGTAGGAAACTCCTGTCGCAGAACGTCGCTAGGCAGCGATGTTTTGCGACGTGTTTATAAAGCTGTCGGTAATAGCGACGTCATTTCTTGCCGTCGCTAAATTATGTCGCTATTAGATGATATTTTAGTAGTCGATGCCACGCGTCTATAGCAGTTGGTGCAACCTCTCGTGCAGTTTGCTACATTGCGCCCAAGCGCAACCTGATGAAGCTCGCACAAGATGATCAAACAGTGTTCAGAACAGAGTGACGTGGCGCGCAAGCCACTAACTTCGTAGAACGTACCCACTACACTGCCCACGACCACGTGCATCTTAATCAAATGATGCCACGCGTCAACAACAGTTAGTGCAACCGTTCGCACAAGTGAACATAAGGCGCGCAACCTGAAGCGAGCGCAACCCAGAATAACTGCTAAACAGTTATTTCAAGAACTCTATAAATAGAGTTTCAAATCAATCTCAAGGTATCAAGAATGATCGTTATCTCCTGCTAAAGTACTGTTGCATCCTCCAGAGGCTCGTGTCTTCGATATCACATCGTCCAAGGGATAAAGTGATCGTCTTCTGATCAGATTCCTATAGTTGTATTTTCCTAGAAATCAATTGTACTCTTGTACTCTTTTTTAAGTTTGTAATAAAGACTTTTGTTCTTGCAAACATATGAGTCTATAAATGCTATGCTACTAAGCGATCAAGACAACATGAAATAAAATATATAAACAATGAAAGAATGAATACGTGCAAGGAGTACATACATGAAATATAATGGGAGCCCATCAACATTGCAGCAAGGTTCTCTGTAGACCACGCGGCTAAATTTGGAGAAAAAACCAGGTCCTTAAAGGGACGCAACAAGGTACATAATATACAGGCCAATGTATGACAGTAATGAATGAATAGTATGTAAGATAAGACTAAATAAAAAGGGTGAATCTAACATTACCAACTAGAATAAAATACAATTTAAGAAACATCACTCGAACACGTGAGCTGTCACGATGTACTCCGGAGATCTGATACGGAACTCCAGTGACTAATGAAAACTCTGCAGTTCTGTTAAAGAACTATGGTAACTAATGAATCTTCGAGGCTCTGGGTAAGAGGCAATGGTAACATGAAGAAAAGTAGTCCAAGCGCACGGTGTATGTTCTTTTCGTCCATGTGACTTCACATATCGTATCCACGAGACGCTCGGTCAGACCTCTAGCTAGGACAATGAGTCATAATAAAAAGAAACAATACATGTATATCAATTTCATTGTCCTAGAATCAGACACGGAATTTCGTAAATCAAGATGTAATCAAGTACAGAATTCCGTCAATAATGTAGAGTCACATGAGCATGTCCTAGGGTCAGAGTGTACCCCACAACAAGTTGCCACGGTAACGCAAGAGTGAATATCTAGTACCGATATCCGATGATGCTAATGCCCATCAGCACCCGAATGTAATTCGGACGCGAAGTACCGTAGACGGCCTTAGGTGTTGCAACAATAAAACCAAGCAGATATTTAAAGGCTGAATATTTTAAACTGAAGTACAAGATTGGCAAGGTACACTTGTCTGGTTCCGAGGGCTGAGTAGAATTAACCGGTCCAATGTCCCGGTCCGAAGCGCCAACAAGACCTAGGGGGAAATTTTTTAGGACTAATTAATTACTAGGGATTTTTTTTCTCATTACTTAACAAAGAAAAAATAATGATTAAATAAGAATGGTTACGAACCACATTAAAAGGCCTAATGAAATAACTTGCTACTAAGTTTTAAACTTACATATACACAATTTATATTTGTTGCCAAAAGGAGATAAATAATAATATAAAAGAATCTTGTTTTAAGAAATTATTAGATAGCAAAAAGTATACAAGCTATCACTGATCCATAAGTCGTGGTTAAACTTACTCTACCTAAATATCATATACTCCTAAACTCACATTTTCGTGACCCAGCCTCTTCCTCAAGGGCATACATATATACCAATATGTTCTCCATTCCCCTTATTTCAACATTAACATCAATCCATAAAAATCCAAATGTTGTAGCCCAATGTCAGTTGAAATCCCTAATCTGTGCTCGAACTAAGTTGGAATGTAACCAAAGTTTACTAATGCCAACACAACATCAATATTGAACATATAATATGAACTTCTCACCACCGTGGGACATATAATCTACCAATAGGCATAACCCTCTACTGTTTACACAAATGATCTCTAGCCTAGTGGTTAAGAGAGATGCATGCGGCCCAAGTGGTCAGGAGTTCGAGCACCAGTTTAGACGAGTTCGCCACAATTACCCATTGCTTCAAAACCCTCTACTGTTTACAATTCCATAACTCATTCCATTTTCCAAGCCCACCCATGCACACGTTCTGGATTAGAACAACAGTATTAACACTATATAGAACTCCATTGTCTAACAAAACTGCCACCTTTAAACCTCTACATCTAGATCCAATCCATTTGTGCTGCACACAACCATTCCTTCTTGTTCTCTTGTACTCTACCAATACACACGAGCAACCTACTATACAACCCTTCGGCTCACCCCTCGTTCCTCAAACTAATTACTCCTCGCTCCCGGTTACTACTTCTCCATTTAAGCCTAATATAAGCTAAAAAAAACACAACAGAACCCAATACATTTTATCGCTAAATGAAACACTTGTTCCTTTGCATTTGTCATCGAAGTATTTGACACGCAACAATCAGTATTTTGTGATTTGAATGCCAGCCCTATGCATTCTTCCTGTCACTCCAACTGTTCTATCTCGGCTCCCACAACTCATATAAGAAGGAAAGGAACAGAGAATTTATACATGCAACAACAAATAGGAAGCTTGATTTGGAAAATGTTGGCATGCAAGGATAACAAGACAGAGATAAGAGGTCAGTACCTAGATCAGGGCCGGCCCTGGGACCGTGCCAATAGTGCGGCCGCACAGGGCCTCCAATTTTTTGGGGCCTCAAAAAAAAATTAGGATTAGTTTTGTAATTTTGTATTTCAAGTTATTCTTTTTCTTTCTCAATTCCTACTCTACAAGACCTCCAACTCTTGGATCCCTATTCCCTACTGACTCTAAGGTACCGTTTGGAGAGGGTGGAAAATGGGAGGAAGGAAAAAGTTGAGGGGAAAGTGAGAGGAAAATTTTAAATGATGGTGTTTGGAAAGGGGGAGAGAACATGGGAAAGAAAAATTTGAGAGGAAAAAGTAGGTGGGTCCCACCAAAAATTTTTTCTCCCAAATGTGGGAGGAAAATGGAGAGAGGTGAGAGGAATTTGAGTGAATTTACCCCACCACCCCTCAAAAAGTTAAAATTAAATCATCATTTGAGAATACCAAGGAGGAAATAGTAATTATACCTATATCCATAAACAAATAAAAAATTGTTTTTAAACTTTTCCTTCCCCTACTTTTTGTCCATCCAAACAAAGGAAGGAAAAATTAACTTTCCTCCATTTTCCTTCCCCTCCATTTTCCTTCCTCTCAAATTTTCCTCTCCCTCCCCCCAAATGTTCCCAAACACAGTGTAAGATTCATATTTATAATCATACAAAAAAAAAGGATGTGCATGCATATTTATTTAAGAAATAATGATGTCGAAGACCGGAGCTCTTGGTCTTGTATCAAGTTACTCAGGTCCATAGTCGGTCATATGATTTACGAGACTTATGACAAAATTTAAAATTTGGACCATTTTTCTCATATAAATAATTTTTTAGCATTTTTACAAGCAAAATCATCTATTAAACTATCAAAATCATCAATCAAACTTCATATATTTTTTTCGATTGGAGCACTGGTTTTTTTTTGCTTCCAGATTGGATCTTTGTTTTTTTTGTTTTTGTTTTTGATATAAAATAATGGGACTTCCAAAATTGGAGGCCCATGACGGTGGCCCACCTCGTCCGTGCCCTGGGCTGGCCCTGCTTAGGTCTTGGAGGCTCTAAATTGTGTGATTACAAATTACTTCTCATTTGGGCATTGATTGTTATTCATTTTATTATATGTTTTCATCAACAGAAAAAATTTGACGCCAGATTTAGACAATTTAACAGTCAGTATGTCTTCTATCTAAAACATCTTTATTATACTATGTAATGTGTTTGAATATAGATAATTTGATCTTTAATTATTTTGTTAGTAACTACCTATAGATTCAGTTATAATATACAATCAAGAGCATCTCCAGAAATATTAATAAAAACATATAATAATATATTTAAAAATATGAATAAATAAATTTAGGGCCATATTTTAAAATTCGCACAGGGCCTTCAGTTATTAAGGACCGGCCTGACCTACATGTAATAGAAACTTGGAACAGCGAATGGTGCCTATCTCGTTTGGCAGAGCTCCGGATAGCAGAACGTCGTCGGCGCTCGAGTGAGGTGAGCGGTTCGCTGTAACTCTGCACGTGTCTGGAAAACCCTCGTCGTGGTCGGACTTGTCGACATCAACGCGAAGGATAGCCTGCAGAGGTCGCTCAACCCCCAACACACCCCCCCTCCCCCGGGAGTCCCGTCGCCGACGCACTGTTGGTAGAGTCGTCGGCGTGAACGATGATGTAGAAGTTGATGAAGGCGATGAAGGTGGGGGAGTTGATGAAGTTTAATGGTGGCTCGGTATCTACATGAGGAGGAGAAATGGGAGTTTAAAATTAAATAGGGAGGAAGCTAGGATTTCCAAACGGAGAGGCCTGTGGGCTAAGCCGTACAGGCGTGCTTGTGCATCCTGACCGCCTATAGTCGAACATGCTACAGTGTATTGCTCAAAGGAGAAGAGAAACAGTAGCATGCAGTTATGAATAAACGAGTGTGGGTCGCGGTTTGGTTGGGTATCAGAATGAACCTGCCTGCCCGTCTCAAAGTGTAAACTCCTCTATTTATCTTAACAATTATGCTAATTTGGCTCCCAAAATATTTGGGTGAAGTTATCTTCCATAATGTAATATCTGACATGATAGCTGACATAACAGTTGACATGACAAATTTTAACCCAAAAAAATAATTACCCAATTTTTTTTAATGTTAATGTTAATGGTAATTGTAATGTTAATGTTAATATTAATGTTAATATTAATATTAATGTTAATGTTAATATTAAATCTAATATTAATTTTTATATTAATGTTAATTTTAATGTTAAGGTTAATCTTAATATTAATTAAATATTAATTTTAATTTTAATATTAATTTAATGTTAAATTTTGCCATGTCAGCTGTCATGTCAGTTGCCTTGTCAGCAACCATATCATATGTCACATAATGGAAGATGTTATCACCCAAATTTTTTAGGAGCCAAATAGCATTTTTGTTATCTTAATGGCCCAGGTGGGCTGGTGTAGGGTTGGCTGGTGAAAGGAAAATGAAGAAGAAAAAAAATATAACATACGCTTACGATGGATCTTGTGGGCTCAGGAAAGGCCCATTATTTCTCACTGTTTCTAAGCTTAACCCAATGTCCCATTAATCACTACAGATACTCAACCTGTCCTAATAGTAACTTAGTTAAAAATATATGCAAATGACCTCTAGCCTAGTGGTTAAGAGAGATGCATGCCGGCCCAAGTGGTCGGAAGTTCGAGCCCCAGTGAAGGCAAGTTCGCCATAATTACCCATTGCTTCAAATATATATATATATATATATATATATATATATATATATATATATATATATATATATATATATATATATATATATACTACCAAAATATTTCATATTGGCGACGAAATTAGTGACTCCGGATAAATACGTCGCTATTTTTGGTGTCTTTAGCGACGTATCACAGTGCCGTCGCTGAACGTCACTACAGCGGCTGTTAGCGACTAGCATTATGGTTTGGAAAGAAGATGTCGCGGTTTAGTCGCAGAACGTCGCTAATTTATTTTATTTAGCGACGTTTTGCAATGCCTACTCCAGCACGTCGTCGATTTGTTAGTGAACAACGACCTTTAGTGACGTCTTCTTTCGACGTCACTAAAATGTTTCATATAGGGTTTGCTGGCCCGATCGATTTTATTTTTTTCACCAAAAATTTTATTCTCCCGTTCGAGAGCCCCAAATCTTTCTCCCTTTCCCCCTCTCCTCTCCGGCGACCCCTCCCCCTGGCGACCCCTCCCTCTGGCGACACCCCTCTGTCACGACCTGCACCCGGATATATGGGACCCCTCCCCCTGGCGACCCCTCCCTCTGGCGACACCCCTCTGTCACGACCCGCACCCGAATATATGGGTACGAATACGTGGGCCACGCCCAACCTACGCCGCAGTATCGACGGTAGAACGCTGTCAAGTATACTATACTAACTACAACATCTAAGGATCCATAACTAAAAATATACTCATGTCACATCACGAAAACTAAGGAAGATAAGACAAGAATTAATAACAATATCACTAGAACAACTAGAATCTACAATGATTATAAGACATAAAAATAAAGAAGGAACAACAAGACTAACTAAGGATAACTACCAGGCAACTCACATAGAAGAATTATGAGATCCACCTCAGCTAGAAACATCATGAAGTCCAATAGTGAGGGCACAACTACTCCTACAATTTTGTCAACATATCCGGTCAGGATGGAACGAGTACATATATCTCATAACAGATCTCAAGATAGAATAAAAGCTATAAGACTGTAAATAGAGCATATATAATGAAATCATGTAGTGTACATATATGTATCATGGCATGGTAAGCTGTAGAGCTAGAGCTAGAACAAGAAAGTAGAACTGAATCATGGTATGTACACAAATCAAGGTAAGCCATATATCCAATATGTATGAGAAGCAGTTTCAACTTGTGATCGGCTTGGGTACCTGTCGAGAACTGGCCTGACAAGTCATAAGTGCGGTATATGAATCACACTGTTCAAGAATGCAAGGGGATATGATCACAGGCATACGCTACTACTACCCCTACCCCAACTGGTAGAGTGGATCCAAACAGGACACGTCACTGCACGAGATTCTAATAAGAAGGTAGCGAACCTTCTCTAGAATCAGTGACCATATATTGAGCAAGAGCTACAAGGGAGCTTGCACAATACATCCCAACCTAAGAAGGAGAAACATCTCTCGTCGGGATCCAGGAATACCAATCCGTGAGAACCATGTGTCAGGAATAAGCATATCTACACTAAGTACATGAATCATAACAGTTATCATAAATTGGAAAAAAGTTATCAGAGAATGTACTCGCCTGAGATCTGGTAGAATATGTCAACTGAGTCCAAGAACAGTGCCTCGAGGACCTATAGGTGGAATACTGTATCAATATAAGGGTTTGGAAGTAAAATCAAGTCATACCAAGTCAAACTAGGTCAAGGCAAGTCAAAGCAAGTCAAACTAGGTCAATCTAAGTCAAGGGTTGACTTACAGTTGACTTCTGGTCAACTGGTCAACTCTGGTCAACTCTAGGTCAACTCGGGTCAAACTTGACTAACGTTGACTAACAGTTAACTTTGGGTCAACTGGTCAACTCTGGTCCAGTTCTGGTCAATTTTAGGCTACGGTTGACTTCCGGTTGACTTTGGTCAAAATAGACAACTGTGGTCAACCAGGGTCAAAACGAGTCCAACCTAGGTCAAATGTTGACTCTACTTCGATGTTCAGTCAAAGTAGTCAACCATGGTCAAACTGGGTCAAAGCTAGTCTCTACAAACATCTACAGAGTCAACACATCAATTTCAGTGATTGTAAAATCACCGGAATCGATGGAACTCAAAATACCACAAAAAGAGAAAGATTATAATAATAGGGTGACCAAAAAGGGAAGAAATCTACAGATGTTGTCGGATGATGAAACTAACATCACCAACGTGTCCAGAATGGTCGAAATAGCTAGAATAGCCTATCCATAAGTTCAATTTGGACACAGGGGCAAAAAGGTAATTTCGGACCAAAATGATGTCCGCCGTTGGACACACTTTGCACTGAAAAATGTGCCGAAATAAAAGTGCACAAAACCTAACAAATTATATGTTCACAAATCCAGAATGATGATACGAACCCAACGGTATATCCAGAATTGGATTCCGTTGACCCGATCTCAAATTGGTCCATTGACCAGGACATTGAAATTCCGATTTGTACGGAAAAGCGTGTCGGAGCCAATGTCCTCAAAACTCAGCAAATTATATGTCAACGAGTTCAGAATGACGATACAAACTCAACGGTATATCCAGAATTGGATTCCGATGAGCCGAACTCAAAATGACCCGTTGACCCGGATATTGGTATTCGACTTGCACCGAAATACGTGCCGAAACCAATGTCTACTAAAACCTAGCAAATTATATGTCAACGAGTCCAGAATGACGATACAAACTCAACGGTATATCCGGAATTGGATTCCGATGAGCCGATCTCAAAATGACCAGTTGACTCAGAAAGTGGGACCCACTTTGCACCGAAATGCGTGCCAGGACCCACGTTCTCCAAATCAAGCAAACTTTATATGAAAATATGCCAGAACGACGCCACGAGTCTACTAGTGGTGTCAAAAATTGAATCCGGAGTCCCGGGTTCAAAAATAGAATTTTACAAGTGCAACACTAAGAATTCGAACGGCCAACTTTGGCGTCGAATTCAACCGACCTAACAAGCTCAAACTGAAATGAAATCTAAAGGGGGCAGAAAAAGGGTTATACTAGCTTCGCACAGGAACCGGTAGCGCGCCAACCGGAGCTGCACGGAGGAGATGCGAGTCAACGAAGTCGGCTCCACAAAACTGTCCAAAATAACACAATTTAAAGTGTCAACTTGGTGGCCGGTTTTGAGGTATCAAACGACGAAATTAACGGACGAAAATTGACAGAAGTGAAGGATGATATACCGAGATTGAGACGGAGTGAAGAAATCACCGATCCAACGGTCGGATTGTCCAAAAAATCGGTACGAAGTCGCTGTCCCGAGACGCGAATTCTGAAATTCGTCCGCGCGCGTGTCGACGGGATTCCGTGCAAAACGCACGAATCGTCTAGGCGGCGCGTCCTGGTGGACGGTGGCCACCACGGGGTGGTGCGCCTAGGTGCGCCCGGCCATGGGGGGTGCTCGCCGGCGACGGCGACGGCTGGGGCGGCGCGCGGCCGGCCGGTGCGCGCGCGCGGCTGTCGATGCACTGCTGCGCTCGCAGCTGCTGCTGAGTTGGCTGCTGCCCACACGGCTGCGCTCGGCCTGGCGCGGCTAGGACGACGGCAGCACGGCGCAATGGCGGTGGCGCGGTGGCGTACGGGTGGTGGAGGTGGTGGTTATGAAGTTGGTGATGGTGGAGAGTAGTGGTGATGGTAGGAATGGTGATGATGGTGGTGGAGCTCTCGGCTAGGAGAGGTGGTTCGGGAGGAGGAGGAAGGAGGCTGAGGTGAAGTCGGGAGGAGGAAGAAGGAGGCTAGGCATGGCTGCTGTGTAAATGAGAGTTTGGAGAGAGAGAGTTGTGGGTGTTTGTGTCTGTTATAATAAATGAGAGAGGGAGAGAGAGAATGTAGAGATATTTAGAAAGAGAGAGGGGTGGGGGTGCTGTACGTGTACTGGAGGGGGGGTGAGGTGGTGTGGTGTGTGTGTTTGTTTATAAGAGAGAGAAAGAGAGTTGATATTTGTTTATATATATATATATATATATATATATATATATATATATATATATATATATATATATATATATATATATATATATATATATATATATAAAATAAACGTATTTTCAAATAGAGAAAAATACAGACACATCAGTGGGATGTATGGGCAGTCATGGTAGGGTCCATGCCAAACTGGGTCGGACGTTGGGCCAAGTTTGGACAAAGTCGAAGCCAAGATTTAATTAATTTATAAATTAAACCAATTAAAATTACGGATGGAATGGGAGCACAAGGGAGATCAAATCGGTGGCACGCAAGTGGCACGTGCATAGTAGGCTCAAAACAGGCCATGGCCATATATTGGGTCGACTAGGTTGGGTCGATGTCGGGTCCTGAAATTAAATTGGAAAATAAATCAGGTTTTACGGTAGATAATTAATTAGCCTAAATTGACCCGAAAGTTGTGCGAAGAAAATGAAGCACAAAATGGAGTGTCTGAGTGGGACACGAAGGTCATGGGTGAAGAGCGTCTCGAGTAGATCAAACATGACAAGTTGGTTTCGAGGAAAATGACTAGTCTGGTGCTCCTAAATTAAAAGTCATGGTAACGCGCATATGATGATCAAGAAAAAGTGTGTGAATTCAATTAATAATTAAATGGTCTAATATTGACCCGAACTTGCGCGAAGCAAAAAGAGCACAAGGAAACGAGTTCAAATGGGACAGGATATATCAAAATGAAGATAATCTCGTCTACTACAAACTCCAAGAAGAAAGTTTCCAGAGACTGACATCCCTGATGCTCTAGAATTCCAAGTCACGGTAAAGAGCATTAAATTAAATAATAATCAAATAATAATATTTATTCACTTGATTTATAAAATAAAAAAATAATAAGCCCTAATTTCAGGGGCTTACAATCCTACCCACCTTATAAAAAATTCGTCCTCAAAATTAAAGGTTGGTAGTGGGGTTAAAATATGATAGAAGGTTTAGGCAATATTTTAGGCACAATCCAAGAATGATGAGTTTGCACAATTAAGATAATCGATGCAAAATTGTTCAGGCACGATGAGGGATTTGGCACGATAGAATCATGATATGAACAAAATCATATGTGCATGATTTCAGAAATAAGCAAAGTCATTGGGGCACAATTTTATAGACGATTAGGAGAATCAAAGATATAATGAAGTTCAAGTACGGAGTGATTTGTAGGACTTAGGTTGATGGAAATCAACCCGAAAGTCGCATAGGCCCGATCAAGATGAAAGCTAACCATGACCAAAACAAGGTTTGGCATGGTTGAGATAAAATTTCAGACACAAAACAAAAATCGAAGTCAATGTCTTATATGCTCGATCAAAGATTAAGGAGGATGATTAATAAAATCATGAAATACGATCCAAGTTCGAACGTGATTAAAATCGAAAATAGTCTAAGTTCACTTGGCACGATTTGAGGGTTAAGATTATCAAGATCATGAAAATCAAAGTTGGATAGTCATGATTCTAAAACAGGGCTAAGAGAAGCAAATGGAGAGAAAAATTTGAGAATAGCACGAGTGAGAGATAGATTTGATAGAAATTAGATTATAGGTCACATAAGCACGATCAAGATCCATGTTCAGTTATGAAAGACGATAAAATCATGAATTCGAAATCAAGGTCCTAAAAGCACAATTTAGGAAGGAACCCAAGTCACAAGGAATTTGAAGTCATCTAGAGTCTAGTCAGCAACCAAGACTCTTTGGCATGATAAATAAGACGACCAAAATTGATTGGTTATGGACAGAAGGGAATCAAAATCTTAACAATATCGAAATTTAAGAAACAATTTAGATATAAAAATTTCAATTTTTTTTTAGAGTTTTCAAGTGTAGATGACAGATGTAGATACGAGATAGGTGATTTGTGTAATCAAGACATAGCTAAACAAGGCAAAGGAAATGACGGTAAGATGAGAAAATCATCATGCGATGGGAGAGAAAATAATGATAAACAAAAAATAATGGTAGGAATTATCTTGCTCAATTGGTAAAGAAGTGAATCAACTTAAGATATGACCTGATAACCATATACGTCTATCCAAAATCATGTTGTCAGAATTTACGCCACGCCAGTAAATATAACTACAATAAACGATAGAGTCCATAACCAAGGTATACACCCTATAATCATGTCATCTAGATTCCTTACCACGCCAACCTGTATGGCTGCAAGAGAATCTAAATTCCATAACTATGATAGTATATCCAAAATCAGGCTCCCTGTCCCTGTCAGGCTAGCTAATATGACTGCGATAAATTCCAAATTCCATAAGTAAAGTAGACACTTACTGTTCTCATCGTCCTCGTCCAAAATATGTTTATCAGGATATCTTAACTCAATTCTTAAAAGAATTATCCAAAACAAAATCAAAGGTCAACAACGAATATTAAGATTTAAAATTCAACAACAAGTCAAGGGTACGTTAATAGAAACAACGGAAACAACTTCCGAGATAGGGTTCAGAGGAAAATCTTAGGGAAAGTCCCGAGGGTACTACATAGGTCAAGATAGAAAATGGTGGAATATAATCTAAAACAAACCTCGACCATGATACGAGGTTGGGAAATCATATTCTCTCCCTAACCTAGATGATATACAAGTTCAACTTATACCTTCCCTCTGGGGTCCACAAACTCATCCCAAGAAGGAATAAAGTTTGATACGGACAGATATTTCAGAAATCAGAACGGACAGGAACAAATGGAAAAAGTTCCAAAAAGTTCGAAATAAGATTCCCAGGGATCATATCTGGAATCTACTGTCACGACCCGCACCCATTTTTTTTAAACGGATACGAGACGTGTCTAAGCCAGCCTACGCCGCAGTGTCGGCGGTAGAACGCTGTCACGGCCATGAAGATCAAGATCACAAATAATACTCATTTACACAATTAATTTAATTTATAATGATCACAAGTTTTACATTTGTAGAAAAATATAAACTTGTACAAGTAAATGAATGACTGCAACTCAACTATCTAACTAGTCTCTGGGCTTTTGTCTGCAAGTATTCCCGTCACTCCCCAAGCTAAGTGAATCCACGGCTAACCTAAAAATGTTGGTTTCCAGTCAGGAATGGAACGAGCATAATTCACTGAATGCAATTTCAAATAAAGAAAATAACTATAAGACAAAGGTTAGGCATCAATCATGAGTTTTAAAAATAACAGTAAAGCCGTAAGAAAAATCAATAGTAATAAATAGACCAATATACTTTCCACCGTTAGAAGTACCTTTGATATGTGATCAGTCTGGGATACTACACCGCACGGTCTATGAGATCTACTTGCATGAAAAGTAAACAATGTCTACGAGATCTACTTGCAGAAAAGTAAACGAGGTCTACGAGATCTACTGCATAAAAGTAAATGAGGTCTACGAGATCTACTGCATAAAAGTAACAATGTCTACGAGATCTACTGCATGAAATAAACACTGTCTACGAGATCTACTGCATGAAAATAAACACTGTCTACGAGATCTACTGCATGAAAGTAAACACTGTCTACGAGATCTACTGCATGAAAGTAAACACTGTCTACGAGATCTACTGCATGAAAGTAAACGAGGTCTACGGTCGGATCACACATCCTTGGTACTTCTCATTCCCGACTCAACAATTTATAATAGAAAAATAATCACATAACCAATGACTAATCAATGAAATATAGTGAAAATCAATATCGAAATGCAGACAATAAACTGTACTCGCCTGTGGTCCTGTACTGGTAAAACCGATGATCTGAGCCACTCAGTATGCTACAATAGTCAAAACCCGTACAACAGTCCCCGAAAGCTGAAATAAATATTACCAATGTTCTCAGAATAGTCAAATTAGCTAGGCTTGCCTATCCTTAAGTCCAATTCTGGACACAGGGGCAAAATGGTAATTTCGGGCCAAAACGATGTCCGCCGTTGGAACCGCTTTGCACCGAAAAGTGTGCCAGAGTCAATGGTCTCTAAAGTTGTCAAACTATATGTCTACGAATCCAGTTTTTCGATACGAACCCAACCGTATGTCCAAAGTTAGATTCTGGCGGGCCGTGCCCAAAATCACCCCTTGCGTGGGACCGTGGGGCCCGCGAAACGACGTCGGATTCAACTGTCTCCGAATTGGACCAAACTTGGCATACAGGACCAGAAAAACGATACGGTTCTGTTGGCACAAGTTTTGTCTCAAACTGACAAGCGTGCATAAAGTAATTAGAGAATTTACAAAGTGCACGATACGGTGAATTTCGACGGATACGCATCAAATTCGTCGCGCACACGCGACCAATTTGAATTCCGTCAAAGCCCACACGACCATGAAGCTGTTACGCAGCTTTCGATCCTTTCGGTACGCGACCACGTTGTCCGGATTGGCGTAACGCACGTCGTGTGGAGCGATTTCATGATTTTCACTATTTCGAAAACAGGTTTTCCATGATTTTTGCTGTTGAATAACTTAGCATATACTGAATATAAAAATAATCTAAAAATAGGGTTTTAATGCTGGTTAGGTTGTCTAGAAGTCTGTTCAAACGGTTTTCTAAAACTCGCGATATTCTGGTCGCGAATCGACCGTGAACATTGGATGTTGGGACGGTTCTACGCCCTGTTTCGAACAGGTTTTCCTCTGACTTTGCGTCGATTCTATGGGAAATCTAGCGCGATTACCAACGATCTAATTGAAGGATATTAAAGTAGTATAGGTTAGATTTGTACCCGAAGAATCCGTTCGTGAAACGGACGAGGGTGGAGGTCGCGGTTGCCTCGCGAAGTAGACCTCCCTGTACGCTACTGCTACTGTGTTACAGTTTCGTGCGCGCGCGCACCCGCGCCTGGCCGGCCGTGGTCGGCCTCCGACGCGCCCTGCACGGCGGTGCAGTGTCGGGGTGGGTCGCCTAGGGACTGGAAAGAGGAGGGTGGCGGCGGAGTTCTAGGGTTTCACGAATTTCTCTCCTTATATACTGTTATGTATCGACTTAACACCTACGGTTGGGGAAGTCATTGGTTCGGTTAGCATGGGGTTCAGCTGGGTGGGCTCGGTTCACTGAGCTGGCTTGGCTGTTGGGCCAGGCCGGCCTTGTGTTGCTCAGCTCGGGAAGAGCTTTCTATTGCTTATTCTCTTCTTTTTCCTTTTTCTCTTATATTCATTAATTATTAACTATATATATATATCTATATATATATATATATATGTATATGATTACGTATATTCGTATATATATATACACGTATATTCATGTATATTAATATATTTATACACATATACGCCCGTATATACTTATATAAATACACATACACGTCTTTATATATACGTAATATATATATTTACACAAATAATATTTATATATGTATTATACTCACGAACATATTCTTATATATAACTTATATATATATACACAAATTACATCTATATATATATATATATATATATATATATATAATATATATATATATATATATATATATATATATATATATTCACTATATATATTCTATACACAAATATATACATACAAATATGGGTTGTAGCCTAAATATTCCAAAAATACACCAGGATAAATAAGAAAATCATTTAATCATACTTTTAGGTATCTTATGAATATCAAATACCTATATATAAATAACCGTAATAGTATTAATAATTATTACTTACAAAATATGTGAAATAGAGCATTTAAGAAAATACATATACACAAAATATATCGTCACTAACATCTTGGTCACACTTCCTGCCTACACGGGCTTGAGTTTGGTATGGTCCAGTTCGGGCTGGTTCGGTACAACCGGGTCACTACGAAGTCAATAAATTTAATAATAAATTAATTAAACTATTTATAATGGCCATGCTATAACTTGGCCTTTTTTCTAATTAGGACGTCACTATGGCTCGGCCTCTCTGGCATTGCTAGTACACTAGTCAGGCACGCCAATGCACTATCAGTGCCACGATTTCTAGTCACCTTGTACTCCAAATTTAATCATGATTAAAAATCATCTACCGTAATAATTAATTAATAATTATCTATAAAATCTAAAAATCACCATTCCAATAAAATAAATAAATATTATCAAAATTCTGGAAGAGGGGCTACAAATCTACCCACCTTAAAAATAATTTCGTCCTCGAAATTTTAATTCATAACCATTCCTTACAATTCAAAATGAATCTACCATTACCTTAGTCTCTCGAACTTTTAATCCTCAACAATAGTTTATATCCTCTCTAGCCATTTTGTAACAACGAAACTCCGAAGACTTTCTACCCACCTTTGGTCACACTACTCCCTCAATCCTCATGTCTCTAAAACTTTATAATCATGCAACTAATTGCTAAATTTGTTATGATAGATATCTACTGCGTTTGGCCTTATAATCCTCTCCTATCTATCTAGCAACCCGAAAACTTCACAACAAATTTACATAAGTGACTAAAAAATAATAAATTCTAATTATCATGATTATTCGTCGCTCAGCAATAAGAAGGACAGGCAGATAAGGAAGGATAATCGAGAGCAATTTATGAAGTTCCCAGGGCGGTAGAGAGTATCCAATGATGTTGACGGAACGAAGGTCTATGAATCATCGACTTATTTACTAGATTGGGCTACTCTAGTCCAGTCATTTGCTAACTCGAAGAGCCATTCGTTTCTTATAGAAGCTTGCAATATGCACAAACAGAAGTTCTGTTCTCGAAATTCTAAACTAAGTTCCATAATAGAACGAAAATTGGAGAAATCAAGATTGTGATTTTTTTTTCCGTGGTCATTTAACCACACGAGCAAGGGATAAAGTGCAACACAAGTTCGTATCGCGACTTTCAGGTAGATGGAATATTGGTTACGAATGACTTCACATTTAAGAGGTGGGGACTACATAATAGGTATAGGGACCTATTTCAAATAGTTCGGTTTTATAGTCCAAATATGGGGTTTGTCTGGATGGGTTTCACTGGGTCTTAATGGATTCCTTGATTGATATCAATTGTTGGTCGAATGAACCTTGGATTTCAATCTATTTGGACTGGACAAGATCCTATGATAAGACTATTTCTACTAGGTTAGGGTAACATAAACTAGGTTTTAACCCAAGTGGTTGAGCTAGTTGCCAGCCAAGTTGGTTAGCTGGGTCCCTCAAGCCAAAATGTGCCTTCAGTGACTTTTAGTTTTAAGTAGCACATAAGGCCTCACTTGGGTAGCAACTAGTGGCATGTGCGTGGTGGGCTTCGAGTCGACCACCATATATTGGGTCGGAAGAATTGAGTCGAGGTTGAGTCTCTAATTAAAGTCGAAAAGCATAACGGGTAGGTGCTATGGTAAGGGTTACCGCTAGTCCCTTTCAACCTGAAAGTCGTACCATAAAAATATGGTACAAGGGAACATGCTTGAATGGGACATGATAAGCTAGATGAAGGTGGACTCGTCTAGATCTTACATATGCAGTTTGTTGGAAGACAACAGCTGGTCTCGTGCTCCGAATATTAATAACACGATCGGGGACACAAAATGATCTAGATGGAAAGTGGGAGTCCATGAGACACTAATTATCATCTCAATGGAATTATTCTAATCAATCGGTAATCCTCGTACATCCTAAAATTTTAAAAGTTTACAGTCTACCCACCTTAGGAGCTAGGCTATGGTTTTGGGATAATGAGGTCAAAAGAATTTCAAAGTCCGGATATTGTACCCCGACTCTTGTTGATAAAGAATGAGGCACGGCGTAACGGGATACGGTTGATATAAGTCAAGTCAAAGACCGTTCCTCAATAAATGAGTGCGTGTGCAGGACACATGGTCGATAAAGTAGAATGACCTACTCGTCCTCGGTATTCAAGAGTTATCGACGGGGTAACCAACTCTAAGGCACATCATCTGGAAAGCTTTCTAACAACTGAGTCGTAATCTTTGTTGGCGCCAAGCCTGCTAGACTATTGTCACAAGAATTATAGTGATCATGCATTGCTGTTGACCACTGTAGATCATAATATGACAGGGTATTTAAGCTATGGTATTGGCTAAACTAGTGACTGTGGTGTCCCAACACTAGTTAGGTCTTAATAATAAAATTTACATAACTAGGGCAATACTTGTTGGAAACCACTCTCGGGATGGTGTCTACCATAGTCACGATAAATGATTGTCCTTTCCCTTGTCCACTCATTAACTGTGGGCTTTGGTCGAGGAAGGGTTGGGTTAAGGCTCAAGAGTTTCTAGTTAAGGCAAACTTCCGGCAATGATTAGAGACTCACACGTTTGGTTTCTTGAGAATAGATAGTCTCCTAGGTTGGAGTTCTGACTAAGGGTAAAATCGTAATCATTCTCAAATTCAGATGGCTAGAAGGTCCCGATAACAGTTTGGGGTCAAGAGGAGAACGAGTAACTCAATCACATGGCTGGCCGATGATAACTACACTTGTGTATACAGCTACCATAGCATGGGGTCACTCGGTATATTTCTACCAATTACGAGCTTCTGTCTTTTCCCAATCAGTGAAAGACAAAAGTAATAAAGAGTTCAAGAAAGATGTCACTGAATAAATCACGTGATTCAAAGGCGAACGCATAATTCAAGAGAAATTTGTCAAGCAGTCGCGGATGAGATCCTGGATACCTATATCCCCCATCTGCGTAGTGTAATTAAACGAAGAGCGAACCAAATGCATCATGGTTGATCAGACCATAATACACTGATTCTGATTAGACAATAAGTTAGCAGGCGTCCCCACTAAACATATGTCTTGAATCAAGCTCGAGAACAGAGTGAGCTTGCAAAAATAGGCTGTAACAGCAACATTGGCTAAGATAGTCAAAATAAAGTTATGCGAGATTTTTGAAAGAAGGCACAAGTAGTTCGAGTTTTGTGAGAATCAAACCTTACCCGGTGTCTTGCTTATACAGTTTCCTACTGTCTTCTTATCCACAAGGACTTGGTCGACTAATGGATTATGGACATTCTAAATTCCATATCCTAGGTAAACCTATTAGTGTCAGTCAATTACCTCGTCAATAGATCACAAGAACCACGGATTACTAGGTTGGGAGACATGCTAGCCAACTTACAACTTCTACTAATACTGGCTTTGGATCTTATGGGACGTACATGGCATTGTCCTACCTCCACAGTATCCTAACTTGTAATCGCGTCTAAAATCATTTCACCGAGGATTATTCCCACCTGTATACTCTGGCTGTGGTAAAACCTTGGTTTCGTGATTCCGATGTGATATGATATCGGTACTCTACCTTATATTTACACAAGGGTGACTACGGTCAAAGAGGACCACTAGCTATATTTCTAGCAATATTCTATAAATTAATTTCTTAAACTAATTTCAACTCTAGGGGTCGTGTTCGCCAGTGCGCTGCTGGCTGCAGTGTACCATAGTCTCCAATATTCAATTAAATGGCGACAGTGCGCTGCTGTCCTGCCATTATGAGTTAACTAACATTCCTTTAACTATATCCTCAAAATTCCTGAGTTTCTAGAGATTCAAACATGTCGACTATGAAATAAAGCGTAAGCATTTATCCTATTAATCATAACCCTTCAAATAAATGATTGAACAGGAAAGAAATATCTGAGGACAAGGAAATGCAACATTCTAATATCTATTCTATGTGTATTCACACCCTTGAGGGAAAACCTTGAATTGAAACTATCTTGGGGTTCATCTATAGATAACATAAAATAATAACTCTTAGGGCAAAAATAGGAACTTAAATAGACAATTTGACTAAGATAGGAGGATGATATCTAAGAGGCAAAGAGAAGAATTAAATTTATCAAGGTTAGTTCGTTATTCTAGGAAGCTATGTCTCACCAAATGAATAATCTATCCACATTGGATCATGTCGCCATACCAAGAGGTAATAGTACCTATGGGGATCTGATAGACTATCAACATTAATAACTCCTCATCTAAATGCATGGCCTAGACTACCCATCGGTCAATTTGTATAAGGGACTCCTAGTCCTAGTCATTCTCTTAAATTAAATTAATTCTTAATCGTGAATGAGCATTTCTTAGTCGCAGGCTCGCAATAGTACAACTACTTAAGTACTATCACAGTTCGCATTATTTGCGAAAACAGACCTGCATGGGCCACCACAAAAACTTGTCACGACCCGCACCTTTTTTTTAAACGGATACGAGACGTGTCCAAGCCAGCCTACGTCCGCAGTGTCGGCGGTAGAACGCTGTCACGGCCATGAAGATCAAGATCACAAATAATACTCATTCACACAATTAATTTAACTTATAATGATCACAAGTTTTACATTTGTAAAAAAATATAAACTTGTACAAGTAAATGAATGACTGCAACTCAACTATCTAACTAGTCTCTAGGCTTTTTGCAAGTATTTCCGTCACTCCCCAAGCTAAGTGAATCCACGGCTAACCTGAAAATGTTGGTTTCCGTCAGGAATGGAACGAGCACAATTCACTGAATGCAATTTCAAATAAAGAAATGTCTATAAGACAAAGGTTAGGCATCAATCATGAATTTTGAAAATAACAGTAAAGCCGTAAGAAAAATCAATAGTAATAAATAGACCAATATACTTTCCACCGTTAGAAGTACCTTTGATATGTGATCAGTCTGGGACACTACACCGCACGGTCTACGAGATCTACTTGCATGAAAAGTAAACAATGTCTACGAGATCTACTTGCAGAAAAGTAAACGAGGTCTAAGATCTACTGCAGAAAAGTAAGTCTACGAGATCTATGCATAAAAGTAACAGTCTACGAGATCTACTGCATAAATAACAATGTCTACGAGATCTACTGCATGAAAATAAACACTGTCTGAGATCTACTGCATGAAAGTAAACACTGTCTACGAGATCTACTGCATGAAAGTAAACACTGTCTACGAGATCTACTGCATGAAAGTAAACGAGGTCTACGGTCGGATCACACATCCTTGGTACTTCTCATTCCCGACTCAACAATTTATAATAGAAAAATAATCACATAACCAATGACCAATCAATGAAATATAGTGAAAATCAATATCAAATGCAGACAATAAACTGTACTCGCCTGTGGTCCTGTGCTGGTGAAACCGATGATCTGAGCCACTCAGTATGCTACAATAGTCAAAACCGTACAACAGTCCCCGAAAGCTGAAATAAACATTACCAATGTTCTCAGAATAGTCAAATTAGCTAGGCTTGCCTGTCCTTAAGTCCAATTCTGGACAAGGGGCAAAACGGTAATTTCGGGCCAAAACGATGTCCGCCGTTGGAACCGCTTTGCACCGAAAATGCAGAGTCAACGGTCTCTAAAGTTGTCAAACTACATGTCGAATCCAGTTTTTCGATACAAACCCAACCGTATGTCCAAAGTTGGATTCCGGCGGGCCGTGCACAAAATACCGTTGCGTGGGACCGTGGGGCCCGCAAACGACGTCGATTCAACTGTCTCCGAATCGGACAAACTTGGCATACAGGACCAGAAAAATGATACGGTTCTGTTGACGCAAGTTTGTCTCGATCTGACGAGCGTGCACAAAGTAATTGGAGAATTTGCAAAGTGCACGATACGGTGAATTTCGACGGATACGCATCAAATTCGTCGCACACACGCGACCAATTGAATTCCGTCAAAGCCCACACGACCAAAGCCGTTACGCAACTTTCGAATCCTTCGGTACGCGACACGTCGTCCGGATTGGCGTGACGCACGTCGTGTGGAGCGATTTCATGATTTTTCACTATTTCGAAAACAGGTTTTCCATGATTTTTGCTGTTGAATAACTTAGCATATACTGAATATAAAAATAATCTAAAAATAGGGTTTTAATGCTGGTTAGGTTGTCTAGAAGTCTGTTCAAACATTTTCTAAAACTCGCGATATTCTGGTCGTGAATCGACCGTGAACATTGGATGTTGGGACGGTTCTACGCCCTGTTTCGAACAGGTTTTCCTCTACTTTGCGTCGATTCTATGGAAATCTAGCGCGATTACCAACGATCTAATTGAAGGATATTAAAGTAGTATAGGTTAGCTTTGTACCCGAAGAATCCGTTCGTGAAACGGACGAGGGTGGAGGTCGCGGTTGCCTCGCGAAGTAGACCTCCCTGTACGCTACTGCTGCTGTGTTACAGTTTCGTGCGTGCGCGCACCCACGCCTGGCCGGCCGTGGTCGGCCTCCGACGTGCCCTGCGCGGCGGCGCAGTGTCGGGGTGGGTCGCCTAGGGACTGGGAAGAGGAGGGTGGCGGCGGAGTTCTAGGGTTTCACGTATTTCTCTCATTCTCTCTCGATATCTCTTTCGATATATACTGTTATGTATCGACTTAACACCTGCGGTTGGGGAAGTCATTGGTTCGGTTAGCATGGGGTTCAGCTGGGTGGGCTCGGTTCAACTGAGCTAGCTTGGCTGTTGGGCCAGGCCGGCCTTGAGTTGCTCAGCTCGGGAAGAGCTTTCTATTGCTTATTTCTCTTCTTTTTTCCTTTTTCTCTTGTATTCATTAATTATTAACTATATATATATCTATTATATATATATGTATATGATTACGTATATTCGTATATATATATACACGTATATTCATGTATTTAATATATTTATACACATATACGCCCGTATATACTTATATAAATACACATACACGTCTTTATATATAATATATATATTTACACAAAATAATATTTATATATGTATTACTCACGAACATATTCTTATATAAACTTTATATATATATACACAATATACATCTATATTATATATATATATATATATATATATATATAATATATATATATATATATATTATATATATATTTTATATATATATATAATATATATATAATATATAATATATATAGATATATATTATATATATATATATATATTCACTTATATATATTCTATACACAAATATATACATACAAATATGGGTTGTAGCCTAAATATTCCAAAAATACACCAGGATAATAAGAAAATCATTTAATCATACTTTTAGGTATCTTATGAATATCAAATACCTATATATATATAACCGTAATAGTATTAATAATTGTTACTTACAAATATGTGAAATAGAGCATTTAAGAAAATACATATACACAAAAATATCGTCACTAACATCTTGGTCACACTTCTTGGCCTACACGGGCTTGAGTTTTGGTACGGGTCCAGTTCGGGCTGGTTCGGTCAAACCGGTCACTACGAAGTCAATAAATTTAATAATAAATTAATTAAACTATTTATAATGGCCATGCTATAACTTGGCCTTGTTTTCCTAATTAGGACGTCACTATGGCTCGCCTTCTCTGGCATTGCTAGTACACTAGTCTAGGCACGCCAATGCACTATCAGTGCCACGATTTCTAGTCACCTTGTACTCCAAATTTAATCATGATTAAAAATCATCTACTACGTAATAATTAATTAATAATTATCTATAAAATCTAAAAATCACCATTCCAATAAAAAATAATATTTCAAAATTCTGGGAAAGGGGCTACATCTACCAGAGTTCCTAGTATGTGACTGAGTACCAAAATCCTAAATTTCATTACTCAACCTTAATCCTAGGGCAGGCTCGCAGTAGTACAGATAAGCTCAAGTACTACCACGACTTCGCATTAATTGCAAAGACTGACCTGCATGGGCCACCACTAAAACGTGTCACGACCCGCCCCGGATATACGGTACGAATACTGGGCCACGCCCTGCCTACGCCGCAGTATCGCGGTAGAACGCTGTCAAGTATACTATACTAACTACAACATCTAAGAATCCATAACTAAAATGTACTCATGTCAATCACGAAAACTAAGGAAGATAAGACAAGAATTAATACCAATATCACTAGAACAACTAGAATCTACAATGATCATAAGACATGAAAATAAAGAAGGAACAACAAGACTAACTAAGGATAACTACCAGACAACTCACATAGAAGAATAGTGAAATCCACCTCAGCTAGCAACATCATGAAGTCTAATACCGAGGGCACAACTACTCATAAAATTTTGTCAACATATCCGGTCAGGATGGAACGAGTACATATCTCATAACAGATCTCAAGATAGAATAAAACTATAAGACTGTAAATAGAGCATAACAATGAAATCATGGAGTGTACATATATGTATTATGGCATGGTAAGCTGAGAGCTAGAGCTAGAACAAGAAAGTAGAACTGAATCATGGTATGTACACAAATCAAGTTAAGCCATATATCCAATGTGTGTGAGTAGCAGTTTCAAACTTGTGATCGGCTTGGATACCTGTCGAGAACTGGCCTAGCAAGTCATAAGTACGGTATATGAATCACACTGTTCAAGAATGCAAGGGGATATGATCACAGGCATACGCTACTACTCCCCCTACCCCAACTGGTAGAGTGGATCCAAACATGACACGTCACTGCACGGGATTCTAATGAGAAGGTAGCGAACCTTCTCTAGAATCAGTGACCATATATTGAGCAAAGCTACAAGGGAGCTTGCACAATACATCCCAACCTAAGAAGGAGAAACATCTCTCGTCGGGATCCAGGAATACCAATCCGTGAGAACCATGTGTCAGGAATAAGCATATCTACACTAAGTACATGAATTATAACAGTTATCATAATTGGAAAAAAGTTATCAGAGAATGTACTCGCCGAGATCTGGTAGAATATGTCAACTGAGTCCAAGAACAGTGCCTCGAGGACCTATAGGTAGAATACTGTATCAATATAAGGATTTGGAAGTAAAATCAAGTCATACCAAGTCAACTAGGTCAAGGCAAGTCAAGCAAGTCAAATTAGGTCAATCTAAGTCAAGGGTTGACTTACAGTTGACTTCTGGTCAACTGGTCAACTCTGGTCAACTCTAGGTCAACTCGGGTCAAACTTGACTAACGTTGACTAACAGTTAACTTTGGGTCAACTGGTCAACTTTGGTCCAGTTCTGGTCAATTTTAGGCTACGTTGACTTCCGGTTGACTTTGGTCAAAATAGTCAACTGTGGTCAACCAGGGTCAAAACTAGTCTAACTAGGTCAAATGTTGACTCTACTTCGATGTTCAGTCAAAGTAGTCAACCATGGTCAAACTGGTCAAAGCTAGGCTCTACAAACATCTACAGAGTCAACACATCAATTTTAGTGATTGTGAAATCACCGAAATCGATGGAACTCAAAATACCACAAAAGGAGAAAGATTGTAATAATAGGGTGACCAAAAGGGAAGAAATCTACAGATGTTGTCGGATGATGAAACTAACATCACAACAACGTCCAGAATGGTCGAAATAGCTAGAATAGCCTGTCCATAAGTCTAATTTGGATACAGGGGCAAAAAGGTAATTTTGGACCAAAATGATGTCCGCCGTTGGACACACTTTGCACCGAAAAACATGCTGAAATAAAAGTGCACAAAACCTAACAAATTATATGTCTACGAATCCAGAATGACGATACGAATCCAACGGTATATCCAGAATTGGATTCCGTTGATCCGATCTCAAATTGGTCTGTTACCAGGACATTGAAATTTCGATTTTACGAAAAAGTGTGTCGGTGCCAATGTCCTCAAAACTCAGCAAATTATATGTCAACGAGTCTAGAATGACGATACAAACTCAATGGTATATCCAGAATTGGATACCGATGAGCCGAACTCAAAATGACCCGTTGACCCGGATATTGGTATCCGACTTGTACCGAAATACGTACCGGAACCAATGTCCACTAAAACCTAACAAATTATATGTCAACGAGTCCAGAATGACGATACAACTCAACGTATATCAGGAATTGGATTCCGATGAGCCGATCTCAAAATGATCCGTTGACTCAGAAATGGGACCCACTTTGTACCGAAATGCGTGCCAGGGCCCACGTTCTGCAAATCAAGCAAACTTTATATGAAAACATGCCAGAACGATGCCACGAGTCTACTGGTGTGTCAGAAATTGAATCCGAAGTTCCAGGTTCAAAAATAGAATTTTACAAGTGCAACACTAAGAATTCGAACAACCAACTTTGGCGTCGAATTCGACCGACCTAACAAGCTCAAACTGAATGAAATCTAAAGGGGGCAGGAAGAGGGTTATACCAGCTTCGCACAGGAACTAGTAGCACACCAACAGGAGCTGCGACGGAGGAGATACTACTCAACGAAGTCGGCTCCACAAAACTGTCCAAAAATAACATAATTTAAAGTGTCAACTTGGTGGCCGTTTTGAGGTATCAAACGACGAAATTAACGGACGAAAATTGACAGGAGTGAAGGTGGATATACCGAGATTGAGACGGAGCAAAGAAATTGCCGATCCAACAGTCGGATTGTCCAAAAAATTGGTAAGAAGTCGCTGCCCCGAGACACAAATTCTGAAATTCGTCCGCGCGCGTCGACGGGATTCCGTACAAAACGCACGAATCGCCTAGGCGGCGCATCCTGGTGGACGGTGGCCGCCACGGGGTGGTACGCCTAGGTGCGCCCGACCATGGGGGGTGCTCGCCGACGACGGCGACGGCTGGGGCGCGCCGCCGCCGGCCGTTGCGCGCGCGGGCTGTCGACGTACTGCTGCGCTCGCAGCTGCTGCTGCGTTGGCTGCTGCCTGCACGGCTTTGCTCGGCCTGGCGTGGCCAGGCGCGACGGTGCGGCGCAGCGACGGTGGCGCGGTAGCGTACGGGTGGTGGAGGTGGTGGTTATGAAGTTGGTGATGGTGGTGAGTAGTGGTGATGGTAGGAATGGTGTTGATGGTGGTGGAGCTCTCGGCTAGGAGAGGTGGTTCGGGAGGAGGAGGAAGGAGCTGAGGTGAAGTCGGAAGGAGGAGGAAGGAGGCTAGGCATGGCTGCTGTGTAAATGAGAGTTTGGAGAGAGAGAGAGTTGCGGGTGTTTGTGTGTGTTATAATAAATGAGAGAGGGAGAGAGAGAATGTAGAGATATTTAGAAAGAGAGAGGGTGGGGGGTGTTGTACGTGTACTGGAGGGGGGTGAGGTGGTGTGGTGTGTGTATTTTATATATATATATATATATTATATATATATATATATATATATATATACATGAGATATTTGTAAAATAGAGAGAGAAAGAGATATTTTATATAAAATAAACGTATTTTCAAATAGAGAAAAATGCAGACACATCAGTGGGATGTATGGGCAGTCATGGTAGGGTCCATGCCAAACTGGGTCGGACGTTGGGCCAAGTTTGGACAAAGTCGAAGCCAAGATTTAATTAATTTATAAATTAAACCAATTAAAATTACGGATGGAATGGGAGCACAAGGAAGATCAAATCGGTGGCACGCAAGTGGCACGTGCATAGTAGGCTCAAAACAGGCCAGGGCCATATATTGGGTCGACTAGGTTGGGTCGATGTCGGGTCCTAAAATTAAATTGGAAAATAAATCAGGTTTTACGGTAGATAATTAATTGGCCTAAATTGACCCGAAAGTTGTGCGAAGAAAATGAAGCACAAAATAGAGTGTCTGAGTGGGACACGAAGGTCATGGGTGAAGAGCATCTCGAGTAGATCAAACATGACAAGTTGGTTTCGAGAAAATGACTAGTCTGGTGCTCCTAAATTAAAAGTCATGCTAGCGCGCATATGATGATCAAGAAAAAGAGTGGGAATTCAATTAATAACTAAATGGTCTAATATTGACCCGAACTTACGCGAAGCAAAAAGAGCACAAGAAAACGAGTTCAAGTGGGACAGGATATATCAAAATGAAGATAATCTCGTCTACTACAAACTCCAAGAAAGAAGTTTCCAGAGACTGGTATCCCTGATGCTCTAGAATTCCAAGTCACGGTAAAAAGCATTAAATTAAATAATAATCAAATAATAATATTTATTCAAAATAATTGATTTATAAAAATAAAAAAATAATAAGCCCTAATTTCTGGGGCTTACACCCTCCCCCTCGTTCCTTGCCCCGGTGACTCCCCTCGCCCACTGGTGTCCTCGTTGCCTCTCCTCCACCGCGGACCCCCCTCGTCTTCTGCTCCGACGACCCCGACCTAACCCCGTATAGGTATACCTAACCCTAACCGATACGACACGATATAAACACACTGACACACACATACACTGACACGATACAGACACACTGACAAGATACATGCACACAGAAACCCCCCTTGCTGCAGATTTGGGTTTTGAGAGTTCATAGTTTTCTGAGATTATATATATATATATATATATATTTGTTTGATATGAGTATTTATAGATATCTGAGGGGTTATGTGAGTCTGTATATTTATAATATCTGATAAGTATATATATGATGTATGTTTGTGAGAGTATAGCCATGTGTGGTTGTATATGTGAGGGTTGCCAGGTTCCTGCTATCTGTGAGTTTTTCTGAGATGGAGGTGAAGTTCTGTTCAAATTAGGTAGATTATATTATATGTTATAAGTTATTCATGGGTTACCAATTATGTATATGTTATATATATGCGTGGGATTAATTGAGTTAGATGCAACTCAGTTTTCAGAGTTACATATGTGGGTTAAAGGCTGTATAGTTTGGGGGTTCAGTTTTACTGAGATTTACATATATTATACGTGTGAGTATAGATGAAGGTTGTGCCAGTATCTAGAGTGTATGGCGTATCCTAGTACCCAGAGTGTATAGAGTATCCTAAGAAGTGTATAGAGTATCCTAGTACCTAGAGTGTATAGAGTATCCTAGTACCTATAGAGTATCCTCTAGAGTGTATAGAGTATCCTAGTACCTAGAGTGTATAGAGTATCCTAAGATATTGGGGATTACCTACTCTGAGAACCTTGCTAAGAAGTATCCTAGTACCTACAGTGCATAGAGTATCCTAGAAGTGTAGGTATGATTGGTACAGTGTTTTGAGCCCTTCTATAAAATTAAATAGTTATTTTCCAGATCTTGATTCGACCAAAAATAGTTGTTTGTGTATCCGATCTACAAACTACAAAGATGTAGATCCGGACAATGATTTCTATGGCGTCTTACGGAAGATTATGGAGTTGACATATAACTACGGCATAGAGCCGACTAAGATCGTGTTGTTCAGGTGTGATTGGTTCGATCCGATCCAAGATCAAGGTTGGAAAATTGACAAGCATGGTCTTGTGGATATTAACTACCGCCATCAATATCAAGGATATGAACTATTTGTCCTAGCAAATGAGGCTCAACTAGTTTACTTCACTACTTATCCTAGACGGGGAACAACTAGGTTGGATTGGTGGGCAGTATGTAAGACTAAAGTCAGAAATACCTACGATGTTGACGAAATAGCTTATAAGGAGGACGAGCTACCTCTCGTAACATATACAGTTGACGTGGATACAACGGAAGTTCCATATTACACATCTAATTGTGTAGAAGAGGTAGAAGTATCCGAAGAGGAAAATAAAGTAGATAAAAGTGATGATGAGCAAGAAGAGGAAGAAGTATCCTTAATTAATCTCTATATTTCTATCAATTTTACCAGATGGCACCCATGACCTGAGGGCGTCGCTTGAGAGAGGTAGTGGCACCTCCTGCTGCTAAGGAGGTAGTGTTTCTTCCTGCTGCTGAGTCGGTAGTGGTACCTACTGCAGAGATGACGGTCAAGAAAGAACTTCCTCCTACTATTAAGGAGGAAGTGATTCCTAAAGCCGAGATTGCTGTGAAGGAGGAGGTGGCACCAGAGGACAGTTGCACCAGGAGTTCCAGTCATCCATCTCCTCTGGATATTGATCTTGCTGGCGTGGATCCTACTTATGCGTAGTGGCTGAGATGGAAGATCTCTCTGCGCCTGCGTAGAGGACAATAAACTTATTTCTGGGTTAGACTTGGCTTTGTTTCTAGATATTGATTTTTGATCGGCTTTGTTTCCGGTAGACTTATTTCTGGGTTAGATTTGGATGTTTCTGGATGTTATTATCTAGACTTGGATGTTTATTTTACTTTTTGGATGTTTATAGAGTTTATTATCTAGACTTGGTTATTATCTAAAAATTCAACGGAGGGTTGCTCCGGGTCTATTTTTATAAACTGTGATATGTTAAATGCATGTTTATTATCTACAAATTCAATGAAGAGTTTCTCTGGGTCTATCTTTATAACCTGTGATATATTAAATGCATGATTATTATCTTATATATATCTATTTCTATCATGTATAGCAGGACACAGAGGATCGTACCCTGTGGCAGTTGAGGAGTATCCCGCGGAGGTAGAGGTTCAACCGGTGGACGGAGTGGTACTCCATTAGTGTATGACGGTGTCGGTCCCACGTCTCATAGTACTCCAGTGTACCAGCCACTCGGATCTCCGTCTGTGTCGATGGTACGTGGCAGCACTCCTAGGATGGACAGTTCCAGGCCTGATCCTAGCCCGTCCAGTAGCATTCCTCCTATTGACGACACTATGGAGACGGAGGAGCGGGTGGAGAAGGTCACACCTATGCCGTCTACATATGATCCGAGCGATCCCCCATACGCCCCTCCGGATGAAACGAGAATGGAGATTTGGTCCGACGGGCCTACAAAGTAAGTTAATTAGTTAACATTTATTCATACTTATATCTATATGTTAATTAATTTAATTATCGTTGTGTAGATATCGTCCCCCGCCAGTTCAAAGGGCATTGGGGCTATTTCTGAGGTCCAACTACGGGGTGCCTTAGGTCAACTACTCGGATGCCTCGGACGAGAGAAAGGCATTCTAGTTTGCCCACTTTAAGGTAACTAAAGTATATTGCTTTTAGTATAAATTATATTTTATGCATATTGTATAGCTAACTAATTTAATTCTTATAGAAAACATATTTTTATCCACCACACCGGGATGAGACGATTGAGAAGCAATTTCCTGCCGTTGCCGCCAAGTTGATCCAGGATGCGATCGATGACCAGAAAGCTCGAGACCGTTCCGAAAAAGGGATCCAAGGTTAGATCATGCCCGAGCAGTGGACTACCATGAAGGCTAGATTCGACGCTCCTATGTACAAGAAACGGCTGGAGAAGGCGAATGTGGCTAGGACGAAGGCAGGGAAGTAGTGTGGTGGCTCGATTCCCATGACGGAACATTTTCGTCGCCTGGTACGTATTTTACTGTAGTATATTATTTTAACTAAAGTAGTAATAAAATATTTAATTTTAATGACAAATATTTTATTATAACAGGTAAGAAGGGTGCGAACCCCAACATGATGATGGTCTTTCTGGCTACCCATCGGAAGGACGGAAAGCTCATCGATGATCGGACCACGCAGAGCTATAAAGTATTACTTTACGTGTCACTAACTTATTATAACTTAAGAAATATGCAAATATATCCATAAACGTGGAACAACTAGGTTGGTAGTAAATATTATGCTTATAGAGATGCATACTTTTCTAGGATGAGTATCTTAGGCTAGAGCGTGAGCTTACTAGTGCATCTACGGAGGGAGGGGCTGGTACTTCCGCGCAGCTCCCTTTGGCTCGGACGATGGACGAGCTCTGGATGACCGCCGTTGGTGGTCTTCAGAGGGGTACGTACTACAGTACGGGATCCTACTACGCCTTTATGGCGATGCAGTCATCCAGAGCCTCCTCTGCCAGTGTACAGTCCCCACATCCCTCAGGGAAGTTGGTCCGAGTGGGAAAACTCTGTCGTCAGCTTACTGAGCTGCATGACGAGCTGTTGCAGAGGATGGAGCAGCCCCAGTGTCAGCCGCAGACGGATGATAGGCCTCACCACACGATTTGATATGCTCGAGGGCACCATTAGGGAGACGGACGAGAGGACGGATCGTGCCGTTCAGGCGGTGCAGGGGACGCAGACGGCCATTTGCGAGCAGGTTTCGAGGCTGGCAGCTGTTATGGCGTCCACCAACTCCAGACTGTTGGCCATGGTGCGGACACTTCCTGGTCATGATTCGGTATCTACACCGACTGCAGCAGCTCTACTGCCCCCCTCTTCCTCTACTGATGGGTTGTCACCGGTGATGCTGACCCCGAAGCAGTATAGGTTCCTGGTGTCCCAGTTGCAGGCACTGCCTACTCCTCATCCTGACCAGGCGTAGTACTTTATTAGACTTGTTTTCATTTGTTGTGTTGGTGACCCAGTGTTAGATCTTTATGTATTTGTTGGTTTATGTATTTATTTTATCTCAGATATGACTGTTAGTGTTATGTTATATTGAATATTACCGGACACACTTTTTATAGCCGTTTGGTAGTAGATTTGTATCCACCCGGCTGTTTCTTGTCTTTCTGACTGTTCGATTCTATTTATTTGATTATTGGTAGTGTATTATTATTATTTGTCTCTATATTGGTTTATCGGTGTTGAGTGTTCCACCGAAGGGGTCGACAAATCCAGGGAATTCTACGGAGGGTTGCTCCGGGTCTATTATTTGCAAACTGAAACTCTAAATGCAAGTACAATATTTTTAATGTAACCGTTATTTATGTGAAATGCATACTGTCTGCTATTTTTTATAATTTTTTTGGAATTAGCGACGTTCACCGACGCACACTTATGTCGCTAGAACGTCGCAAACATGAGAACCAAACGTCGCTGATCGTCGTAGAACGTCGCTAAATACGTCACTATTTTCAGTTAGCGACATTTTATGGCTGTTTAGCGACGTCGTTTGGCGTCGCTAATATGAGATATTTTGGTAGTGATAATATATATATATATATATATATATATATATATATATATATATATATATATATACGTCACTGTTTTCAGTTAGCGACATTTTGCGGCTGTTTAGCGACGTCGTTTGGCGTCGCTAATATGAGATATTTTGGTAGTGATATAATATAATAAATATATATATATATAGATATATATATAAGTTATATATATATATATATTATATATATATCTATATATATATATATATATATAATCTATATATATATATATATATATATATATATATATATATATATATTATAATATATATAATAAAAAAAAAAAAAAATATATTATATATATATATATATATATATATATATATATATATATATAGTAACTTTTATATATATATATATATATATATATATATATATATATATATATTATCACTACCAATATATATATATATATATATATAAAAGTTACTATATATATATATATAAAAGTTACTATATATATATATATATAATATTATATATATATATATATATATATATATATATATATATATATAGTAACTTATATATATATATATATATATTTCCAACGCGTGCGGGCTCAGTATAATCGTGTGTCCCACGCACACGATTCTTGGCCTGTCGTATGGAACGACTTTGGAGTGCGGACGTAGTCCGTTGGCTTGTCATCATCGCCGTGCACACGCACCCCGCGCACTCCAGAGCTCCGCTCGGTAGTACACCGTCTTTCGACGGCAGTTACTCAACACCTCGCTTTGCCCACGACGTCGAAGAGACGCCCTCGATGACTAAGGGTGACTGCCTGTACGACGGCCACTGATTCCTTGTCGCCTGCGACTACCGATTCCACCCATCCGCCCGTTCTATGCGCACGACGCGCATATTGGCGACGATCGCCGACGCCCTTACGATCGAGCCTGCGATCGTTTATGGCGGATGCTTCTCGTCGCCCTCGCAGCGCCGCACGACGAGCGTGGTCGGTATGTTGCTTATACCCCTGGGCGAATGGTGCCGATTCCCCGATCCGTCGCACGACGACCATGCACTGAGTTTTCTACACCGGCCGCCTCATTCTGCCCCACGCAGGCTCAGTTCGTAGCCCTATATCGTCAGGCCTCCGACTTGTGGATGCCCCGCATCGCACAACTCATCATCGCCCCTATATATATATATATAATATATATATATATATATATATATATAATATATATATATAAAGTTACTATATATATATCTATATATTAAATATATATATATATATATATAGATATATAATATAAAGTTACTCTATATATCTATATATATATTAATATATATATAGAGCTATATATAGTAATATATATATATATATATATATATATTCTATATATATATATATATAATATATATATATTATATATAAAATAAATATATATATATTAGGAAATAGAGCATTGCTGAAGTTCAGATTGAAGGTTGAGACCGAAATATGGAAACAGAAAGCTAGGCTGACTTGGGACTGTGAGGGAGACAAAAAACATCGGCTACTTTCACGCATGTGTCAAGGGACGCAGACAGCAACTCAACATCCACCAGATTGCGATGAGAAACGGGAACATAATCCAAGATCAACGAGGCATCCAATCGACTGCAGCTAACTTTCACTCTCCGAATGTTCACTAAAGAGATGTTAGCCCCTGAATTTCGGGTTGATTTTTTTTTTCATTTATTTATTTTCTGATTGATTGGTTAATAAATAATTATTCTGTTATTTTTCCTAAGTGTAGTTTTCCGTACCATATATTTGAGTATAGGATGTTCAACTCTGGAAATCTTCTTTACGAGTTTTGGAGTGGACACGATTACCTTCATGACGGTATATGGTGTCCCCCCAAACTTGTTCCTTGTGCTCTTTCTGCTTCGCTGAACTTCAGGTCAATTTAGACCATTTGATATTATTTAGTTTCCTACTCTTTCCTTGATCATTTTCAGTGCGTCACCATGACATTTAATTTGGAGCGCAAGACCAGTCAGTTCTTGAAACCAATTTCATGTTGATCTACACGAGACGCTCGTCACCCATGACTTCGTGTCCCACTCAGACACGTCATTTTGTGCCATTTGATTCGCACAACTTTCCCGACACGTGACCCAATTTTATTTACTC
Organism: Iris pallida; assembly: GCA_029216955.1. Lineage (NCBI taxonomy): Eukaryota > Viridiplantae > Streptophyta > Magnoliopsida > Asparagales > Iridaceae > Iris > Iris pallida. Next base: position 4,796,557 of record JANAVB010016800.1, on the reverse strand, counting down.
CACGGCGTCACATTCATTTTCCAACTTGATTTGTGGTCCCCTGTCGACCAAAACCTGTCCGCCCCAATTATGGACATGGCCCACTTTGAGCCTACTATCCGTCGCCACTTGTGTCCATTTATTGGAATCCCCAGTGCTACTTATTCTCCATGATCATCGACGCCTATTTTTAATTCAATTTTCGTACAATGTCCAGTTTTGACCCAATCCGGCTCCACCGAGTCCGCCCAGCTCCATATTATTCTCCATCATGACACCCACATATTTTCTCGCCCAAAATACCAAGTACCATTTGTCTATTTCTTTATATTAATAGAATTTTTCTATGATTTTTAATTCCTTTAGAATGGCAATTTCCCTCTAATTTATTTCTAGCCTTTGATTCTCTTAAATTAATCATCACCATTCAATTCCAAAAACCCACACAACTTTCACAGCCCCCACCCCATAGCTAGCCGGCCCTAATTCCTAGGAAAGGCATCCTCTCTTTCTCTCTCTTCCTTAAATTATTCCTACACACTTTCAAACAACCACACCAACTACAACAAAAACACCAACTCCTTCAGCAACAGCATGCACCCGAACCTCCTCCCGAGCCTCCCATGGCGAGCCCCCTGGCCGGCCATCCTCGCCACTGGCCTAGTGTCGGTCGGCCATGGCCGAGCTCAGCCCTCTCCTCCTCACAGATTCCTTCTTCTCTCCCATGGAGCCACTACCATCACCTTTTTCCGCCACCACCTCCAACACCAAACCGTCGCCACCACTGGAGCATCACCACACCTTCTTCTTGCATCGTCGTGTACAGTGTGCCACCGCGCGTGCGACAGTAGCGCACAGCGCTAGCAGCAGCCAGTCGGCCGTGCGTGGCAGGCGCCATGCCGGCGCCACCGTCGCCGTGGCCGGGGGACGACCCCCCATGCCGGGCGTACCCTACGCCACCTTTCCCTGGCGGCCAACATCCTCCGAGACGTGCCGTCGAGGCGATTCGTGCATTTTGAACGACGTTCCGTCTTGACAAGCTCGAAAATGACGCTGAAATCGTGCCCCTCGCAGCGACTTCACGCACATTTTCCCGGAGATTCGACCGTTGGATCGGCGATTTCTTCGCTCTGTCACAATCTCGGTATATCCACCTTCATCCCTGTCAATTTTCGTCCGTTAATTTTATCGTTTGATACATCAAAATCGGCCACCAAGTTGACCGTTTAAATTGTATTAAATTTGGACAGTTTCGCGGGACCAACTTCGTCAGCTTGTATCTCCTCCACCGTAGCTCCGTTTGGCGTGCTACTAGTTCCGGTGTGAAGCTGTATAATCCTCTAACCCTCCAGTTTCGTTTCATTGTGATGCTTGTTGATTGGTTGAATTCGATGCCAAAGTTGGTCGTCCGAATTCGTAATTTCCAACTTGTAAAATTCCATTTTTGAACACGGGACTCCAGATTTCATTTCTGACCAACCAGTAGACTTGTGGCGTCGTTCTGGCATATTTCATATAAAATTTGTTGATTCGGAGAACGTGGGCCCGAGCACGTTTTCGGTACAAGCGGGTCCCACATTCTGGATCAACGGACTTTTTGATGCCGGCTCATCGAAATCCAATTCCGGATATACCGTTGAGTTGTATCGTCATTTTGGACTCGTTGACATATAATTTGCTAGATTTTGGTGGACATTGGGTCTGGCACGCATTCGGTGCAAGTCGGATACCATATCCGGGTCACGGTCATTCTGAGATGGCACATCGGAATCCAATTTCGGAGATACCGTTGAGTTCGTATCATCATTCTGGACTCGTTGACAGTTAGTTTGCTGAGTTTTGAGAACTTTGGCTCCGGCACTTTTCCGTGCAACGGAATTCTAAGTTCTGGTCACGGGCCAAATGGAGATCGGGTCAACGGAATCCAATTCTGGAGATACCGTTGGTTCGTATCGACATTCTGGTTTCATGGACATACTTTGTTTATTTTATAGACTTATTTTCTTGCACATTTTTCGGTACAAACGGCTCCGACACTGACACCGTTTTGACCCGAAATTACCTTTTTGCCCTTGTGTCCAATGGACGTTGGGTAGGCTATTCTAGCTAATTTGACCGTTCTGGACACATTGCGATGTTCATTTCATCGTCGACAATGTTTGTTGATAATTCTCTGAGTTTAACCTTTATAATTAATTATTAATTCATATAATGTTCGTATTTCGGGATTAGTACAACGAAACTGAGATCAGTCAATTCCATGATCTCATATCGCTGAATTGACAAGTTAGACACGTGGATCACTATAATAAGTTATCAACCTTATCGATAATCTTCTTATCTCGATTTGCGCGTCGTAAGTTTCGACGTACAAATAACGAAGTACACTTTATATTAGACTAGAATTGACCCTGTTGACCAGAGTTGACCAGTTGACCCAAAGTCAACTGTAAGTCAATACTTGACCTAGTTTGACTAGATTATTGACGGAGTCGACCTAGAGTTGTTGACTTAGAAGAACTAGAATAATGTAGATTGATTATAGAGATTCATTTATTATAACTTGAACACCTTGTAACATGTGTTGCTTTAAATAGGACTCTGTGGCTTCAGTGGGACCCCCTATACTTATCAGCTGTTCAGGTTATCGAGACGAGTTCATTCCTGATCATTTCATATCCTGCTTAGATTATTTCTTGCAGTAGATTACTTTACTTGTACTGTCACGTTGGTCACACGGATTGGTACTATATGGATCCCTTCTTGAGATGTTATCCTTAGGAAGCATCCGGTACTACATGATCTGTGCGTTTCACTTACATGACGTATCATGCTTCATTGATTCTTTGATCACTTACGACATATACTCTTATGATCGTAGAGTCTTCTAGAATCCTTATCCCATTTATGGGACTATGTATCACCTTCGGGGTCTATCACCTTCGGGGTCTATTACCTTCGGGGTCTATCACCTTCGGGGTCTATCACCTTCGGGTATATCACCTTCGGGGTCTGTTACATAGCATCATAACATAACCTGGCTGGATCTTTGTGTATTGATTGGGGGTACGGGGGTGTAGAAATGGACATGTGAATAATACCCAAGTAGTATCTTATCAGATCTCTTCCATAGTGTCTTATCAGAATCTCCTATGCCATTTACATGTCTATATTGTACTCTGACTCACTAGCCATATGTTAGTTCTTTATTATAGTAGATATTTCTATTACAGCTCTCTCTCTGTTTACATACAGCATTTCTTTCAGTACCTGTATCTTACTTTACTGTATGATTATATTTTCTAACCTGCTATGAACTGTTGAGATGTATTGTGCTCGCTCCAGTCCTGACTGGACCTGTTGATAAATTTTACAGATAGCCTGGGATTGCCTGCTAGCCTAGAGGAGACACAGTAGAGGTTGTTAGGTAGTTATTTCATTTTGTCTGGAATTGTATTTATTTTGTGGATTATTGTATCTGTATTTGAGTTTTGAGATGTATTTTTGGGTTTATGTATCTTAGACACTTAGACTTCTATCTCCTGTATCTCATTTGGATTTCATGTTTTATCTATCCTTATCATGCTCTACCTTAGATGTGATTGAGTTTGTATCTGCTATGTCACCCCCATTCGGGGAATATAAACTGTTTAGTCTTATACTGTTAGATGCATTGAGACCTAGGACAGCGTTCTACCGTCGATACTGCGGCGTAGGCTGGGCGTTGTTACGTTCTCGTGCCCTAACTCTAGGGTGCGGGTCGTGACACATTTTAGTGGTGGCCCATGCAGGTCGAGACTAAAGTGTAGTGGTATTCGAACTAGAGTACCACTACAGCCTGCAGTAGGATTAGGATATATTTTGAAGGTACTCAATCACAGATAGGAACCCTTGTGAGATTCCCGGGACGACCCTGGAGAATCTTATTTAACTTCGTTTTGAAAACTCTTTTTCCTTGATTTGTTTTATTTTTATTTTCTGTTGTTGAATTTGATTTTAATGGGTTATTGTTGAATTTGAGTTGTATTTATTAATTTTGATGGAAGATTTTCGAATTTTGAATTTTGATGGTAGCTGCTGCATTCGAGTTTGTATTTTGATGGATTTTGTTCATTTTTAAATTTTGATGTTCGTTAATAAATTTGATTTGATTTTTGAGTATTCATTATTGATTTAATTTAATTTTTGGCAAGATAAAATTATATGGGCTAGGTCATCTATGTTATGGAACCTAGTCTTCTATAGTCACATTAGCCAGCATTATGAGGACATATAGTCTGACTCTGGATATATTTCTCGGGTGTGGGAATTTAAGGTTTTTGCAGCCAAGCATGCGGCACCGCGAAAATGTTAAATACCATGATTCTAGAGATATGTGCATAAGTCAAGGGCTCTGTGATTATCGTAGCCTTGCTTACTAGTATGACGAGGATTAGAGTACCATAATTTTGGATAGACGCATATGATTATCAGATTGTACCTTAAATGTTTTCGAACATGTTTTTGCTACTTTTGTTTCAGTCATTCAAAAAAAAAGAATTATTGTTGTTTTGTTTTGTTTTGTTTCTCATTGTTTACTTAGGATGTAGCTTTAGCTATTTTTATAAACCTTGTGTAACTTCTTACAAATTTATTTCTTTTTAATACAATAAATCAGTGATTTTGCTAGGCCTTATTTTGGATTTGATATTATAGCTCTGATTTCGAAATGGGTTCCTCTTTTAAATAATAAGCAGAACATATTCTTTTATCATTCTTTTCCTGCCAGTATTTTTACTACCATCATTCCTTGTCTTATATACATGTCCTGATTATATTAATTCCCTGTCTCGTATATAATTCTATTAGCTATACCTTGAAAACTCTTGAATCTTTATATTGTTTTTATCTGAGAAATGTTGAGAAAGTGACGTAAATCATCTAGTTCGGAAATGATGTAATTGGTTATCATAGGATGATATTGTAGGAATCAGAGTGTTGGATGTCAAATATGAAAAAATTCGAAATGGAGATGTGGTAAAGGTTTAAAATGAAATCGAGGGATAAATGTTATTAATTTAGAAACAATTGCAGAAAATTTGATTATGAGTAATTTATGGATGTGTTAAAAAAAGGGAATATTAGAGATCAACCTAGTTTTGAGAACTTAGAAAATCTTGGTTATTGATTCTTGGGAACTATTACAAGGCTATGTAGAAATTTAATAATGGGAAGGAGAATTTGATTGTATCCGATGATCTTGCAAAATTGAATTGGATATTGTAAGAGGGTGACTAGAGACAGAGAGAACACATGGATTTTAAGCTATAGGAATTATTTTAGATAATTGGAGAAATTGTAGAATTCAAAAGGATAATATTTGAAGGTGAACGTTGAAGAAATTATGAAGGTTGATTTATAAACAAGAATAAAATTTTGTGTGACATAGTGGTATTGGAGTTTAGTAAATACGAGACTTGACTTAAACAAGTACAAGGATTTCATAAACTGGATTTAGAGGTTTCAGATCTAATTTAGAACGAGGCGAAGGAATTTGAAATTTTGATTTAAATGAATAAGTGTCGACTCCTAAATAAGAGGGGTATGCTTCATGGAAAATATTTTAGAAGTTTGAAATTTTGTCTATGGTGATCATGGTAAAGGTTTAGATGACTGAAGATTAATTTTTTTTTTTTTAGAGGGTAGACATATAACGGTTGATTTTATATTGGGATTTGTGAGAAAATATGATTAGCAAATGGTAAACTGATAATGTTAAAGAGAGATGATTTACTGACTTCGTATGAAATCTTTTCCCGTTTTTCTCTAAAAGGGTTTTTCAGTATCATTAAATCCTAGTTTCCTTAATGACGACCAAATCGACTTCAATTATCCTATCGTATCATATTAATATCTTGGATTGTACTTAATTGAATTAAATTTGATTACGACCTGAATCTCCATCCTTGTATGCTCGTTCTCAGATTATGTTGAACCTGTCCTCCACATTGCCTAAATTTTGATTTCCCCAATTTGGTCAACGTAGATCGTATCGAGACTAATTTTTTTTTTTTATATATATTGTGATTGGATTTTCATGCAAGTGACTTTCATTCTTAACTTTGATTTTGATTTTTCTGAACCCTTTATAGATAATGGGTAGTTACTTTTCTTTATTTTTATGATAAATACCAGTTTTCATATAGGATGGTAGACTGCCTTACAGTTTTGATGGTTTGTTATTTTTGTAACTTTTGTCTAGCACCCTAGACTGCCTGTGTGTTTTGATACCCTATGACCGATTCAGTTAGCATGACTAGTATACCTAGATGAGACTTACACTACCATCGTATGCCATGACCCTGTATGTCGTCCTTTTGATGGTATGCTTTGTTTAATCTGGGACTTTGATTGTGGGGGTTTGACCTAGAGGGACTATGGACATTTTAATTTTGAGGACAAAATTTTTTAAGGTGGGTAGGATGTTAGCACCCTGAATTTTGGGTTGATTTTTTTTTATTTATTTTATTTTCTGATTGATTGGTTGATAAATAATTTATTCTGTTATTTTTCCTAAGTGTACTTTTCCGTGCCATTGATATTTGGAGTATCAGGGATGTTCAACTCTGGAAATCTTCTTCACGAGTTTTGGAGTGGACACGATTATCTTCATGACGGTATATGGTGTCCCACCCAAACTTGTTCCCTTGTGCTCTTTCTGCTTCACTGAACTTCGGGTCAATTTAGACCATTTGATTATTATTTATTTTTCCACTCTTTTCCTTGATCATTTTCAGTGCGTCACCATGACTTTAATTTGGGAGCGCAAGACCAGTCAGTTTTTTGAAACCAACTTCTCATGCTTGATCTACACGAGATGCTCGTCACCCATGACCTTCGTGTCCCACTCAGACACGTTATTTTGTGCTCTATTTGATTCGCACAACTTTCCCGACACGTGACCCGATTTTATTTCACTCCACGGCGTCACATTCATTTTCCAACTTGATTTGTGGGTCCCCTGTCGACCAAAACCTGTCCGCCCCAATTATGGACATGGCCCACTTTGAGCCTACTATCCGTCCGCCACTTGTGTCCCATTTATTGGAATCCCCATGTGCTACTTATTTCTCCATGATCATCGACGCCTATTTTTAATTCAATTTTTGCACAATGTCCAGTTTTGACCCAATCCGGCTCCACCGAGTCCAGCCCAGCTCCATATTATTCTCCATCATGACACCCACATATTTCTCGCCCAAAAATACCAAGTACTCATTTTGTCTATTTCTCTATATTTAATAGAATTTTTCTATTGATTTTTAATTCCCTTTAGAATGGCAATTTCCCTCTAATTTATTTCTAGCCTTTGATTCTCTTAAATTAATCATCACCATTCAATTCCAAAAACCCACACAAACTTTCACAGCCCCCACCCCCTATAGCTAGCCGGCCCTAATTCCTAGGAAAGGCATCCTCTCTTTCTCTCTCTTCCTTAAATTATTCCTACACACTTTCAAAACAACCACACCAACTACAACAACAACACCAACTCCTTCAGCAACAGCCATGCACCCGACCACTCCTTCCCGGGCCTCCCATAGCCGAGCCCCCTGGCCGGCCATCCTTGCCACTGGCCTCGCCGTGGTCGGCCATGGCCGAGCTCAGCCCTCTCCTCCTCACCGATTTCCTCCTCCTCACTCCCAAGGAGCCACCACCATCACCATTTTTCTGCCACACCTCCAACACCAAACCGCCGCCACCACTGGAGCCATCACCACCACCTCCTCCCGCAGTCGCCGTGCACAGCACGCCGCCGTGCGTGCGACAGTAGCGCACAGCGCAGCAGCAGCCAGTCGCCCGCGCGTGCGTGCAGGTGCCACCGCCGGCGCCACCGCCGCCGTGGCCGACGGGGACGGCCCCCCTATGCCGGGCGCACCCTACGCCGCCTTCCCCTGGCGGCCAACGTCCTCCGAGACGCGCCGTCGAGGCGATTCGTGCGTTTTGAACGACGTTCCGTCGTGACGAGCTCGGAAACGACGCTGAAATTACGCCCCGTCGCAGCGACTTCGTGCACATTTTCCCGGAGATTCGACCGTTGGATCGGTGATTTCTTCGCTCCGTCGCAATCTCAGTATATCCACCTTCATCCCTGTCAATTTTCGTCCGTTAATTTTATCGTTTGGTACATCAAAACCGGCCACCAAGTTGACCGTTTAAATTGTATTAAATTTGGACAGTTTCGCGGGGCCAACTTCGTCAGCTTGTATCTCCTCCACCGCAGCTCTGTTTGGCGTGCTACTAGTTCTGGTGCGAAGCTGGTATAACCCTCTTACTACCCCTCCAGTTTCGTTTCATTGTGAGCTTGTTTGATTGGTTGAATTCGACGCCAAAGTTGGTCGTCCGAATTCGTAATTTCCAACTTGTAAAATTCTATTTTTGAACACGGGACTCCAGATTTCATTTCTGACACCACCAGTAGACTTGTGGCATCGTTCTGGCATGTTTTCATATAAAATTTGTTAGATTCGGAGAACGTGGGCCCGGGCACGTTTTTCGGTGCAAAGCGGGTCCCACATTCTGGGTCAACGAGATTTTTTGACGCCGGCTTATCGGAATCCAATTCCGGATATACCGTTGAGTTCGTATCGTCATTCTGGACTCGTTGACATATAATTTGCTAGGTTTTGGTGGACATTGGGTCTGGCACGCATTTCGGTGCAAGTCGGATACCAATATCCAGGTCAACGGGTCATTCTGAGATCGGCTCATCGGAATCCAATTTCGGAGATACCGTTGAGTTCGTATCATCATTCTGGACTCGTTGACAGTTAGTTTGCTGAGTTTTGAGAACTTTGGCTTCGACACGCATTTCCGTACAAACCGGAATTCCAAGTTCTGGTCAACGGGCCAAATGGAGATCGGGTCAACGGAATCCAATTCTGGAGATACCGTTGGGTTCGTATCGACATTCTGGTTTCGTGGACATATAATTTGTTATATTTTATAGACTTATTTTTTTGTACGTTTTTCGGTGCAAAACGGCTCCGACACGGACACCGTTTTGACCCGAAATTACCTTTTTGCCTTTGTGTCCAAATTGGACCGTTGGGTAGGCTATCCTAGCTAATTTGACCATTCTGGACACGTTAGCGATGTTCATTTCATCGTCCGACAATGTTTGTTGATAATTTCTCTGAGTTTAACCTTTTTATAATTAATTAATAATTAATTCATATAATGTTCGTATTTCGGGATTAGTACAACGAAACTGAGATCAGTCAATTCCAGTGATCTCACATCGCTGAAATTAACAAGTTAGACACGTGGATCACTATAATAAGATTATCAACCTTACCGATAATCTTCTTATCTCGATTTGCGTGTCGTAAGTTTCGACGTACAAATAACGAAGTACACTTTATATTAGACTAGAATTGACCCTGTTTGACCAGAGTTGACCAGTTGACCCAAAGTCAACTGTAAGTCAACACTTGACCTAGTTTGACTAGATTATTGACCGGAGTCGACCTAGAGTTGTTTTGACTTAGAAGAACCTAGAATAATGTAGATTGATTATAGAGATTCATTTATTACAACTTGAACACCTTGTAACCTGTGTTGCTTTAAATAGGACTCTGTAGCTTCAGTGGGACCCTCCTATACTTATCAGCTGTTCAGGTTATCGAGGCGAGTACATTCTCTGATCATTTCATATCCTGCTTAGAATTATTTCCTGCAGTAGATTACTTTACTTGTACTGTCACGTTGGTCACACGGATTGGTACTATATGGATCCCTTCTTGAGATGTTATCCTTAGGGAGCATCGGGTACTACATGATCTGTGCGTTTCACTTACATGGCATATCATATGCTTCATTGATTCTTTGATCACTTACGACATATACTCTTATGATCGTAGAGTCTTCCTAGAATCCTTATCCCATTTATGGGACTACTATGTATCACCTTCGGGGTCTATCACCTTCGGGGTCTATTACCTTCAGGGTCTATCACCTTCGGGGTCTATCACCTTCGGGGTCTGTTACATAGCATCATAACATAACCTGGCTGGATCTTTGTGTATTGATTGGGGGTACGGGGGAGTAGAAATGGACATGTGAATAATACCCAAGTAGTATCTTATCAAAATCTCTTCCATAGTGTCTTATCAGAATCTCCTATGCCATTTACATGTTTATATTGTACTCTGACTCACTAGCCACATGTTAGTTCTTTATTATAGTAGATATTTCTATTACAGCTCTCTCTCTGTTTACATACAGCATTTCTTTCAGTACCTGTGTCTTACTTTACTGCATGATTATATTTTCTAACCTGCTATGAACTGTTGAGATGTACTGTGCTCGCTCCAGTCCTGACTGGACCTGTTGATAAATTTTACAGATAGCCTGGGATTGCCTGCTAGCCTAGAGGAGACACAGTAGAGGTTGTTTAGGTAGTTATTTCATTTTGTCTGGAGTTGTATTTATTTTGTGGATTATTGTATCTGTATTTGAGTTTTGAGATGTATTTCTGGGTTTATGTATCTTAGACACTTAGACTTCTATCTCCTATATCTCTTTTGGATTTCATGATTTATCTATCCTTATCATGCTCTACCTTAGATGTGATTGAGTTTGTATCTGCTATGTCACCCCCATTCGGGGAATATAAACTGTTTAGTCTTATACTGTTAGATGCATTGAGACCTAGGACAGCGTTCTACCGCCGACACTGCGGCGTTGGCTGGGCGTTGTAACGTTCTCGTGCCCTAACTCTAGGGTGCGGGTCATGACAGAAGCCATTCTTAGGGACGAAGATTTCCTTGAGGTGATCCCTCGTCTGACTGACATTGAAGACAACCACCGACTAGAGCTCATACCCTCTGATCAAGAGATCAAAGACGCTGTGTGGGCCCTCGACGAACACATCGCACCTGGCCCCGACGGATTCAATGGTGTGTTCTTCAGATTGTGCTGGGACATTATCAAGTGGGACATCCACGAGGTGACCATCGCTTTTTCTAAGGAGCCAGGTATCCCGGATCTATTTTTTGTGCTAATCTGATTCTCATCCCCAAACAGGAAAATCAGGAAACCTTCAAAGGCTTTTGCCCTATAAACCTATGCACCTTCATGAACAAGATCATCTCCAAGCTCATTGCCAACCGCATGACCGAGATCCTCCCTAAAATTATTTTCGAAGAGCAGAGTAGCTTCGTTCACGGACGAAACATAATAGACAACATTCTCATGGCTCAGGAAATGGTCACATGCATGAAACTACCAGATAGAGGCGGGAAAATCGCTATCAAACTGGACATGGAGAAAGCATATGATAGGTTGGACTGGAAATTCATGATTTGGGTTTTCACGGCCTTTGGGTTCTCGGAAACTTGGACCAACGTTGTATGGAGATCGATTATCAATTCACGGTTCTCCACGGTTATCAACGGTCAAGCTGAAGGATTCTTCAAATCTAGCCGCAGAGTCAGACGAGGAGGTCCTTTTTCCTCTACCATCTTCATCATAGCAGCAGAAGCTCTGAGTAGAAACCTTATCAGAATGGTAGGCACCCCGAACTTCTAGCCTTTTTATACCTCCAGCGGTTGTCCGATCATTACCCACCTGGCGTTTGTAGACGATATTCTTATTTTCTCCTCTAGGGACGTTGGATCCGTAGAGGTTGTCCATAACATGCTTCAGAAATACACCAGACGCTCCGGCCAGCGCGTCAATTCCAACAAGAGTGTCACCTATGTCCACCACAAGACCAACAGAGACCACGCATCCACTCTTTCTAACATCACTTCCTTCGCTGTAGCATATCCACCTTTCTCCTACTTAGGGTGTCCGTTAGTGTACGAACGATCCAATGCGGGCATCTTCGAAGGGCTGGTGGACAAAATCAGAAGAAAACTAGAGGGGTGGCATAATGCAACTCTATCGTCGGGCGAAAAGATTATTCTGATTCAACATGTTCTCTCCTCCATCCCTATATACACCTTAGCTGCATGATCTCCCCCTAAGAAGGTCTTCAGCTCCATCGAAAATCTCTTCGCCAACTTCTTCTGGGGCCACAGTGACGGCAAGGATAAACACTATTGGGCGAGTTGGGACACCATGGCCAAACCCACCGACGAGGGAGGTCTGAGTTTTTGCAGGTTGGCGCACGTCATCGACGCCTTCTCGATGAAGCTGTAGTGGAAACTTCGAGTCAGTCGTTGCCTTTGGGCGCGGTTCATGAAGGCAAGATATTTCAAGCATATTCACCCATCCAACGTTGTCTCCAACTGTAGATCCTCAGCGTCCTGGAGGCGTATCCTTCACGAACACAACAAAGACGAGCCCATGATCTGTCTCCAGCTGGGATCAGATGAATCATCCATATTCTTTGAATGTTGGGCCGGAGAGGACCTCCTCCCCCAACTTCTGACAACACCTTCCAATAGTAAGATCAAAGAGCTGTGGGATCACTCGGGTGACTGGAACCGGGAGATGATTCGAGAATGGGTTGGTGAGGAGGCAGCATCTACGCTTCTCGGCGCTGGTCTGAAGATCAATACGGAACCCGACGTCCTACGGTGGTCTGTTGAGGCCAACGGATCCTTCACGATCGCCTCGGCCAGAAGGGTTGTGCGCAGTAGTGGGGTGCACTCCCCCATCCTGGGACCGTTCTGGCATGCTTGTATCCCGAAAAAATGGTCTATCCTTTTGTGGAGAGCCTTTCGCAGGAAGCTTCCCACTGACGACGCTCTCAATACCATCAGATTCAGTCTAGCATCTGCGTGTCATTGTTATACAGAGAAATAACAAGAAACGGTGGAACACATTTTCTACTCCGGGGACTTACCAATGAAGGTTTGGACAATACTCTTGGACCGGTACAGACTTAACCAGGGCGGTGGGAGCTTTCACGATCTTCTAGTCAATTGGGCTAACGCCTCTCATGACCACCAGATCATCGCAGTCACCATCACATGGGTCATCTGGAAGAACCGGAACAAATTCAGATACGAGGGCCACCAGTACTCGTACCACCAACTCATCCGAGAGGCTCTCCGACAAACTCTCAAAGTTAGCAGATAATGCAACCACAGCCTCGAGGTCTTCTGGCAGTCTGTGCTCTCTTGATTTTGGACCTTGTTCCTTCTTTCTCGTCGCTTTTCTTTTGTTAGCGCTTACTTGTAAAGGCTTCGGCATTTTGCGCCTTCTTATGAATAAAATCGGAGGGTTTTGCTATATATATATATATATATATATATATATAGTTATATTTTTTTTGCTATATATATATATATATATATATATATATATATTAAAAAAAAAAAAAAATATATATATATATATATATATGGGAGCGGATCAAAAGCCCCCCTTAGAAAACCCCCTAAAAACCCTCTCACTCTCTCAGCCGTCCATTTAATATTAATATTAATGTTAATATTAATGTTAATATTAATGTTAATGTTAATATTAATGTTAATGTTAATGTTAATGTTAATATTAATTTTAATGTTAATTTTAGTATTTAATGTTAATATTAACATTAATATTTACATTAATATTAAAATTAACATTAATATTAACATTAATATTAACATTAAATGGACGACTGAGAGTGAGGGATTTTTAGGGGGTTTTCTAAGGGTCCACTTCCTATATATATATATATATATATATATATATATATATATATATATATATATATATATATATATATATATGTATATATTTTATATATATATTTCATATATATATATAATATATATATATATATTTATATATATATATATATATATATATAAAAAAAAATTATATATATATATATATATATATATAAATAAATAAATATATATATATATATATATATATATATATATATATATATATATATATATATATATATATATATATATGAGTGCTCCAGAACCAATCGGCTGGTTTTGTATTATGGAACCAACCTATGTTATACATGTTGGGTTGGAATTGCATGGTTGAGATTAAATGACTTTAAAAGGTGGCGGGGTCTACACCTTTTGATCTCTACCTGTAAATTCCAATCCTATCCATAAAACATTGGGTGGTTCTATAATACAAAACCAGCTAGCTGTTATATATATATATATATATATATATATATATATATATATATATATATATATATATATATATATATATATATATATATATGGTGGTTCTAAAATACAAATATACAAATATATATAAATATATAGGGTTTATATATAAATATATTAATATATATATATATATATATATATATATATATATATATATATATATATATATATATATATATATATATATATATATATATATATATATATATATATATATATATATATATATTTAGGAGACGATAGCCAGTTGGAGACTCTCTGCGGATTACCGGGTAGCTCCCCTCGACCCTAAACACATCCTCCTTCACCTCTCTTCCGAATTAGACCATAAGACAGTCTGGTCCAAGGGCACGTACCGGATTGATTCCCACCAGATGAAGATCATCAAGTGGTCAGCTAGCTTTAGCACTAAAGAAGACTCAGCGACAGTCGTCGCTTGGATCACTCTGCCCAACCTGCCCCTAATCTGCTTCGTCCCAACGGCTCTCAGACGTATTGCCAACTCCTTCGGCACGTATGTGGCCTCAGCCCCTGAGACCAACAACCTCACCAAAGCCCACTACGCCAAAATCTGTGTGGAACTCGACCTCACCACCAAACCACCCAACTTCATCAACATCGAACTGGGCAACCGGACCCACACCCAATAAATTATCTACGATAACCACATTTTGTTCTGTAACCACTGCCACTTAAGAGGTCACCTCCCCAAGCATTGCCACAGACTCCATCTAGAACTAAAGAAGAAAACACCCCAAAATAGTAGCAAGCCTATCGAGGGGAGGACCCCCATGCCACCTATCCTCCCTCGCCCAAACTCACACACTCGATTCGACTCCAGTGAAGACATGTCCGACAGGAGCGAATCTCCTTGCAAAGTACTGATTCTCCATAGTTCCCAAGCCATCTCCCTATCCAATCAGTTTGACGCTCTCGAATCGGAGGACGCAGAAATCCAGGGGGAGGCAGCCGATTCCCCGGAAGCTGGCAAGCGCACAGAGATGCCCCCCCATTCCGGAAGGCATAGAACTGTCCACATCGAAGCTAATCAACTACTCAACACCAAAGACCCAGTGGTCGAGGCCTTAGCTATTCTAGGCCCCGACCATGTTCGAAGAGGGCTCCAAGTTCAGGCCGCGGGATTCCTTCTCCAGTAATTCAACCTCCTAACAGGGAGCACCAGTGACTCCATTATCATCCCACCAGAGAATCTGATCCTTGACTCAGCCGGAGAATCGGTCAGTCAGCAACCAGCCACGAAGGAGCAATCAGATATTTACCCCCTCCCCTCTTCCGAGGCAGGATCTTCTACCTTGGGTAAGGCCAAGGCCAACCACGGTCCCACTGAAATTGCCACCATACAAACCAGATCCGCTGCTAAGCGGAACAAAATAACCCCCCCAACAACTCCCTTAATGCTTAACATCCTATCCTGGAATGTCCGCAGTTTGGCAAATAAACCGACGTTAAGGAGAATCATCAACATGCAGAAAATCCACAAGATAGACATCCTCATTATTATCGAACCCAAAATCCCCCCAAAAGACTAAAGTCTATTCAACTGCAACTTGGCCTCCCTACGGCCACTGCTGGCAGACACGACATTTGGATCCTCGGTGCGAAGGACGTCAAACTAGCTGTAATTCAGGACTCCCAGCAGGCCCTCTCCTGTTGATTTGATCACCCAAGACTTCCTGATCGCGCTATCCTTTCCGTGATCCATGGCAGCTACGATGTTACGGAGAGGAAGCTGCTCTGGAACGACCTCCTTGACATCCATCACCTTCACACCAATTCCCTTTGGCTTTGCATCGGGGACTTTAATGCGATCACCTGCAGTGCAGAGAAATCCGGTGGTCGTACACCGCCCGTCCCGACCATGCTTGATTTCAACAACTTCATCTTCAACGCCCACTTAACGTCGCTCCAGTTCTCTGGCAATGCTTTCACCTGGTGCAGGATACATGACGGCGATCGACGTCAATACTCCAGGCTTGACAGGGCCCTCACGAATGCCCTCTGACACGACATGGGGATCTCCACCAACCTGTCCCACCTCAATTCCATAGAATCAGACCACAACCCCCTGTTAGTTGAGATCAACAACAAGACCTCCTCATCCAAAAAGAATTTCCAATTCCTCGACTTCTGGACCAGGCACTCCCAGTTTCTAGACATTGTTGCGGAAGCATGGAACCGCGAGGACTCCCCCAACCCCCTTATCTGGGTGAGCAACAAGCTTAAGGCCACCAGGAAAGCCCTGTCAGCTTGGAGCAAGCTCGTCTATGGGGTCATCTTTCAAGCCGTTCGAGTAGCCGAGGACGACGTCACCCGCGTCGAAGCCTTGGTCGTCACGGATCGCTCTTCAGAGGCTGGAAGAGCCCTCAACCTCACCAAGGCTATGCTCAAATTCAGAATCAAAGTGGAGACCGATTTCTGGAAGCAGAAAACGAGGTTGAAATGGGACAGCGAGGGGGACAAAAACTCGAAGTACTTTCATGCCTGCGTTAACGGGCGCAGACAGAAGCTCTCGATCCACAGGACTACCGATGACAATAGGAACATTATTACAGACCATAAGAGTATCCAAGAGACGGCGACAGAATTTTACTCTAAACTATTCTCCAAAGATACAGTCCACAAAGATAGAGCATTCCTGGATCAAATCCCTCTCCTTATTAATGACACAGACAACACCCGGTTGAACCAACCTTTCTCAGCCCAGGAAGTTAAAGATACAGTGTGGGCCCTGAACGAGCACAGTGCGCCGGGCCCGGATGGGTTCTCGGGAGTATTCTTTCGCACTTGTTAGGAGATTATCGAATAAGACATTACCGAAGCGGCTGTTGCCTTCTTCGAAGGTGCTATATACCCCAAAGCCATCTCGAGTGCCAATCTGATCCTTATCCCAAAAAAGACAACCCGAAGACTTTTCGTGACTTTTGTCCCATTAGTCTTTGTAACTTCACCAATAAGATCATATCCAAAGTCATTACTACCAGAATGGCTGGCCTTCTTCCGAAGATCATCTCGGAGGAACAGAGCGGGTTCGTTCGCGGAAGGAATATCCAGGACAATATTATGCTAGCCCAAAAATTAATCACCTGCATGAAATTCCCAGTAAGGGGAGGCAACATTGCCATTAAAATCGACATGGAGAAATCTTATGACAGACTGGATTGGAAATTTATGATTTGGGTTTTCAGAGCCTTCGGATTCTCGGAAACCTGGACTAATATCGTCTGGAGATCTATCAGCAAGTCGTGGTTCTCCACGGTCATCAACGGCCAAGCAGCTGGATTCTTCAAATCCTACCATAGGGTGAGACGGGGCGACCCGCTATCCTTCACAGTTTTTATCATCGCAGCCGACGCCCTGAGCAGGAACCTTAATAATATGATCCACAACCCCAACTTCCAGCACTATCACACATCCAGTGGATGCCCTATCATCACCCACCTGGCCTTCGCTGATGACTTACTTATCTTCTCGTTCGGGGATGAGGGATCAGTGCAAGTGGTTCACAACACCCTCACGAGATACTCCAAATGTTCCGGCCAGAAGATAAACCACTCCAAGAGCGTCATCTACGCCCACCACAAAACCAACAGGGAGCACGCCAACAAACTCTCCGAGTTAACATCCTTTACGGTTGGCAAGCCCCCGTTCACCTATCTAGGGTGCCCTTTAGTGTATGGGAAGTCCAACATCTGCATATTCCAGGACTTGACCACCAGAATCAGGAAGAAACTGGAAGGGTGGCATAATGCCACCTTATCCCCAGGTGGCAAGATGATCCTTATCAATCACGTTCTTTCCTCCATCCCCATTCACACCCTAACAGCATGTTCGCCGCCCATTAAAGTTCTTTCCTCGATCGAACAGATCTTTTGTAATTTCTTCTGGGGACATAGCAATGGCCAGGATAAGCATCACTGGGCCAGCTGGGACTCTATGGCTCTCCCAACCGGAGAGGGGGGTCTGGGGTTCACCAAACTCACTCACATAGTTAAAGCATTCTCGATGAAACTATGGTAGAACCTACGCACGAGCAGCAACTTATGGAGCAGGTTCTTGAAAGCTAGATACTTCAAACACATCCACCCCTCAATAGCCATTTTCAACTGCAGATCTTCAGCGGCCTGGCATCGCATCCTCATCGGTCGCGACCTTGCCGAACCGGCGATGAGACTTCAGCTGGGATTAGGCGACTCGAACCCATTCCTTGAGCGATGGGTTGGAGACTGCATGATATCGAGTCTCACCGAGACCCCGAGAGATTGTAAGATCAGAGACCTGTGGGACCCCACCACCGACGACTGGCACTGGGACCAGATTCGTGAGTGGTCCGGTATCGATGCGGCGGAGAGCATCCGTGAGCGCGGATTACGCATCGGCAGCGAGGCGGATGAGTTAAAATGGTCCCTCGAGGCCTCCTGGGCATTCTTTGTGAGGTCGACGAGAACCGCCATCCGGGACACCGGCCGGCCACACCTCCCTATGGCGTATTTCTGGCATTCCTGCATCCCCAAGAAATGGTCCTTCCTATTGTGGAGAGTCCTCAGTATGAGACTGCCGACAGATGACATCCTTTCCACCATCGGGATCAGCTTAGCATCAGCTTGCTCCTGCTACTTCGCGCGCCAGTCAGAGACTATCGATCACATATTCCGTCAGGGGAGCTGCCGGACAGGATGTGGACTTCCCTTAACCAGCTTTTCAGCATGGAGTAAGGCGGCGGACGCTTCCACGATCTTCTGGTTTCCTGGGGTTCTGCTTTCCACGGCCACCAGATCGTCGCAGCGGCCGCCACTTGGGTCATTTAGAAGAATCACAATAAAGCAAGATACGAAGGTCACCAATACTCGGCGAACCAGCTCCTTCGGGAAATAGCCCGACAATGCCGTAAGCAGAGTACCCGGTGTTCCCACAGCCCGAGAGCATTTTGGTCGGTGCTACCCTGGTAGCCCCGGGCGATAGCTTCGCCCTTTTTCCTCCTTTTTGTGGTATACCTGTATAGGCCTCGGTATTTTGCGCCTTGTATACAGTTTTCTGCGGTCTTCGTACCGTCTTTAATAAATTGAGGGGGGTTTTCTGCAAATATATATATATATATATATATATATATATATATATATATATATAGGGTGGTTCTATAATACAAAACCAGCTGGCTGGTTCAAAGAGTTGTAAAAGGGTCGCAAGTCAGAAAACTTGTCAGTTTTTTGTGTTTAAGTTTGTTGGAGTCGGTCATGTGCTCGTCACCAAGGCACGATGTTGTAAAGAGATGACAAGCTCTCATTCAGCTTATGAATAGGGGATTAACAGCAGACAAGTGTACTCACGACTGGATTAGTCCTCTCAGACAAAAACTAGTATATATCGCGGGTGTTCACTGAGTTTGATCTTCTCTCTTGATTACTGCATTTAATTTACTGTCTCGTATATATCTGTCATAGTTTATAATCTGTTAAAAATTTTAAGTGGTGATTATTTTCACTGCACACGCACACACTCTTTTCGCCCCCTCTAGATGTGCTCAAACGGTCCTACAATTGGTCTCAAAGCAGGTTATATTCTTGAATAAGACTCTAGAGAGTATATACGGTAGCCGTGGACAACTCACAAATAGACCCCCCCACTATTTGATGGAATAAACTACACATATTGGAAAACACGAATGAGTTTCTTTCTAAAGTCTTTTGACTTTAATATTTGGTCTATAGTATTTGACGATTATAAAAAACCGGCACCTATAGTGATTGAGGGTGTACTTGTAGACAAGTCTCACGACAAATACACATACAAAAAAAAGACAAAGGCTAGTCTAGATGCACGTGCCATCAATGCACTATTCTGTACAATTGACAAGACGAAGTTTAATCATGTTTCTACCTATACTACGTCTGATAAGATTTGGAAACTTTTTGAGGTACCTCCCAAGTGAAGTAATCCAAAATCAGCTGACTAACACAGGAATATGAATTATTTAAGATAAAACATGATGAGTCAAATACACAAATATTTACTAGTTTTCTAGATATTACTAATCCTTTGCAATCTCTTGGTAAGGATTACAGTAACCATAAAAAGATCAGAAATGTGCTACAGGCTCTAACCAAGAATTAGAACCCAAAGACAACTGCGATCATTGAAGGAAACGATCTCACCACAATGACTCTAGAGACACTTATGGGCATACTGATGACCCATGAGTTGGACTTAAAAGAATTTGAAGAAGCAACCCCCAAAAAAAATCTATCGCCTTCAAATCATAAGCCAAAAGAGTTGCATATAATAATTCTGACGAAGAATCATCCAGTGGTGATAAGCAAGCCCAGCTAGTAAAGTGTTGACCCAAACATGATCACAGTCAACCTAATCTTGAAAATTAACAA
The DNA here is from genome assembly GCA_029216955.1 of Iris pallida. Lineage (NCBI taxonomy): Eukaryota > Viridiplantae > Streptophyta > Magnoliopsida > Asparagales > Iridaceae > Iris > Iris pallida. The sequence continues at coordinate 4,776,057 of JANAVB010016800.1, read as the reverse complement.
AATAATATTTATTATAGTCCAATGTGACACATCGAGCTCAACATCAATCTACTCAGCTCAGTGGTTCAAGATCAAAGCTGCTTGAAGATTTATTATTCTGTGTATACTGGAGTCTGTATTTTTATTTGTTTTTGAGTATAGGATGATGTACGTTGGGTCATACTGAGCAACTTTGGGCTAGACATAGCTTTATAGGTTTACTTAGCCCAAATCCCAATCAACCCATTCATCAAATGGCCCACAAAGAACATTCTGTCCATAGGAGACAGAGTTCGGGCCGAACTCTGCCTCCACACAGAGTTCGGGCCGAACTCTGCCCTCTAAATTACAGGGTGCTGATTTTTAGGTCTTGATCACTGCTAGTTGTCCAACGGCCGAAAATTTGAATTCTACATACAAAATTCTGGCCGAATTCTGCCTACCCCGAACCATATAAATAGGCCTTAGTTTCTATTATTTGAATCCATCCAATCTTCTCTTCTTCTTCTCTTACATAGCCTATATATTAAAGAGCCTTACCTTTCCATCCACTTAGCAATCAAACTTTCCAACCGTCTAAGTTGCTTGGTACGATCCAGCTAGAAGTTTGAAGTACAAGAAGTTGTAAGTCACTTGGAAAAGTCCAAGTTTTGCCAAAGCGATAATTGAAAGAAGTTTGGCGTGCTCTTCTGTGAAAAGGCACGTGGTTGTAACCCTATTTCACAAATAGTGGATTTCAATCCTGAGCTAGAGTTCTCAGGCCTGGACTAGTCCTCCACGAGGGAAACCAGGTTAAAAATCTTGCTGTGTTGTGCTTGCTCTCTACTCTTTATTTTCGCATTTCTTTTACTCTGATTATTTAGTTGGTGAAGAGAGTTTAAATTTTTAATTAATTATTTTTGTTATAAACTCTATACACCCCCCTCTAGAGTTGCCTACCTGTACTTCAATTGGTATCAGAGCTCTGTTCTTTATCAAGGACTAACATCCTACAGCTGATCCATGGCAACCACTCAACCCATGTTTTCAATCATGGTGAAGGACAGTCCACTCGTAGGCCTCCCCTATTTGATGGAACAAACTACACCTATTGGAAAATAAAGATGAGTTTTTATCTCAAGTCGCTAGAATTCGACATATGGACCATTATTATAGATGATTACAAAAGCCCGCCAGGATAGTTGTCAATGGTGATCTCGTTGAGAAACCCCACGAAATATTCTGACGAGGAGAAGAAACAGGCAAGTCTAGACGCGAGGGCTATTAATGCTTTATTTTGCAATAGACAGGAATGAGTTTAACAGGGTCTCAACATGTACCACCTCTTACGAGTATGGAGACTTCTAGAAGTGACGCATGAAGGAACCACCCAAGTCAAGGAGTCAAAAATCAGTCGTCTCACTCAAGAATATGAGGCATTCAAGATGAAGCCAAATAAGATGATCACACAAATGTTCACAAGATTCCTCGACATCATCAACCCCTTGTCTTCTCTCGGCAAACAATATACAAATCACGAGAAGATCCGCAAGTTGCTTAGGGGCTACCAAAGATTTAGAACCCTAAGGTGACAGCTATCATAGAAGGTAATGATCTCACTACAATGTCTATGGAGACTTTGATGGAAAAGCTGATGACTCACGAGCTTGACCTCAAGACTTCGGAGCTGCTCCAAAGCCAAAGGAGATTGCCCTCAAAGCTCATCGTCGGAGAGCTGATCCCGAAGAGACTGATGACGAAAATTTGGAAGGTGATGATCAAGCTCTCCTCGTCCGCAACTTCAAAAAGTTTCTCTGCTTCAATCGAAGAAAGAAGGAACAACAAGAAGATGACGAAAAAGAGCCAACATGTTACGGCTGCAAGAAGAATGGACACGTCCGAAAAGATTGTCCACTCGCAAAGAAGAGCAACCGATATGAGAAACCAAATAAGAAGACTTCCTCAAGAAAATATGCCAACACAAGCATTTGGCATGAAAGCGAAGCTAGTGACTCCGAGGAAGAAAATGACTCTCCTCAAGGCACCGCCAATGTATGCCTAATGGCAACATCCGATAAGGTAACTAGCGAAACTCTCGATGATTTCACTTTTGATGAGCTTGGCAATGCATTCAATAATTTACTCAATGACCACAAGAAAGTCATAAGTAAATATAAACATGCCAAGGAGAAGATCAAAAGTTGTAAAGTCGAGATTCAAAAACTCTCTTCTTTGCTTGATAATATTAGAGACACTTCACCCACGGAAGTCACAAATGAGGTGTCTAAGCTTAAATTAAGCCTACATGATGCCGAGGCATGTATTGAAAAACAAACACAAGAGATCACATCGCTCAACACTGAGCTTGCTGAAGAAAAGATAGACACAAGATCTCTATTATTAAAATCTATGGTTTGAATGGTAAGATTAGTGAACTGCAGGCTGCCTCTAAGAAATTAGAGACTAGATTGGAAAAACAGGTTGCTCAACCTCAAACCCAATCACATGAGACACACATAAAGCACAACACTGCTCAAAATAGTCAAACACATCATCCACCTGCAGCACGCAAATATGCTTACATGTACACCCACTTTCATACAACACACAAACCACATACACGTAGAAATTATTCTCATAACTATCATTCTAATGTGACACATAATCACCATGCTACACATAGATATAATCATCACTATGTTGTACATAAACAAAATTGCCACCACACTGCATATAGATATAATCATCATCCTGCTGCTACCTATAGTCATTGTCATGCTGCTCCATACCACTCTTATCATGCTACACATAGACATCATCAACTTACTTCTAACATAAATAGGAATGCCATTTGTACCTATTATGGATTGCATGGACACATCTCACCACAATGTAGAGTTAGGAGATTAGTAGACATGAATATATATGCATGGATGCCAAAAACTAACTTTTCAGGACCCTCAAGAACATGGGTACCAAAGGTCACATCTACTCTTGATGTAGGTGGACCTTCCTTCCTCAACTAAAAGTAAGTAGATTCTCGATAGTGGATGCTCGCGACATATGACGGGAGACGCAAATCTTTTCGCATCACTATCGATGAAGAGAGAAGGGTATGTATCCTTCGGCAACAACCTAAAAGGGTATATCATAGGTAATGGTACTATTGGTCATCCTCCTTCTCCTGTAATAAAGGATGTCTGCCTAGTGACCGAGTTAAAGTATAACTTGCTCAGCATAAGTCATCTTGCTGATCATGGATATAATATTAACTTTGGACAAAATAAATGCTATATTTATGATAGGTCAACATGAGATATTGCTTTTGAAGGGATAAGAGAGGATAACATTTATATTTTCTATCTATCTAGAGATACTAACAGTGCATAAAGATGTCTCTATGCTCACAAGGATGAGCGATTATTGTGGCACCAGCGTCTTGGTCATGCCAATATGGATACTATATCCAGGCTATCGACTAAGAAGCTAGTTAGAGGCTTGCCCGACATCACATTCAAAAAGGATACTGTATGTGCCAAATATGAGTTGAATAAGGCAACTAAATTCTTATTTTATTCCATAAACTCTGTAAGTACTACTAGACCCTTGCAATTACTTTATATGGATTTATTTGGTTTTAGTAGAGTAGCCAGTCTTGGTGGAAAACTCTACGCTTTTGTTATAGTAGATGACTTTTCTAGATTTACTTGGGTTTTCTTTCTTACAAACAAAAGTGATGCCATTTCTGCTTTCAAAATTTTTGCTAAAAAGGTTCAAAACGAAAAAGGCTACATGATCACTCGAATCCGAAGTGATCATGGAGGCGAATTCGAAAATACTAATTTTGAAAAGTTTTGTGATTTAAATGGTTTTAATCATGAGTTTTCTTGTCCAAGAACTCTTCAACAAAATGGTGTTGTGGAGCAGAAGAATAGGACTCTTGGCAATATGGCTAGAGTCATGTTAAATAAATTTTTACTTCCGAAATATTTTTGGGCTGAAGTTGTCAGTACAGCTTGCCATATTTTAAATAGGGTGCTCATTCGTCCTATTACGAAGAAAACACCCTATGAGCTTTGGTTTGGAAGAACTCCAAACGTTTCATATTTTAGAGTTTTTGGTTGTCGATGTTTTATCCTTAACACCAAAGACAACTTAGGCAAATTTGATGCCAAAGCTGACGATGGTATTTTCCTTGGCTATACTGCGAAGAGTAAGGGATATAGAGTGTTCAATAAACGCTCATTAATTGTGGAGGAGTCTACCAATGTGACTTTTGATGAGGATAACAGTGCAACAGCTACTCTTGATGATGATGTTGAGCCATCAACTTCTACTCCGATGAATACCACCACTGAAACCAATTCTCTGGAGGGCCTGCCAAAGAAATTCTCTTTCAAGCCATCACATCCAAAAAACTTGGTAATAGGTGAGGTTTCACGCGGAGTAAGTACTCGATCATCATTAAGAGACTCCAATGCTATCACTGCATTCATTTCACAAATTGAGCCTAAAAATATTTTAGAAGCTTTTAATGATGAGTTTTAAATTTCTGCCATGCAAGAAAAACTCAACCAATTCGAGAGAAGCCAAGTTTGGGAACTCATTTCTAGGCCAGCTAATCATTCGATTATTGGTACGCAATGGGTTTTTTGCAACAAAGTAAATAAAGATGGTTCAGTTACATACAACAAAGCTCGTCTAGTAGCTCAAGGATACAACCAAGAGGAAGGTATCGACTACGATGAGACGTATGCTCCTGTTGCAAGACTTGAATCCATTCGGATGCTTTGTGCATTTGCTAACTTTTAAAACTTTAAACTGTTTCAAATGGATGTGAAAAGTGCTTTCTGGAATGGATTTATTAAGGAGGAAGTTTTTGTAAAACAACCCCTGGTTTTGAAAATCACAAATTTCTCGACCATGTTTTCAAACTCAAGAAAGCGCTATATGGCCTCAAACAAGCCCCTAGAGCTTGGTATGAACGGCTAAGCAATTTCTTGCTTGAAAAAGGTTTTTCAAAAGGGAAAGTTGACACTACACTCTTTATAAAATCTTTCAAAAATACTATTCTCTTTGTGCAAATTTACGTTGATGATATTATATTTGGTTCTACTGATGAAACTCTCTGTCAAGATTTTGCTAAGTGTATGCAGACCAAGTTTGAGATATGCATGATGGGGGAGATCAATTACTTTCTTGGACTGCAAGTCAAACAAACATCAAATGGAACTTTCATCTGTCAGTCAAAGTATACAAAGGACATGCTGAAGAAATTTGACCTTGATAACGTCAAACCAATCGGCATTCCAATGGCCACTACAACCAAACTTGAACTAGATGAAAGCGACAAACTTGTTGATCAACGTAAGTATCGAGGTATGATAGACAGTCTACTTTATTTAACTGCTAGTCGCCCTGATATTATGTTTAGCGTTTGCCTGTGTGCTAGATATCAAACAAATCCTAAGGAATCACACATGTCCACCGTTAAGCGTATCTTTCGATACCTTAAGGGTACGGTTACAGTGGGCCTATGGTATCCCAAATCAACATCATTTGACCTCATTGGTTACTCTGATGCTGATTTTGCCAGATGCAAGGTCGACCGTAAAAGTATAAGCGGTACGTGTCATTTATTAGGAAAGGCTCTAGTCTCTTGGTTTAGCAAAAAACAGAATTCTGTCGCACTATCCACAACAGAAGCTGAATATATCGCAGCTGGCCATTATTGTGCACAAATTTTATGGATGAAGCAAACCCTTGAAGACTATAACTTATCTTTTATGCACATTCCTATATTTTGTGACAACACTAGTGCTATAAATCTTACTAAGAACCCCATATGTCACTCACGTACGAAGAACCTTGAAATTCGTCACCACTTTTTGCATGATCACCAACAGAATGGCACTATTAATTTAGAATTTATTGACACTGATCATCAGTTGGCCGATTTCTTTACAAAACCATTATCCGAGGAGCGATTCAATTTTCTTTCTCGAGAATTAGGAATTTTAGATGAAACGGTTATACATTAAATTAGCCTGCGTAATTATCGACTATGTCACAATTCTCTATGCTGACTTTGCTATGGGTACAAGCCGAAAGGGTCCTTCTGACAACAAGGCGTAAAAGCCTAAATGACACGATGCACTAGTCTTCGGACTACCGCTAGCTGGGATCCGGCCCCTGCAGCTACCCCATAGCAGCTTCACCATATTGATTTATGTCATAACTCTTTAGTTATTATATGGTCAATTTTTATTTATAGCCTGCCCCATTTGAAATTTCTAAATCTCTTAAAATCTTTTTGACTATTTCTTCATAATACTCTTCATATCTTGGTTTTAATTTCCTGCTTGAAGTTCTTATTTTTATTATGACTATTTCTTCATAATACTCTTTATATCTCGTTTTAATTTTCTGCTTGCAGTTCTGGCCCAAGGGACCAGAACTCAGGCCGAACTCTGTCCCCATACAGAGTTCGGGCCGAGTTCGGCCTCCTTGTTCCAGAACCTCAGGACACTCTCAGCCGTTGATCAATTCTTCATCCAATGGCTCCTGTTTCACCCGACCAGCTAACCAAAGAGATAAATATTCGGGATTGACTCTCTCTTCCCTCCATTGTCTTCTTCCTACATCTCCAAACATATTTCTTTTAAAACCCTAACCCTAAAAGTCTTCATTCCTTAGGAAATCTCTCTCCAAACTCAAGGAAGTTCCTCTTGGAGTTATTCTCCTCCATCTTAGGTCTCCTTTGTTAAGGTATATCTCTCTTTCTCTTCAAATCTCAATTTTTTTTCATGGCACCTAGGTTGCTCAGTAGGGGTAAAAGACCAAGGGGAAGTATTGGTGAATCCACTACTAATCCTAACCCAAACCCACAATCTAATCCTCTACCACAACCTATTCCTCATCCTCCTCCTAACTTGATCCACCCTCTTTTTAATCCACCTCCACCCGTTAATGCCGACACATACGATGACCGTATTTTTGTGTCCTTAGATGCGTCTAATGCATGGTTCGACGACTTTTTGTCACGCCCCAGAACCAGAATACTGGAGAGCGGGGGCGTACATAGCCAGCTACGTATATTAAAATAGAATACATCTCAACTATACAGTCACGACTGTCTAGATATGAGGGTTTACTACAAGCCAACGATCTCTTATGGTCAAGCCTATTGTCTCAATCTCAAGCAAATAATGTATGTACAACATGTTTGACCACCAAATATATAATAAAAGGCGTCCTAAATATTACATATCAGCTGATCATGAAGCTAGTCGTACAAAATGCTAGGACTAGCAAGAGTTAAGTCATACATGATCAATCCTAGGATTTGTCAATCATGTTTACAGTCCGTAGGCAGACAGTGAGTAAAGTGCATCGAGCTAACAGGTGCTCGTCGGCTAAACGTCTCAAAAGAATAACTTTACAATAGAGTGAGCGAAGCAAAATAGAAAACCCACTCGTAGCCCGGGTTCCTTCTAGTCGCCACCATCGGGCTGGAGGTTCGGAAGATCCTCGGGAGCTGCTCCGAAATCTGGCCACACAAAATCAGCTGGGTCAAACCCCAGAAAGAGCAAGTGCCACAAAGGAGGCCACGAAATAAGAACAAAAGCCAGCATATCAGAACATAAGAAAAGAAATGGAAGAAGGTACAAGTAATAAAGAGTGCAATAGGACAATAAATGACTAGTGATATGGGACCATTCCGGAAGCCAGGTTACAACCCTTAAACCAGACAAGGACCGAGGTTGTAACCATTCGCCTGAACAGCACTCTGTCTCTACCCATTTATTGTTAGAGATAAGTAAAACAAACATGTACAAGAGTTCCAGGTACAGGGGCTAGATAAGACTTAGACAAGGCTGGACTCCATCCATTCATAAGCGGCCAAGCAATTACTACGGCTTACTACTTAACTAACTAGGGTTTTCATAAGCCTTAATTACTTACAAGATGCAATGAGAATTTCCTAGTCCCAAGCCCTGCAGACCATCCAGTTATCCTTCTGCGGGTTGAGAGTATGGTTGGGTACATCGCCCTGGAGACGATATACCCTTAGGTGACTTAGAGGTGCAACACATGACAGTGCGCTGGAAATGTGCTCTACTCGTCGGCAAGATACAAGTCCAATTAAGAGCACACAGATAACAAGATTGCTTGTGACTAAAAATTCTCCATGAACTATAGTTAGATCTAGTCATTAGCCTAATCCATGTTCAGTGCGAATCCCTGACCGTGGGAAACCAGAGAGTCACGTCCTAGATATGATGCAAGACAAGACAAGTGGATTGCACAAGTAAGCAAGCCGGAACACCCACGGTGTCAAGTTGATTATACGAGTCAAGTTAGCCGTCGCAACAGCATCAGGATAAATCATGTCAGGGTACTTGTCAGGAGTGCGCCACGACGGGCCACTATCATGTCAGGTTGGTCATGTCAGGAGTGCACCACTACGGATTACTGTCGTATTATGCTAGTTCCTTGTCATACCAAGCCATATACAATAGTCATTCCAAACATATTAAGTAAAATCAAGTTCATGACAAAAGGCATAAGGATATAAAATGGGCGTAAAATATCTAATAAAATATCAATATACAGGACTATAGAAGAGCCAAGCTTAAGGAAAAATAAAACCAATCTCCATGGTTGGACAGATTGTGCAAGAGGTCAGGGGGTTGGATTGCGCAGGGTGTCAGCTGCGCAGGGTTGGGGTGGCGCAGGAATGGTTGGCGCAGGCTGCAAAGTGTGCAGACTTTGACTGCACAGGCAATGGATGGCGCAGGATGCAGACTGCGCAGGCTTAGACTGTGCAGGCAATGGATGGCGCAGGGGTCAAGCGCGTCGGAGCCGATGACACAGGATTGGTTGCACAATCGGGCAGCGGCCAGGCTGCACAGTCAGCGACCAACGCTAAAGAGCGCGGCGCGGGGAGGCTGCACGGTTCAGTGCTGCGCTAAAGAACACAGACTGTAGATCTTCTTCTCCAGGCCGAGAGGAACATCAAGAACACCCAAAAATTCAATCTTTCATATCTTAGTCAAATCAAAGCCAAATCTAGATTTTCAAAGTTCTAACTTGAGTAAAATTGAATTCTCTTCTACATGGAAGCATCAAAACCCACAAAAATTGAACCAAAATAGATTAAAACTATGTAAATCCGAAAATAGTTAAAACCTAGATCTAGAACAATGAAGACTCCAAATCATAAAATGTCAAGTTCTAATGTTGATCTCCATGTCCTAATCTAGCTAATGGACAAATAAAATGTGGTTCTCATGTGGTGGCAAGGTGCACTTGCCTATGGGTGATGGTGTTGTGTAGAGGAAGGAAGAAAAAGGAGATGGAAAAGTAAATAAAAAATAAAGAGGAGAGAGAAAAGTTAGGTAGGATTTAATGGAGGTGGGTGTGTTGTGTTGAGGGTGGAGCATAGGCTAAGGTGTTCCAATGCATGTTAAACCAAACCAAACCAAATCAAACCAATTCTCCTCCACAAAATAAACCAAGCCAGGTAAAATCCAATTACGAGAACCAAAATCTGCAAGTCAAGCCAATTACAAGTACATGCCAAAATTCAAGAAAATAAATACAGGTCTGAAATACATGCAAGCTTGACAAAATACGTATTCCGAGATATGGGTGTTACAACTCTACCCACCTTAAAAGAATTCCATCATCGGAATTTAATTAAGAGGCTAGAGAGACGAGAGCAAGCCATATTAATCACATGCAAGCTATAACCAGGCAAGCAATCAGACAATCATACATGCAAGCAAGGGATGGAAAACATAAGGCATAAGGAAGACATTATACCTTACGAGTCAAACAGGTAGGGATATCGCGATCGGATGTCGTCCTCACGCTCCCACGTTGACTCACCTAGAGAGTGATGACCCCAAGAAACACGGACTAAACTAATAGTCTTGTTCTTGAGTATCTTCTCTCTCCGGTCCAATATAGACACGGGCCTCTTCTCATATGAAAGGTTGGTACCAACAACCAGTTCAGAATGGTCTAGGATGTGGCTCAGGTCCGGGACGTACCGCCGTCGCTAAGTGAGGTACATCATGTACCTCACTTAGCGACGGCGGAAGAGCAAGATGATAGGATACATCTCCTACTCGCTCCAGGATATCGAACGGCCCTATATACCTAGGACTAAGATTTCCCCGTACGCCAAAGTGAATGACGCCACGGTTAGGCGAGATCCTAAGGAATACATGGTCGCCGATAGCAAACTCCAAGGGACGTCGATGAGCATCGGCCCAATGCCGCTGGCGATCTTGGGCAACTCGAAGACGATCTCTGATCCTTCTGACCACTTCAAATGTCTGGGCAATCATCTCTGGACCATGCATCTGCCTCTCTCCGATATCATCCCATGCTAGCGGAGATCTGTACTTCCTACCATACAGAGCCTCGAACGGTGCCATCTGGATACTGGCCTGGAAACTATTATTTACGAGAATTCCACAAGATGCAGGTGATCTTTCCACGAACCACCGAAGTCGAGCGTATAAGATCTCAGCATGTCTTCAAGAGTCTGTATTGTGCGTTCTGACTGACCATCTGTCTGCAGATGATATGCTGAACTGAACTGGAGACGAGTTCCCAAACTCTCTTGCAAGCTACGCCAAAAGTGTGACGTAAACCTTGAATCTCGGTCCGAGGTGATACTGACGGGCACACCGTGAAGCCTGACAATCTGCCTAAGGTACATTTATGCCAACTGAGCCGTTGACTGTCCAACTCTAAATGGAAGAAAATGAGCCACCTTCGTGAGCCTGTCAACTATAACCCAAATAGCATCTCGACCAACTGGGGATCTGGGTAATCCAGTTACAAAATCTATGGTCACATGCTCCCACTTCCATTCTAGAATCGGCAAGGGCTGAAGAAGTCTAGCGGGCCTCTGATGTTCAGCTTTAACCTGCTGGCAAACCAAACACCGAGAGACAAACCGGGCTATCTCCCTCTTCATGACATTCCACCAGAAGTGCTGACGGATATCACGGTACATCTTCGTGCCACCGGGATGAATAGAATACTGCGAACTGTGAGCTTCTGCTATGACTTCCTGTCTGATATCTCCACTGGGTATATAAGACGAGAGCCGTGTCGAAGTGTACCATCTTCATGAATGCACAACTCTGGCCTTCTTCCTGCCTCATACTCTGCTCTGAGCCGCTGAAGCTTGGAATCTGTAGACTGTGCCACTCGGATCCTCTCGACTATGCTGGACTGAACCTGTAGACTGGCCATCAATGCCACGTTGGAAGGAAGAACCACTTCAATTCCCATATTCTGAAAATCTGCCAATAAATCTGGTTGCGCCGTTAGGAAATAAACTTCGGCTCTCCGGCTCAACGCATCTGCTACAACATTGGCCTTCCCTGGGTGATACTGCAAATCCATATCGTAGTCCCCCAATAGCTCAAGCCATCTTCTCTGCCGCATATTAAGGTCCTTCTGGGTGAAAACATACTTCAGGCTCTTGTGATCAGTAAATATCTCCACTCTATCTCCGTACAAGTAGTACCGCCAAAGCTTAAGTGCAAACACTACTGCTGCCAGTTCCAAGTCGTGGGTCGGGTAATTCTTCTCATGATCACGAAGTTGGCATGATGCATAAGTTATTACTTTCCCATGCTGCATCAAGACACACCCCAATCCTCTGCCTAAAGCGTCGCAATAAACTGTAAATCCCCCGGTCCCATCTGGAAGCATGAGAATGGGAGCCGTTATCAATCCTCGCTTCAACTTCTCAAATGATTCCTGACACTCTGCTGTCCAAACAAACAGCACACCTTTACGAGTCAACTGGGTCATCGGCGCTGAAATCCTTACAAAATCTGAAACGAATCGCCGGTAGTAGCCGGCCAATCCAAGGAAGCTGCGAACCTCTGCCACTGAACTAGGTACTGGCCAAGTCTCGATAGCCACAATCTTCTGGGGATCCACTTCCACTCCTCCTCGAGTAATGATGTGACCCAAGTACGAAATGTGATCGAGCCAGAACTCGTATTTACTGAACTTGGCGTACAACTGGTGCTCCCTAAGTGTCTGAAGGATGATTCTGAGATGCTGCTCATGCTCTGCTTCGCTCTTGCTGTAGACCAAGATATCATCTAGGAACACGATCACGAACTGATCCAGGTAAGGCATAAAAATGCGATTTATGAGGTCCATGAATACTGCTGGCGTATTGGTTGCTCCAAAGGGCATAACAAGGAACTTCCAATGTCCATACCTCGATCTAAACGCTGTCTTCGGGATGTCCTGCTCTCAGACTCTGATCTGGTGGTATCCTGACCGCAAGTCTATCTTCGAAAATACTGAAGCCCCTTTGAGTTGATCAAATAAGTCATCTATCCTCGGGAGAGGGTATCTGTTCTTGATTGTCACTGAGTTCAAGATACGATAATCTACACATAACCTGGACGTACCATCCTTTTTATTCACAAGAAGCATTGGGGCTCCCCAAGGCGATCCACTCGCACGAATGAATCTCTTGGTCCTGAGTTCTTCAATCATCTTGTACAAAATCTCTAACTCTGAAGGCGCCATTCTGTAGACTCTCTCTGATACTGGTGCTGTTCCGGGGATCAAGTCTATAGTGAAATCTATCTCCCTCTCTGGCAGCATCCCTGAAAGCTCTTCTGGGAAGATATCTGGAAACTCTTCAACTATCCGGGGCAACTGCACTGCTGCTACTGCCATCCGCAACACTGGAGAGGATGGCTCCACCGCGCCTCTGGAAAAAGAAAACTCTGGCTCACCTGGAATACTAAAGATAACCCTGCCAACATGGCAGTCTATCCTAGCATACTGGTTCCTCAACCAATCCATGTCTAAGACTACATCATAGTCTGCCATAGGAAATTCTATGAATCTAGCGGGGAACTCTCTACCGCTAACTACGATCCGACACGAGGAAAACACTCGATCTACCCCCACAAGACCATTACCAGTAAGTATATTTAGCCTCACTGATAATGACTCGGGCTCCAATCCTATCCGTATCGCGAATCGTGCAGACATGAATGAATGCGATGCACCAGAATCAAATAATACCAATGCTGGAAAGGAGTTGACGAGAATAGTACCTGCCACTATCTCACCTGGTACAACTTTTTCTTCCATAGCCATCATCATGGCCTGACCTCTAGCTGCGGGTCCCCTCTGCTGGAAACCTCTCTGCCTGCTCTGCACTGGAGCCTGGGCACACTGCTGCTGGAATGCCTGGGCCTGAGGCAACAATGGCCTTGGGTACTGCTGCTGCTGTATGGGTGCTGGTCCCCTAACCGATGGACTGGTTAGGTTGGAAGAGGATGAACTACCCCTATTCGGGCAAGCTTCTATCTTGTGATCTGCCGCTCCACAAGCTAGGCACAATCCTTGCGCCCTACGACAATCTGCCACCACATGGCCCGGCTTCCCACAATGAGAACATCCCATCGCGGAAGTCTGGTTCTGCTTCTGCTGCTGCGGGTACGTCAGGGTCGAATGCTGAACCGACGTTACTGAGGCTGCCCGCCTCGGAGTTCCAATGGTCAATCCTCTAGCTGCCGGGGCTGGAGCTGATGATTGGTGCATCTGACTGTGAGACCGCTTCCTGCCTCCGGTCCTATCCACGATCCTCTGGGAGGTGTACTCATGCCTCCTAGCTGCCCTTAATACTGCATCGAACGTCTGGTGCTCGAACTGCTCGACTGCCAACAAGATCTCTGAATGCAGTCCCTGCTGGAACTGCTGGGCCCTATCAAACTCGGTCGCCACCAAGGTGGGGGAAAACCTACTGAGTCTAGAAAACTCAGATGCATAACTGTCGACTGTTCTGCTTCCTTGCTTCAAGTTGGTAAATCTGGTCTGCAGGTCGTATCGAGCCACAGCATCAAAATACTTCGTCTGGAATCTCTCTCTAAATACTGCCCAAGCAATGGGTGCCACTAATCCCATGGCTTGCGCTGCCCACCAACTGCGAGCTAAGTCCAACAACTGTAGGCATACTACCGCCACCTTCTTATTCTCAGGTGTCCTAGCTGCTTCCAGAACCACCTCGGTATCCTGAAGCCAAGCGTCCGCGGCAATCGCATCCTCGCTGCCGTCGAAAAAAAGAGGGTTCAAGCGCTTGAAGCTGTTGGCCGCGCTGTTCCCTGGATGACCGCCTCTGGTCAAAGCATCTGCCACAGTCTGGTGTAAGGTGTCTCCTCTGCGATCCTGGGAAGCTATCAAGGTCCTGATGAGACCTACCAAGGTGACATCATCAAGTTCTGTAGGCTGAACAGGCTGAACTGGGGGCTCTCCTCCAGTAGGCACAACTCTGGAGGCTACTCCGGAGTGTTGGGCTTGATCTCCGGGCTGCTGGTTCACGGGAGGTGCTCCTCCTTGCTGATCGGCAGGGTCAGGTACAGTGCCACTGAGGAAGACGACACAGGGAAACAATAACGAAGGACCAGGACAGATCAACGATACAAGCATATAATCAGGGCAAGAATTCCAAGGATTTGAAAATACGGGCAGAGATCAAGGACGAATACTGATTGAGACATCTATTCGGTAAACCCTCATATTTCTTGATTGACAAGACCTGCATGGGCCACCACTTAAACCATGTCACGCCCCAGAACCAGAATACTAGAGAGCGGGGGCGTACATAGCCAGCTACGTATATTGAAATAGAATACATCTCAACTATATGGTCACGGCTGTCTAGATATGAGGGTTTACTACAAGCCAACGGTCTCTTATGGTCAAGCCTATTGTCTCAATCTCAAGCAAATAATGCATGTACAAGATGTTTGACCACCAAATATACAATAAAAGGAGTCCCAAATATTACATATCAGCTGATCATGAAGCTAGTCGTACAAAATACTAGGACTAGCAAGAGTTAAGTCATACATGATCAACCCTAGGATTTGTCAATCATGTTTACAGCCCGTAGGCAGACAGTGAGTAAAGTGCATCGAGCTAACAGGTGCTCGTCGGCTAAATGCCTCAAAAGAATAACTTTACAATAGAGTGAGCGAAACAAAATAGAAAACCCACTCGTAGCCCGGGTTCCTTCTAGTCGCCACCATCGGGCTGGAGGTTCGGAAGATCCTCGAGAGCTGCTCCGAAATCTGGCCACACAAAACCAGCTGGGTCAAACCCCAGAAAGAGCAAGTGCCATAAAGGAGGCCACGAAATAAGAACAAACGCCAGCATATCAGAACATAAGAAAAGAAATGGGAGAAGGTACAAGTAATAAAGAGTACAACAAGACAATAAACGACTAGTGACGTGGGACCATTCCGGGAGCCAGGTTACAACCCTTAAACCAGACAAGGACCGAGGTTGTAACTATTCGCCTGAACAGCACTCTGTCTCTACCCATTTATTGTTAGAGATAAGTAAAACAAACATGTACAAGAGTTCCAAGTACAGGGGCTAGACAAGACTTAGACAAGACTGGACTCCATCCATTCATAAGCGGCCAATCAATTACTACGCCTTACTACTTAACTAACTAGGGTTTTCATAAGCCTTAATTACTAACAAGATGCAATGAAAATTTCCCAGTCCCAAGCCCTGCAGACCATCCAGTTATTCTTCTGCGGGTTGAGAGTATGGTTGGGTACATCGCCCTGGAGACGATATACCCTTAGGTAACTTAGAGGTGCAACACATGACAGTGTGCTGGAAATATGCTCTACTCGTCGGTAAGCTACAAGTCAAATTAAGAGCGCCCAGATAACAAGATTGCCTGTGACTAAAAATTCTTCATGAACTATAGTTAGATCTAGTCATTAGCCTAATCCATGTTCAGTGCGAATCCCTGACCGTGGGAAACCAGGGAGTCGCCTCCTAGACATGATATAAGACAAGACAAGTTGATTGCACAAGTAAGCAAGCAGGAACACCCACGGTGTCAAGTTGATTATACGAGTCAAGTTAGCCGTCGCAACAGCATCAGGATAAATCATGTCAGGGTACTTGTCAGGAGTACGCCACGACGGGCCACTATCATGTCAGGTTGGTCATGTCAGGAGTGCACCACTACGGGTCACTGTCGTGTTATGCTAGTTCCTTCTCATACCAAGCCATGTACAATAGTCATTCCAAACATATTAAGTAAAATCAAGTTCATGACAAAAGACGTAAGGATATAAAACGGGCATAAAATATCTAATAAAATATCAATATACAGGGCTATAGAAGAGCCAAGCTTAAGGAAAAATAAAACCAATCTCCATGGTTGGACAAATTGCACAAGGGGTCAGGGGGTTAGATTGCGCAGGGTGTCTGCTGCGCAGGGTTGGGGTGGCGCAGGAATGGTTGGTACAGAAATGGTTAGCGCAGGCTGTGAAGTGCGCAGACTTAGACTGCGCAGGCAATGGATGGCGCAGGATGCAGACTGCGCAGGCAATGGATGGCGCAGGGGTCAAGCGCGCAGGAGCCGATGGCGCAGGGTTGGTTGCGCAATCGGGCAGCGGCCAGGCTGCGCAGTCAGCGACCAACGCTAAAGAGCGCGGCGCGGGGAGGCTGCGCGGTTCAGTGCTGCGCTAAAGAACACAGACTGTAGATCTTCTTCTCCAGGCCGAGAGGAACATCAAGAACACCCAAATATTCAATCTTTCATGTCTTAGTCAAATCAAAGCCAAATCTAGATTTTCAAAGTTCTAACTTGAGTAAAATTGAATTCTCTTCCACATGGAAGCATAAAAATCCACAAAAATCCAACCAAATAGATCAAAACTATGTAAATCCAAAAATAGTTAAAACCTAGATCTAGAACAATGGAGACTCCAAATCACAAAATGTCAAGTTCTAATGTTGATCTCTATGTCCTAATCTAGCTAATGGACAAATAAAATTTGGTTCTCATGTGGTGGCAAGGTGCACTTGCCTATGGGTGATGGTGTTGTGTAGAGGAAGGAAGAAGAAGGAGAAGGAGATGGAGAAGTAAATAAAAATAAAGAGGAGAGAAAAAAGTTAGGTAGGATTTAATAGAGGTGGGTGTGTTGTGTTGAGGGTGGAGCATAGGCTAAGGTGTTCCAATGCATGTTAAACCAAACAAAACCAAATCAAACCAATTCTCCTCCACAAAATAAACCAAGCCAGGTAAAACCCAATTACGAGAACCAAAATCTGCAAGTCAAGCCAATTACAAGTACATGCCAAAATTCGAGAAAATAAATACAGGTTTGAAATACATGCAAGCTTGACAAAATACGTATTCCGAGATATGGGTGTTACACTTTTGTCATCGTAGTGTCTTTGCGGGACACACTATTAAGTTTACGGTGTTTTTCAATTTTCTTCCTAACTTTCGTGATTTATGTCTTGATGCACTTGTTGCAACTCGTGAACCGATCTATGTGAATGCCATACAAATATTTTATTGCAACATGACTTTTGATCGCACACGCATCTATTCATGTGTCATCGGTATAGAAATATCTTTTAACAATTTTGAGTTAGCCAACCATTTTGGTTTGCCCGACCCCACACTTGGGAACGGCTTGATGATGCCCAGGACTCTGTTTTCTCCGGTGAGACCACGTTGGAAAGTTTCAAGGGTGATATTTGCTCTCCAAATCCTTCACCTCAAAAACTTATGGCTAAACATCTCAATAATCATTTTTATGAACTTCATCGAATTATATTTTCTTCGGTCTTGCCAAAAGCTGGATCAACAGATGAAGTTACTTACTTTGAGATTACTGCTCTTTTCTTTCTCCACTTTTGTGTCCCATTTAACTTTCCTCGTATGATGATGGATTGGATGATTCGTGCTAGGCCTAAACCAAAATCTTTGGTTTATACCATGTATCTTCCTTTGATTTTTCGTGCCTTTCATGTCCCATTGGATCAGTGTCAGTCCTTGCTCCCTCCTGCCTTTCTGACTAAGATAAGGAGAACTATTGCTGCTGTAGCCTCTTCTGAGTCTGATGATGCTGAAGAGCCTGACTCTCCTGCACCCTTTGCTCCTTCCGATTCACCTACTCCCGAGTCCACTGCTACACTGGACTCTCTTCTGACCATGCTTCGCGATCACTTTCGTTTGGAGGACGCTCGCTGGGCTGAGATGGATGATCACAGGACGCAGATGGACTACCGCACCACTCTGCAGATGAGTGCGCTCAGCAACTCCATCCACGACATTCAGTACTCCTTGGCCTCCCATCAGACGATGCCGATTCCGATGATACGTGATCCGTCTCGCGACGGTTATCACATTGACGATTCTTGGGTTCGTCGCTATCTTGATCCGACTTATGCATTTGTGGATCCCCATCGTACCGGTTCTGATGGTACGGGGCCTTCACATGCTCCTTGATGGTTATGGCTATTGTACTGCCACTGATGTTTAGGACTATTTTATTTTGGCACTATGTTTCTTTTTGCTTATGTTTTTATGGTTTTAGCACTCTATGGCTCAGTTTGCTAGTACTACTTGCATATTTTCTTTCATTATATGGATGGTAGTTTTCTTACTTCTCTTAATACTACTTGCATGCTATATTTATGTCTCCATTTTTGCTGATTGTCAAAAGGGGGAGAACCATTGATATTTGTCTTAGTACTATGAATTGTGAACCATTGCTAGCACTATGAATTGTGGATACTTGGATGTGTATATTTGGATGAGTACCTGTTACAGGAAATATCAGTTTACGGGGGAGTACGGTTGTTCAAGTACGGGGGAGCCATAATGGACATACAGATATCATGTTTTGTCAATTATCAAAATGGGGGAGATTGTTGACCCAAACAGGATCACAGTCAACCTAATCTTGAAAATTAACAAAACAATATTTGTTATAGTCCAATGTGACAAATCGAGCTCAACATCAATCTACTTAGCTCAGTGGTTCAAGATCAAAGTTGCTTGAAGATTATTATTCTGTGTATACTGGAGTCTGTATTTTTATTTGTTTTGACTATAGGATAATGTACGTTGGGTCATACTGAGGAACTTTGGGCTAGACATAGCTTTATAGGTTTACTTAGCCCAAATCCCAATCAACCCATTCATCAAATAGCCCACAAAGAACATTCTGTCCATATGAGACAGAGTTCGGGCCGAACTCTGCCTCCACACAGAGTTCGGGCCGAACTCTGCCCCCTAAATTACAGGGTGCTAATTTTTAGGTCTTGATCACTGCTAGTTGTCCAACTGCCGAAAATTTGAATTATATATACAGAATTCTGGCCAAATTCTACCTACCCCGAACCTTATAAATAGGCCTTGGTTTCTATCATTTGAATCCATCCAATCTTCTTTTCTTCTTCTCTTACATAGCCTATATATTAAAGAGCCTTACCTTTCCATCCACTTAGCATTCAAACTTCCCAACCGTCCAAGTTGCTCGGTACGATCCAGCTACAAGTTTGAAGTGCAAGAAGTTGTAAGTCACTTGAAAAAGTCCAAGTTTTGCCAAAGCGATCATTGAAAGAAGTTTGGCGTGCTCTTCTGTGAAAAGGCACGTGGTTGTAACCCTATTTCACAAATAGTGGATTTTAATCCTGAGCTAGAGTTCTCAGGTCTGGACTAGTCCTCCACGAGGGAAACCAGGTTAAAAATCTTGCCGTGTTGTGCTTGCTCTCTACTCTTTATTTCCGTATTTCTTTTACTCTGATTATTTAGTTGGTGAAGAGAGTTAAATTTTTAATTGATCAATTTTGTTATAAACTCTATTCACCCCCTACTAGAGTTGCCTACCTGTACTTCATAAAGAACTTCAGAAAATTCTTAAAGTTTGAAAGATCAAACCGAAAGAAGAAAGATGTCCACGAGAGCAATAAAGAAGAAACTATATGCTTCAGATGCAAGAAGTCAGGGCATATCAAGAATGACTGTCTACTGTCAAAAAAATAGTCCATATGATAGATCAACAACAAGCATGAAAGCTATAATAGGTCGAAGTATGCAAACGCAAGCATCTAGCACGAAAGTGATGCCAGTGAGTCAGGGAAAGAGGACAGACCCTACAGCATTACCAATGTATGTCTTATAGCATTTGATATGGTATCTTCTAACCCTCGGTATGATGACTTTACTTTCGATGAATTAGAGATGGCCTTTAGCGAACTACTTGAAGAACACAAAAATATGTTAGACAAGTACAAGCAATCTCGTAAAGAGGTTAAGGCATGCACAACCGAAGTAGCAAGATTGTCTAATCTTCTTGAAGACATTAAAGAGACATCTGCTATCGGTAACACAGATAGATAGCCAAGATCAAAGTAGACTATCATGAGGCTATCCTCACAATCAAAAAGAAAAAAAGCGACTATGTCAAAATACAAGAGCTTTGTGACATATAAAAGAAGAGACACTTAGTCACAGAGCAAAGAATCATTAATATGACTAACAAATATGAAGAGTCTTGTGTGATTTCTAAAAAGTTTGAAATCAAGTTAGGCAGACATGCCATCCCTGTTACACAGCCTAGGGTTGGTCCTAATGCTAAGCATATAACTAAGAGAACTAAACCACAGAAAGCAAACAAGCAACACGTTAATCATAATTATGCTTTCACATAGGTTTTCAAAGAAGACACAAAAGCATGTTAACACAGAAACAAAGAACACTTTTTTAAAACTTTCTTGCACGTACTGTAGTACTCACGGACATATATCATAGTATTGTCTAGCGAGAAAGCTTGTTGATAATCAAATACTTATTTGGATACCTAAGACTAATCAAAATTGATCCTTCAAGAAATAGGTACCAAAGGATTCATCTACTCGTTTGTAGGTGGACCATCAACCCTCTCATACTAGAAGCAAGTAGATTCTTGATAGCAGATATTTGCAGCACATGACTGGTGATGCATCTTTGTTTACTATGCTATCGATGAAGAAAGAATGATGAATTTCCTTCATAAATAACTTGAGAGGTGATATAATTGGAAATGACAACGTTGGTATATCTCCTTATCCAGTAATAAAATATATTTGTTTAGTTACGGAGTTGAAACATAACCTACTGAGCATAAGTCATTTGGCAGATAATGGTTATGGTATCAACTTTGTAAAAGATAAATGTTATATATATGAAATGTCACCTGGTAATCCAGTATATGAAGGGATTAGGGAAGACAACATTTATGTTTTTTTATAGAAAGTACTAACAATGCTGGAAAGTGCCTAGTAGCAAATCAAGATGAAAGCTGGCTATGGCACATGAGGCTAGGACATGCCAATATGGACACTATCTCACGTCTATGCACCAAAAAGCTGACAAAAGGACTTCCTGAAATCACATTCAAGAGAAACATGGTATGCACTGACTGTGAAAAGAACAAAACAACTAGGTCAAGTTTTAAATCCATCAATGCTGTAAGTACTTCTAGACCCTTGCAGTTAATTCATATAGATTTATTTGGTCCTAATAGAGTCGCTAGTCTTGGCGGTAAGCTCTATACTTTTATAATTGTTGATGATTTCTTTCGTTATACATGGGTTTTCTTTTTATCAAATAAAAGTGATGCTATTTTCGAATTTTAGATATTTTATAAAAAGTATAAAACGAAAAAGCCTTTATGATTACTCGAATCCGAAGGGATCATGGTACCAAATTCGTAAATGCTGATTTCAAAAAGTTTTGTGATGATAGTGGATATTACCACAAATTTTTTTGTTCTAGAAGTCTCCAACGGAATGGTGTTATGGAGCAGAAGAATCGTACTCTAAGCGAGATGGCTAGAGTCATACTGAATTAGCATAATCTTCCAAAATATTTTGGACAGGAGCTGTTAGTACATCATGGCTTATTTTAAATAGGGTATTAATTCGACCTATATCGAAGAAAACACCATATGAGTTGTGGTTTAGAAAGATTCTAAATATTTTATATTTTAAAGTTTTTGGATGTCGTTATTTTATCCTGAACACCAAGGACAACTAGGGTAAGTTCGACTCTAAAGAAGATGAAAGGATATTTCTCGGATATGCTGCTAAGAGTAAGGGATATAGAGTTTTCAATAAAAGATCTACGATTGTTGAAGAATCTATTAACGTTACCTTTGATGAGCTCAATAGTCACAAATCTAGCGACAGTGATAATGAAGATGCACAAAATCCAAGTCATCTAAAGATAATGCTACCAAAGAGAGCCCTGTGGAAAGTCTAACAAAGATGAAATTCTTGCCAGACCATCCAGAGACGCTCGTCACAGGTGATGTATCAAAAGGTGTAAGTATACGTTCTTCTATTAAAGAAACTGATATAACAGCTAATGTAGCTTTTATATCTCAAGTAGAACCTAAGACTGTAGTAGATGCTTTTAATGATGAATTTTGGATTGATGCCATACAAGAGGAACTAAATCAATTTAAGAGAAATCAAGTTTGGGAACTTGTTCCTGAACCTATTGGTTAATCGATAATTGGTACCAAATGGGTGTTCCGAAATAAACTAAGTGAGGATGGGCAAGTTCTACGCAACAAAACACGTCTAGTGGCACAAGATTATAATCAATAAGAAGATATTAATTATGACGAGACATATGCTCATGTTGCTAAACTACAAACTATTCGTATATTTTGTGCATTTGCATATTTTCACAATTTCAAACTATTTCAAATAGACGTGAAAAGTGTATTTTTAAATGATTTTTTAAAAATGGAAGTTTTTATGAAACAATCGCCTGGTTTTGAAGATTTTCAAAAACCCGATCACGTCTTCAAATTTAGGAAAGCACTCTATGGACTCAAACAAGCACCTCATGCTTGGTATGAACGCCTAAGTGCCTTCTTACTTGAAAATGAATTTTCAAAAGAAAGAGTTGATGCTACTTTATTTATCAAGTCTTCAGATGATAATTTTCTTCTTGTGCAAATTTATGTAGATGACATCATTTTTTGTTCTACTAACGAAAAACTTTGTCAAGAATTTGCTACATTTATGCAGAGTGAGTTTGAAATAAGTATGATGGGAGAGCTAAACTACTTCCTAGGACTCCAGATCAAACAACACTCACAGGGAACATTCATCAACCAAGCTAAGTATACGAAGGATTTACTGAAGAAATATGACTTTGACAACGTAAAACCTATTGGGACTCCAATTGATACATCAATATGGCTTGATAGTGATGAGAGTAGCAAACCAGTCGATCAGTGTAAGTATCGAGGTATGATTGGTAGTTTATTATATTTAACTGCTAGTCGTCCTGATATCATGTTCAGTGTTTGCATCTGTGCTAGATATCAAGTTAATCCTAAGGAATCACACTTATGCGCTGTTCAACGTATCTTTTGATACCTTAAAGGAACTTCTACAGTCGATTTGTGTATCCCAAAATCACATCTTTTGACCTAATCGGTTATTCAGATGCAAATTTTGCAGGATGCAAAGTAGACCATAAAAGTAACAGTGGTACGTGTCATTTTCTAGGAAAAGCTTTAGTCTCTTGGTTTAGCAAGAAACAAAATTATGTAATGCTATCAACAACTGAGGCTGAGTATATCGATGCAGGACATTATGGTCTCCTTTGTTAAAGTATCCGTGCTCGTCCCACAACCAATATGGGATGAGCACGGTTAACAAAGGAGACCACCATGCTGTCAGGAACCTCTCACTCGAGCTCTACACCAAAGATGTCCACTTGAGCTCCGGGACAAAGTTTTGGCTCGGAGCAAGAATCTGTGGACGGAGCACATCCACCATGCTGTCTGGAAAAAATAGTAACGGTGATAGACCCATCTGAGTAGGACGTATACTCTGATAATATCTCCTCCAGCACTCAATCCCACTACTGATATCATTCTTGTACAAGTGATCTCTCAGAGTATACGTCCCTCTCAGATGGATCTCTCAGAGTATCCTCTCCGGTTGGTTGTCGTATCATCATTGCCGAGGGATGAGGGTCGGAGGACAGTCGACTTTATCTACGGATACATAGTTTCTGCCTCGCCAGTCGAATGGCTGCAGGGACTATGTTATCGCGGTGTCATCGTCCAATATAATCCAGAGATTGACACAGTTCTAATTTATATATGTAGTCCAATACAAATAGTCTAATACAAAAACAACCCAATACAAATAGTCCAATACAAATAAGTACTAATAGCTAATAAGAACCGTGCTGCTCACGTAAATGCACAGTGATACGTTCACGCAACCACCTCGAAAAAGCGAGATTTTTGGCGCGAGGAGAGATGTCGTCCCTTGCAAGGACTGCATGAAGAGAACTCTCGGTCTCACTAGCTACCGGTGCTGGATGAATAGAACTCCCGGTCTCACTAGCAACCGGTACCACTTCCTCCTCAACTGTAGGAGGAGCCACCTCAGCATTCACTGTTTTCTTCAAACGACGTGCCGCTCCTCGGGTCATGGGTGCCATCTGGTAAGTATATGTAACAGAATGTAAAAGAATGTAACAGCTTAAAATACAGTTGGTACTAACCTCAATAGAACAAACACTCTCACAGCTCAAAATACTAACACATGCTCCCGTCTTACTCTTGTGACACTCCCTTTCAAACACAAACACACACCTATATGTTCCCTTACACATGTTGCCATGTTACCTTTAAAAATATGAAACCCTTGTTGTCTATAATAAGACACAATTCACCAAAGGAATCAGTGAGCTAACATGAAGCCTATTCTAATTAAGCAATCCTGCAGTAAACACAAACTAGAACATGTAGGGATCATTATAACTCATCAAAAGGAATCAGTTCAATTCAGTTCAAGGAAGAACAACAAACCAAATTCCTGAGTTTTCATCAAACCAATTTAAATTGAACCCCATATCCAATATCCTATTCTCAAATCACAAGCCTAATCAGAAATGAAAAAAAAAGGAATTAACAGGTACTAACACGTGTTACAACCAATGATAACTGAACAATAATTAGAAATCAAAAAAATTTGGAATTGAAGTTCAGAGGACAATCAAAACTGATTCATGAGTATCAGTCAACCCATTGAAACCAACTCGAGTCCAAATTCCATTCCCATATCATAAAACTTAATTTAATAAGTAAAGATTAATCTATCATAGGCTAATACACATGTAGGAGTAATATTGGTACTTAAAACATTAGTTAGAATCAGATTAACAGGATTGACATAGGAAAAACTTGAAACGTATCATGTATCAGTCATGTAAAGTCAACCCACATATGTTCGAATCCTATATCACAGCAACGACACATTCTCAATGTAAATATCAACTAACATAGATTAACAGCATGTCTAGGAATCAAATCTAGCATTTAAATCACAATTTAAACCATTTAAACAAGGAATAAATCTGTGTCTATGTGTGTGTGCATGTGTTTGTGTCTGTGTCTGTGTCTGTGTGTGTGCCCGTGTCCGTGTGTGTATGTGTGTCTGTGTCTGTGTGTGTGTGTGTCAGTGTCCGTGTGTGTATGTGTGTGTGTCTGTGTCTGTGTGTGTGTGTGTCCGTGTCCGTGTGTGTCCGTGTGTGTGTGTGTCCGTGGGAGTGGAGAAGGAGGAAGGAGAGGAGTTAGGTTAGGATTTACCAGAGGAAGAGGAGGAGGAGGTCGGATTGGGGGAGGAGGATCTCGAGGAGGAGGATCTCGAGGAGGAGGAGCTCGTCGGAGGGGGAGGGTGTCGCCGGGGGGGAGGGTGTCGCCGGGGGGGGAGGGCACTGACAGAGGGGGAGGGAGTCGCCGGGGGGGAGGGCGTGGGGGGGAAATTAAAATTTTTGGGGGTTTTCGAGTGAGAGTGAGGGGGAAAGAAGGCAGCGACGTGCCCTAAGTAAAATAACTTAGCGACGTAACTTGTTGATGTCGCTAAACGTCGCAACCATGGCGACATATACTTATAATATGTCGCTGAACGTCGCTATTCAGCGACGTAGTATAATCCTGTCGCAGAACGTCGCTAGCCAGCGACGTTTTCCGACGTGTTTATAAAGACGTCGCTATTGGCGACGTAATTTCTTGCCGTCGCTACATTACGTCGCTATTTGATGATATTTTAGTAGTGAGTCATTTTATATTTTTCTTCTGTATTTTCACTTTTATTGAGTCTAGGAAATATAAATGTAAGATCGTTCGAGATTGTACTGGCTTAGGTTTTCTCAGTCCACAAATCCAAAAAGCCTACCTAAATCCCACAAATTTCCACATATCCATATAGCCAAAAATCCTATGCAATTTGGACCCCAAAAATTCTATTATGCCTAGAGAGAATTCAGCCAGAACTCTGACCGAGTTCGGTCAAGAGATTTTCGAAATTATGTTGCCTCCAAATCTGTATGCAACGTACATTTGCGAGATCTTAGCATCCGAACTCAGCTCGAATTCTGCCTGAGTTCGGTCAGGAAAAATACTATAAATAGAGAAAGATTTTTACATTTCTAATCACTCATTCACTCTTCTCTCTACCTCTTTCTAAATGTTTTTCATTGCTATAAAGCTTTCAAATCTCGCCTATACCACTCTTAGACAAAGCCAGTAATATTTTATTCAATTTAGAGTCTTTGGTTCAAAGAGTTGTAAAGAGGTCGCAAGTTAGAAAACTTCTCAGTTTTTCATGTTCAAGTTTGTTAGAGTCGGTCGTGTGCTCGTCACCATGGCACGATGTTGTAAAGAGATGGTAGGCTCTCATTTAGCTTGTGAATAGTAGATTAACAGCGGACAAGAGTACTCGTGACTGGAATAGTTCTATCAGATGGAAACTATTATATATCGTGGTGTTCACTGAGTTTGATCTTCTATTTCTTGATTACTGTATTTAATTTATTGTCTCTTATATATCTGTCATAGTTTATAATCTATTAAAAAATTTAAGTGGTGATTATTTTTACTGCACACGCACACACTCTATTTATGCACCCCTTAGAGGTGCTCAACGGTCCTACATGCTTTGCATCGATTCAATTTATTAGATCATCAAACTGACTCAATGCTTTCTCTTTTGGTCCAACGCCACTCTTGTATCGATATGACTTGATGCATTCTTCGGGGCAACATAACTCTTCGAGTCAATGACTCGACAAAATACACTGTTTGGAGCGGGGCATTACAGTGAGCTTGTCATACTGACAATCCTTCTGCAGTACTCAAACTTTCCTCTTAATAGAACATTTGTGAGCATATATACTCCATTGTCCTCCGTACGAACCTTCTCAAGCGTCGCGTCCTCTATCTCAAGAATATCTGATATCCAATTATACCGAATTGTAATATGCTTAGACGATTATGAAACTTCGGGTTCTTTTTAAGATGGATTGCATCTGACTATCGCAAAGCAAAATGTAGTGTTCTTTCTTAATCCAAGTTCCTGTAGAAACTTTTCATCCACAATAGCTCCTTGCAAGCCTCTTTCGTCGCAATGAACTATGCTCTATCGTAGATAAGGTAACACATATTTGCAACCGTGACTGCCACGAAACTGCTCCACCAACTAACATTATAACGTAGCCTGAAGTCGATCTCATCGTGTCCATAACTATAAACCTCCTAGATTTTAGGGTTTTTAAAAAAAATTTAAATGGATTATTTTCAATAAATAATTTTATTATAATTAGTTTTGATCATTAAATACAATCTTTTGTGACTTTAATTTTTGGAGCATAGGGATGTCAATCTCTCGAAACTTTCTTCATGAGTTTTGTAGTAGGAAAGATTATATTTATTTTGATATATTATGTTCCACTCAAACTTGTTCCTTTGCATTCTATTTATATTGCGCAACTTTCTGATCAATTTAGGCCATTTGACCATCTACAATAAAATTTGACCAAACTTCTAATTTAATTTTGGGGCTCGACATCGATCCAATCTAATCGACCCAATATACAGTTTTGACCTATTTTGAGTCTACTACACGCATACCACTCGCGTGCCATCCAATTGCTCTCTCACATGCTATTATTTTGTCAATGATCGTAAATGATTTAAATTGTATTCATGATTGTGCCAAGCCCAAACCTAACCCAATCTAACCAAAACCATCCCTTCTTTTATTGCAATTGCTACCACTATTCCTATTTTATTATGTTATTAATTAATTAAGATAGAATGAGTAAATCTTTGTATACATATATACATATATATATACATACATATGTATCATTGAATATATATAAAAAATATGTGCAATTGGTTGTATATATTTACGTATAATAATGTAGGGTATATATATATATATATATATATATATATATATATAATGAAACAGAGCTTTTATTGATGTATCAGGCGCAAAATGCCGAAGCCTATACAAGTAAGCGCGCCAAGCACAGAGAAACCACAAAACCTAAATACCAACATGGTAGACGTGGCTTAAGTAAAGCCTGCCAAAAATGCTTCGGTGAGTGGGAGCATCGGGTCCTTATTTTGAAAATTTGACAAAGGACTTCGCGGTTGAGTTGAGCTGGAGAGAATTGGCGGCCTTCATACCTGAATTTTTTTCGATTTTTCTAGAGGACCCAAATACCAGCGGCAGCAGTAATTTGATGGCTATGGGAGTCACCTTAGTTGTTCAGGAGATCGTTGAAGCCCCCATTCGTATGCCTCTTCCAGCAGCGCCGAGAGAGGTCGTGCCAAATCTGGTTAGCTAGATCTCCTGAGAGTAGGATGTGTTTCGCATTCTTTTGTTTGTGTGAGTAGCAACAGTAGCAGCTGGATCCTAGGCTGTAACCGATGGTGGTAAGAGAATCATCGGTTGGCAGCTTCCTGCACTGAGCACTCCATTTCAGAAAGGACCACTTAATGGGGATGCAGGATTTTCCAAAATAGCGATATAAGTGGCGACGGCACACCGCCGCTCCCCACCTCCCGTCTGGCTGAAGCCATCGAGAATGAGCCTCCAGCGTTGGGGGTCGAAATCAATTGGTTTGGGCGATCGTTGATCCTAATGTCTGTGCCAGTGAGGTCGTTCGTCGCCTCCGGCCTTATCTAATCTTTGATAAGCTCCCATCTCCACTCTGCTGTTGGGTTCCAGAGATCCCGGATCTCACATTCATGGGGGTGTTCGGAGACAGATGGTAGATCCTATTACCAATCCACCGTTCAAGGCCAGACGATGAATCGTTGCTACCGAGTCGCAAGCGAATCAGGGGTTCAACACACTGACGGCCGTATAGAATGCGACGCCAGGATGAGGATGATCGACTGTTGGCAACGGCTGTGGTAGGGTGAGAGTGTTGGAAGTATCTGGCTTTCGTAAACCGCGACCAGAAAGATTGGTACGTTCTGAGATTCTACCACAATTTTATAGAGCAGGCGTCTACGATGTACGTTAATCTGATGATGCCGAGACCTCCCTCGTCCGTAGGTTTGGCCATCAAGTTCCAGCTGGCCCAGTGGTGCTTATCCTTGCCTGCCAGGTGACCCCAAAAAATACTGGCAAATAGAGCCTCCAAGGAGGAGAGGACCTTCAAAGGAGGGGAGCAGACTGCCAGGTGTAGATTGGTATGGAGGATAGAACATGCTTGACGAGTATCATCTTACCACCTGGGGATAGGGTCGCGTTGTGCCATCCCTTGATCTTCTTTCTGACCTTATTGACTAGCCCGCCGAAGTTGCCCGAATTAGCCTTGCCGTACACCAGAGGGCAACCCAAGTAGGTGAATGGAGGGTAAGCGGTGGAGAAGGAGGTAAGATTGGTGAGGATAGCCGAGTGGCTCCTGTCGGCTTTGTGGTGGGGGTAGATGACACTTTTGTCGTGGTTAATTCGTTGTCCGAAACATCTGGTATATTTCTTCAGGGTGCTACTTACCACCTCTATAGATCCGATGTCCCCGAAGTAGAAGATGATGACGTCGTCGGCGTAGGCCAGGTGAGTGATAATAGTGCATCCCACAGTGGTATGAAAGTGATGGAATCTGGGGATGTTGATCATACTGTTGAAGTTTCTGCTGAGGGCTTCAACGGCAATGATGAAGATGGTAGAGGATAGAGGGTCTCCTTGTCTGACACCGTGACTAGATTTGAAGAAGCCATCTGCTTGCTTATTGATGACAATGGAGAACCAAGAGTTGCTTGTGGATCTGTAGATGATGTCGATCCAAGTTTTTGAGAATCTGAACGCCCTGAGCACCCAGATCATGAATTGCCAATCTAGGTGGTCATAGGCCTTCTTCATATCAAGCTTGATGGCAATGTTTCCCCCTCTTGCTGGGAATTTCAAACAAGTAATCATCTCCTGGGCTAGAAGGATGTTGTCTGTGATGTTCCTTCCTGTGACAAAACCGCTTTGTTCTTCTGATATAATCTTGGGGATGATGTGGGACATACGGCTGGCAATGATCTTGGAGATAATCTTATTAGTGAAGGTGCAGAGGCTGATCGGACGAAAATCTTTGAGGGTCTCTGGGTTGTCTTTTTTGGGGATTAGGATGAGATTGGCTCATGATAAGGATTTAGGGTAGCACGTACCTTGAAAGAAAGCCGTCGCGGCTTCGATCAAGTCAGTCTGGATGATATTCCAACATGATCGAAAGAAAACTCGAAGAATCCATCCGAACCAGGAGCGCTGTATTCACTAAGGGCCCATACTGCAGACTTAACTTCCTCCATGGATGGAAGGGTTAAAAGCTTCTCATTGTCTTCTTCTTTGATTAAGAGAGGGACCTTATCCAGGAAGGTCTCATCATGGACGACGTTATTTTTGGTGAAAAGATTAGCGTAGAAGTTAGCGACGGCCAGCTGGATGCTCCACTGATCTTTGAGTAAGATACCGTTCTCGTTGGAGATTTGATGAAGAGTGAGTTGTTACCTGCGGCCCCTAACGCAGGCATGGAAGAACGCAGAATTGCTGTCACCCTCTATATCCCAAGTCAACATGTCTTTTTGTTTCCAAAATTCAGTCTCAACTTTCAGACGGGATTTGAGGATAGCCTTGGTGAGGTTAAGCGATGCACGGGCCTCAGATGAGTGGTTCGTAGCGAACCTAATCTTTGTGCGATTAACGTCTATTTGCCATGAAATATAAAAGAACAGAACAATTATCGGAGGACCGGACTTTTACTTCACGTTACAAACTCGCTTGTACAAAGAAAGCCTAGGGACGAAAACCTAGGTACAGCAATCTAAGTACAATTATTTATTTTAGATTCTGGGGGATGATGATAGAGGCTCGGGAAGGCGACGACAGCCCTGCCTTACTCCTTGGACGATCGGTATGCAGCCTTTGGCTCCTGTGAGAAGATGGCTGGCGTTGATGAAGAAATGTTCTTCTGGCTCCTCTGTTGCTCTTCTGGCTTCTCTCTCTCTCGGTTGTATTTTCTCTCTGACGGTGTATATCTCTCCTTGTCTCTCTCCCCTCTCTTCTCTCCTTCTTTTTTTTTCGCAAGGGAATGGCACCCTGCTATTTATAATAGTGGAGGGGCATCATTAGGGTTTGGCTGGTTACCCATTCTCAAAGTGGCGGCGGCCTGATGCTTAATCAATCTAGACCATTCGTTTTAAGCGTGGAAGATCTGGGCCATAAATGGGGATAGCACTAAATCTTTCAAGTAATTAATGCTGATTGCTTTAAATCTTCATGATTGATTGGGTAGCTTGAATCTCTCACCACGTGTCACATTGGTTTGATTATGAATGATATGACCTGATCCCATTAATTATGAGAATATGGTCATTGGGATCTGGTAAATCTTTGCATCTCATAATCATCTTCTCTGCCACGCGTCTTGATGATGGACTCTGCCAAAGCCGCATGACATCCATGAACCGCATGAGACAGCGTCTCGGTGAACCGCATAGGTTTAGTATTTGCGAGCCGCATGGTGAGCCGCATAAGTATAGTAATCGCGAGCCGCATAAGATGATTTCTTGGTGAACCGCATAAGTGTAGTAATTGCGAGCCGCATGGAACGACTTTTTGGTGAGCCGCAGGAAGACGATCCTTGCCAGCCGCATGAAGCTGTTCTTCGCTGGAGCCGCATAGGAGTAGCCACGTGTCAATCTCGGATCGCGTCAAAGATTTTCTCCTATTTTCCAAGAGTCTGTCATTATGGCAGGGCCATTATGATACTTTATGTCAGAGCCGTCAGCTGTCAAATCATGACAGAGCATTAAATAGGCAGACTGCTCGATGGCCAGCTGTGTGAAGGGGTCTTCGTGGGTACACATGGCATTGAGCCGTATATCTCCGTGAGCCGCATGTACTTTTGAACCACATACGGCTGGGAGACTCTTTGAACCGCAGGACTGTCCCTATGTAAGCCGCATGGACTCTCCTGTCCGAGCCGCATGAGACTAAGAGTCTCTCTGAACCGCATGGGACTGCTCCTGTATGAGCCGCATGGGGTTCTTCTGTTCTGAGCCGCATAGATCATCGTTCTGATATTTTCCATGCTTCTACAAGACCCCCTTCAAAGTTTTCAATTTGTAAAATTGAAATACTTTGAATAAGAAGCATGGCCTTTGTTGACCGCATAGATGGTTCAGTCGCATGGGTTTATCTGGCCGTATGAGCTGTGAGACCGCATAAACTTTTTGCCACGTGTCTTAGCCACGTGCGCAAATCTTCTGCATTAAATGCCCTTGATTCGCCGCCTCTTGGGGGAGGATCCCAAGGGTCAGTTTTGTTTTGACCGAAGCAGTTTATTCTTTTAGGCGGCGCGTAGATCGAGGCATTTGTTTTGATTTTTTGAGCCTCCCTCGGCTATAAGTAGGAGTAAGTTTATTCTTTGAGGGTTTCTTTACCTTCTCTCTTTTGCTCGAACTCTTCGTTGCCGACTTCCTCTTCGTCTTCTCCTATCAACGATCGGCAATGGCTCCCAAGAAGATTGCTGCTGCTACGGGCAAGAAGATCGTGTCATCTTCTGCGGCGGCGAAGGGCAAGAAGGCCGCGTCTTTATCGACTGCGGCGACAAACGTGGCGGCTCCTCCGACGGCTGGCGTGCCTATTTTTTACTCCGACGTTCACCCTCCTATTGCTGGTAGGACCATCAATATGAACTGCCATGGCTACGCCGCATATTTTATGCATGAGCCTATATTTCCAAGTATGCTGTGTGTCCGACTCATATTCGGACCGCATGGGATATGACCCAGGCCTGAGCCGCATGAAAGTTGTTTGCATAACTACTTCATCATCAGGGCCGCATAAGCCCATCTGGGCCGTATGAACTCTTTCAAACTGAGCCGTATAAGCATATTTCGAACTGAACCGCATAAGATTATTTGAACTGGACCGCATAAGCTCATCCGCGCTGGACCGCATAAGCCTGTTTCGAGCTGAATCATATAAGCTTATTCGAATCGGACCATATCCGCATATGCTCCTTTCGAACCGCATAAGCTCATCTGTACTGAGCCGCATAAGTTCCTTTCGAGCCGAACCGCATAAGCTTATTCGAACTGAACCGCATGGGCTCTTTCAAATTGAGCCGCATAAGCTCATTCGGACTGACCTGTATGAACTCTTTTAAACTGAGCCGCATGAGGCTATACTGAGCTAAGCCGCATAAGCATCACATAGTTTTGTGTTTCCGCTATCTTTTTGATTTGTTTCTTTTGCTTTTTCCTCAGTGAATCTGCCAGTAAATCCTGCGGGGGAACTTATGGTTGGCTCGCGTCAGTTCGTCTCGGGCGTGCATCGGGATGATTTAGTTCGTCAAGTGTCCGACCAGCTACTTGTTGATGAACCTTTAGAGTGACTGAATGCTATTAGGGTTCAATCTTTCCAATTCTTCGGTGACATGATGAGCTCTGGGAAGTCTGATGGGAAGTATCTGAAACCGGTCTTTCTTTTTGGGGATGCGTTGATTATAGAAAACTCCCGAGTGCTGGATGTTTCCGAGAGTTGGGATTTTGACCTGGACGGGATGCCGATTCACATCCCCATTATGAAGCGCCATTTCCCTTTTGCGTGGTTCAATATGATCGTTCTGGACAGGCAGATGCCGGACACCCTCACTCCAACGCGACCGGGGATGTTTGTTGGTAACATTCGTTACAACAAAACCATTGGGTCAGTACGCACGATTAAAGATCCGGCCAGTCGGTCAGTGATGGGGATAGTTCCGGGTACCTTCATCAACACCCCTGGTCCTAACTTTTTATTCTCTCAGGCTGATACCTTCCTGAGCCAGCTTGCTCGCAAAGGGTCCTATTCTGTTGGCAGGTTGGTACTGCCGAGCTAGTTACACCCCATTCCCCCATGGGCTAACCTGACCTCATGGATTCTACAAAAAATACGAAGAATTTTTATGGGAAGTCAACCTTTATGACGCTATCCGGGGTACCAGCTATGGGTTGCCCGTTAATAAGCCACTGTTCATGGCACTTCTGGAGATGTACAATCATCGGACATGGACTTTCTTTTCCCCTGTTGGGGAATTGGGGCTCGCTCTTCACGAGATGTATGCTGTCTCCAAGCTCCCCTGGGGGGATGAGCCCTTCGAAGCGTACACTCCGACGAATGAGAAGCTCCAGGATTTGGACCGACGATTCCCCGGTTTCGTCGCCGTGTATCAAGAACTATTGTGCCATCATAGCACCTGTCACCGAAGGCTATCCAGAAAAATGACAGCTCGGAAGGGGACTCTGCCCATACTAAATCTTGGGTCTCGTACCTTTTTAAATTCAGTGCGGCTGGCCGGGTTACTTCCCGAGATCGTCAAACTCCTAGGGAAGTAGAGGACTTGGTATCGACCGCTAGGAGGTCAAAGTCTAAAAGTGACAGGTTTGGGAGTCTGATTGACTCCTTCAGCTACTTTTATTATGGTACCCGGCGGCTGTCAGAGAAGGCACTCTTGGCCGAGTTTTTAATGATATGGCTGCATAATTGCGTGGTCTCAGGAGGGGCAGGTTCTATCGAGAGGATTAGTAGCCACTTCATTCTCTCTGCCGTGAAGTTGGCCTTTGGGGTCAGGCTGGCTCTTCTTCCTGCCATGGTGTGCAGTATTCAGCATGGTCTCCGTGCCTTCTCGTCCAAGGTTATTGCTCGTGACGTGGCAATGGACTTTGAACGTATAAAACTGCCTTATCATTACTTGCTGGGATGGCTGTTGCTGCATTATCAGTCTTTGATGAGACCTGGGACGGGAGATGGCGTTACGGATAATGATGCTTTTCTTTTCAGGTATCACCATCAGCCTTGGGAATGTAGTACCATGCCGGCGTGTCGGAGGATGCTGGCGAGGGTGGACGAGTATAATTTTTTCGTGTCCGTTCCCCATTTTACTGATCAAGAGGTGAGGAGTGTTCATGTTGATGGTGTCGGACCTCCTCATTTCTTACCTGAAAAGATGTGCTTCTGGCTGCGTAACATTCGCCCGACGCATTTAGTTTACCGGAATCGCAACACAGTATACTTGGAGCCCTACTTGCCCAGTAGGTTTGCCCGTCAATTTGGGTACAGTCAGTTATTCCTCGGGCGTCCTAGTTCTCACCTAGGATTTGAAGGTAGCATTCTCGACAGTATTAGGGCATGGAGCTACAATGACACTTGTCATACTCGGACTAGCTTCTTGGTCCCTGTCGCAAACGTGATAGGGGAAATCCTGCATATGGCGGCCTTTTATCATGTGACGGCAAATCCTCCTCTCCTCGATTTTGACTCAAGGACTAGCTTCATTGTGGGCACTCGTCTGGCGGAGAAGGCTATGGTGCCGAGGGCAAAGAAGAAAGGGGCGAATAGAGTTCCTACGCCCGATTCCGAATCCTTCGACACAATTGAGGGAGACAACGAGCAGGACGACGAGGACTCTCTTTCTTCGGGTGACAAGGCAATGGCGGGTCAGCCTCCCGTCATGGCAGGTAAGATAATAACGGATCAACCGTCGGTTGTTTTCGATGAAGCGGTGGACCAATTGCCCTCTGTGCCGGAGGTAGTGCAGGTAGAACTACCGCCTGTCGTGTCTGGTCCCTCACGTAAGTGAGGCAGGCGTGAGTCCACTGGCGGAGGAGTAGCTTTTTCTGTAAAGAGAGCGGCGGTCGGACCCCGTAGGCTGCTTATTACGGAGAAGGGTGAGGATGTAGACGATGTTCCGGAGGTAAGTCGGAGCCATCTCTTTGTTGTAGTTTTCTTTTCTCTCGGAGATATGACTTAATCACCTTTCTTTATAGCCGTCTGATGAACCGGACTTTTCTGAATCGTCTACTGCCCCTGGAGTTGATCCGGCCCTTGCAGCTTTGATTAGCGGCATGTGTGCCGCGGTTCTTTCTGCGGGGGCTCTCTCAGCGGCGGCTGGGAACTTCCAGGTTGCTGAAGCCTCGGCCCAGGATGATGAAGCTTTCCTTGGGCCTGTCTCCGAGATCACTGAGCTTCAGCAAGGCGACGCCGTTCTCGGTGCATCTCCTTCCGAGGATGCAAGGGCGGAGGAGTCTATTATACCTGACTCGGAGGCTGTTGGTGAAGAGGCTGCTGTGGCTGCAGGCGAACCTCGGTCTCCACACTCCTCAACTGGTAAGATAAGCCAGATATTGACTAGTGAGGGGGCTTACTTGCTCTATCAACATATCCTCTGGGTAAAATCGATTCATGGTTGCCTTGGCCCTGCAGGTCCTGACCCTTTACTTCCCGTCGTGGATGTTCTTGGAGAAGGCTCGGCCTGCCGTGATCTGGGAGAAAGGAGCGTTCCTTCTCCTCATATCGAGGGGCCTCCTGCCAGCCCGGGCAGATAGGAATGGAGCTGGCGATAGTCTCCACCTCATCCTCTGCAGATTATACGGTTCCGGAGACTGACCTTTCGACCCTACCGAGCCTTCAAATTCTGCGGGCTGCCGAAGAGGAGTTGGCCGCTGTTTAAGCGTCCTTCTGTGCGGAGTTTGTTTCTCTTGTGGCAGGAGCGGCAGATTCTGTTGCGTCTTCTTCAGTGCTGCCAGCCACACTCCCGTTGACACCGGCTTCCTCGGAGACTCTGGACGAGGTGACGCAGGATGTGGTCGACAGCTTCTATCGCCATTTAAAAAGGGGCGTAGACGCTGCTGTGGAACGGAGGACCCCTTTTTCTCTATCTCTCCGGTGTGCTCGGGGTCAGGTTGCAACTTTGAAGTCCCTTCCTGGCGGGGTGGGGTTGGCTGCACTGCTGGAACCTAAGCTGACAGAGGCTGATCAGCTTGTGACCCAACTACTGGCGATACGACAGGCGGGCTTGCCAGCTGCGATTTAGCGGGAGCGGGGCTTCCTCATTGCTGCTCGGGATAGGATCAAGCTTGCTCGGGATACTGCCGGGCCAGTTGTGCGGGGAGACCTTGACAAGTTTTCCGCTTCGTATGACAGGATGGGTCGTCGAAGTCAGGCTTGTCAGGCTCGGGAAGAGTCTGCTTCTCGTAGAATCGCTGATATGAAGGAGCGGATTCTCGCACTCCAGAGGGAATTGACCTTCTTAGAGTCAGAGCTGGAGGCTGCCCGTGCGGAACAGGAGTCGATCGTTCGGGTGGCCGAGAAGGTTTCCCGATCTTCTGCTAACCTGGAGCAGGCTTTTAAGAGATTTGAGGATAACTGGCAAGCCCATGCTCAACTGGAGGACGAGGCGGTGCTGACCCAAGAGGCGGAATATCGAGCTACCCAGAGGTTTGAACGGTCGGTTGCCTTACTGATGGATCATCTTAGGGAGTTATGTGCCCCGGAGCAGTGATCAGCTTTCTGTTTTCTTTTGTTTTTTTCTTTTTTCTAAGGGATGTGATCCCAAATGATGTAGTACTTTGAATTTTGAATAAATGAGCATGTTTTAACTCATCTTCTCTTTCTTGTACTTGTGGCGTTTGTGGAATTGGACTTGCTGGGGGATTATTTGTGGACCTGTTACCCTAGGCGTACCTTGGTTTTAGGTACGGATAACAAGTTTGGATAGGATGTCCGGAACAACCGTGGCAAAGTGGTCATGGATGTTCATGGTGTTAGGAAAAGGAATGCCGTAGAGCAGCTGGCCTCCCGGGGCATGGTGAGGTGGTGGATTTATGCTAAGAAGCCTAGCAAAAGAATATTTGTGGACCTATTATCCTTGGCGTACCCTGGTCTAGGATACGAATAATGGGATGAAAGGAAACCAACATACTTGCTCAGAGGTTATGAGGACATGGCGAGCATGAGGGTTTTACCGTGGAATCTTCCTGCTCAGAGGTAATGAGAACATGGCAGGGAAGACTTCACGGAAGATATTCGTGGTCAATAGCGGACATTTGTAGTCAACAGAGGACATTTGTGGACCTATTATCCTTGTCGTATTCCGGTTGTGGGTACAGATAATAGGTTGAAAGGAGACCGACATACTTGCTCAGAGGTAATGTGGATATGGCAAGCATGAAGGTTTCTTCGACGGAGCCTTTCCACTCAGAGGTAATGAGGACATGGCAGGAATGGGCTTAATCAAGAGGGGGTACATAGAACGACTCAGAGGTCGGAGAACGTGGAAGTTCTATGCGAGGGGGCGGTTTGTTTTTGATGGAAGTGAAAATGACTCAGAGGTAATGAGGACATGGCCGTTTCGGAAATTTGTGGATCAATTACCCTTTTTGTGCACTGCGAGCGCGGGTAGTGGATCACGAGGGAGGATCTCTTCCAGGAAGAAAGTTCAGAGGTATAATAATACGTGACTTACTATCTGAAAGAGTGACCGAAATGTGAGTTCAGAGGCACCAGCGGGTACATAACTCGGTAATTTAAAATATTGAGAAAGTGTGAGTTCAGCGGTACCAGCGGGTATATGACTCGATAATCTGAAATGTTGTAGATGTGAGTTTAGTGGTACCAGTGGGTACATGACTCGATAATCTGAAATGTTATGGATGTGAGTTCAGCGGTACTAGCGGGTACATGACTCGAAAATTTTGGAGAGAATATCGTTTAGACATAATATTTCTTCAGGAACTTGTCGTTGACGGGCAACATGAGCAAGTCTCCGTTTTGCTTTACGAGGCGATAAGCACCTTTGGAGAATACTGTCTCAATGATAAACGGGCCTTCCCACTTTGGCTGGAATTTGCCGGCGGTCTTATGAGTCATGACCATCGGCCTCCGGACTGCCAAGACGAGATCGCCCACCTGGAATGTTCTGATTTTGACCTTCTTATTGAAAGCTCCAGAGATGCGTGCTTGGTATAGCTCAATTCGTTGCTGAGCTAAGAGGCGCTTTTTATCTAGTGCCTCCAATTCCTGTAGGCGACGCCGGTGGTTGTCGTCGGTTGTCAATTGATGTGTGAGGGCGACACGTAGTGAGGGGATCTGGGTGTCCAAGGGGAGGACTGCCTCACTCTCGTATACCAGGGAGAATGGTGTATTCTCAGTGGCTGTTCGAACCGTGGTGCGATAAGCCCATAAGCATTCGTCGAGCTTCTCGTTCCAGTCACGTTTGTTGGAGGAGACAAACTTCTTGAGGAGTTTGATGATTGTTTTGTTGAATGCCTCTGCCAACCCGTTCGCTGCCGGGTTGATGGTGTCGAAGCGACATTCTGAATACGGTGCTTATCGCAGAACCGATAGAATACGTGGCTTACAAACTGTGGACCATTATCATGGATGATCCTTCGTGGTAGTCAGAAGCGGTAGATGACGTGATGCTTAAGGAAACTGATCACGTTTGAAGTCTTAACTTCTGCGAGTGGGACGACCTCTGCCCATTTGGAGAAGTAATCAGTGATCGCAAGTATGAAACGATGTCCTCGGAAGGAATGTGGGGTGATTGGACCGATGATATCTATTCCCCATGCCTCGAATGGCCAGGACGCCACTGTTGGATATAGAAATTCGGATGATTGGTGAATAAAGTTCGCGTAGACTTGGCAGGCTTTGCATTTTCTTGCATAGTCTATTGCATCTGCCACCATTGTGGGCCAGTAGTAGCCCATTCGGCGGAGGCGGTCTTGCAATTTAGGGCCAGGCTGATGGGCCCTACAGACACCGTCATGAGCTTCTCGTACGGCTTCTTTGGCTTCTGCGTTTGATAGACATCGAAGAAGTAATCCATCGTAGGAGCGGCGATACAGCATTTTTGTCTCTGTGTCGTAGAAGAATCTGAGAGAACGTCGTCTGATGGAAGTGGCTTCCTTAGGATTCTCGGGCAGGATGTCGTAGACGACGAAGTCGATGAATGGTTGTCTCCAATCTGGGGCATCATCGATCGCCTGTGCGGAATAACTCGCCACGAATTGCACATTGTTTTTGGGACAGACCAGTTCGTGGCCTATTACATCCACTGATTGGCGATCATAATTCGAAACTGCTAGGGAAGCGGCAAGACTGGCTAAGGTATCTGCTTCGATATTTCAGAGTCTAGGGACATGTTCGATGAAGAACCCCTTGAACGACGAGATGATGTCAATCGCTATTTGGTGATAAGGGATCATGTCTTCGTGGCGGACTTCGTATGAGCCCCGGATCTGATTGACGATTAGCTGGAAATCGCCATATGCTTCAAGGTATTCTACCCCAGCTCTCTTACAAGTTGGAGGCCAATGACCAGAGCGTTATACTCGGCCACATTGTTAGAGCAGGGCTCGGTGAGGGAATAAGTACGGTTAATCACCAATCCGGAAGGAGAGACTAGCACTACCCCGACTCCGACGACTATATTGCCTTTGGGTCCGGTCCTCGAAGCACCGTCAAAGAACATTCGCCATATATTCTCGTGAGAGGTTGCATGCGAGTCGACGACCTCATCTGGGATCTCTTCATATATCCTGGAGGACTCCGAGCCCGGGTGGGCTGCTAAGAAGTCTGCCAGGGCTTCACCTTTGACTGTCTTTTGTGGGACGAAGATCATATGATAAGGGGACAGCAATATTGCCCATGTAGCGAGACGAGAGCTGAGTGCCCCTGGTTTAGTCATGAGGACTCTGAGAGGGTTGACTCGTGAGATCACATGTATCGTTTGTCCGGTGACATAGTGTCGTATTTTCTGAATGGCGAACACCAGGGCGAGGCATTCCTTCTCCACGGTGGTGTATCGGTGCTCTGGCCCAATCATCATTCGGCTGAGGTAATATATGGCTTGTTCATGGCCTGCGTCGTTGTTCTGTGCCAGCAGAGCCCCGAGGGAGTGTTCTATTGCTCGTACATAGAGCAGAAATAGTTTTCCAGGAACTGGAGCTACCAAAACTGGAGGATTTGACAAATATTCTTTGATGCTGTCGAAAGCACGTTGACATTCCTCGTCCCATACGAATGAGACTCCTTTCTTCATGAGGTGCGTGAACGGTCGGCATCGCCCGGAGAGGTTAGAAATGAACCTCCTGATATAAGCTAGCCTTCCTTGGAGGCCTCTGAGTTTGCGGAGATTTCTCGGGGGACCCATCTCCATGATTGCTTTTGTCTTCTCAGGGTCTACATGGATACCCTTTGCAGTGATGATGAAGCCCAAGAACTTCCCGCTGGATACGCCCAGAAATGACTTCGTAGGGTTCATTTTCAAATTGTGCGCTCGTATTAGGTCAAATACCGTCCTTACATCCTGCAGGTGGTCTCCCTTGCTACGACTCTTAACGGCTATGTCGTCAACATATCAATCCACCATCTTGCGTAAGTGGTCTCTGAAAATGATGCTCATGGCTCTTTGATACGTGGCGCCAGCATTTTTTAAACCGAAAGGCATGACTGTGTAGCAGTACGTACCAATCGGTATTCGGAATGATGTATGCTTTTCGTCGTTAGGAGACATTTTGATTTGGTTATACCCCGAGAAGCTATCTATGAATGACATACGTTCGAAGCCGCAGGTATTATCGATCATGATGTCTGTGATGGGAAGGGGAAATTCATCTTTGGGGCATGCCTCGTTCAGATTGCGGAAGTCGATGCAGATTCGAATCTTCCCATTCTTCTTGAGGACGGGTACTATATTAGCGACCCAATCGGGATATTGCTCCTCGCAAATGAAACCGCTGGCTATCAGTTTGTTGACTTCAGCTTCGATCGCGTCCATGATGCCTGGGCGGAAGCGTCGCTGTTGTTGCTTGACTGGCTTCGCATCTGGCCGAATATTGAGTTTGTGAAGAGCAATGTCGGGATTTAATCCTGGCATGTCTTCATAGCTCCAGGCGAACACATCAATGTATTCTCTGACAAGTTCTAGCAGCGACTCCCGGTCTTCGTCTGTTAGGCTTTTACTGACGACAATTGGTTTTGGAGAAGATTCGCTGCCGAGATCCACTTGTATGACCTCATCTTCAGTAGGAGGTTCTCTCTGTTCGAACCGCTTTTTCCATTGTGCGTCCAACTACTGGGCCCACGGTTCTAGCTCAAGGATTTCGGGGATGTCTTCATCTTCTTCGTAAGCGTCTGCGAACGCCATGTTGACTGACATGACTTGTCTGAACACATCTTCGATGCTAGTATCCGAGTCAGAAGTTGGTGACCCGGTTGAATGTGACTGCCAGTCGCATTCTTCATCTGAACTCTCGGGGGTCGTAGTGGGCGTTACATATCCTAGCCCGCATCGAGTTTTGTTATAATAATTTCGTGGTTTATCTGCCGGGACTGGCGGCTTCAAAGGTAATCGTCGCCCAGTGCCGTAGTTTAATCCTGGCGTCGTCTCCAGATCATACCCCTGTTTTTGCATGAAATATTTGGATTGAGGGCTATAGAGATACAGAGGCAGTCTTCCGGCATCTGACCTGAGGTCGGTTTCCTTTGTGGTGGAGGGATGCGGGTTGTTTGTCCGGCCGAAGATGATTGGATGGTCCCCTCCCTCGATTATTCGGTAAGCATCTTCTACTGGAGTAAGCTGGATGCGGTGTACACATTTGTCACTTGTGCGTGCAGGTGAGTTCCTATACCGTGTTCCATAGCATACATTGTACATAGCTTATTGAGCTCGGTGTAGTTCAAAGATAACCCTTTATTGATGAAGTAAGGTATCTTTTCTAGGGGGATTATATCATCAGCGGATGGAACATCAGTGTGGGCAGCCACATACTTGGCTAGCTCCGGTTCCTCTTCGGCTATCCCCTGTGTAAATAAAGACTGAGAGGACGACCTGGGAAGCTTGATTGTCAGTGGTTCAGTTGATGGAGTTGAGCGTGGAGTTGTTGGCAGACTAGCGACCCCTAGTTTGGCACTCGAAGTGGAGCGAGGAGTGGCCGGTTCGCTAGAAGTGTCAGACCTTGCGTCGGGGTGACGACCCTTTTTGGGAAGGCGTATTGTCAGTGGCCTATCGGAGGGATTGAGCTTCTTCGTTTGGGGTTGACCGACTCTCGGCAGTCTGATTGTCAGTGGCCCTGTTGTGGGTCTCGGCACTTGGCCGGACCTTGGCAGCCGGATTATCATCTGTTCCTCCTGCGCCGAGAGGCTGATCGCGTCCTTCCGCAGAGTGGCAGTAAGGGGTGCGGACCTGCCTGGTTTGCGAGCTTGGAGGTGGATCGTCAGGGGTCCTTCTGATCCCGTGGCTGTCTCGGTGTGAGCTTGTATATCTCCTTCATCAAGGTGCCTCTTTGACTTTTCGTATAGGCAGGAGTCTGAGTAGTAGGATTCGACTCCTTTGAAGGGATCGATATCAGCAAATTCTGTCTCTACGAAGCCGTGTTTGTTGACATATTTGAAGCATTGGTGTAGCGTAGAAGGCACGATCATATAATCGTGTATCCATGGGCACCCCAAGAGGATGTTGTAAGAAGTGTCTGCGTCTATGACGTAGCAGGTGACTTCGGATTGGAGA
The DNA here is from genome assembly GCA_029216955.1 of Iris pallida. Classification (NCBI taxonomy): domain Eukaryota; kingdom Viridiplantae; phylum Streptophyta; class Magnoliopsida; order Asparagales; family Iridaceae; genus Iris; species Iris pallida. Next base: position 4,732,556 of record JANAVB010016800.1, on the reverse strand, counting down.
TCGCCAATCTGACACTTCAGGCGAATCTTTCCAATAGGGTAGCTCCTGCCCGAATTGAAACCGCTGATGGCGGTGCTTGTAGGTGTCAGGCGATGCATTGGGATGCGGAGATGATGTAGCAGACCCTTCAGGATGATGCTTATGGAAGAGCCAGGATCAATGTGCATCCGATCCACCTTCACGTCGCCGATATATCCCGTGTAGTATAGCGGGCGATCATGTAGGTTGGTTTTGATGAGCATGTCCTGCGGAGTGAAGACGATGTTGGGCATTGCTCTCGTACAGGCACTGTCCTGGAGATCCACAGGTGAGTCCTCCTCAGTGAGGTTGGATTGAGCCAGATAGGCATCGGTATTTTGGAGTGCTTCGCTCAATGCAATACGAACGTCCTTGGAGAGCCTTAGGAGTTCGTACAGTGACAATTTGGCCGGTGTGTTAGCCAATTGTGCTAAGATGTCAAAGTTGTAGGGCCTCTCTAGCCCTTGGGCTGCGTCCTTTCGGAGAGATTTGTCGAAGCGAGTCTCCTTCGGCCTAGGCTTGTCGGTCATCGAAGGCTGAGCCGGTCCCAGAGCATCAGTTGTAGTGGGTTGATAATTTTTGGCTGGGTTGTCAACCACAGGTTGGGATTGCGCTCCGGACCGCGTGACGACGGCTGTAGCTTTTTCGTTGTCTGCTGAGATTGTGTGGCAGGTCCTGATTTTTCTACTCTTTTTTTGTTGGTGGGAGATGGTGTGGGCCATGTTACTTCTAACACCAAGTCTGGATGGATCCACATGACCTCCCCTCGTGATGTGGTGAGGGGTACTAGACCGGCAGCCTGGTCTCGAGGAGATGGAAGATTGGTGATCTCCATTGTCGCCAGAGGGACGAGGATCACCCCGTCTTGAGTCTCCGTCGGAGGAAAGCTGTCGAATTGTACGGACACCATATTGGCCGCCACGGTTACCTCTTCAAAATCGATGGCCAGAGCGTTCGAATCGATGAGGTTCTGGATGTACCGTTTCAGCTGGTAGCAATCGTGTATAGCATGATGAACATAATAATGATAATGACAGTATTTCGAATTCTCCATCTCCGCCAGCCGCGGTTCCCGTCTTGGTGGAGGAAGCTGAATTCTGTCCCCTTGTATGAGCATGTCCAAGATGGGCTTGACGTGACTGTCTTCGAAGGAGTAATCGATTTGTGGCCATTATTTGTCTGCGGGCTTCGGCTCAGGTTTTTGTGTTGTATCGGCCACCATAGCCTGCTTCCCCTTGCTGTCCCGATTGTTGGAGGGGTTACCCCCGTTATCGTTGTTGGGACGCTTGCCGTTGCTTTCTCCTTCCGAGATGTGCAATCCCAGTTGGCGAGCCTTCTTCAGTCGTTCTTCGACGCTTGTGGCGCTGATAATGAAGGCCTTCCAATCTTTGAATTGACTTTCGCCCATCCAGAGGCTGATTGTTGGAAGTAGTCTCTTTTGGCAAATCTCAATCAAAGAGGAATCTGGATTTTCGGAGGGCAGCTTCATGGCGGTTTGGCGGAACCGCTCAATGTAGTTCCTTGTTAACGCCTTCTCCCCTTGGACGACGTCCATGAGGGTGGACATGGTGACGTCCTGCCCTACTTCGTAGAACCTCTCCAAGAACAGGCGCTTGAAGCCGGCGAAGGAGTGGATGCAGTTGTCCGGCAGATTGCGATACCAGTCCAAGGCGAATCCTTCTAATGCCCCAATGAATAATCGAGTGAGGATAGCATCATCATGGGACAGATGGTCGGTGGTGACCTCAAAGTAAGTGATGTACCGACTTGCTGAGGTCTTGCCATCATATGGGTTGATATTGAACGGCTTATATTTTGGCGAGAATGGAACATCCCTCTATTCAGTAGGGTATGGTTGCTGTGTTCTGAGATCTTGAGCATTTTTTCGGGCATGGAATATGGCTCGGAGCTCCTGGACCTCTTTCCTTACTTCTCGGGCCTCATCTGTCGCGGTAGGGGCTGATATTTCGGAAGAATTGTTGCCCGGGTTCGGTGTCGCCGAATTCGAGTCTGTATTGACCGCGGGACCCGCGCTCGTTTGGCCAGGCGTCCCTCCTTGCAGAGTTGGAAGGGCCGCTTTAATCTCGTCTACAGACTTGACCAAAGCAAGTAATATGGCTTCGAGACTGTCAATACGCTGGCGATCATTGGAACTACCTTGATTGCTGTCCGTCATGAACACCGTCCTTACATGAGGAGTGATGGGAGGAACGGTGGAGGATGTGCCCTCCGAGTCGTACCCGTGTACCGAGAAATCATCAGAATATGTGGAAATATTGTCTTCTGGTTCAGACTCGGAGGGAGCAGTACCCCCAGCCTCAGAGTTTACTTCGTCTTGAGAGTCGTGGGTGTCCTCGGGGATATTGGTGCATGTCGTACCTGATGGGAGAATCGCTTCCCCGGGCTCGGCTCCTTGAAATATTGGATTATTGCGGATGTTCGGAGGAGCGCTACCCCCAACCCCCAACGATGTGGATGATGAATTTCCCACTGCAGCAGATTTTGTCTTTGAACGGGTGTGTTGGAATACTCCGATGGAAGACAACCGTTTAGACGACAGTTTCTTAGCTGTAGTGGTTGATATCTTGGGACTGGAGATGCTTGTCTTTTTCCCCTTCCTTTCGGCGGAGACCTTCTGAACGGAATTGCAGGAGACTACCGGAGGTGCCTCATCTTCTGAGCTCGGATGCTGTAGTCTTTGGAAGACGGATGGCCAATTTTCCGTCATTGCTGCGTTGTTGCAACAGCAGTTGACGATGATTTGGGTGCAGCGATGTCCAAGCGAGGACTCTTTGCATGCCGACACTCCTCCTTTTTCTTTGTGTTTGTGGAGGATCACCTCCCGCAGGTCAGAGGAACCACTCTGTCCGTTTGCCGCCGGAGGCTGGACTCGAGCGGTTGTATACAACTTCCCATCCGGGGCCCGTATGATAGTCAACGGGATACCCCGATAGTCAGAGGTTGGGACAGCTGACTGGGCGTGATAAGCCCGCGCTGCCCTAGACTTCCTCCTTTTAGCACTTGTGGGTGCGTAATAGGAGGAGTCCAAGTTGGATAGCACAGAATCTGGCTTATCCTCCAGAGAACCATCAGGGTCAGGACCGCATGAGAGACGGTCGAAGACTGATCGAGAGAAGGGTAGAACGGCCGCTATGCGGCTAGAGTTGGGTACCGTGCAGGCTGTCTGCAGGCGGTTGTCTTCTGCTGTTGGATGAGTTGTTTTTGAGCGGCTAGGAGTCACGACCGTACAGGCTGGCCGTATGTGATTGGCAATTGTGGCCGCATGGGTTTTCTGCAAGCGTTTGACTTCCATAGCCGCATGAGTTTCATCCATGTGATTGGCAACTGTAGCCGCATAAGTCATGCGGCTGACAGATGTGACCGCATGATTTTTCTTCATGCGGCTAGCGGATGTGGCCGCATGAGCTTTTTCTATGCGGCTAGCACCCTTATGCAGCCCAGTTCGCGTAGAGTTCCTCTTTGCCCCTGCAAGTCCAGCATCATAGTATTTTTTTCTGCCGGACTTGGGGACAGCAGAGTTGTCTACGGTCTGAAGTGGGGCCGCAGAAGAGTCCTTCTCGCCGTCTTGAGCAACAGAGGGTATCCCGTCGAGGGCTTGGGGAGAAGCAAATGATTTTGGCCTCCACTCTCTGCGAGCCTTTGTCGTGCGGGGGCGCTTCTGGACCGGGCCAGCGCTTCCTTCGGAGAGCATCTCTTCAAACGCATGTTGGTCGAAGCGGACGACCATCTTTTGTTGCGTGGAGCCAAGTTTGGCTGCATCCGACTGCATCACCAACTCCTCAGCCGTGGAGAAGTTTGTCCCCAGCAGAGTCGCCATCGTGTTTGCCATGAAATATAAAAGAACAGAACAATTATCGGAGGATCGGACTTTTACTTCACATTACAAACTCGCTTGTACAAAGAAAGCCTAGGAACGAAAACCTAGGTACAGCAATCTAATTACAATTGTTTATTTTAGATTCTGGGGGGTGACGATAGAGGCTCGGGAAGGCGACGGCAGCCCAGTCTTACTCCTTGGACGATCGGTATGCAGCTTTTGGCTCCTGTGAGAAGATGGCTGGCGTTGATGAAGAAATGTTCTTCTGGCTCCTCTGTTGCTCTTCTGGCTTCTCTCTCTCGGTTGTATTTTCTCTCTGACGGTGTATATCTCTCCTTGTCTCTCTCCCCTCTCTTCTCTCCTTCTTTTTTTTTGCAAGGGAATGGCACCCTGCTATTTATAATAGTGGAGGGGCATCATTAGGGTTTGGCTGGTTACCCATTCTCAAAGTGGCGGCGGTCTGATGCTTAATCAATCTAGACCATTCGTTTTAAGCGTGGAGGATCTGGGCCATAAATGGGGATAGCACTAAATCTTTCGAATAATTAATGCTGATTGCTTTAAATCTTCATGATTGATTGGGTAGCTTGGATCTCTCACCACGTGTCCCATTGGTTTGATTATGAATGATATGACCTGATCCCATTAATTATGAGGATATGGTCATTGGGATCTGGTAAATCTTTGCATCTTATAATCATCTTCTCTGCCACGCGTCTTGATGATGGACTCTGCCAAAGCCGCATGACATCCATGAACCGCATGAGACAGCGTCTCGGCGAACCGCATAGGTTTAGTATTTGCGAGCCGCATGGTGAGCCGCATAAGTATAGTAATCGTGAGCTGCATGAGATGATTTCTTGGTGAACCGCATAAGTGTAGTAATTGCGAGCCGCATGGGACGGCTTTTTGGTGAGCCGCAGGAAGACGATCCTTGCCAGCCGCATGAAGCTGTTCTTCGCTGGAGCCGCATGGGAGTAGCCACGTATCAATCTTGGATCGCGTCAAAGATTTTCTCCTATTTCCCAAGAGTCTGTTATTATGGCAGGGCCATTATGATAGTTTATGTCAGAGCCGTCAGCTGTCAAATCATGACAGAACATTAAATAGGCAGACTGCTCGATGGCCAGCTGTGTGAAGGGGTCTTCGTGGGTACACGTGGCATTGAGCCGCATATCTCTGTGAGCCGCATGTACTTTTGAACCACATGCGGCTGGGGGACTCTTTGAACCGCAGGACTGTCCCTATGTAAGCCGTATGGACTCTCCTGTCCGAGCCGCATGAGACTAAGAGTCTCTCTGAACCGCATGGGACTGCTCCTGTATGAGCCGCATGGGGTTCTCCTGTTCTAAGCCGCATAGATCATCGTTCTGATATTTTCCATGCTTCTACAACGTCGTCTTCTGCTGCCTTAATCTCTTGAAAGATGTTGCCAAAAGTGGTTTTGCGCCAGGAAGTAAGGGCGCACCTGGTATCCTTGAGTTTTATGGCCACTCTGATAAGGGGGTCCGAGTGGTTGGCCGACTTCCAAACGTTATCCACGATGTTCTAGAATTGGGGTGGTGCCTCCAGAAGTCCATGAATCTGAACGATTTTTTAATAATATTGGGATTGTTGCTGACCACAATAACGAGGGGGAGTGATCGAATTCGGTGGAGTTGAGGTGGGAGAGGTTGGATATTAGGTTCATATTCGACCACCAATTGTCTACCATGGCACGATCAAGACGGGAGTATTGACGGTGAGCCTTTTCATGCATGTTGCACCAGGAGAAGAGGGGATGAAGGTTAGCCTAGAATATGTAGGAGTTGAAGTCGTTCATGGCCGGTTGGTGAGGAGGGCGACCTCCCAATTTTTTCTCGGGGTTCGAGATCGAGTTAAAATCCCCAAGGCAGAGCCATGGGAGGGTGTTGAGGGAGTTGCGGGTGTCTAAGAGGATGTTCCACAGCTGCTTGCGTTCGATATAGTCACAGCTGTAGTGAACTGCTGATATAAGGGATCGTAAAGGGTGGGATGGATGTTCCACCCAGCAGAAGAGAACCTGGTCGTGATCTAGGACGGTACTGAAGATGCAATCGTCAGAGAAGAGGATCCAGATGTCGTGTCGCCCCGCGATGGCGTTCGGTAAACCAAGCTTGAGTTGGATGGATTTGAGTTTTCTCTTGGGAGTTTGGGTTCGATGATAACTATGATGTCGATCCGATGAATCTTGATAAGGGAGGTCAACCTCCGTATTGTGGGTTTATTAGCCAGCCCTCTGACATTCCAGGCTAGGATGTTAACCATTAGCGGTATTTCGATCGGGGGTGGGGTAGAGCTTGTTGGCCGATCTGGTGTTCCTGGCCGGTGGCTCTGTAGATAGTTTCTTTTTCATCTTGTTTGGCTTTGTTTTGGTGGTCCTTTGGGTAGTTGCTGGGGTTTCTGCCATCGTCGTTCGGAGGTTCGGATCCTCGCTGCCAGTGCCAATCTCTGGGGGGTCGACGAGTTCTGTCTCGATCTCGGCAAGAGCACTCAGGGGATTGTTGGAGTTCAGAAAGTCGACTTCTTGGGCTTGATGGATCCTGGCCTCGTATTCTGGGCCTAGCGACTATGAGACCACGACTGGAAGATCGTAGAAGGATGGCTCAACTGGGATAGGAAGGGTAATTAGCGCCAACTGGTTCTCTCTGGCAAGGCCCGGGACGCCTGCAGCTGGAGCGGTCTCTTCACCTACATGAAGCGGGGACTTTGCCGGGGGGATGTTAGCTGGATCGGCCGTAGTCTGAGATGGGTTGAGGATTTTGGATTATTTGATGAGGCTGATGCCTGTCGACTGCGGAGCCTCGTCTGGGGGGTTAAGGTGGTAGAATAGATCGGGGCAGGGAGGGAACTCAGCGACATCTCCCTGGAGGTGTTGTCAGCGATCGAAGCGATGGCATTCTCATGTTTTTTGATGAACGTTGACTTGTCGGGTCGAAGGTTTGCGGGGTCATCCGTCGCCTGAGGAGGGCTGAGGATATCGAATCTGTTGAGGAGGGTGATGCATGTAGACTTGATAGCCTTTCCTTTTTGCGGCTTTGAGTGAGCGCGAGGGCTGCGGGAGCAGTCACTTTCAGCGAAGTGAGAGTGTGAGTTGGGGAGGGGGAGGATAGGGCCTGGGGTGGAGACTTGTGCCGCCCTCGGCGGAGGGGTCCTTTTAGGATTTTTCTTTTTGAGCTCCATGTTGGCTTTGAAGCAGTGTTTCGAGAGATGGCCTCTAATCTGGCAGTGGTTGCAGAAGCTTATGCTATTGTCATACTCTATCGTCTGGGGTTGAGTTCGTCCCCCGAGTTCGAGCTGAATGAGCGATGGGGGTTCGTTGGCTATATCGATCTCTACGCAAATCTTAGCATATTTGCCTTTGGAGAGATTACATATTTCTTCTGCGATGGCTACCAGGGTCCCAAAGTAGCTGGCAATTCTCTTGAGCACTGCCAGAGCGAAGCAGACAAGGGGGAGGTGTGGTAGGGTTATCCACGTCGAGATGATCATAGCGTTGATGTTTGGGTTAAAACTAGGGAACCATTTAGCGATCTTCACGCTGAGGTGTCCGATGTTGATAGAGCCCTTAGCCCAGACCAAAGAGCAGTTTGGGTCTGAAGAGAGGTGTAGGAGGAGGTGTTTGGGGTCCAATGGTACGATCTTGTAAATGGAGGTAAGGCCCCAGCCTGCGATATCTTTTTTGTCAGCGGGCAGTTTGGGGCATCCGGTCTGGAATTTCAGCACAAAGGTCCTCAAGAAGGAGGAGGCTAATAAGGAAAGTTCTTCAGTTGAGAATGACACTTTGATAGATTCTCCTTCGGGGGGACTAGTGAACTCCATCTCAGGGAGTTCGATCTCCGTCCTGGCGGAGGGAGGAGGGGAACTGCGCTGTACGATTTGGGCGCAGGATATTTATGAAAGAATGAGGGATTGAGGGGGGCAAGGAGTGCCTGGAAGGGTGTGTGGGGTGTTGCCCGGAGGGGGAGTGAGAAGGGGGTGGGTGGCACGGATTCAGCATCGCGTTTCAATAGATAACTTCCACTCTGAATGCGTCGCCATTTATGGCCCTCATAGTAGGTAGAGGGGATGATGAGGTCAAGTTCATGACTGTCTCCTGAATTGGGCGCATGACAGCCACGAGGATCAGCAGCTCCTGTGCCCACAAGCGCATGAGATAGGGGCTGGGGGAGGGATACAGATGCAATGGGTGCATGCTTGAGACTTGGCTGCGCAGGCGCATATGAGGGAGCACATGGGAGAGGGGATGGGGGTGGGATCCGGATGCAGTGGGCGCATGAGCTGACCGAATGGTCGGGAGGGGAGAGGGATAGTTGGGCGCTTGGGTGCAAGTTGAGGGCGTAGGCGCATGCGCCTCCGCTATGAGAGTAGGCACGTAGGCCTGAGCTGGGGAGTCAGGCGTATGAGCGCTGCTACAGGACGCAGGTACATGCCTTCCGAAAAAGGGGGAGGGCACATATGCAAGCGGGAGTTTCGAATTTGGCAAATTCAAATTCAAAATCCTCGGAGGGGGAGGCACGGGGACCTGGTCGACAGGCTGAGCTGTGCTTTGCTGATCGCGCGTCGCCAGCGAGGCTTGAGGCCACCGAAGAGAAGGAGCTAGGCCTGTGGGGAAAGGGGTTACGGATCTCCTCCTAAGGCGCTGGGCGAATCATCCTGCATTTGAGGAAGGCTCGCGGTGGCACTGATAGGGGCCAGGGTGGTGGCCGTCGGCGGCCACCGTAACTTCAGAGTGAGCCCGGCAGACAATCGATCGAATAACGCCAACTGATCTAGGCTCCACTCGAAAGGTGGGAGCACCGTTGACCAGCTGTGGCCAACGGAATGGACGTGCACATGGAGCCGGTGGGGGTATGGGTTATCATGCCCCGCTCCCGTAGGAGCGATCGTCCTCGCTAAGGCATGATGCCGCACGAGCCTAGATTGCACTTGTGCAAGGCGGGTTCCATAACGGCCGATTTTAGCGGCTGCGACGGGGTCGTCGCACAGAAGTCCCATGCAGAGATATTGAATAATAGCAGCAGAAATTTTAAAGGCAAAACACAAGTTATTCAAAGAAGCTCTTTATTGATATTGAAACAAAGATTACAAAGGGCGCAAGGCCAAGATTACAAGTCTCTTGAGCTCACTTTCCTCACATTACAAGTCACTCATCTCTCTCTCATCTCAAAATTACAAGTTTTGAGCCAGCGGATGTTTCGGAAGGCGATGTGCATACATTATGTCCCGTATAAGTCTTGACTACATGCGACCGCACGCTTTGAATCGCCAAGGAACTCCGTGCCTCGACGCATCCAAGCGAGATCCGCGCCACGAGCTTCTACCTGTGCCCACATATGTAAACTATTTGGGTGTCAGTACTCAACTGTACTAGAGGAATGAGCTCCTCGCCCACCCATACAAAACCAATACGTTTGATTTACTTTTGTGCAACATAGCCCCTTCTTATTAATTATCTTTCTACTCTTCCCTTAGGATCGGTTTTAGGACAGACGCCTTGGCCTATTTTGTGTCTCTAGACCATCCCGTGCTTGCACCAACAACGTTAACCTATCAAGTCGTATTTTCCTTACGGCTTAAAATCAGAGATGCAACTACGCAATAGAATCATTTTCCATGTGACCGTGCTACAAAACCCTTGCTGAGGTCGTGTCTTGCAACTCAGTGATACTCAATCATATCGCCGTCTTGCGGCCCTTTGCTACTAAATCATCACTCGACCAACTTTGCCTTGCGGCGGTTTCCTGACTTAAACTCACAACAACTCAACCAACTCATGCAACTTATATATCGACAACATAAGACTCGACGCCACATCTCGTGCAGAAGCACGCCGCCTATGTTGCAACCAAATCTGAGGCCCAATATTTTGTGTTTTAACTATACTCACACATTCAACTCGACTTCCTTGATATACTACACTCAATACTCGACTCAATCCAAAGGCATACATGCAGATCGTCGCCCATGCCGACTCATCTATATGAACTAGTCACTAGCGCCCAGCGCTATAATGGACTCCTTTTTAGATTTTGATTAGACGGACGCTCCTTGCCAGCGCGAGTAGCTAGCTCCGCTGCAAGTCCCCGCTAACACGTGCGGTCATCCAGCACAGCTATGAATGTCTCTATCGCAACGGTTTCCATGGGCCGCCTGGGTCGCCGTTCGAAAAACAGTTTATTTTACCTTGTACAAGTTGTCCAATGACCATGCAAGACTCGACTCGAACTGATGTCTCACACAGTCAATCTACTTCTAGTGTTACATTTCTTTCAGGGCTAAGTTCAACACTTCTCACATCTGAGACCTTGCCTCGGCGACCCAGTCGCGAGCATTCTAATTTCTTGCCTCAACGACCCAGTCATGAGCATTATTCTTTCTTGCCTTAATGACCCAGTCGTGAGCATTTTTCTTTCTTGCCCTATCATTTCACTCAACTCAAGAACAACTATTTGAAACGCATTCCAAACTCAAAGAATTCAACCGTGGCCCGTGTCTTTAAACACTAAGTCTGTGCCATCGTGTCTTAGACCAACTTAAAACTCTATGTGACACCACCGCCCAAGTCATACTCTATATGGAGGGCCTTACGATCGTGAGACTATATGGTTATACCCAGTCGTTGAACTCATAGGACAGTGCTTGCCACTACTTCTGACATCTTAACTTAACTTGCCTAACTTACTTTGCAACAACTTGACGAGCAAAGGCTGCATCAAGCCTTGCATCGTGGAAACGTGCCGTGCACGTGTTCGACTTGAACAACCAAGTTATTTGGGGTGCCTAGACTTATGCAACAAGCCGTGCAATACAACTTAACCCATCGGCGAGCAGAGACTATGCCACGCCTTGGGCGAAGAGACCGTGCATGCTTTATGAAGCATTTATGCGGGCAATGCCTATGAATTTGGCTAACTCTTAGCTTGTTGCAAAGACCAACTTTTCCTTCTCCCAAGCCATGGGACAAAGGACCGAGTGTCATTTTCAAAGCACGCCGTGCACCAACTCTAAGCCGACCGTTGGATCTTTCCATATTCTAACTCAATTTGACCTGTCGGGATTATTCCCTTTAGCTATGTGGATTCGTCTCTTTTATTATCAAGCCTACTTGTGCGAGTTGAAAACATGCGATTTATTATGTGAAGGCTAAGAAGAGGCAAGTTCACCGAAACTATCCCACCTGAGCGAGCGGTCGCCTCGACCGAGCGATATCTTCGAGCAGCCGTTGTAAGGCTAAGTCCGAACGCCGTTAGCGCTCTGATTCCTCCCATTGACTGAGCGGGACGGGGCACTACATGGGTGGTGGAGGCATGTTTTTGCCTGAGGATCCCGGCTCCGACGCCGGTGTCGGGTGGCAGTAGCGTACGACGTCGGAGGGATGGATGGGGAGCAGAGGAGTGGGTGGGAAGGGGCTGGTATTGCCAATCTCTCTCTCTCTCTATATATATATATATATATATATATATATATATATATATCGGCCTGGTGAACAAAATCAAATCAAAAATTGCGGGATGGCACAACGCGACCCTATCTCCGGGCGGCAAGATGATCCTTATCGAGCATGTCCTATCCTCCATTCCCATCTACATATTGGCCATGTGCTCCCCCTAAGAAGGTACTATCATCGTTAGAGTCCCTCCTCGTAAGCTTCTTTTGGGGGCAAATCGACGGCAAGGACAAGCACCACTAGGCCAGCTGGGATACCATGGTCAAACCTACCGAAGCGGGCGGCCTGGGCTTTAGCAGACTAGCGCACATCATTGACGCCTGCTCAATGAATCTGTGGTGGAAAGTCCAATCGGAGAACTCCATTTGGACCAGATTTATGAAGGCAAGATACTTCCGTTATTCTCATCCCGCGACGGCCGCCGCCAACAATCGTTCGTCTGCATCCTGGAGTCGTGTCCTCCATGGCCGACACCTTGCTGAACCCCTCATCCGCCTACAGATTGGTAACGACAGCTCGTCGCTGTGTCACGAGCGCTGGCTCGATAATTGTGTCCTTCAACCTACCGTATTTGCCCCCCTAATATCACCATCCGAGACTTATGGGACAGCGACTACGGGTGGAGATGGGACCGGGTCAGAGAATGGCTTGGACCGGTGGCGTCGGCCGACCTTGTCGCTGCAGATGTACAGCTCAATGAGATCCCCGAGACACTGACATAGGCTGCCACGCCCAGTGGAACCTTTACGATAGCCTCTTCCAGGCTCGTGGTGAGAGGTCTTGACCCTCCTTCAATGCTGAGCGCTCCTTTCTGGCACTCTTGTATCCCCAATAGATGGTCAATCATAATTTGGATAGCTCACCGCAGGAAGCTCCCCACCGACGACTCCCTCACCTCCATCGACTACAGGCTGGCCTCCAAGTGCCATTGCTGCACTGTACACCACTCAGAAACCGTCGAACACATCTTGTTCTCCGACGACCTCGCCACTCAGATTTGGTCTAGCCTCTCGTACCGGTGCGGTCTAGATCACCGTAGCGGGGGCTTCAACGATCTCCTCGCCAGCTGGGGTAAATCTCATGGCCTTCAGATCGTCACAGCCGCCAAAATTTGGGCTCTTTGGAAGAACCGAAACAAATATAGATACGAAGGACGCCAATAGAACCCCTCTCAGCTGATCAGGGAGGTCTTTCGTCAGAGTCTCAAAATCAGCAGACGCTGCACTCACTCTCCGGACCATTTCTGGAAGGCGCTGTCCTAACCTTCAGTCCAGGTCAGCAAGTCCTTTTGGCTGCGTCTGGCCTGCTTTTGGCTTTTGTTGTCTTTTTGCGCTGGTCGCTTTTACTTATATAGGCTTTGGCATTTTCCGCCTGATACATCAATAAAATTCCTTCTTCAAATATATATATATATATATATATATATATATATATATATATATATATAATTATACATATAAATATATATAAAAAAAAATATATATATATATATAATTATACATAATTATGTGTATATGAAAACATATATGTGATGGAGGTATGTATATATGATTTTGAATATATTTTCACATGTATATGGTTTAGGGTTTAACCCTAGCCTTTGTATTCATATATACAATTTTCTTTTTCCTAAAACCTTAAAAACAAATTAAACCCAAGCCAACCATTCGGCCTAAACCATGGCCCAGGAATGTGACAGCCCGCACTCCTTAGCGAGTCCTGGCCGGGCGACCCTAAACCCAAACTCGAATGTGACATCCCACGACACCGCTACCGTTGGCCTGGCGACCCCCAGCCAGTCGCATGCCGTCCTGCACGGCCACCTCGCCCGCAATAGCGACACGACAGCGCATGCAGGCACTGCAGCAGAGCGGCGACAGCCATGGCGCACGACCACCACTCCCCCTCGACCCGATGAATCCCCGGCAACTACCTTCAGGTCACCACTCTTTTTCCTCAACGAGTACGGCAGACGTTTCATAAGTTTCGTACGAAATTTCGTCGTGACGTGCACGAATTCAAGTCCAGAATTTTGTCCCACCGCAACAACTTTGGACGCATTTTATGGACAATTCATCCGTTGGATCAACGATTTGATTCTTCCGTCTCAATCTCAGTATATACCCTTCGCTTACCTAAATTTTTACCGTTAATTCGATCATTTGATAGATCAAAATCGGACACTAAGTTGACTATTTAAATTATGTTTATTTTGGATAGTTTTATGGAGCTAACTTCGTGGATTCATTTCTCTCTCGTCGAAGCTCCGATTTTCGAACCACCAACTCTGTTGTGCAGCAGGTATAACCGCCTTTGTGCCATAAATTTTTTAGCTTCATAGGATGTTGTTTGGTTGGTTGAAATCGACACCAAATTTGCCCTCTTAAAACTATAATTTTCAACTTATGAAATTCCAATTTTGGACTCGAGACTCCGGATTCCAATTCTGGCGCCACCAGTAGACTCGTGGCATCATTTTGCCTAAAATTTATATTTTGCTGAGTTTGGAGGATATGGGCCCCGACATGTATTTTTGTGCAAACTAGGTCCCATAATCCGGATCATTGGATCATTTTGAGATTGGCTCATCGGAATCCTATTTCAGATATATTATTGGGTTCGTATCATCATTCTGAACTCATTGATATATATTTTGCTAAATTTGGAGGACTTTGGCTCCGACATGTATTTTCGTGCAAACAAGATCCTAATGTCCGGATCAACGGGTCATTTTGAGATCGGCTCATCGGAATCTAATTTTGGATATACCGTTGGATTCGTATTGTCATTCTGAACTTGTGGACATATAATTTTCTAGATTTAATAAACTTTATCTTGACACATTTTTTGTAAAAAGTGGGTCCAATGGCGAATATCGTTTTGACCCAAAATTACTGTTTTGCCTCTGTGTCCAAATTGGACTTATGGGTAGGCTATCCTAGCTAATTTGACCATTCTGGACACTTTAGTGATGTTTGTTTCATCATTTGGTGATGTCTGTTCGATTTTCCTAAATGTAGTACCATTATAATTAATTCTTATTTATGTTCGTATTTTAGAATTCGTGCATCGAAACTATGAATAGTCGATTCTAGCTATGATCTCACAACGCTAAAATTGACAAGATGATCATGTAGATCACCAAAATAAGATTGTTAACCTTGCGATTGATCATATTGTCTCAATTTACGTGTTATAGATATTGTTGTATGAATAACGAGGTACAAACTTGATATTTTAATAACCTATAACTTGCAATTCATATAATTAGCAATAACGCTTAAAGAGACTAGTGTGACCTAGTCCTAGGCGATGTAATTAACAAGTGTCTTAGATAACATAAGGTAATATACGACTAGAATGACCTAAGCTCTTTAGGTAGGAGTTATGAGTCATACGTGCATTTTAGTGTGTGATATATATTTGTTTGTGATTTGGGTTGATAGATATTTGCATGGAGTATGGTACATTGGCTTATGGATAGTGGGATAGACTTTGGTACTGCAGTCTCAGCACAGTTTGGACAACCCCAAGCAAGTATACTTTGCCAACTTGATTACATTATTTACATGCTTATATTCTTTGCAGTCGATCAAACTGGATATACTGTACATGCTTTTCCTGTTCCTTATCACTATACTTACATGATTATACCTGCTAACACATGGGCATGATGCATGGATTCACATTGCATGGCATATAGGATACTCGATTATGATTCATTGGATATTTACTCGATGATGGATTTTTCTGTGTACATGTTGATTGGACTCCTAGACTTATCATTCACTAGAGTCAGACTGGTCGTATTGTGGATGCGACACGGACAGTATCATTAGATGGGGAGGACAGTCACTAGCGAAGGGGCTACTTGTAGCTTACTTTCATTTGATATTGCTACAGCTGGTGACTCAGATCACTGCACATGTACCCCTTAGGGAGAGCTCCATTAGTTGAACATTGTCCTCAAGTGCATTTCACACAGACTGGATAGTCTACTATTGTAGTGTTACTGGATCACCTGATTATTTTTTTGATCACCTATTTATCACCTGGATTACCTGTCTACTATTTTCATATGTTATTTACTATACTTCATTTCAGCATATATATTATGTATCTTGCTACGTCCCACTGAGGACCTGGTTTTCTTCCAGGTATACACTGAGATCTGACATAGTTTATTGGGGATACTTCTTCGGATTTTTCTCTTAGGTATTGTTAGTTGGTGCCTTCTTATCATCCTTCTGTAGTATTTCATATCTAGTTTTTCTTAGTAGTTTAGTAAAATTTGTAGATGTATACTATGGATTCTTGGACACTTGACCGCTTATACGTATTCGAGTTGGACTAGAGTCTGCTTGAATGCGTAGCTGGCCATTACCACGTGGACTGGTCCGACATATTTTGGACTGACGCATGACATGGTTTTTGTGGGGGCCCGTACAGGTCGCATCTTCGCAAAGTGTGTGAAGTCGTAGTGGTACTTAGGATATGTGTACTTCTACGAGCCTGTGAATAATTGAGAAATAAGATTTGATGATACATCCATAACTAGGATTATAGGTTCTCTAGGACTCTCTAACATGATTGCTCCCATGTCTTCTTCTTTCTTGATATGATTGCTTTTGTGTTCCATCTTTCCTATGATTTGACTAAACTCTTCCATGTTGACCACTTGAGTAATTCTTCTCGTTCCTTTTCGTTAATTGTTGGAAATACCTTATGGATGGGTCCAAAAAGTTCAAAAAAGTATATTTTTCCTTGTATTACGAAATTGAGAGTTTTTGCAGCCAGATAAATACTAACGAGGTAGGATTTCAGATGACAACATCATGGTTACATATGTTTCTCTAATTCTAATGGAACCACCTCCTATGCAATTTGATTGACCTCTTCTCTTGTACTTCGCAAAAAGTTAGTTGGAAAATATTTCATGGATTTAGCCAAGATAAGTTCAAGAACCTGTATTATCTGGCGTGCAGCTGTGCACTGCAGCCATCCGTCGTATTATGGAACAAGGAAGTTAAGTGCAGCCAGATGCACATTAGTGCGATAGTAACTTTACATGACATAATCATGGAGGTATATGGTTCTCGAGTAATACCTACACTACATCATATGCATCTCGTTTGGCCTCATACCGTTCTTGGAGATATTTCGACAATCTTTCATGTCTTGCTTGACCCTTAACTTGTTTGAATATTGATATGGATTGCTCGACCCAGTCTTAGGCCCTTGTTACCTTCTATTTATGACAACTGAAATAGACAAACCTCATAGTTATATTATATAGTATAACTAGGTTATGTGTTATGTTGTTGGTGTGACTAGGATGTTTGGGTAGAGCGGATAAATTCCCATATAGGTTAATTGGGTTAAGTTTCTAGGATAGGCATGAGTGACTCGCAATATAAGACAGAGTATAAAGTGTGACTTCAAGAAACAAATTGAAGGATTATATTAGGAATAATATTGATTATGATCAAATGATGAGACAATTACTGTTTTAGATGCAAACAAAAAAAATCAAAATAATACATTCATAATCATGAGGATTTAGCATATATAAGATTTGGCGACTAGGCTGACTAGACCCTAAGGATAGGCGTTGAACACATAATTTCAAGGAGAAGCTGTGGAGAAGGATTGAAGGCAATTAAGATAAATAGCTTGTCGTTGATAGAATAAGGATACTTGGGATAGAATATGGAAACAAACTATTTACAATTGAGGTTAAAAATATGGCTGATAACCAAACATTGTTGACATATATACATATATCGAAGATGACCTATATGTTAGGGTATACATAAAAGTTCCATATTGGTACGAAAGATTCTAAAGAGTAAACGACATAGTTTATGATAGAAGTACCTTTGCTAAACTTAAATCAAAATACTTGTGAGGACTTTGAGAAGCAGAAGAGGTGGCCACAAGGGTAGCAGATTGAGTAGGATAGCCTTAGCAACTACATACTATAGCTTGACCTATTGGATGATTTTAAATTTCGAGGACGATATTCTTGTAAGGTAGGTAGGATGTAAATCCCCTGTATTTTAGGGTCTTTTACAAACAAATAAATGGATTATTTAATAAATGATTTTATTATAATTAGTTTTCATCATTAAATAAACTTTTCCTTGACTTTAATTTTTGGAGCATTATGGATGCCAATCTCTCGAAACTTTCTTCATTAGTTTCGTAGTAGGCAAGATTATCTTCACTTTGATATATCATGTCCCACTCAAGCTTGTTCCCTTGTATTCTATTTACATCGTACAATTTTTGGTCAATTTAGACCATTTGACCATCCGCAGTAAAACTTGACCAAACTTCTAATTTAATTTCGAGGCTCAACATCTATCTAATCTAATCGACTGAACATATTGTTTTGACCTATCTTGAGTCTACTATACGCATGCCACTCGTGTGCCATCTGATTGAGCTCCCACATGTTATTGTTTCATCAATGATCATAAATGACTTAAATTATAGTCATGATCGCACCAAGCCCAAACCTAACCCAATCTAACCAAAACCATCCCTTCTTTTATTGCCATTACTACCAATATTCCTATTTTATTATATTATTAACTAAGTTAGAATGAGTAAATCTTTATACACATATATACATATATATATGTATATATGTAGTATGTATCATTAAATATATATATGGATCATTGGTTGTATATATTTATGTATAATAATGTAGGGTGTATAGATATAGTTATATATATAATTAGAGTATATATAATTATACATAATTATGTGCTGAAAACATATATATATATATATATATATATATATATATATATATATATATATATATATATTTTGTATATATATATATATATATATATATATATATATATATATATATATATATATATATATATATATATATATATATATATATTTCGAATATATTTTCACGTGTATATTGTTTAGGGTTTAACCCAAGCCTTTGTATTCATATATATAATTTCCTTTTTCCTAAAACCTTAAAAACAAATTAAACCCAAGCCCACCATCTGGTTTAAACCCTGGACCATAAATGTGAGCAGCCTACACTCCTTAGCGGGTTCGGGTCGGGTGACACCAAACACAAACCCGAACATTACAACCTAAAATCCCCTGTATATTCATCTCATCCCTCCCCCTCTGCACGTGCGCAGTGACCACTGGAGCTCAACAACCTTCTCTCATTCTCTCTATATATATATATCTAGTTATTCTCCCTGTAAGAAAACCCTAGCCACAATGTCTACTCCTCCCCACACTCTTTTTCTTTCTTCCCACGTTCCTTCATCATCCTCCTTGTTAGCAGCAGCGGCCACGGTACCGCCACCGCCGGCCTAGCGACCCCCAGTCGGTCGTGTACAGCCTTGCGTGGCAACCTCCCTCACCATGGCAGCACGACAGTACGTCATGCCCCGTACGGCCACCTATGCATGCGCACAAGCGTATGCAAGCGCTGCAGCAGTGCGGTGACCGTCGTCGCACGCCACCATGACTCCCTCTCGCCCCAGTAAATCTTTGACGACCACATCCAGGTCGCCACTCTTCTCCCCAATGTGTACAACAGGCGATTCCTGTTTTTCGCATGAAATCCCGTCATGACGCGCATGAATTCGAGTCCAGAATTTTGTCTCGTCGTATTAACTTTGGATACATTTTCTAGACAATATGGTCGTTGAATTGCTAATCCGATTCTTCTATCTCAATCTTGGTATATACCCCTTTGCTCACCTAATTTTCAACCGTTAATTCGATCGTTTGATAAATCAAAATCGGCCACCAAGTTGACTATATAAATTATATTTATTTTGGACTGTTTTATGGAGCCAACTTTACGAATTCGTTTCTCTCTCATCGAAGCTCCAGTTGATGAACTACCAACTCCCTTGCACAGAAGGTATAACCACCTTCGTGCCATAAAAGTTTTAGCTTCATAGGATGTCGTTTGATTGGTTGAAATCGACGCCAAAGTTGGCCTCTCAAAACCGTAATTTTCAACTTATAAAATTCTAATTTTGGACCCGAGACTCCGAATTACAATTCTGGCACCATTAGTGGACTCGTGGTGTCATTCTGCATAAAATTCATATATAAATTGCTAAGTTTGGAAGACATGGGCCCCGATACGCATTTTCGTGCAAACTAGGTCCCACAATCTGGGTCAATATGTCATTTTGAGATCGGCTCATCGGAATTCAATTTTGAATATACCGTTGGGTTCGTATCATCATTCTGGACTTGTTGACATATATTTTGCTAGATTTAGAGGACATTGTCTTTGGCATATATTTTCGTGCAAATCGGATCTCAATGTTCGGGTCAACGTATCATTTTGAGATTGGCTCATCGGAATTCTATTCCGGATATACCGTTGGGTTCGTATCATCATTTTGGACTTGTGGACATATAATTTGCTAGGTTTAGTGAACTTTTATTGTGGTACATTTTTTGGTGCAAAATAAGTCCAATGGTGGATATTATTTTAATCCAAAATTACTGTTTTGTCTATGTATCCAAATTGGACTTATGGGTAGGCTATCCTAGCTAATTTGACCATTCTGGACATGTTATTGATGTTTGTTTCATCATTTGATAACGTCTGTTAGATTTTTCTAAATGTATTACCATTATTTATAATTAATTCGTATTTCAGAATTCGTGCGTCGAAATAAAAAATAGTCGATTCCAGCTATGATCTCACAGCGCTAAAATTGACAAGGTGACCATGTAAATCGCCAAGATAAGATTGTTAACCTTACGGTTTATCTTATTGTCTCAATTTGCGTGTTCTAGATTTTGTTTTATAAATAACAAGGTACAAACTTGATATTTTAATAACCTATAACTTGCAATTCATATAATTAGCAATAATGATTAAAGAGACTAGTGTAACCTAGTTTTAGGCGATGTAATTAACAGGTGTCTTAGATAACATAAGGTAATACGCGACTAGAATGACCTAAGCTCTTTAGGTAGGATTTATGAGTCATACGTGCATTTTAGTGTGTGATATATATTTGTTTGTGATTTGGGTTGATAGATATTTGCATGGAGTATAGTACATTGGCTTATTGAGAGTGGGATAGACTTTGGTACTGCACTCTCAGCACAGTTTGGACAACCCCAAGCAAGTATACTTTGCCAACTTGATTACATTATTTGCATGCTTATATTCTTTGCAGTCGATCAAACTGGATATACTGTACATGCTTTTTCTGTTCCTTATTACTATACTTACATGATTATACTTACTGACACATGGGCATGATACACGAATTCATATTGCATAGCATATAGGAGACTCGATTATGATTCATTGGATATTTACTCGATGATGGATTTTTCTGTGTACATGTTGACTGGACTCCTAGACTTATCATTTACTAGAGTCGGACTGGTCGTGTCGTGGATGCAACAAAAAAAGTATCATTGGGCGGGGAGGACAGTAACTAGACGAGGGGCTACTTGTAGCTTATTTTTATTTGATATTGCTACTGCTGGTGACTCAGACCACTGCACATGTACCCCTTAGAGAGAGCTACATTCGTTGAACATTGTCCTCAAGTGCATTTCACACATACTAGATAGTCTGCTATTGTAGTGTTACTGGATCACCAGATTATTTTCTTGATTACCTGTTTATCACCTGGATTACCTATCTACTATTTTAACATGTTATGTATCTTGCTATGTCCCACCGAGGACCTGGTTTTCTTCCAGGTATATGCTGAGATCTGACATAGTATATTGGGGATACTTCTTCGAATTTTCTCTTAGGTATCGGTAGTTGGTGCCTTCTTATCATCCTTTTGTAGTATTTCATATATAGCTTTTCTTAGTAGTTTAGTAAAATTTATAGATGTATACTATGGATTCTTGGATACTTGACAGCTTATAAGTATTTGAGCTGGACTGGAGTCTGCTTGAATGCGTAGCTGGCCATTGCCACGTGGCCTGGTCCCGCATATTTTAGGACTGGGGTGTGGTAACATCTCCATCCATATCAACATCATTGTAACCAACCAGTTTGGCTCTTCACCACCAAAAGAAATATTCTAATCAACAGTGACTTGGACGTATCTTAGAATCCACTTGACTGTACTCCAACATACCCTTCCTGGTTTAGAAAATTACATGCTAACCATACCAACTGTGTGAGAAATATCTGGCATCGTACACACCACAGAATACATAAGACTTCCCACAACTGAAGTATACAAAACCATTCCATATCTTCCTTATCGTCCTCGGTAGATGGACACTACTCTAAAGTTAGATTAAAGTGAGCTGTAAAGGGTTGCTCACTTTCTTTGACCCGTCCATTCAGAAACACTAAGTACCGAATGGATGTACTTATTTTGGGATAAGTAAAACAACTTGGACTCTCTTTCTCAGCTAATCTTCATTCCAAGTATAGTCTTCGTTGCATCCAAATCCTTAATAGAGATGGTCACGCTAATTTGGCGCTTCAACTACGCTATCATGGTGGCATTTTGACCCACCAATAGTATATCATCTACATAGAGCAATAAAATAACAAAATCATCATTGCCAAAATACTTCACAAATACACAGTGATCCAAGGTCATCCATGCATAACCATACTCCCCCATAAATGACTCAAACTTTCTGTACCATTGCCTCAGAGCCTCTTCAGACCATACAAGCTTTTCTTCAACCGACAGACTAAATATGACTTGTCCTTCTCACAAAATTCCTCTGGCTGCTCTATGTATAATTCCTCCTTTAAATTACTATGGAGGAGTATCGTCTTCATGTCTATCTGCTCAACCTCTAAGTCAAAACCGGTTTCTAATGCTAGCACTACTAGAATAGATGACAACTTAATAACGATAGAAAAATCTCATCTAAATCTATGCCCATCCGATGACTATAGCATTTAACTACCAGCCTCGCTTTGTGTTGAGGGCTAGTAGCATCTTTTATTTGCTTCACTCTGAATACCCATCGATTTTTTAAAGCCTTCTTGCCTTTTGGCAATCGTACCAGCTCACAAGTGGGGTTTGTCTGTAAGAAACTTATCTCCTCTTGCATGGTCTGAACCACTCATGTATGTATTCATCTTCCATTGCCTCTATGAAGCTTTCGGGCTCTCCCTTTTCAGTCAATAGCACATATCATCTGGTGAGTACCTAGTGGATGATCGACACTCTCTCATGCTCCTCCTCAATGGAACCTCTGGTGTTGGTTGTATACCGACAAACTCATTACCTCCATGAACTACCTATTCGGCATGCTTATCCTCCTGAGGGTCGTGTCACAACCCGTGCCCGTATGATCGGCTACGAGTGCGTAGATATGTCCAGCCTACGCTGCAGTATCGGTGGTAGTTAGCTATCTAAACCTCAATAATCGTCAATGATCACAATATCAATTTTAGCTCAATCACAGAATTAATAAACGAAAAACAAACCCAGCACACACTCACACGATCACCAATCCACTATCATCTTAGTACGTAATACATGTCCAATATTCAAAGACAAATCCGGTGAATATAACCATCAACAATATACATCCGCTATAGCAAATACATCTATAAACATCTAATACATTAAAATCTTTTCTAAATTCTCTAAGCATAATCTTTGACCCATGTGCCATCTTTGTAACCTGATATGTCAACGGTCCTGTCAGGACGAGAGCAAAGTATATCCAAACAATATATCGTACTATACAGAATAGAGCAAGAAAATAAATGCAGATAATACAACATGGAATGCTGTCATGAACATAAAACCTGCAACACGAGAAACTATGAAAGTCATAATGAAGCAAAACAAGACTATCCATACGAATAGACAATGAACAAGATACGACTAATAATATATGTATCTTAAAATACTGTTTTGATATGTGGTCAGTTAAGGTTTAGATTCGGACTGGTCAGGCTCAGACATATGTGCAGTGTATGTCAAGCATGGTCAAATCAGCTAGGCACGACTAAGAAATTTAAAAATAACATGATTAATAATGATCAAATCAGTTAGGCATAACCAAAATCTAAGCATGGTCAAGGATAGAATCACAACATGATCAAAAATACCTAGGCACGGTCAACTATTGGGAATGAGTTAAGAATAATTAAAATCATGATCAAAGAAATCATGTAGTTATAATTAAAATCACTTAGCCACAATCAACTAAGGAATATAAGTTATCTAGGCACGATTCTAGTAGAACAGAAATGTACGTTTTATTGAAAAATCAAATGATGAGTACAATTAAAGAAGGAAAGAACAACAAGAGATTATCTCACATTACTACAACAAAGTCGAACTGACCATTATTCTAAGAAATATTCCACAATCAAACTTCGAGTTATAAATTTCTGAAAATCCTAGTGCTATCATCAAATTCAACTACTTGCACTCGTTGCTAATTTCCTTGCTCTCGGTTGTTCTCATTGGGATAATCTCTAATCATATGCTCCGTAGTCAATCGATGCACAACTAAAATATTGTTTCATTCTCTTCCTGCATTCCTCCCATCCTGTCCTAGCCTTTTACGGTAGGCACAAGTAATCTGGTTCCGTTGTTGGACTGGGTTTCCCTTAGGGATTTTCTACAGAACTACAGCTTGATCATGAAAAGTGTTCTGCTGACCATGGTTGCGCTTGGCTGGCACGGGGTTTTTGCCTCCTAAAGTATCTCGATCCCTCTTTGGGTGAAGGCCTAGACCTTGACCCTCTGAGCAATTATGACGATCCCGGTATAGGTCCTTGCACCATTGGTAATAACATGGATTAGAATCTCCTTAGCTAATCTCTGTCGGAATCTCATAGCTCGTTCCTCAGGATCTCTCACCATACTCTCGACAATCGGCTCAACCAGCTGAACTCAACAGCGTACTCATCAACTG
The DNA here is from genome assembly GCA_029216955.1 of Iris pallida. NCBI lineage: Eukaryota > Viridiplantae > Streptophyta > Magnoliopsida > Asparagales > Iridaceae > Iris > Iris pallida. The sequence continues at coordinate 4,708,326 of JANAVB010016800.1, read as the reverse complement.
TGTGAGTTCCTTGCTCGAGAGTCTGAAACTGCGTCTCTGGGGTCTGTCTGACTACTGCATGGAAGAACTTCCCTTGAAAATCTCTACAAATCTTTCCCAAGTAAGCCCAGAAACTACAAGCTTAGGCTCAATCTGAAACTAGTACTAGCTAGGTCATGAAGCTGAAGTCATGTGGCTTCTATCTTTAGGTCATCTGGAAACCTAGAAATAATGAGTACCTCTCTATATCCTCAAGCCACTCATTGGCGTAAATGATCCCTTCAGCACCGTAAAAATTCTTGGGAGCAAGCCTTTTAAAGTCAAGGATAGTGCCCTCCCGAGGTAAGGTAGGTTGTGGCAGAGGCAAGGGTTGAGGTAGAAAATATGGTTGCGATGCCATCCTCTCCATGGCCACTACAGTAGTGAGGCGAGCATTCTTCATACCATTCCTCATGATGGTAGCCTACTCTTTCTGAGCCTCGTTCTTGCCTCAAACTAACTTAAAAATCTGAGCTCCACCCATGGGCGTAGACTCGAAAAAGTGCCTTATAGAGGTAGATTAGGAGGCAGGGAGTGGTCCCGGTCACCTCTTGACCTACTGGAAGAAAATATAACGCTCCTTCGGAAATGGCTACACTAAGGGTGGACCCATGCGACTCTCATCTCCCCTTTTTCATGTTCCGAAATAGAGAAAAGAAAGGATAAGTGTCCAGTAGGAGATAATAATAAGGACAAGTGTCCATTATGAGATAATAATAGGAATATAATAATATCATAAAATCCCATAACCAGTCATATGCTTTGATGATCATTCCTATTTTGTAGGCTCCCAATGGTACTCTAGTCCTAAGAACCATTAGATGGACATGCATGGGCCACCATAAAAATGTGTCAAGATTCGCGCCCACATGATCGGGTACAAATGTGTGGATATATCCCGTCTACGTTGCACTATCGACGGTAGTTAGCTGTCTAAACCTCAATAATCGTCAATGATCACGATATCAATTTAAGCTGAATCACAAAATTAATATACGGAGAAAATAAATTCAGCACACACTCACACGATCACCAGTCCACTATCATCTCAGTACATAATACATGTCCAACATCCGAAGATAAATTCGGTAACTATTACCATAAACAATATACATATGTTATAGCAAATAAATCTATAAACACTTGATACATCAAAATATTTCCTATATCCTCCAAGCATAGTCTTCTACCTATGTATTATCTCCATGACCTGATATGCCAATAGTCTTGTCAAGAATAGAGCAAAGTACATCCAAACAACATGTCAAACTATACAAAATAAAAAGTAAAATAAATACAGAAAATGAACCAAACAATACAACACTGAATGTTGTCATGAACATGAAACCTCCAATACGAGAAACTATGAGAAACATAATGAAGCAAAGCCCAACTAGCCATGATAACAGACAATGAACAAGACAAGACTAATAATCTACGTATTTTGAAATACTATTTCCATATGTGGGCAACTAAGGTTTAGATTCGGATTGCTCAGGCTCGAAAATATGTGCAGTGCATATAAAGGTATGATTCAGACTACAATAGGTTGACTACATATCTACTTGGTATTTTTCTTTTTTTTTCAAAATTCAGAAATCTGTATCAAGCAAGATTTGAAATTTGATACCAGTTGATAAAAAATTCAAGTGTCAGATATCATTGATACAGAATCACATTTCACATTCATGTCCAAAAAGATACGTAAATTCATATCAAGCAAGATTAGGAACTTGATGTCATGTGATACAAAATTATGAGTCATATCAATGGTACATAAAAAGTCGTATCGAAATCATGTCGCAAAATGAGACATGACAAATTATGAATTAAAATCTTGCATTTAGAATATATTAAGAAATATCTTGTTGGCCCATTGGTCATGGTCAAACCTGATTTTAATAATTGATCAAACTATGTCTCGATATACGGTCTACATAAAAATGTTTTGGACTCTTGGACACTGCCAGAGAATAGCTATTCGATCTATTCAAGACCGAAGCTGTGTTTGCCACTCGAGTCTGTATTTTCTTTATGCAATATAATATTTACTTTTATTGAGTCTAGGAATACATTGTACACCGAGTCGTACTAGCAAATAGGCTACCCTAAAAATGTTTTCAAAATATTCCATGTTTTAAAAAATAGCCCCCTATTTACAAAAAGCTCCTAACTGCTTAAAAGAATTTCAAAAAGACCAAAAATTAATTTGCAAAAACATTGACTAAACCCTGACAGAACTCGGCCTGAGTTCGGATAGTGACCGTTTGATTTTCGAATGTTTGAAAACTTGGTCTCCCTGTAGTTACGAATTTTTACGACATTTTCTCATAGAGTTCTATCCGAATTCTGCCAGAGTTCTGCCTTTCGAAAAACTATAAATAGAGAGGATTTCGATCATTTTAATTCACTCATTCACTTTTATCTCTTCTCTCTAAATCCTATTGTTCTATTCCAATGAGTTCTAAGCTTTATTTATCAAATCCCAAGCCAGTTACAATTCTCTAGTCGATTTGCCAGCGCGGTATGGTCTAGAAGCTTTAGAGCGATTGTAATCAGAGGCTTGATTGAAGAAAGACTCTTCATAATTAAAGTTGATCGAGTACTTTGTATCAAAGCTCGCATTTATAGAAGTTGTAAGGACTTCATATGAAAACTTACGGTATTTCCAATAGTGGATTCAACTGGAAGCTAGAGTTCTTCCGACTGGACTAGTCCTCACAAGAGGAAAACCAGTATACATCATCGTCTTTGTGTTTGCTTTCTGACCTCTTCTTTTACATTATTTATTTGTGATATATATTGTCTCTGTGATCTTACTACTAACTTTTTAAATTAGCTATATTCTGCTGCCTACTCTATTCACCCCTCTAGAGTGTTGTGCTTTACAAATTTGTTCCTACAGTTGGTATCAGAGCGAGTTATACATGTAAATCATGGTAACATTATAGTTATAATTTTTCTATTCTTAATCTGTTACATAGATCATAACACAACACATGGCAACTGTGAAGTTCATAAGTTAAGGCCAAGCCACAAACAGGCCTCCTCTGTTTGACGGTACAAATTATACCTATTGGAAAACACGGATGAGTTTTTTCTTAAAATCTCTAGATTTTGACTTATGGTCTATAGTTGTTGATGGCTACAAAAAGCCTTCTCGTATTCTCGTTGAAGATGTTTTGGTTAAAAAATTGCATGATAAGTATACTGACGAGGAAAAGAAAAAGGCTAGTCTTGACGCACGTGCTATTAACGCTTTATTTTATGCCTTAGACATGACTGAATTTAACAGGGTGTCTACATGCACAACATCAAATGAAGTGGGAAAACTTTTTGAAGTAACCCACGAAGGAACAACACAAGTCAAGGAGTCAAAGATCAGCAAACTTACACAGAAGTATGAGGCATTCAAGATGAAGCCAAATGAATCTGTCACCCTGATGTTTACGAGATTCCTGGATATTGTAAATCCTTTTTCATCATTGGGCAAGGATTACAGTAACCATGAGAAGAATCATAAACTGCTGCGAGCTCGAACAAAGAATTAGATTCCAAAGGCTACAACAATTATTGAAGGGAACGATCTCTCAACAATGTCTCTTGAAACACCCATGGGTAAGCTACTCACTCACGTGCTGGAACTTTAAGACTTTGAAGATGCTACACCAAAGGAGAAGTCAGAGAATTCGATTGCTTTTAAGGCTCAACATAGAAGAACTATAGAAGATGATTTCGACGACAATGACTCTGACACTGATGTCACTACCACTTTTCTAGCTTGAGAGTATTTTGGTCATTTTCAAAATTTTAGAATTTAATTTGAATTATTATTATTATTTATAATTAATGTGATTTTTGAGTGATTTTTAGAATAATTGTTATTGGTGTTTTAGAGACTTTGACTTATGTTGACCTTGTAGACTAATCTAGTGGCTAACCTAGGTCATGACTAAGTGATTAGGATTTGAGAACCTAGGTCGACTTAAGTTTATGAGGATTAACTCATTGGGATTAGTTTGGTGAAATTAGGGGCTGGATTGATTAAGTAATGGCTTGTGAAGTCACAAGTCATTTTATGACTAATAGGCTTAATGGCCCATAGCCCACACCCATTGAACCAAGCCCTAATCCTAGAAAATCTGACCAGCCCACTATGGCCAGCCCCCCTATTTATATGCTCCTAAAATTAGGGTTGCCTCTTTAGAAAACTTTGCCATTTGGAAGAGGTGAGTCCCCATCTTTGTAAATCGTTAAAAAATCCATTTCTTCTCCAAATTCCTTCAAATAAATTGCAATAGAACCTAAATCCAACGTTCTTGCTGTTGGTATTGAGTTTTTACAGGGAGGAAACAATTTGGAGAACTTTTGGTAGTTTGTGGAGCTCTTTCCATTTGGGGATTTTGACCCATTGTTCACCTATAGGTATAATTCCTTCCATTGCTTTTAAATTTAGTTAAAAATCATTTCTAGGTTGTCCTAATCCTAACCTGATAGTAGGATAGGCTAACCCTGGAATTTGGATCCATTTCGTGTCTGTGTCGGACACGTATCAATGTGCCTAGGTTAGTGTTCGACGAAATGCCTCAAAGGGCATTTCGTTCGATTTTTGTGTTTGTGTTTGAATAAAAAAATCCATTTTAGGCTCGCTTATGCTAATCTAGGATACTGAGCATGTTTTTGTGTCGAGTTGGGCCGACACGAGCGCGTGGACACGCGGTCGTGCACACGCGCGTGCGGGCAGATTTCTCCCCTGCTGCTCGTACACAATTTCTCTGTGCACAGGAGGTTTCAATGCTTGAAACTCGACATAGGCATTTTGTCAATGACTGACACGAGGCTCGTAAAGTTTCACGAGTCCTCGTGTCGTGTTGGACACGTTATGGGCTGTGCACGTGCACTGCACTGTGCGGTCCAGTGTATTGATTTGTGTTCTGTGTTTAATTATTTAATTAATGCTTTTAAATAATGTTTTTAATTGTTAAATAGACCCTGGGAATGTTGTGTAATCCTTGTTACTTTATGTTACATATTAGTTTTAGGTTTAATATTGTGTTTTGATTTCGAGCATGGGGTCTTTGGGTTTTCCTGATACTTTGCTCTGATATTGATGATTCCAGTTTCCCAAAACCTTTAAATTCCCTAGTTGTTATGTTTTTCAGTTGATTTTGAACCCCACATTCCATAATACATGTTATCTAAGCTTTTGCATCCAATTATAGAATTTTGGTTATGAGTTTGAGACTTTGGGATATTGGGTTTGAATTGGTTTCCCTGTGTACAACTGATGTTGTTCCTTTTCCTTTTAAATCACTGTATAACCTGGAATTTGATTCATTTGCATTCATGTCCCTTACCTGAGAATGAGTTCTGCATATTAGACTGTATGAGAATGAATTGAACCTGAGAATCAATTGCAATAATCTGAGTTCACTGTCATGTATTAGAAAAACTGAGTTAGTTAAGGGATGTTAGTATTGATTTGGATTCTTAATTAAACTGAGATTTGTTTTCCTGTTTTGGTGATATGAGATTTAGTTCCCAGATTTGTACAAAACCTGATATGGTGTGTTCCTAAGCTGTGTTGAGGTTCAACATAAAACCTGGGTTTTGGTTGTGTTCAATTCTTTGAAAACCTGAAATTGAATGTACATAAAATCTGAGTTTACCTTGCTTTGATGTCAATAATTGTTTCCTGCAATTGATTTCCTTTTTGTTCACTAATTTCTGAGTTTATGTTCTTCTACATAAATCTGAGTTTCTGTTTTAAATTGCTTACTGTTTCATTTGATAACCTGAAATTGTATGTGAACCTGAGATTCATATGTAAACTGTTTTCATTTCCTTTCCTACATAAAACCTGAGCAACCTTGCTAACTGTGATAACCAACTGTTTTCCTGTGCAACTGTTATATCTGGAATTGATATTATAGGCTAAAAATGGGAATTAGAGTGCTGTTTTAACTGATATTCTTATGTTCTTGAACTGAATTAATTGTGTTTCTTAATGAACTGACCTGGGCTTTATTGGAACTGATTTCTGAGCTTTGGGTATTGTTTGAACTATTGGGGTTGTGTTGGTTTGAATGAGGTTGTTAATTCAGTTTTCTTTCCACCTATACAGTACACTGATTTTCCCATACATTGTTTTCATATACCTGTCATGCAATACATCCCTCCTGCCTTATTTCACATGTTACACTACACACAAGTCACTCACTGTTAGCTTTTTGTCACTGTTTTCCTATTCCTTGTTTCACAGATCTCTACACACACACATACACTGGTACACATTGTGTGCCCTCTCTCTTTCATACCTATATATATATTGAGGGTATGTGTAGATACCCTATATTATAGTGTTGTACTTTGTATAGAATAGTTATATATAGGAATGTGTGTAAATGCATTACATATATGTGGTTGTATGGGGTAATGTATAGATAGCCATTATGGGTATACTCTAATTAGATTATTACCTATATACCAATGTGTGTATTGGTAGGCTTGACATGGTATTGCCTAGATTAGTCTAGAAAACCTAGAATAGTCTTGCTAGACCTAGATTAGACTAGTTTGACCTAGATTAGACTTTTTGACTTTAGGGTTGACCAGAGTTGACCAAGAGTTGACTTTGGTCTAGATTGACCTAGATTCATGTAGAACGCATTGTAGTGCATTATATTTCTATTCTGGACTTGTTGTGACTCGTACTGTTCTAAATAGGAGCCAGACACCACTCCTCGGACAGTATTTTCATCTCGGACTTTCAGATAGCAGGCGAGTACATTCTCGATCTTTTCATACCTGTCTGGATATATTCATGCTCTAGATTACTTACATGATGCTGACACGTATCTTCACGGATTAGTACTATATGGATCCTTTCCTGAGATGTTATCCCTCTACGGGTGCATCGGGTATTTCATGTTCATGTACTTTATCATGTACATCAGGTACTCCTTGTACTCGTACTAGTTCATATTTTTACATGTTCTCATGTGCTTTCACGTGCCTCATGTACTACTCATTATATGAGTTCACGTATCTTAGTTGTATTCATGTGCTTATGACGTAACTTGAATGGATCCTTGTGTACTGATTGGGGCGGGGTGAGTAGAATTGGTTATGTGAACACTATCCCAAGTAGCTGTATAAATGTGCCTCCTTATTTGTATTCATGTGCCCCTAAGCCGTTTACATAACCATATTGTACTCTAAATCACGTAGTCACTTACAGTCTTTACTATCATGTATCTATTTCCAGTTACATAATATCTCCTGTTTTACTTGTACTTTCATTCAGCACTTCCTGTATTTTACTCTATTACAATGATTTATACTCCTAACCTGATATGAATTGTTTGAGAGATATGTGCTCGTTCCTGTCCTGACTGGACCTGTTGAAATATTATATAGGACGAGGCTGAGGCGTTCTGCCCTACTTACTACGGTGCCACACTAGATGAGTGCCCAGATTTGGACCAGCAGCAGGATCCATTAGCTGTAGACGACACTCTATTAGTTTAGGATTGTCTTACTACTTTGGGATTATTGTACTAGACTTTGAGATATTCTGAGTTATGTATTATTTTAGACATTTAGAATTCTGGATTGTATCTCTGTGATTCTCTGTTCTGGATATTTTATCTTTCATTATCATTCCATCTTACCTGTTCTACCTTAGCTGTGGTTGAGTTTATATTGTGTTATGTCACCCCCATTCGGGGAGTATAACTGTATTACCTTCAATTGTTAGATGTTGTGACCTAGGACAGCGTTCTACCGTCGACACTGCGGCGTAGGCTGGACGTACCCACGTCTCGTGCCCTTACTCTAGGGTGCGGGTCGTGACACGTTTTTAGTGGTGGCCCATGCAGGTCTAGGATATAAGTGTAGTGGTATTCGAACTAGAATATCGCTGCAGCCTGCAGTAGAAATTAGCATATTTTTTTTAAAGGTACTCAATCACACTAGGAAAACTCCTTATCAGATTTCGTATATCTATTTTGCTGCTTATTGTCTTCCTTAGAATTTTAAACTGTCCTCCTTTGATTATTTTGACTCATTCTCAGTAATTGTTTCTTGTTTGATCTGTGTCTCTAGGATGGTTGAGACGCGATCGCATAGCCCCGTGATGGGAGATGCTGGAGAGTGGTCAGCCACCTCTCGTGTCCAGCAGCCAGCTCCCAGTGCCACAGGGCCAGTGCAGCCCTCAGGAGTCGGTATTTCTGCCGCTTTTTGAGGAGCACCTCCGGCAGTCAGGAGGCCAGTTGTGATTCCAGAGATCCTTCCCACGCAGCAGCCAACGCCTGCGGAGATGGTAGATGTAATGACCCGCTCCGTCCTAGCGGAACGCCGATTCAAACGGCAAGTGCAACGACTCAAACGAGCCATCGACCCGAAGAGTTGGCATCGACTTAATGAAGAATCGATGCAAGGCTTACATTGGCCCGTCAAGATGAATCCAGACATAGACTTTCAAAGGCGCGCTCGGAGTATCGCTCGGCCGATGCGAACATCGCTAAGGTGGGTGGCTCCGATGAACCCGTCTTTGCTTAGCCTAGACACATAATAATACAGACACTATCACTAAAATCGCTAGGCGATAACACCGCGCATGCTAATAAATGACCCAACGCACCTAGCTAAGGGATTAATCCCATCTTGCATGCTAGTATAGAATATGGAAAGGAATATGGAAAAACGTAAGAACTCTCGTACCGCGCCCTACGCTCGTGCTACGGCACAAGCTTACGTTCAAGTCCCTTACGCGTTCAACAATAAAATAATGAATGGTTTACAACAATGAAATGGGAAGACTATCAACATAGTCGTTCCGAGTAGAGTTTAGCAACATTGAAAGTATAGGACCGATGGGTCGCCCAGGCGACTCCCGCACGAGGAGTTGCAAAATGTATGAATGAATGAATGAATAAGTGAATGAATGAATCAACAAATGAAAGAATGAATACGTGAATGAATTAATGAACAAACGGACAAGTGAAAGAAAGAAAAGAAAGAATGAATGAAAGATAAGAAAAGAAAGAATGGTTAGCGACAGGTATGACGGGCACGTGCAACGGGGCTCGCTACCTGCGCTGCACGGACGCCAACCTGGTCGATAACACATTATGGCTAAGGGTTAGCCTACGGCTCGGAGATAGCCGTTAAGTTAAATGACAAAATAATACGAAATGGTCGTGGACAAACGGCACGGGCGTTGTGTGGAGTATACCATGGCCATGGTAGTGGAAGGATTCTGCGGCACGGGCGTTGTATGGAGTATACCGTGGCCGGCCTAGGCGGAATCAAAAGTCGGGGCTTACGGGCTACCTGGTGCGGGCTTGGGCATCGGGAGACGTAAGTGCAGGGTATTTCAAGAGACTTAACGGGGTATACCAGCCATCTCCCTACGCTAAGTTGAGAAATACCAAGGGAAAATGTCCAAAATGGCTTGTCATGCCAGCGACCGGTACATATAGATTAAGTGGGCTTTGCTGATGACTATCCACATGCAAGTCCTTGCATTGAAATCAAAGTGGTCTAAGTTAAATAAACAAGTGCCTACTGAACAGTTTGAAATGTATCACACCAAATGACAAAGAGTACTTCATGCAAACGAGTTAAAAGAACACACGCCTACGACGCGCTAGAATCTGAGGCAGAAATACGCCCTTTACAGTGAATGCTTACGTGTATCATGTTAAGTTAAAATATATGAACTGTTGTCTAACTTGGTTTACTTTGGACAGGGAAGGCCGGACGGTAAGTATGGGTAAGTCGTGTATATATTTCCATGCGACACTTGAATTTGGCAACACGGGATAGGTCATGACATATGCCATAAAATTGATCCTAAGGCAAGATTAGAAAGACAATGAATGATAGAGATGCACAAAAGTAAATAGAATGTGTTTGGTAATGATGGCGTAGTGGGCGAGCTAGCCTCCCCACCAGTACATAACAATGTACTGATAACCCCACAGTTTGCTTGCAGGAAGCAGAAAACGTCGGCGGGTACGGAGCTTTCCTCGAACGTGCTAAGGCGCGGAGCTATCTCTCGAGCCTTGGAGCGTTACAAGGAGCTGGAGCACCATATACAGGACATAATGTATTGGAACATCGCCATGTATCATTCCATCTTGTAAGCCACTTGGCACGCTGTTTATTTTTCAGAGAGAGAGCTTGAGCGATTTTTAATATCGGCCTAGCGCCGCTTGTAACCTTCGTGAATATCAATAAAGAGTTTGAATTTGCTTCTACTTGTGTTTATTTACTTTTCGCTGCAATGGGGACACTCTGTGCGACTCTGTGGCCTAGCTCAAATCGGCCGTTTCTGGACTTGGCCTTGCACGGGCGCAACCTAGGCCCGTGCGGCATCACGCCTTAGCGAGGACGATCGCTCCTATGGAAGCGGGGCGTGACAGTAGATGCTGCCCATCTCTTATCCTTCGTGGAGAGGATTCTTGAGTCCCACCAGCAGTAGGAAACGAGGCAGGCTGCAGATTTCAGGCAGGGGATCGACGAGGCGCACCAGCTGGTTCGTACCACAGTCGAGATGATTACAGCTCAGGGGACTCAGCAGCAGCCCCGTCGGAGGGAGAAGGATATTCAGGACTTCTAGAAGATACATCCACGGGAGTTCTTCGGCACAGAGGGCATCCACGTTGCAGACGACTAGATAGAGCATATTGAGGAGATCTTTCGACTAGCAGATATACCAGCTCGACTCCAGATCGAGGCGGTGGACAGCCAGATACAGGATTTGGCCCGAGCATTGTATCAGGCAGATCCCAGGATAGGAGTTGAGGGCCAGACTTGGGCCCAGTTCAAGGAGCTGTTTAAGGAGCAGTTCTTTCCTGATGTTGCCTTGGAAGGTATCGAGGCACAGTTCGAGGCTCTGGTTCAGGGGAACCAGACGGTAGCTGAGTATGCCGGGGAGTTCTGCAGATTGGCCCGGTTTATTGATAATTTATCTGAGAAGACAAAGGCGAGGAAGTTTCGCCGGGGATTGATTAGAGAGGTTCGGTCGCTGACTAAGAGTGACCGGAACGCCACTTTCGCTGAGATATTTTTTGGGGCCATGGTGGCGGAGGACGACCTAGGGCTGAAGCAGAAGAGGGGTCGTGACTTCCAGGGTGGCAGCAGCAGTCAGGGGCAGGCCAAGAGGCCTCACTTCCAGCAGCAGCAGCAGAGGCCAGTACAGCAGTATCAGCAGCAGCATCAGCAGCAGAGGCCAGTGCAGCAGTACCACCAGCAGAGAGGGCAGAAGACACCTCGTCCGGTAGTCATTTGTGCCTTCTGCAAAAAACCAGGGCACATGATCCATGAGTGCAGGAAGAAGCTAGGCAAGTGCCTACTTTGTGGTGCTGGAGATCACCAGTTGAGGGACTGCCCAAGGGCTTTTGGACGAGGACAGCAGGGTGGTGGAGCCAAGGCTCCAGCAGGCCAGCAGAGGGGACCAGCCCTGCCGACCCAGCAGCAGAGGTTTCAGCAGCACCAGAAGCGGGCACGAGGTGGACAGCAGGGGCAAGCTTTCGCCATGGCAGCTAAGGATACTGAGGTCATCGGAGAGCTGATAGCAGGTTCGGTTCTCCTAGATTCCCTTCCAGCATTTGCACTCTTTGATTTCGGGGCGTCCCACAGCTTTGTGTCAGTATCGTATGCTATTAGATACAGTTTGATTTCTGAACCATTGCCTAGGACCTGTAAGATCACGACCGGGGGGGTCATCCTCGTGAGTGATGTTTGCAGAGGGCGAAGTGTCATTTTGGGAGGCCGAGAGTTGGGGTGAGTCTACTAGTCATGCCATTATCGAACTACGACATTGTATTAGGTATGGACTGGCTGAGTAGACACCACGCCCGTATTGATTGTCGTGGGGGTAGAGTTTTTTTCGGGGTGCTAGGAGAGCCAGAGTTCGAGTACACCCGACGACAGGCAGAGCAGGACGGCGGAGTCTTCTGTGGAGCATCAGTCGAGGAGCAGGTGGCTCCGCATCCCTTGATCGTAGAGTTTATGGACGTGTTTCCAGAGGAGTTGCCAGGGCTTCCACCGTACAGAGATGTGGAGTTCTCGATAGACTTGGTTCCCGGCGCGAAACCGATCTCCCAGCATGTCTATCGAGTGAACAACAGCGAGTTAGTGGAGCTGAAGAAGCAGGTGGATGAGCTGCAGGACAAGGGCTTCATTCGCTCGAGTTCTTCACCTTGGGGTGCATCGGTACTTTTCGTACCCAAGAAGGATGGGTCGGTACGGATGTGTATCGACTACAGGGTACTTAACAACCTGACAATCAAGAACAGATACCAACTGCCGCGGATCGATGATCTGTTTGATCAGTTGAGCGGAGCTCGGGTGTTCGCCAAGATTGATTTGAGGTCGGGTTATCACCAGGTGAAGGTGAAGAAGGAGGATATCCCCAAGACCGCTTTCAGGACGCGGTACGGGCAGTTTGAGTTTTTGGTTATGCCGTTTGGGCTAACCAATGCACCAGAAGTGTTTATGAATCTAATGAACAAGGTGTTCCACCAGTACTTGGACAAGTTCGTGGTGGTGTTCATTGATGATATATTGATATATTCCAAGACAGAGGAGGAGCACGAGGAGCATCTGCGGATAGTGCTAGAGACTCTCAGACAGGAGTAGCTTTATGAAAAACTCTCTAAGTGTGAGTTTTTCTTGGACCGGGTGGACTTCTTGGGGCATGTGGCGACTGGAGATGGTATCTCAGTTGATCCTAAGAAGATTGTAGCAGTTGAGGCTTGGACAGCGCCGACTTCAGTGGCAGAGATCAGGAGTTTCCTGGGGTTGGCAGGTGTTTGCCATTGATTGTAAAAGTACAGAACAATTATCGGAGGACTGAACTTAGACTCACAATACAAACTCGCTCGTACAAAGAAAGCCTAGGGACGAAAACCTAGGTACAGCAGTCTAAGTACGATTGTTTATTTTAGATTCTGGGGGGTGACGATAGAGGCTCGGGAAAGCGACGGCCGCTCTGCCTTACTCCTTGGACGATCGGTACGCATCCTTGACTCGGGGAAGATCTGCTTGGTCGTTGACGAAGAAATGCCTTCTTGCTCTCTCTCTGATTGCTCTCCTGGCTTCTCTCTCTCTGTGTATATTCTCTCTCTGACTATGGGGGAAGTCTCTCTGTGTATACGTATTCTTCTCTGGTTTTTTTTTGTATATCTCTCTATATATTACAAGGGAATGGCACCTTGCTATTTATAATAGTGGGATGTGATCACTAGGGTTGCCAATAATTAGCTCTTGGAGATGGCGGCGGCCTGGGGATTGATCAATCCAGGCCGTTCGTTTCTGATTGTGATGAATCAGAACCATTAAGGGTAGATTACACCAAATCCCCATTAGCAATTAATACTGATTGGCATAAATGTTCCTTATAATGGTTCTCTAATATCTGCAAATAAATCAAATTTATTCTCCTGCCACGTGCCCCAGATCATTGGGATTCGACCCGATCTTGGATTGCCATAAATCTGGGAGATTGATCGGCTGAGGACACGTGTCCTGAGAGCCAATGGTGAGACTGGAACCGCATGCAGATTGGGCCGCATGAGATTTGGGCCGCATGAATTTTGGGCCGCATAAGACTTGGGATACGTGTCAGGGCTGTCTGGGCAGTGGCCCCCTCCTTCAGACTTCTGAACCATATGATGAGCCGCATGAACCGCATAATGGTGTGTCTGCTTGAGCCACATGGGCATGATCTTCTTGAGCCGCATAGGACAATGCTTTATTGAGCCGCAGGGGATGAACTCTCAATAAGCCGCATATGCATAGTCTCTGCGAGCCGCATAAGACAGCGTTGTGTTGAGCCGCAGGGACTGGGCTCTCGGTGGGCCGCATATGGCTGATTTTTGCTGGTCATATAGGATGACTTCTCAGTGAACCGCATAAAGCTGTTCTCCATTGAAGCCGCATGAGACTTGCCACGTGGTAATCTGGGTCTTCTGATGGATCGGGTCAGAGATTTTCTTCTTTTCCCGAAGAGTCTGTCATTATGACAGAGTCATCATTGCGTCTTTATGTCAGAGCTGTCATTTGTCAAAGCAGCCGTCTGGGCATTAAATGCGGCCGAATGTAGAGAGAAACTGTTGAAGGCCACGTGGCTTCTTTCTGGGCCACATGGAACTATCCGAGCCGCAAGAGACTCTTCGAGATTTTGAGCCGCATGTTGTATCTGGGCCGTATGAAGCTCCCAGGAATTTTGAGCCGCATGAAGCTTCCTGAGTTCTGTGCCGCATGAAGAATGTTTCATGACCGAGCCGTATGAAGGACGTCTCATGACCGAGCCGCATGAGGAATGTCCCATGACCGAGCCGCATGAGAGACGTCTTATAGCCGAGCCACATGAAGGACGTCTCATGGCCGAGCCGCATGAGGAATGTCTCATGACCGAGCCGCATGAAGGATGTCTCATGACTCGCATGAGGAATATCTCGATCAACCTGTGCACTCGCTTTGTGGGCCCGGGTATCCCGAGTATATGAGTGCGTAGGTATCATATTTGCTCCCCGATGTGGGCCTAGTGAAAACACTTGCCCTCGATCTTTGTTGGGGGACTCTTGAGAACCACTCTGTCCGTTTGCTGCCGGGGGCTGGACACGGACAGTTCTGTACAACTTTCCATCAGAGGCCTGCTTAGCGGGACACTCTTGATGGTCAGAGGTTGGGATAGCTGACTGAGCTCGATGAGCCCACGCTGCCCTGGACTTCTTTGACTTAGCACCCGAAGGTGCGTAATAGGAAGAGTCCAAGTTTGGAGGGAAGGAAGAGAAGTCGGTGCCCTTTTCAAAGGAGGTAAGGGGGCTCTATTTATAGAATGGAGTGAGCCCTTTCTTCTTCTCCTTTCCGATGTGGGACTAAAAGAAATATTTTCCATGCTTCTACAGGACCCCCTTCAAAGTTTCCAAATTGCAAATTTGGAACACTTTGAATAAGAAGCATGGAAAGTAGATTTGTTTAGGTGTGGCAATCCAATCAGAGGTAGCATGGACGTGATAGGTTTGGGTACTTCCGTTGGAGATTTTATGTGGACTTATCATCCTTAGCGTACCTTGGTTTTAGGTACGGATAATAAGTTGAGAGAGGGAACCATCATATTTACTCAGAGGTGGTATGCACGTGGTAAATATAAGGTTGATGGTAGAGCTTTCCTACTCAGAGGTGATATGGACATGGTTGGAGTGAACTCGAATGAGGATACATAGAACAACTCAGAGGTGCTATCAACGTGGAAGTTCTATGCATTGGGTGAAATAATGCTATAGAACAGCTGGGCTCCGAAAGCATGTGATGATAAGGAAAGATGTGGATGTACTAGGGGACCTAGTACGGCATTTGTGGTCAGCAGAGGACATTTGTGGGCCTATTATCCTTGGCGTACCCTGGTTTAGGATACGGATAATAAGACGAGAGAAAACCAACATACTTACTCAGAGGTAATGAGGATATGGCAAGTATGGGGGTTCTACCGCGGAATCTTCCTACTCAGAGGTAATGAGGACATGGCAGGAGTGGACTCAACGGAGGATATTTGTGGTCAACAGAGGACATTTGTGGACTTATTACCCTTGGCGTACCCTGATTCAGAGTACGGATAATAAGGCGAGAGAGAACCAACATACTTGCTCAGAGGTAATGAGGACATGGTAAGTACGGAGGTTTTACCGTGGAGTCTTCCTACTCAGAGGTAATGAGGACATGGCAGGAGTGGACTCAACGGACGATATTTGTGGACCTATTATCCTTGGCGTACTCCGGTTGTGGGTACAGATAATAGGTTGAAAGAGAATCGACATACTTACTCAGAGGTAATGAGGACATGGTAAGCATGAAGGTTTCTTCGACGGAGCCTTCCCACTCATAGGTAATGAGGACATGGCAGGAGTGGGCTCAATGAAGAGGGGTACATAGAACGACTCAGAGGTAATGAGGACATGGAAGTTCTTATGTAGAGGGGTGATTTGTTTTTGGCAGAATCGAGACGACTCAGAGGTAACATCGACATGGTCATTTTTTGGGAATTTGTGGATCTGTTACCCTTTTTGTGCACTGGGAGTGCGGGTAGTGGATCATAAAGAAGGATCTCTTTCGGGAAGAAAGTTCAGAGGTACGGTTATACATGACTTTCTTCCAAAAGAGTGACCGGAATGTAAGTTCAGGGGTACCAGCGGGTACATAACTCGACAATCTATATATTTTGGAATCAAAGTATAAGTTCAGAGGTACCAGCGGGTACATGACTTGGTAATTTGAGATGTTTTGTGGAAGGAAGAGGTGAATTCGGTGGTACCAGCGGGTACATGACTCGAAGATCTGGAATATTATGGATATGAGTTCAGCGGTACCAGCGGGTACATGACTCGATGATACGGAGTATTATGAAAGTGAGTTCAACGGTACGGGAGGGTACATAACTCGGCAATCTGGGATGTTATGGAGGCAGAATGTGAGTTCAGCGATACCGGAAGGCACATAACTCGACAATCTGGTAAATTTGGAGGCAAAATGTGAGTTCAGTGGTACCGGAAGGCACATAACTCACCAATTTGGGAAATTTGGGGGCGGAATGTGAGTTCAGCGGTACCAGAGGGTACATAACTCAATCATCGGGGAATTGTTTTATTTTTTTTTTTGAGGATGTCGTTTTGGACGTAATACTTCTTCAGGAAGTTGCCGTTGATGGGCAACATAAGCAAATCTCAGTGTGAGCAGCCACCTACTTAGCCAGCTCTGACTCTTCTTCGGCCACCCCCTGTATAACTGCAGATTGAGAGGATGACTTGGGTAGCTTGATCATCAGGGGCTCTGTTGGTGGAGCCGAGCGTGGAGTTGCTGGCAGACTAGCGACCCCCAGTTTGGCATTCGATGTGGAGCGAGGAGTGGCTGGTTCGCTGGAAGTGTCAGACCTTGCATCGAAGCGACAACCTTTCTTGGGAAGGCGTATTGTCAATGGCCTGTCCGAGGGGTTGATCTTCTCTGTTTGTGGTTGACTGACTCTTAGTAACCTGATGGTTAGTGGCTCCGTTGTGGGTCTCGACACGTGGCTGGATCTAGGCAGCCGGATTATCATCTGCTCTTCTTGCGCCGAGAGGCTGATCGCGTCCTTCCGCAGAGTGGCGGTGAGGGGTGCAGACTTGCCCGGTTTGCGAGCTTGGAGGTGGATCGTCAGGGGTCCTTCTGATCCCGTGGCTGTCTCAGTATGAGCTTGTGCGTCTCCTTCATCCAGGTGCCTTTTCGACTTTTCGTATAAACAGGAGTCCGAGTAGTAAGATTCGACCCCTTTGAAGGGATCGATGTCAGCAAACTCTGTCTTCACGAAGCCGTATTTGTCGACATATTTGAAGCACTGGTGTAGCGTGAAAGGCACGATCATATAATCGTGTATCCATGGGCGCCCCAAGAGGATATTGTAGGAGGTGTCTGCATCTATGACGTAGCAGGTGACCTCGGATTGGAGATCGCCAATCTGACACTTTAGACGAATCTTCCCGATAGGGTAGCTCCTGCCCGAATTGAAACCGCTGATGGCGGTGTTTGTAGGGGTCAGGCGATGCATCGGGATACGAAGATGATGCAGTAGTCCTTTTGGAATGATGCTTATGGAAGACCCAGGGTCAATGTGCATCCGGTCCACCTTTATGTCGCCGATGTAGCCTGTGTAGTATAATGGGCGATCGTGTAGATTAGTCTTGATGAGCATGTCTTGTGGAGTGAAGACGATGTTGGGCATTGCTCCCATACAGGCACTGTCTTGGAGGTCTGTGGGCTGATTTTCTTCCGTGAGGTTGACCTGAGCCAGGTACGCGTCGGCATTTTGAAGTGCATCGCTCAAAGCTGTGCGGACATCCTTCGAGAGCCTCAGGAGTTCATATAAGGACAATTTGGCCGGTGTATTGGCCAATTACGCCAAGATGTTGAAGTTGTAGGGCCTCACTAGCCCCTGAGATGTTTCCTTTCGGAGGGATTTGTCGAAGCGAGTCTCCTTCGGCCTAGGATTGTCGGTCGTCGAAGGCTGAGCCGGTCCCGGAGCATCCATGGTAGTGGGCGGATGATCATCGGTCGAGTTTTTAGCCACAGGTTGAGATTGTGCTCCGGATCGAGTAACAACGGCCGTGACTTCCTCTTCATCTACTGAGGTGGTACGACAGGATCTGACTTTTCCACTTTTCTTTTTAGAAGATGGAGTGGACTGAGTTACCTCGTGGAGTAGGTCCGGATGGACCCACATGATTTCCCTTCGTGATGTGGTGAGGGGTACTAGACCAGCAGCTTGAGCAGACGGGAGATTAGCAATCTCTTTCGTTGCCAGAGGGATGGGTATAACCCCGTCCTGGGTCTCTGTTGGAGGAAAGCTGCCGAATTGTACGAACACCATGTTGGCTGCCACGGTTACCTCCTCGAAATCGATGGCCAGAGCGTTCGAATCGATGAGGTTTTGGATATATCGTTTCAGTTGGTAGCAGTCGTGCGTAGCATGGTGGACGTAGCGGTGGTAATGGCAGAACTTTGGGTTCTCCAGATCAGTCGGCCGAGGCTCCCGTCTTGGTGGAGGAAGCTGAATCCTATCTCCTTGTATGAGCATATCCAAGATAGGCTTGACGTGATCGTCTTCAAAAGAGTAAGTGATTTGAGGCCATTGTTTGTCCGCAGGTTGTGACTCAGGCTTCTAGACTGTATCGACCACCATAGCCTGCTTGCCTCTGTTGTCCCGGTTGTTGGAGGGGCTACCCCCATTGTCGTTGGTGGTGCTGGGACGCTTGTCCTTGTTCTCTCCCTCTGAGATATGTAATCCCAGTTGCCGAGCCTTCTTGAATCGTTCTTCGGCACTTGTAGCACTAATGATAAAAGCCTTCCAGTCCTTAAATTGACTCTCGCCCATCCAGAGACTGATTGTTGGGAGTAGTCTCTTTTGGCAAATTTCGATCAAGGAAGAGTCCGAGTTGCCAGATGGTAACTTCATTGCGGTTTGACGAAACCGCTCAATATAATTCCTCGTCAGCTCTTTCTCTCCTTGAATGACGTCCATGAGGGTAGACATCGTGACGTCCTGCCCTACCTCATAGAACCTCTCCAAGAACAGGCGTTTGAAGCCAGCGAAGGAATAGATGCAATTGTCCGGCAGGTTGCGGTACCAATCAAAGGCGACTCCTTCCAATGCCCCAATGAATAACCGCGTGAGGATAGCGTCATCATAGGGCAGATGGTCGGTAGTGACCTCAAAGTAAGTGATGTACCGACTTGCTGAAGTCTTGCCATCATATGGATTAATATTGAACGGCTTATATCTTGGTAGAAAGGGAACATCCCTCCATTCAGCAGGATATGGTTGCCGTATCCTGAGGTCTTGAGAGTTTTCTCGGGCATGGAATATTGCTCGGAGCTCCTGAACCTCTCTTCTTACTTCTCGGGCCTTATCTGTCGCGGTAGGGACCGTTATCTCGGGAGGATTGTTGCCCGGGTTCGGTGCTGCTGAATTTGAATCTACGTTGTTTGCGGGACCCGTGCTTGTCTGGCCAGGTGTTACCCCCTACAGATTAGGAAGCGCCGCTTTGATCTCGTCTACAGACTTGACCAAGGCGTACAATATGGCCTCCAAAGTGTCGATGCACTGGCGATCACCGGAACCGCCTTGATTGCCGTCTATCATGAACACCGTCTTCACATGAGGAGTGACGAAAGGAGTGGTGGAGGATGTACCCTTCGAGTCGTACCCGTGCATCGAAAAATCATCAGGATATGTGGGGATGTTCTCTTCAGGTTCGGACTCGGAAGGAACACTACCCCCAGCTTCGGAGCTTGCTTCGTCTAGGATGTCCTTGGGGACGTCGGTATCTGTTGTATCCGTCGGAGGATTTGCTTTCTCCAGTCCGTATTCCTGGAATGTCGGATTGTCGTAGATGTTTGGAGGAGTGCTACCCCCAGTTCCGACGACCCCCAATGTTGCAGACGACGAACTTTCTACTGCAGCAGTTTTCGTCTTCGAACGGGTGTGTTGAAATACTCCAGTGGAGGATAACCCTTTAGACGACGGTTTCTTAGCTGCAGTAGCTGACACCTTTGGGCTGGAGATGCTTGTCTTCTTCCCTCTTCCCTTGGCGGGAACTTTCTGCGCAGACTTGCAGGAGACAACAGGAGGTGCCTCGTCTTCTGAGCTCAGGTGATGTAGTCTTTGGAAGACGGATGGCCGGTCTTCCGTCACCGCCGCGTTGCTGCAACAGCAGTTGACGATGATCTGGGTGCATTGACGTCCGTCTGAGGGCTCTTTACACCCCGAAGCTCCTTCTCTTTCCTTGCGTTTGTGGAGGATAACCTCACGCAGGTCAGAGGAACCACTTTGTCTGTTTGCCGCCGGGGGCTGGACTTGAGTGGTTTTATATAACTTCCCATCAGAGGCCCGCGTGATAATCAGCGGGACGCCCCGATAGACAGAGGTTGGGGCAGCCGTCTGGACTAGATGAGCCCGGCTGCCCTAGACTTCCTCCTTTTAGCACATGTGGGTGCGTAATAGGAGGAGTCTATGTCGAATACCACAAAGTCTGGATTATCATCCAGAGAATGATCAGAGTCAGGACCGCATGAGAGCCGGTCGAAGACTGATCGAGAGAAGCGTAGGACGGACGCTATGCGGCTAGCATTGGGTACCGTGCAGGCTGTCTGCATGCGGCTGTCTTTTGTTGTAGGATGAGTCTTTATGCGGCTAGGAGTCACGACCGTGCAGGCTGACCGCATGCGGTTGGCATCTGTGGCCACATGGGTTTTCTGCAAGCGATTGACTTTAATAGCCGTATGAGACTCATCCGTGCGGTTGGCAACTGTAGCCGCATAAGTTATGCGGCTGACAGATGTGGCCGCATGAGTTTTCCTTAAACGGTCGACGGTTGTAGCCGCATGGGCTTTCTTCCTGCGGCTAATACTCTTCTGCGGCTCGGATCGCGTAGAGTTCCTCTTTGCCCCTGCAAGTCCAGCATCATAGTATTTTCTTCTGCCGGACTTGGGGACAGCAGAGTTGTCTACGGTCTGAAGTGGGGCCGTAGGGGAGTCTTTCTCGCCATCTTGAGCAATAGAGAACACCCCATCAAGGGCTTACGGAGGAGCAAATGATTTTGGCCTCCACTCTTTACGAGGCTTTATGGTGCGGGTGCGCTTCTGGACCGGGCCAGTGCTACCTTCAGAGAGCATCTCTTCGAACGCCTGTTGGTCGAAGCGTATGACCATCTTCTGTTGTATAGAGCCAAGTTTGGCTGCATCCGATTGCGTCACCAACTCCTCAGCCATGGAGAAGTTAGTCCCCAGCAGAGTCGCCATCGTGTTTGCCATTGATTGTAAAAGTACAGAACAATTATCGGAGGACTGAACTTAGACTCACAATACAAACTCGCTCGTACAAAGAAAGCCTAGGGACGAAAACCTAGGTACAGCAGTCTAAGTACGATTGTTTATTTTAGATTTCGGGGGCTGACGATAGAGGCTCGGGAAAGCGACGGCCGCTCTGCCTTACTCCTTGGACGATCGGTACGCAGCCTTGACTCGGGAAAGATCTGCTTGGTCGTTGACGAAGAAATGCCTTCTTGCTCTCTCTCTGATTGCTCTCCTGGCTTCTCTCTCTCTGTGTATATTCTCTCTCTAACTATGGGGGAAGTCTCTCTGTGTATACGTATTCTTCTCTGGTTTTTTTTGTATATCTCTCTATATATTACAAGGGAATGGCACCTTGCTATTTATAATAGTGGGATGTGATCACTAGGGTTGGCAATGATTAGCTCTTGGAGATGGCGGCGGCCTGGAGATTGATCAATCCAGGCCGTTCGTTTCTGATTGTGACGAATCAGAACCATTAAGGGTAGATTACACCAAATCCCCATTAGTAATTAATGCTGATTGGCATAAATCTTTCTTATAATAATTCTCTAATATCTGCGAATAAATCAAATTTATTCTCCTGCCACGTGCCCCAGATCATTGGGATTCGACCCGATCTTGGATTGCCATAAATCTGGAAGATTGATCGACTGAGGACACGTGTCCTGAGAGCCAATGGTGAGACTGGAACCGCATGCAGATTGGGCCGCATGAGAATTGGGCCGCATGAATTTTGGGCCGCATAAGACTTGGGACACATGTCAGGGCTGTCTGAGCAGTGGCCCCCTCCTTCAGACTTCTGAACCATATGATGAGCCGTATGAACCGCATAATGGTGTGTCTGCTTGAGCCGCATGGGCATGATCTTCTTGAGCCGCATAGGACAATGCTTTATTGAGCCGCAGGGGATGAACTCTCAATGAGCCGCATATGCATAGTCTCTGCGAGCCGCATAAGACAGCGTTGTGTTGGGCCGCAGGGACTGGGCTCTCGGTGGGCCGCATATGGCTGATTTCTGCTTGTCATATAGGGTGACTTCTCAGTGAACCGCATGAAGCTGTTCTCCATTGAAGCCGCATGAGACTTGCCACGTGGCAATCTGGGACTTCTGACGGATCGGGTCAGAGATTTTCTTCTTTTCCCGAAGAGTCTGTCATTATGACAGAGTCATCATTGCGTCTTTATGTCAGAGCTGTCATTTGTCAAAGCAGCCGTCGGGGCATTAAATGCGGCCGAATGTAGAGAGAAACTGTTGAAGGCCACGTGGCTTCTTTCTGGGCCGCATGGAACTATCCGAGCCGCATGAGACTCTTCGAGATTTTGAGCCGCATGTTGTATATGGGCCGTATGAAGCTCCCAGGAATTTTGAGCCGCATGAAGCTTTCTGAGTTCTGTGCCGCATGAAGAATGTTTCATGACCGAGCCGTATGAAGGACGTCTCATGACCGAGCCGCATGAGGAATGTCCCATGACCGAGCCGCATGAGAGACGTCTTATAGCCGAGCCACATGAAGGACGTCTCATGACCGAGCTGCATGAGGAATGTCTCATGACCGAGCCGCATGAAGGACGTCTCATGACTCGCATGAGGAATGTCTCGATCAACCTGTGCACTCGCTTTGTGGGCCCGGGTATCCCGAGTATACGAGTGCGTAGGTATCATATTTGCTCCCCGATGTGGGCCTAGTGAAAATACTTGCCCTCGATCTTTGTTGGGGGACTCTTGAGAACCACTCTGTCCGTTTGCTGCCGGGGGCTGGACACGGACAGTTCTGTACAACTTTCCATCAGAGGCCCGCTTAGCGGGACGCTCTTGATGGTCAGAGGTTGGGACAGCTGACTGAGCTCGATGAGCCCGCGCTGCCCTGGACTTCTTTGACTTAGCACCCGAAGGTGCGTAATAGGAAGAGTCCAAGTTTGGAGGGAGGGAAGAGAAGTCGGTGCCCTTTTCAAAGGAGGTAAGGGGGCTCTATTTATAGAATGGAGTGAGCCCTTTCTTCTTCTCCTTTCCGATGTGGGACTAAAAGAAATATTTTCCATGCTTCTACAGCAGGATATTACCGGAGATTTGTGCAGGATTTCTCCCGGGTTGCAGAGCCATTGACACGGTTGACCCGGAAGGATACTGAGTTTGTTTGGTCAGAGGAGTGCCAGGCAGCTTTTGATGAGTTGAAGAAGCAGCTTACGACAGCTCCGATTCTGACATTGCCTTAAGGATCAGGTGGATTCACTATTTATAGTGATGCTTCAGGGAAGGGGCTGGGTTGCGTCTTGCAGCAGCATGGGAAGGTGATTGCCTATGCTTCCAGGCAATTACGTTCCCATGAGAAGAACTACCCTACCCATGACCTGGAGCTGGCGGCGGTGATCTTTGCTTTGAAGTTATGGAAGCACTATCTGTATGGCGAGAGGGTGGAGATTTTCACAGATCACAAGAGCTTGAAATATGTGTTTACACAGAAGGAGCTCAACATGAGGCAGCGCAGGTGGCTTGAGTTGATGAAGGACTTTGACATCGCACTTCAGTATCACCCAGGAAAGGCCAACGTGGTTGCCGATGCCTTGAGTAGGTATCCGACAGCCATGTGTTTGACTATGGATCGGCACCTGCTTGCAGATTTGGAGAGCCTTGGGATTGAAGCGATTGTGCCATGGGTGCAGATGCAGTTATGGGGCCTTCAGATACAGTCGGACTTGATGGACAGGATCAAGGCGACACAGTTTGATGATATGGCTCTGCGGTGTATCCGAGAGTAGATCAGTGCAGGAGTGGAGGATGTTGAGTTCTCACTTGCAGAGGATGGTGCCCTGAGGCACGGTTCCCGGTTATGTGTGCCCAGCGGGGAGCTCAGAGAGAAGATTATGCAGGAGGCTCACAGATCGCAGTACTCTATACATTCTGGTGCTAGCAAGAAGTACAGGGATCTGCGAGAGCATGTCTGGTGGTACGGGATGAAGAGGGAGGTGTCCAACTTCGTAGCTAGATGCTTGATCTGTCAGCAGGTCAAGGCAGAGAGGCAGAGGCCCGGGGGATTGTTACAGCCGTTGTCCATTTCAGAGTGGAAGTGGGAATATATTACCATGGATTTTGTATCGGGCTTGCCGTGTACACCAGGAGGAAAGGATACGATTTGGTTCATCGTTGACAGGTTGACCAAATCGGCCCACTTCTTGCCATTCAAGGTGGGTACGTCTACAGAGAGGCTCGCAAAGTTGTATATAAGACAGATAGTCAGGATTCACGGAGTTCCCGTCAGCATAGTCTCAGATCGGGATAGTCGCTTTACTTCCCATTTTTGGAGGAGTCTGCAGACTAGCTTGGACACTCAGCTCAAGTTTAGTACCGCATACTACCCCCAGACGGACGGACAGTCAGAGAGGACTATTCAGACCCTTGAGGATATGCTGCGGACGTGCGTCCTAGATTTTGGAGGTTCCTGGGAGGATTACCTGTATTTGGTAGAGTTTGCTTACAATAACAGTTATCAAGCCAGCATTGACATGTCACCGTTTGAGGCTCTGTACGGGCGTAGGTGTCGTACACCCTTATCTTGGGATGATGTTGGAGAGCGAGCTTTACTGGGACCAGAGATGGTTGTTGACGCAGCCGAGAAGGTGAAGCTCATCAGGGACAGACTTCGCGTGGCGCAGGACAGACATCGGCACTGGGCCGATAGCCACCGAAGGCCGCTGGAGTTTGAGGTACAGATTTAGAGATAGGATTAGAAGTAGGTTGTATTTTGTTTGTTTTGTTTGATTGATCGTGTTTGATTTTTAGTAACTTGAGACCTTGCTTGTGATTAGGTTGGAGACATGGTTTTTCTGCGGATATCTCCGACTCGTGGTACGATACATTTTGGTGGAGGGGGGAAGCTTAGCCCGTGCTTCATCGGCCCTTTCATTATCAGCGGGAGAGTCGGTGATGTGGCATACAGGCTAGACTTGCCACCTGCACTAGTGGGCGTCCGCAACGTATTCCATGTATCACAGTTGAGACGGTACATGGCTGACCCTAGCCATGTGCTCGATCATTCGGAGATTGAGGTTGGGTCTACTCTCAGTTATCCAGAGCAGCCTGTGGAGATTCTGGATCGCCGAGAGAAGGTATTGAGGAACCAGGTGATACCCTTGGTACGCGTCGCATGGAGGCATCATTTTCCAGGAGAGTCGACCTGGGAGCGGGAGGATGAGATGCGCGAGCGGTACCCCTATCTTTTTGGACCTTGAGGTATACTTTTCTATCCTTCTTAGCAGTTAGTTTCGCCTTTAAATTTTGAGGACAAAATTATTTTAAGGAGGGTAGATTTGTCACTACCACTTTTCTAGCTTGAGGGTATTTTGATCATTTTCAAAATTTTAGAATTTAATTTGAATTATTATTATTATTTATAATTAATGTGATTTTTGAGTGATTTTTAGAAAAATTGTTTTTGGTGTTTTAGAGACTTTGACTTATGTTGACCTTGTAGACTAATCTAGTGGCTAACCTAGGTCATGACTAAGTGATTAGGATTTGAGAACCTAGGTCGACTTAAGTTCATGAGGATTAACTCATTGGGATTAGTTTGGTGATTTTTTTTTTAGGGCTAGATTGATTAAGTAATGGCTTGTGAAGTCACAAGTCATTTTATGACTAATAGGCTTAATGGCCCATAGCCCACACCCACTGAACCAAGCCCTAACCCTAGAAAATCTGACCAGCCCACTATGGTTAGCCCCCCTATTTATATGCTCCTAAAATTAGGGTTGCCTCTTTAGGAAACTTTGCCATTTGGAAGAGGTGAGTCCCCATCTTTGTAAATCCTTAGAAAATCTATTTCTTCTCCAAATTCCTTCAAATAAATTGCAATAGAACCTAAATCCAACGTTCTTGCTGTTGGTATTGAGTTTTTACAGGGAGGAAACAATTTGGAGAACTTTTGGTGGTTTGTGGAGCTCTTCCCATTTGGGGATTTTGACCCATTGTTCACCTATAGGTATAATTCCTTCCATTGCTTTTAAATTTGGTTAAATATCATTTCTAGGTTGTCCTAACCCTAACCTAACAGTAGGATAGGCTAACCCTAGAATTTGGACCCATTTCGTGTCTGTGTCGGACACGTATCAATGTGCCTAGGTTAGTGTTCGACGAAATGCCTCAAAGGGCATTTCGTTCGATTTTTGTGTTTGTATTTGAATGGAAAAATCCATTTTAGGCTTGTTTATGCTAATCTAGGACACTGAGCACATTTTCGTGTCGGGTTGGGCCGACACGAGCGTGTGGACACGCGGTCGTGCACACGCGCGTGCGGGCAGATTTCTCCCCTGCTGCTCGTGCACGATTTCTCTGTGCACAGGGGGTTTCGATGCTTGAAACTCGACATAGGCGTTGTGTCAATGACTGACATGAGGCTCGTAAAGTTTCACGAGTCTTCGTGCCATGTCGGACACGTTATAGGCTGTGCACGTGCACTACACTGTGCGGTCCAGTGTTGTGTTCTGTGTTTAATTGTTTAATTAATGCTTTTAAATAATGTTTTTAATTGTTAAATAGACCCTGGAAATGTTGTGTAATCCCTATTACTTTATGTTACATATTAGTTTTAGGTTTAATATTGTGTTTTGATTTCGAGCATGGGGTCTTTGGGTTTTTCTGATACATTGCTCTGATATTGATGATTCCAGTTTCCCAAAACCTTTAAATTCCCTAGTTGTTATGTTTTTCAATTGATTTTGAACCCCACATTCCATAATACATGTTATCTAAGCTTTTGCATCTAATTATAGAATTTTGGTTGTGAGTTTGAGACTTTGGGATATTGGGTTTGAATTGGTTTCCCTGTGTACAACTGATGTTGTTCCTTTTCCTTTTAAATCACTGTATAACCTGGAATTTGATTCCTTTGCATTCATGTCCCTTACCTGAGAATGAGTTCTGCATATTAGACTGTATGAGAATGAATTGAACCTGAGAATCAATTGCAATAATCTGAGTTCACTGTCATGTATTAGAAAAACTGAGTTAGTTAAGGGATGTTAGTATTGATTTGGATTCTTAATTAAACTGAGATTTGTTTTCCTGTTTTGGTGATATGAGATTTAGTTCCCAGATTTGTACAAAACCTGATATGGTGTGTTCCTAAGCTGTGTTGAGGTTCAACATAAAACCTGGGTTTTGGTTGTGTTCAATTCTTTGAAAACCTGAAATTGAATGTACATAAAATCTGAGTTTACCTTGCTTTGATGTCAATAATTGTTTCCTGCAATTGATTTCCTTTTTGTTCACTAATTTCTGAGTTTATGTTCTTCTACATAAATCTGAGTTTCTATTTTAAATTGCTCACTGTTTCATTTGATAACCTGAAATTGTATGTGAACCTGAGATTCATATGTATTTAACTGAGTTTAAGGAGGCATTGGTTGGTTACTAAACTGTTTTCATTTCCTTTCCTACATAAAACCTGAGCAACCTTGCTAACTGTGATAACCAACTGTTTTCCTGTGCAACTGTTAAATCTGGAATTGATATTATGGGCTGAAACTGGGAATTAGAGTGCTGTTTTAACTGATATTCTTGTGTTCTTGAACTGAATTAATTGTGTTTCTTAATGAACTGACCTGGTCTTTATTGGAATTGATATCTGAGCTTTGGGTATTGTTTGAACTGTTGGGGTTGTGTTGGTTTGAATGAGGTTGTTAATTCAGTTTTCTTTTCACCTATATAGTACACTGATTTTCCCATATATTATTTTCATATACCTGTCATGCAATACATCCCTCCTGCCTCACTTCACATGTTACACTACACACAAGTCACTCACTGTTAGCTTTTTGTCACTGTTTTCCCATTCCTTGTTTCACAGATCTCTACACACACACATACACTGGTACACATTGTGTGCCCTCTCTCTTTCATACCTATATATGTATTGAGGGTATGTGTAGATACCCTATATTATAGTGTTGTACTTTGTATAGAATAGTTATATATAGGAATGTGTGTAAATGCATTACATATACGTGGTTGTATGGGATAATGTATAGATAGCCATTATAGGTATACTCTAATTAGATTATTACCTATATACCAATGTGTGTATTGGTAGGCTTGACTTGGTATTGCCTAGATTAGTCTAGAAAACCTAGAATAGTCTTGCTAGACCTAGATTAGACTAGTTTGACCTAGATTAGACTTTTTGACTTTAGGGTTGACCAGAGTTGACCAAGAGTTGACTTTGGTCTAGATTGACCTAGATTCATGTAGAACGCATTGTAGTGCATTACATTTCTATTCTGGACTTGTTGTGACTCGTACTGTTCTAAATAGGAGCCAGACACCACTCCTCGGACAGTACTTTCATCTCGGACTTTCAGATAGCAGGCGAGTATATTCTTTGATCTTTTTATACCTGTCTGGATATATTCATGCTCTAGATTACTCTACATGATGCTGACACGTATCTTCACAGATTAGTACTATATGGATTCCTTCCTGAGATGTTATCCCTCTACAGGTGCATCGGGTATTTCATGTTCATGTACTTTATCATGTGCATCAGGTACTCCTTGTACTCGTACTAGTTCATGTTTTTACATGTTCTCATGTGCTTTCACGTGCCTCATGTACTACTCATTACATGAGTTCACGTATCTTAGTTGTATTCATGTGCTTATAACGTAACTTGAATGGATCCTTGTGTACTGATTGGGGCGGGGTGAGTAGAATTAGTTATGTGAACACTATCCCAAGTAGCTGTATAAATGTGCCTCCTTATTTGTATTCATGTGCCCCTAAGCCGTTTACATAACCATATTGTACTCTAAATCACGTAGTCACTTACAGTCTTTACTATCATGTATCTATTTCCAGTTACATAATATCTCATGTTTTACTTGTACTTCCATTCAACACTTCCTGTATTTTACTCTATTGCAATGATTTATACTCCTAACCTGATATGAATTGTTTGAGAGATATGTGCTCGTTCCTGTCCTGACTGGACCTGTTGAAATATTACAGAGGACGAGGCTGAGGCGTTCTGCCCTACTTACTACGGTACCACACTAGATGAGTGCCCAGATTTGGACCAGCAGCAGGATCCATTAGCTGTAGACGACACTCCATTAGTTTAGGATTGTCTTACTACTTTGGGATTATTGTACTAGACTTTGAGATATTCTGAGTTATGTATTATTTTAGACATTTAGAATTCTGGATTGTATCTCTGTGATTCTCTGTTCTGGATATTTTATCTTTCATTATCATTCCATCTTACCTGTTCTACTTTAGATGTGGTTGAGTTTATATTGTGTTATGTCACCCCCATTCGGGGAGTATAACTGTATTACCTTCAATTGTTAGATGTTGTGACCTAGGACAACGTTCTACCGCCGACACTGCGGCGTAGGCTAGACGTACCCACGTCTCGTGCCCTTACTCTAGGGTGCGGGTCGTAACAACTGAGGATTAAGCTCTTATGGTAAGAAAATTTAAGAAGTTCATGAGATTCAATAGAAGAACAAAGGACAATAACAGCAACAACAACAACGATGAAGATCCTATTTGCTATGGCTGTAAGAAGAAAGGACATATGAAGAAGGACTGTCCAACAGCATCATCATCAACCAGGAAGAACAGCAAATATGACAAGGGCTACCTAAAGAAGTCTACGTCCCGAAGATATGCCAATACAAGCATATGGCATGAAAGTGAAGCTAGCGACTCATAAGATGAGCAATCAGATGATTCTGCAAATGTATGCTTGATGGCGTACGATCAGGTAACCACTAACCCCCTGTTTGATACTTATGATGATTTTACCTTTGATCAACTAGGAGAAGCCTTTACTGACCTCTTAGGGGATTACAGAAGACTGTATAGTAAATATCAAACCCCTAAGAAGGTACTCAAAGAGTACAAAGGTGAAATAGGAAGACTTACTGACCTACTAGCTGAGGTTAGTAGTAGTAATATTGTTCTAGTAAGGAAGGTGAGCTTGCTTCTGTTAAACTGTTATTACACAAGACCCAAAGACTATCCGTAGAGAAGGACAAGATCATTACCCAATTAGAGGAAGACTTAATCAAAGAGAAGAAAAGTCTCCAACAAGCTACTGTTAGAAATGATGCACTCACTGCTAAATAAAGCTTGTTATATGTCACCTGCAAAAAGTTAGAAATTAGGAAAGGAAAACAGCCTGAAGTTGCTACTTCCTACCCTAACACGTGTCACTTACCGAATCATTGGAACACGGTCAAACCCAACACTGTCAGACCTAACCAAACCAAACCATTGCCCAAGAAGATAAATAGGCATGCATTCTTTTACACTAGAAAACCTAGACCTACCAATAATACACAGCACTCTGCTTTCAACACTCAGCATGCTAGATGTCACTATTGTGGCACCATTGGTCATATTTCTTCTTCATGTAGAGTTAGAAAGCTTGTTGATTTGAAAATATCTGTATGGATACCAAAAACTAACATTCCAGGACCCTACAAGAAATGGGTACCAAAGTTTTCATCTGCAAATTCTTTTGTAGGTGAAACGCCCTTCACATGTTAGAAGCAAATGGATCCTCGACAGCGGTTGCTCACGGCATATAACCGGTGATGCTTCATTATTCGTAACACTTTCGAAGAAGAAAGAAGGATACGTCTCCTTCTGTAATAATTTAAAAGGGTACATAATTGGTATTGGTAATATTGGTAAGGCTCCCTACCCTATGATTAAAGATGTCTGTCTAGTTACCGAGTTAAAATATAATATGCTCAGCATAAGCCATTTAGCTAATCACAGTTATGACATTAACTTTGTCAAAGACAAATGTACTATATTTGATAGTTCAACTGGTAGTACTATCTTTGAAGGTATCAGGGAAGACAATATATATGTTTTCTATCTGTTAGAAGATGCTAACAAAGTAGGTAGATGCTTGATAGCCAAAAGTGATGAGAGTCAACTATGGCACATGAGACTCGGTCACGCAAAAATGGACACAATTTCAAAAATATCCACAAAGAAGCTGGTACGAGGCTTATCGGACATTTCTTTCAAGAAGGATACAGTATATAGTGAATGTGAAAAGAACAAAGCTACCCGATCGACTTTTAAGTCCAAGAACGATGTAAGTACCACTAGACCTCTACAATTGTTGTATATGGATTTATTTGGACCTAGTAGAATTGCTAGCCTAGGTGGTAAGTTATATACATTTGTAATAGTAGATGATTTCTCTAGATACAAATGGGTATCTTTTCTTGTACGAAAGAACGATGCATTATCAGAATTCGTCACCTTTTGCAAGAAGGTTCAAAATAAAAAGGGTTTCATGATCACTCATATTCTATGCAATCATGACGACAAATTTGAGAATATAGAGTTCAAGCAATTTTGTGACACACACGATTATTTGCATGAGTTCTCTTGCCGTAGGACTCCACAACAAAATGGAGTTGTGGAACGTAATGTCACAACCCGCACCCATTTTTCGGATATGATACGTGTCCAAGCCCAGCCTACGCCGCAGTATCGGCGGTAGTACGCTGTCTATGATAAGCATAATCCATACAAGTACACAGTCCACATATATCATCCACAACTAAGTCAATACAAAGAGATTAAACTTAAAAGTCTCAATAAATAGTTTAAAGAAGGATCCACTACAACTCAGAATAGTCTCGGGAATAAACCCGCTAAAATAAATATAAAAGCACTGAAACTAAAGTCCGCTAAGCTCACTAGCTAAGAATAACACGAAAGTGCATAAGAAAGAAATATGCTACTCCGCATCAGAAGAAGCAACTGGCATATTGGTAACGTCAGTTGTCACCATGATACGCACCATAAACATCGGGGCAAACCACGTTGTCTAAAGCTAAAAAATAGTTATCCAGTCAGGATTGGAGCAAGATCACCATAACACTACACTACACAATATAATATACAAGCACGCAAAATATCAATAAGAAGAGGATGAGTATAACATAATATCAAAAGAAACCACTATATCTTGGAAAACGGTTTGAGAGTACAATAATGACTTGGAGCAGTTGAAGGTATAACTAGGACACGAAGACAATATAAGAGAACGATGAATATAAGACAAACCTGTAGACAAAATGTCAACATGAAACAATCACGTGCACTATATATTTTAGAATACAAGTGTTCCGTATGTTGACGGGTTAGGACATCCGGCAGTCGGTACGTGAGGTGCAACAACTGCTATCAACATTGACATTGGAGAAAAATTGTACATTACGTAGACCACATGCTTACTAGTTGTATTCCCCCTTCCGACTCTCTTACAGGTAAACATGATCACTTTAAAATTAACTTTAACTTTAAATATTGAACATTGAAGATATAACATTGAACAAAAACAATAAGTGAACATGTATGGTTATGTAACAAGTATAACTCTCGTGCACCAATGATGTAGAAGATAAGACTATCAATTTAAGGAAAAAGAATAACATGCAGCATAAAATAAAGGTAACATAGGTCATAGTGATACTTGCCTTGCTCCGCAAGATAATGAAGTCACAACTCAAATGTCGTAAACCGATCTACCCTGTCACATAAATAACCATAAGTTAGATTATGAAAATCTCACTCTAAAAATCCTAGAAAGTGGCTAATGGTTTAACATAACTAATCCTATTTAATTATGAAATAAATCATCTAAAACCTAATTTAATATAATATAATTCTGGAATTAAAATTAAATACTAATTTTTTGCCAAGGAAGATCACAGTTTCCAATTTGGAACCCATGGCACGCAAATCGAGGCACATCAATGACTAAATAGTCAAACGACGCAAACACTATGACTTGAGTGCGTACCCTAGTAGATTTCAGCGCCACGAGTGCACTGGAATTGATCGTGCCACAAAATCACGTTTTGGTCAAAAGATATCGCCGTTTATGGCTATCCATGACGAAATCGGTAATTTATTGACAAAACTAAGTTCTACGAATTAATAAAAATATTGGATTAACTAATTAATTTCTGGGAAAAATATATGTCATAGAGCTCTGTGTTAGCTTTCCGAAACTTCAAACGTTTCATGATTTGGATTCCTGGTTCTCCCGGAATCTCGAAAACACCGAAACGTGTCAAGTTTCGGACAACTAGCACTCTACGAATTTCACAGAAATTCAGGTTCAAAAATTACGAAAATAAATTAGATATTCAGAAAATATAATATACCTCAATACACTTCCAACAAAAAAACAGCGTACGAAAAGCTCTTCTGGTTTGGCGGCAATCACTTCGGGAAGTTGAAGGACTCCTAGATGAAACCTCTCTCAAAATCGGCAGGAATTTAATTAGGATTTCGAATAAAATAATATATATAGGAGAGAGAGAGGCGGTTTACTGTAGCTGGCGCCGACATGTGGGCCCCTCGGGTGAATGACTGGGTAATTATTTATTTAATTCAGAAAATTATTTAAAAATTATTTTAAGTCCAAATAAATTAAAATAAATTATAGAAAAATCTTGAAAAATTCTAGAAAATATTTCTAAGTGTCTAGAATCTAAATAAAATATTTTAACACAAAATATCATCGTGTGACCTCATAGTAAATTCCAAAAAAATATATATTCTATAGGTTTTAATTATCTAAAAATTTTCAAAAATTCTAAAAAATCCAGAAAAATTTTAGAATATTCTAGAAAATATTTATGACCTAGTAGAGCCTAAATAAAATACTGGATCCCAAAAATAACTCTGAATGGCCATCTGGTAAATCATGAAAGTCAATAAAATATATAAATCTTCACAAAATAAATATTTAAAAATTATCTAAAATATCTAAAAATTGTAATAAACTATAAAATTGCTATAAAATGTTTATATAACCTACCTAGAGGCTATATAACCATAAGATGGTCCTAACTTACCTGTGGAAATCGGCATGACATCCTATAATCATATAAATCAACCATAATCTAATCAAATAAAATTTAAAAAAATCCATAAATTTTTAATCGAGGTGGAAGATGCCACACGTAAGAACATAACTCTATCCGAAATGGCTAGAGTAATGTTAAATCAATTTAGTCTACCTAAATACTTATGGACTGAAGCTGTAAATAAGTGTGCTATGTTCTCAATAGGGTTCTAATTCGACCTATATCGAAGAAGACTCCCTATGAATTATGGTTTAATAGAACTCCTTCTGTTTCTTATTTCAAAGTATTTGGTTGTAAATGCTTCATTCTTAATACTAAAGATAATTTGGGAAAATTTGACGAAAAGGCCGATGAAGGTATTTTTTAGGTTATACGGTTAAAGCAAATGGTACAAAGTCTTCAACAAGAGAACCATGATCATCGAAGAATCAATAAATGTTAAATTTGACGAACTCAATCAACATTCTGTCGATAATGATGATGAAGATATAAGTACATCAAGTACTGCTCTTGCAGAACCCTCACACAAAGCGCCAGCTGAGTCTCCAAGTAAATCACATATAGAACCAGAAGTCAAAACCAGAAATCCAGAGGATATGCCACAAGAAATAAGATTTTTGGCAGACCATCCAAAAAACTTAGTAATTTGTGAGATTACCAAGGGTGTAAGTACTCGTTCCTCTAGTAAAGATATAGCTTTCTATGTTGCTTTTATTTCACAGCTTGAACCCAAAATTATTGAAGAAGCATGTAGTGATAATTTTTGGTTAGATGCTATGCAAGAGGAATTGAACCAATTCGAACGAAATCAAGTTTGAGAACCTTTTTCCAAGCCCATTGATCATCCGGTCATTGGCACCCATTGGGTATTCCAAAATAAAATGAATGAGAATCGTTTAGTGACTCGTAACAAGGCTCGACTCGTAGCTCAAGGATACAATCAGAAAGAAGGTATCGACTACGATGAGACTTATGCCCCAGTTGCGAGATTAGAATCCATTCACATGTTATCTGCATTTGCATGTTTTCATAATTTTAAGTTATTTCAAATGGATGTTAAAAGTGCATTTTTGAATAGTTTTATAAAAGAAGAAGTTTATGTAGCTCAACCTCCAGGTTTTATTGATTTTAAAAATTCTGATTATGTTTTCAAGTTAAAGAAGGCATTATACGGTTTGAAACAAGCCCCTTGTGCTTGGTACGATCGTCTAAGTTCTTTTCTACTTGACAACGGTTTTTTGAAAGGGAAGGTTGATACTACACTGTTTATAAAGTCTTCTAATAGCAATCATCTTTTGATTCAAATTTATGTAGATGATATTATTTTTGGATCTACTGATGAATCTCTTTGTCAAGAATTTTCAAAGTGTATGCAGAATGAGTTTGAGATGAGCATGATGGGAGAGCTGAAATTTTTTCTCGAACTGCATATCAAACAAACCAACAATGGGACATTCATAAATCAAGCCAAGTACACAAAAGATTTATTAAAGAAGTTCGATCTGGAAGCAGTCAAACCACTTGGCACAACGATAGAAACTTCAACCAAGCTTGATATTGATGAACAAGGCAAACCTGTCGACATACGTAAGTATCGAGGTATGATTGGTAGTTTACTTTACTTAACCGCTAGTCGACCTGATATAATGTTTAGTGTTTTTTTGTGTGTACGTTTTAAAGCCAATCCTAAGGAATTACATTTGTGTGCGGTTAAGCGTATCTTCCGATACCTTAAAGGCACTTCTTATGTCGGCTTATGGTATCCCAAAACTACATCTTTTGACCTAACCGGTTATTCGGATGCTAATTTTGCTGGATGCAAAGTAGATAGAAAAAGTACCAGCGGCACATGTCATTTCCTAGGTAAAGCTTTAGCCTCTTGGTTTAGCAAGAAATAAAATTTTGTTGCATTATCAACAATTGAGGCTGAGTATATCGCCACAGGATGTTGTGCACAAATTTTGTGGATGAAATAAACCATAGAATACTTTTGCCTACTATACACATATATATCAATTTTTTGTGACAACACTAGCACTATCAATTTGACTAAGAATCCAGTATGTCACTCTCGCACTAAACATATCGAGATTTGACATCATTTTCTTAGAGATTATCAATAAAATGGAGATATCAACCTTATATACATACACAGCGAATCAATTAGCTGACATCTTCACAAAACTTCTAGCGCAAGATCGTTTCAATTATTTACATCGGGAATTAGGAATTTTAGATGTCAATAATATTAATTAATTTTATTTTATACAATTATTTTTCAATACTCAAAAAATGTTTTTGAGACAAGCCTACAAAGGGTCTATCTACCACCACGACTACGGTCGAAACGAAGCGATATTTAATTGTTCCTCGATGAACTCCCGTTAGCTGGGACAGTACCACTATAGCTAATCTGAAACAGTCGTTGTATAACAAAATTTACTTTGTAAAATAATATTATTTATATTAATTGAAATTTAAAATTACTAAACTTAGAATTAAATAATTGAAAGAGGATGATGAAAAGGATGTGGCCCACAAATATCTTTTTCAAAATTTACCAAAAGAACTCTAGGCGAATTCGGCCCGAGTTCGGTCCGAATTTGGCCCGAGTTCTGTTGGTGGTATCTGCTTTTAAGTCAGAACCCGAGGCCCCCTCCTCTTCATCTCATCCAAAATCCTCTCCGTACTGCTGCTGCCGCCCGAAAGCTCCTCCAAACCCTAGAATTTTTTAATCTATTGCTCCCAATCCACTTGGAGATTTCTATCCAAATTTTGGATTCGTACGAAAAATTCCTGTCTCTACAACATACTCAATTTCTGGAAGGTATAACTCTCTCCTTCCATCTTCTTCAATTCCATTAGTTCTAATTCAATTTTGGAAGAAATGCCTAAGGGATTCACTCCTTCCAAGAGAAAGAAGACCAATGCCATTGAAGAGGCATCGTCTTCGAATCCACCAGCGGATTCACTCTTTTTTTGGTCCAATTTGTCGACGGTGCATACAATGAGTTATACTTTGTAACTCATGACCAATCATTGCTATGGTATGGTAATTTTATCAAGTGCAACATATGCACTGGCGTCCCGATTAAGTGGACTGCGTTTCATGACAACCGTCCTTACTTTGAGGCATTAGGGTTATACCAACTTGTCATCAAAAAATTTCCTATAGCTACTAATTCCCTTAGCTTATTTTACTGCAACTTTGTGTTAGACACTTTTGATGTTAAGACTCGCGTCGGAGGTATTAATATCGAGTTCAATGATGTCTTGTTAGAGAAAATCCTTGATGTTCCTAAAGAAGGTGCCCCGCTCGATGATATTACTGATTTCAATTTTTTCGATGGCACGACTCTTCTCAGCTTCAAGAACGATCTTTGTGCACCTGCACGTGTTCGTTCTGGAAAGTTCATGGTTGCAAACTTGAACTTGTTTAACTATGAGTTACATCTCGTCATCTATTCCACTATTCTTCCAAAATCCACTTCAAAAGATGATGCTGCAAATCGTGAACTATCTGCTCTCTACCACATCATCAAGGGAATTCCATTTTCGGTTCCCAAGACTATTATCCAGATGATGGGATGATGTCGCACAAAAGATCAAAATCTTTCTTATACGATGTTCATTCCATGCATCTTTCAGCGATTTGACATCGATCTGTCTGCTTGTGCTCTGGACCCTGAGCCCAGCTATCTCCAGCTGTTCCGTCGCAGCACTGTCGCACCTTCTGCACCTTCTACTGTTCCTGCTCTACCTCCTCAGGCATATCCTATGTCTTTTGAGGGTATCCATCAGCACCTTTTTGATCTCTGAACATTCATCTCTGACACATCCAGTGAATGTGAGTTCCGTGATGTGACTCGGTTTCAGGCACTAGCCAACTCCTTCGCTTATCTCTGATTTGCTCAGACTGGACATTCTGCCAGTTCACTTCTCCGAGATCCAGATGTCTCCGGTTACCGCTATGAAGATGAGGCAGTATATACTCTCTTCCAGCCCGGTAACGCTTATGATTGGTAACGTGGTTCAGGTGCTGCTCCACACACCTCTGGAGCTGACACTTCTGTAGTTGGTCCATCCGGACATGGTGGACGTGCTGGCACTGCAGAAGATAATGATAATAACGATTTATGATCTAGACGTACTGTATTTTGTCTAGATGATCACTTTTTGAGACTTTGATTATGTCTTCGTTACTTGGAAATGCTCCGACATTCCAAGATATCATTAGTACTCTATCCTTTTTAGTTTAGTTTTACACTGAGATTGTAGTTGTCTGAGATGATATTCTGTGAACATGTTTTATGCTTTCTTTAGCATATTTTTATTCAGCTTGGCATTATTCCATATTTTTATAGCACTATATCTTTATGCTTTAATATTAACTGCCTATGAAATATAAACTGCCTATGAAATGTTGTATTTCTTTTTATTATATTTATATTTCTTCAACGATTGTTTCTTATGCATATATTATGGGAGAGCTTCTCTCTTTGAAATTATTTGCTAAGTGACAATGGGGAAGAAATAGGATCTAACGGTAGAGCCTAAAAATTAAGTTGCGCCATGTTTGTACTACTCAGAAATCAAGTTGCGCCCAAAAAATCAAGTTGTGCCACTGTTATGAAGCCCAAAAATCAAGTTGCACCACATATCAGATGGCACATAATCACATTGCGCCTAAGCCTACGTGGCGCCTGACAGTAATTGTCATCATTATCTGACATCACTGACAACTAACAACACGTCAAACGAAGAAATCTCTTCGAATCTCGTGAAGCGTGGCGCTCGAGACAATTTGTTATCATTGATGACAGCTATTTAGCATGCTCTGCAATTTGTGCCTAGGCGCAACCTGATCAAACTCTCCTCACAGACTGACACGTAACCCAAATGCTAGGCGCAGTTTGATGTAAGGCGTAACCTGATCAAGCGCAGTTTGACTCTTTGACTGAAGCTCGCACAACCTGACAAAGTTGAAGCAACTAACGTTCTAAAGCAGGATGACGTGGCTCACATGCCACTAATCTCTCAAAACGTGCCTACTACTCTGTACACGACCATGCGCATCTCAATCATATGATGCCACGCGTCTAAATACAGTTAGTACACGTTCGAGTAATTGAATGAAAGTTGGCACAACCCGAAGCCGCGCAGTTCGACCTCGCATACATCAGAATAACTGCTAAAA
Source organism: Iris pallida (assembly GCA_029216955.1). Classification (NCBI taxonomy): domain Eukaryota; kingdom Viridiplantae; phylum Streptophyta; class Magnoliopsida; order Asparagales; family Iridaceae; genus Iris; species Iris pallida. Next base: position 4,668,809 of record JANAVB010016800.1, on the reverse strand, counting down.
CAGTTATTTTCAGAACTCTATAAATAGAGTTTCCAATCATTATCAGAAGACCAGAAATCAAGAGTTCTTGCAAAAGTGCTGTTGCATTCTCCAGAGGCTCTAGTCTTCAAGTTCACATAGTCTAAGGGATAAAGCGATCGTCTTCTGATCGGATTCCTAAAGTTGTAATTTCTCAAAATTCATTATACTTTGTACTATTCTTTTCAAGTTTGGAATAAACTTTTTGTTTTTTGCATAAAAATGGCGACTCTGCTGGGGACGACTTTCTTGTCCGACGAGAAGGTGACAACTCAATATGATACCGCGTATATCGGCAAGACGCAGAAGACCCTGGTTGTTCAAGTCAACCATACAACCTACAAGGATATGATCAACACCAAGAGCACTCAGCGCACTCTGGCTATTGCCAAGAATAGAATGCACTCTGTGTAGACTCCTAAGCCTTCCACAGTTGCTGTTGATCAGGCGCAACCTGAGCGTTCTGTGGCCAAGGCACAATCTGCCTTTGTTGCCAAGGTACAATCTGCTTCTGTGGCCCAGGCACAACCCACTCACTTTGCTGCCAAGGCACAATCTACCTCTGTGGCCAAGGCACAATCTGCTTCTGTGGCCAGGCACAACCCACTCACTTTGCTGCCAAGGCGCAAAAGTCATTGTTGTCCTGGCGTAACCCAAGGGTAATAGCCTTTTGGCTATTCCCTCTTCCTCTCCAGTTCTGAACTTGGAGAAGCAATATTCTAGTGCTAGTGCTAGATAGAACAAATGGAAAGGCCCTTTGGCACTTCCTCTGCTTGTGCAACCTGCGCCTACTGTGGTTCAACAACAAAATGGAGGGAAACGCTTTTTAGCTAACCCTTCACAAAATAAAAAAAGAACCCTTTGGTCTTTTCTCAATCTTCCCCGGTCTATGACTCGAAGAAAATATCTCATACTGTACATTTGCACCAGTCAAAATAAGAACTCCCTTGAACCAAGATTCCTCTATTCTCAACAGAGGTCTTCAAATCTCTGCCATGGGGAAAAATGCCAATCAAAGAGGCATCCTGCCTACCCCTATGGTAACTACTCAAGATCTTCCAAATTTGTGTATCTTAAGATCCAAGCAAGAAAATTGCTAGTATTTTAAACAGATGCACCGGGAGCAGAATTACCTGATTTGTGCACCTATCTCAATAAGCGCCAATAAATATCAACCTCGGTAAAATGCAAGCATCCTCTGCCAAAGGCCAACTTACGCCAGAAACACATTTTTGAAGTGAAAGACCCAATCACTTATGCCAATACGTTAAGTACTTCTCTGTACACCCACGGAACTAAGCATCTCAAGAACCGGAGTCATGTTCCTACCATCATTAAGGAATACGTTCCTCCGACCTCTTCTCGTCCCGTGGTGGTAACTGATCTCAGAGAATGTCTTACACAAAAATGGGAGATCACGAAGACATCTCACTCACCTCTAATCCACCCATCAGAACGCCACTGCAGTCATGAAGTGGTTATCAAATGTTATTGTTAATCAGCTAAACAATCTGTCTTTGATCGTCTGAACTATGCTTCAACTTCTGAACTCCTGATGGTAGATGAAGATGAGCTGTTATATGCTTCTATCAATATGACTTTTCGGGATACTGGGGGTAAAAAAATCTTCAAAGCGTGGCATGTCTCGCAGTCCTAGTCAGTAGTACTTGGGTCAACTGCGTGAATCTAGTGAAGGGGTCTTTTAACATACCAGATCGAGAAATCAGGATTTGGACCAAGATATCTTTAATCAGGAAGATCTCCCCATCACTCATCTGGGAGAGGATTCTTTATCTGACTTTGACGCAGATAGTGAAAGCTCTGAACAAATTATATCGTCAATAGTAGCAAGAGAGGTGACAGCATATGTCATTACAGAAGACCAAGATGCTTCTAGTTTAGCCAGTCAAGAACAACAAATTGCTGTACTGGAAGAAAACTGAAGACCATGGCTGAAACGTTCGTAAGTATGCACACCATGATCGTGGCTCAACATGCAGTGCCACTAGTTATGAATCCTGCTACAAATCCTGAGCTCATAGCATCTTTTGTGCCTGTCAATGTTGGTCTGGGGGTACCGTCTCACCCGGTTGCTTCCGTACCGATTCAAGTCTCTCCCAGTCAGTTTAGTGCTGAGGGTGGTAATTATCATGCTGCTCTTCCTCCTAACACCTCGAATCAACCCACTAATTCATAGTCATCAAGGGATGCTAATGAGGCTGTAAAACTCTTACGCACCCAGTTCGAGGGCTACAAGCAGAAGGATGGTCTACAAAGACTTGGGATAAAATAACCTTATCCTGTGGAATGTAAAGAGGTTCAATTTCCACCTAAATACAAGCTTTCTACCATTATGCTGTTTGATGGCAGCACTTCTCCAAGTCAGTATATCAATCACTTTGAAGAGATGACTGATCAATTGCAGCTAAATGATGCTCTTCTCACCAGGATGTTCGTCTGTTGTTTAGCCGGTACAGCATATGACTGGTAACGTAGTTTGCCTGATGACTACATAACCTCCTTTACTGGTTTCAAGCAAATGTTCTTGGAACGATTTTATGAGGGGATCAACGACATGACTATAACTGCCCTCATTAAAATTAAACAAAGACATAATAAGACCACTGAGAATTTTATTGAAAGATTCCACCTTGAGGCACTCAAAATGTGCCTAGAAACTCTATCTGATGTAACAATAGACACCTGCAAATCAAACTTGTTGCCTATTATCAGCATGTGGACAGGATCAACACAATTCCAAGACTGGCCTTCTTTCATTGTAAATGCCAAAGCTGCGGAGGTTAGTGCTGAGAAGTTCAAATAGTTAGGAGTTTAAATGGCTAATCCTAACCAAGATAAACATCCTATATCCGACAGTAATAATCGCAAGGGTAAGAAAACGTTGGCCATCAATCTCAAGGGCAAGGAATCATTGGCTATCAATGTTGTTCAGCCTACACCCACTCCATCAGCACCACCATAAAAAGTACCTCGTCCAAAAGAAGAGTACTCTTTCGATGAAGATGATATCATGAGCATCTTCGATTGCTTGATCAAAAGCAATAAGCTTCAACTGCCGGAGGCAAAACGGCCAGAGAAAGTTTGTAAGACGGACCACCCTAAATATTGTGTTTATCACAAGTTTATAGGGCATCCAACTCGAGCATGCTATGTGCTCAAAGGTAAAATCTAAGAGATGGTCAACTCTGGTACAGTTACTCTCCAACAGGACGAGAAAACTGTGACCGCTAATGTCATCTCTGTGCAATTTGGTGACTTCCCACGCAACTAGTGCAAGATGGTGTCATCCCCATTTTGAGGGCTACTCTTGAGATCGTAAATCTTCTACCTCCCCAAAATGAGGGTCTTGTTCCGCCATCCACTAATAAAGGAGAAATCATGTGGATTCATCCAGATATAGTGGTAGACTTTGAAGCGTCTTCTTCTTCCAATCAAAAGAAGCGTTCTAAAACTAAATCGAAGAGCTGCAACATAGTATCCTTTGAACCTGTAGCAAAATTTTTTTTTTAATTGGCACCAAATCTGGGAGACCTTACCTCCGAGAGTATCCCGAAACTCAAAAGAATCCTGCTCCATCTCTTGAGGTTATTCCTGCATCATCTTCCCCTGTTGAGAATATACCATCTACATCTTTACCAATAGTAGAACCAATTCCTTCCAAACCAACATCAACAGATAAGGGAAAGCAACCTGTCCGCTTTGATAAAGCGTTGAAGAAGTCCTCATCTCTCAGACTTGAGAAGCCGTATAATTTTGACATACTAGCTCAATTGGCTAACACTCCAGCGAGATTGTTAATCTTCGAACGCTTACGTCTCTCAAAAGAGACTCGAGAAACGCTGAGTGAGGCCTTGATGCAGGCTCATGCTTATCTTGCTCTCCTCAAGAAGCCTGAAAAAGAGCATGTCAGTTGTACACATTGTCATAGTGTATTTGAACTGATGCCCAACATCACCTTTACACAAGATGACATACTGTTAGAAGACAATCGTCATGATTGTCCTCTCTACTTCACGGGATATGTGGACACCATGAAAGTCGATCGCATTCTGATTGACCCAGGGTCTGCACTTAGCATCATGCCGAAGACTCTGCTGGACGCTTTGAAGATCCCGGTGCACAACCTTTCTACAACTATCACTACTATCTTGGGATTCAATCAAGGAAGAAGTAAAACTTTGGAGAAGATACGCCTGAAACTTCAAATCGGCAATCTTCGTACGAAGGTGACTTTCTACATGATTGATAATCATGGCTCATACAATACTTTGCTGGGAAGACCATTCCTCCACGAACACAACATTGTACCTTCTACTCTCCACCAATGTTTCAAATATGTGGATAGCAACGGAGAAGTACAGAAAGAAGTTGCAGACTTAAATCCTTTCAGGGGGTTGAAGCATACTGCAATGATTCTCGTACGTACGAAGAAGAATTCATGAAGGTGGTATTAGCAATGGATACTGACGAAGAACATAAGGAGTGTAAAATGACACTATGGTGATCCCTGTCAAAGGATGTACTTCATGTCCTCAGTCTTCCAAGACAATGACTATTTACCTTCCTTCTCACAAGAAGCACCCTCCTGGTGTTAGACAGGGACAAAGGGAGCTCACCTCTTCTGAGCCACTTGTAATCAACATTCATCGTAAAAAACCCCTCCCTCCTTCTCGTTCTTCTTTTCCTCCTCTGGTTATCAATCTGACTAAGGCTTCTAAGGCTAAAGGTCCTATTGTAAATGATGATGTAAAGATCAATAAAGTAGCATCTCCTTTACAGTATACTGATGTCTCTTATCATACTCGATGTTATTTGGATATGCTAGATAGCTTCAAACCACTTACAATAGGAGTCGTACCTTCTTTCTAAAATGTGGTATCATTTGAATCAATACAAGAATCGTTCTTCCTAGTTCCTTCCCGAAAGAAAGGCAAAACTCCTATACTTTTTAGTAATGGAACAGAACAAAAAATCATGCCTGACAGCGATAATGAAAAGGATAAACAGGAAGGCTACAACTACGTCATTATAGTCCACAATCCAAGGCAATCATCTGTAAAATGGGCTATGATTTCAAAAACTGGCCTTAATGGGGGTAGAGGAAGATGAACTCACAAACTTCAACAAAGTATACTGCTTACACCCTAGGTACACCTCACGTTGTGCAGCCTCCAACTGTTTATCAATGTTATATAGCTCCTCCCTCTGAGTGGTATCATCCTCCCATTTATGGCCCATTTAACTCCCCGTACAATAGTCTTGTACTAATTCAGCAAATTCGTCTTGATCTTCTTCTTTCTTTGACATTTTAATATCACCTTCATCGTCTGATACTTAATTTTGGTACATGGTAACAAGTTCTCCATGGTATACCCAACTCTTATAAGATAGCATCATTCCATGTCGAACTAAATGATTCTTCACAACTTCCTCGGTATGCCACTCGAGGTTCATGCATTCATTACATGGATATCGAATTCTACCATTCTTACATACTTTCTGTATTGCAAATTCAACAAAAGAGTTCACCCCATCAATATAGGGCTGACTTATTATCTTTCTAAGTGTCAACCAACTTTTGTCCATATCTGCAAGAAAGCATAAATCAGAAAAGAAAATACATAATTATTCTCTACATGTCCTCTACTTTGATTTTTTGGGTTAGATCCAATCAGCAGTTATTAACTTATGACCAGATAGCTCCTTGAATTTGGAAAAGAGAGGTTGTTTGCTCTCATAATAGCATTTTACCCCCTTTCTTAATTGACGCTACACCTTGGAGCTATAAGTTGTCTCGAGGTCTTGTTTCTGGTTCCTTTCCTACGTAAGAGAGTAATATTTGCCACTGAAAAACGATATGTAATATATAACTTACTGAATGCAATTTAGTAAAACTTCTTTGTTTTGTTAGTTAGTGTAAACTGTAAATGGCTTGTGTGTGTATGTGTAATATTATTTTTGGGTTGTACATGGGTGGAGTTAGATCGTAATAAACCTTATGTTCATCAAAGTTATCATGTTATTAACCGAGTTATTAATACTGAGCTCATAATTGTCCTTCAGTATTTTTTGTCTCAAAAGCATACAAGCGATAATCGCAAGAGCGAAAACTGGTGTACCCATGCATAGGTCATGTAGCATGAGATGTTTATTAAGTATTCGACTCATCATATTCTATAAGTAAGACATGATAAGTGCATGCTTCTCAACTCTTGAAGATGTTTCTCGCATTGTGCAAGTTTGCTTCTTGGTTTAATGAATCTCGACGTGCCAGCAAGAGAAAATCCAGTGATGGCTCCTACCTTCTTGAACCAATTTGTACGGGTAGAGAGTAATTATCCTAGTGGAGGGTTCATGGTGCCTAGATAGATTTTGGCCTTCGACAAACAATTGTGGGGTCCTTCGACTCAGCCTTACACATGATGAAATTAGTGTAGAATTGATGGTCATGCTGGCACATTCCTTACAAGAATATAATTTTTTTACTGAACTCAGCTGAGTAACCATGTGGGTTTCTCTCTTGGTATCGACACGGACACGAATACTTCATAAAGATAAAAATAAATTTACAGAAAATAAAAAGAAAAATAAAACCAAAAATCATACCATTGAGATATACATAAATCTGAAAATGAAACCCTAATCTATCAACTAACAAAATTGGTTGTGAGAGAAAACCCCTAACAAAAATTTATTGAGAGAGAAAAAACATAACAAAATCAAACCCAACAAAATTGAAGTAGAGACAATCATTTCACTATGGTATATGTATAAAATAAATGCTAATCATATTCTCAACTCTAAGAATATTAACCTATGAAAAATATTAGGGAAGAAGCTCACCACCAATGGGAAGGATCACGAATCTCGATCGAGGAGGGAGTGCGCGCAAGAGGGAAACCCTAGGAACGATTTTGGAGAGAGAACCCAGGGAGCGCTAGCGGGAGAGTTTGGTTTCTTTTAGAGTTTTGTTTGATAGTGTTATTAGGTTATGGTTCTAAGTAAAAAATTATATAAGTATATTTCCCTACATAGTTATATGTCGCTGTACAGAACTTTCATTTCCGCGACAAGTTGATATGTGTCGCTGAACATTTGTTATCTTTCCGCGACAGGTAGATGTTGTCGCTGAACATACGTTGTCTTTCTGCGACATGTACATGTCGTAATATGTATAGAATTTTTGGCGGGTCTAACTTTTGGTTTCCCTTCCATCAATTTTGGGTGGATTCTGCAACGTAGTAAAATGGATGTCGCTAAAACATGTAAAAAAATATTTTTGGGGGACATAATAGGTCCTATGCCGCTAAAACATGTCGCTAAAAATACAATTTCTTGTAGTGGCAATATCATTTGATTCTTCAATGGAGCAAACTATCTAATCAAACTTCACCGTCATTGTCCGAAGAATTTTCTCCACTATGGTAACATCTTGCATCTGTTCACCATGTATCCGAATTTTAATTGCAATTGACATAGTTCTTGAAAAGTAATATGAGACAGTCTCATCAGATTGTATTTTAAGGGTTTGAAACTCTCTGCGGAGTGCTTGAAGCTGAGAGCGCTTGACTCTTACATTGCCCTGGTACTTTTTTTTATCGAGTCCCATATCTACTTGGATGTGTCTTTTGGAGGATGGTCTACAAAATTGAGCGATCGATTGTTTGGAATAAGTAATTTTTCGCTTTCAAGTCCTTCAACTTCAGCTCATCCAACGTCCTTCTCTGTGCTGCTGTCAACACCTCTCCATCTGCAGGTTCACTAATACCGGTTTCAATGAGGTCCCAATACTCCTTGAACCTCAAGAAATTCTCCATTAACATACTCCAATGGTCGTAGTGACCATCAAGCGAGGTATTGAAGGTTTCACGTAATTGCTCTCTGCTGCCATAATCCTTGCTGCTGCAAGTCACCAAAGCTACTACTTTTTTTAACCTCAGGCCCAGTGGGGCTCTGATACCAGATTATCAAAGAAACCTAAGAACTATAAAAATGAGAGCAAGAGAAGTATTGGAATTGAACTATATATTTTATTTATTGAAATATTGTATAAATAGAGCATACAAAACCAACTAAGCAGAAAAACTGGAATGATAATCTCCATGACTAACAACTCCTAACTTCCTAGGATTTTCCTATAGACAGGGCCGGCCCGTGGGCAATCTCGGAAAGATCCTGGGCTTGGGAAACCCACCAACCTGGGGCAACCCCCCAGGGCCAAAAAAATAAAAAAATTATTATAGAGACCCAAATACCTGGGCATATGTTCCAAATGAGCCCATTGAGAGCCGGCCCTACATGATATCCACGGGAGGGACCACAACGTGAGCATTGAGCAAAATAATTTTGCACGAGCCGGCCCTCAAATCCCTAATTTTCTCCCCCTTCCTGCTTTCGCTCCGCTGGAGTTTGGAGACTCCGGACCGCTGATTTCTGCCCCCACCCCTAGGTCAGCTTCTTCTTCTTTTTCTTCTTCTTCTTCTTCTTCTTCTTCTTGTAGGTTGATGATTCGAATGATGATTGATGTAGCATATTTCTAGACCTATTACATATAACAATAAAAATCACCATGTCTGATGTCTACTTTATAGTAGCTGTAGAATAGAAGTCATATATTTCTTGCTTTCATTTCGGGGTTTGCCACAATTACATCACATGGGGTGGATTATTATTTATTAATTAATAATCATATCAACTTCTAACACTTTGTTGGAGTTATTTGGTAAGACTTAAACTAATTAAATAGCTATTTTTGTTGTTTTAGCACATGAAAATAAGAGTTTGGTAAGACTTAACTAAGCCAAATAGTTACTTTTGTTGTTTTAGCACATGCAAATAATTGCGGTCTACTATTCTGCCACCATTGGTATTTTTTGTTCATTCCTAGTTGACTCTTGACTAGACAAGAAAATTGTTTCAATAAATTATTTTTTTTCTTTGTAGCCAAAATGCTTTAAAAAATGCAAATAGAAGCATTTTTCTTTGAACCGGATTGTACTATTTTATGGTCGGACTTACTTTTTTTTGTTATTTTGTAATTAAGATTTTATGGCATAGTTCAAGCTAAAAGCACAATGTAATCTTGATAATATAAACTTTTTTTTTATCTATATACTTTTGTTGTAAATTTTTTTTAATAAAGGTCAAGAGACAACCAAAATTAGCTTCGGCTAGGGCAACCAATCCTCCCGGGCCGGCCCTGCCTACAGACTGGGTAAACACTGACAAACTCCTTAATAGACTAGGGCATCTACTTATTAAAAAACAACAATTAAACTACTTATCAACCTCTGCTTTGATACGGGATAGTGTTGGTGCTTTCTTTACATGGAGAGAGCTTGCTCTCAACATGCCTTGTAAAATTATAGTCCCACATCGGAAATGCACCATGAGTTATCTCAACATATATACTTGGTTGTGTTGTTGAGAGATGCACATGGGGTGGTGACCCTAAGGAGGGAACCACGTGGGTAATTTTACTAGGAGATAAGAATAAGGCTCCAAGGATTAAGCATTAATGCTTTTGTCATTCTCTTGGATTAATTCCATTTAGAGCTAAGTCCCAACGGGGCTTAGCGACTCGGAATCGGACTCGGACTCGGGCTCATGAGGGGTAATATGGCATTTTGTTGGCGCACTTTGCACCATACGGTCCATGCGGCCCATGCGGTCCATGCGGTCCATGCGGCCATGCGGTCCATGCGGTCCATGCGGCTCATGCGGCTCATGCAGTCCATGCAGCCATACGGCTCATGCGGCCATACGACTCATGTGGTCCGTGCGGTCCATGCGGCCAGGCTGCTGTTGCTGCTGCCGCATAGAGGGCTACGCTGACTGTGCAGATTACAAATCAGTTATGGAAATGATGAATCAATGCGTTTAATTCAGATCCTATCTTTGTGGGATTTGAATTTATTTCGTTCCTATCTTTGTGGGATTTGAATTAATTCAGATCCTATCTTTGTGGGATTAGAATTAATTCGTTGCTATCTTTCTGTGATTTGATTCAATCTTTCCATAACTGAAGAGGCGGATATACTCTCTTCTGGCCTCCTTTGTGGCTACTATGAAAATACAAGTTAGAAAAGGAGAAAGAGAGAGAGAGCTGCTGCCGCCATTGCAAGTCCATCCGAGGAGTAAGAACAGAGGTGACTTCGAGCGTTCCACAAGTTCTTCAACTTGCTGGTTCCTGGAAGCAGATCGTGTGGGGCGAATCTTGCTTTGAGCAATGGTGTTTTGACACCCCAGCAACTGTTCTTCATCTAATTTTTCTCCAGATTATTATAACTCGTTCTGTCCCAATTGTAACACATTTGCAAGGAAGAACGAAAGATCTTCTCTTCTCTATTTCCCTCCTTCAGATTGTAATTTGGCTATTTGGTTTATTGTACCATCATAGATCTTGAGTTTGATCACTGCAAAGTTTTTCTGTGACATCTCAGATCTCGATTGCATCAGTTTTTCCATCTTTGATCAGGCCCCGGGACTAACAATCTCAAAGCAAGATCCGTGTAGATGGAAAATATTAATGCTTCGCTCCTTCAATCGGACTTCTGCAAGTTGGAAAAGTTTGATGGAGAGCACTATCAAGTCTGGAAGAGAAAGGTTTACCTAACTCTTCAACTAAAAGACGTTGATCATGTTCTGTTAGAGGAAGAACCCTCTGTTCCAGACACTGGATCTACTGCCGCAATCAACGCGGCTACCAAACTCCATGCCAAGTGGAGAAGGAAAAATAGCATCTGCAGGCTTCTCATCCTGAATGCTATGGAGGACTCCCTGGCAGAATCCTACTCGAAGAAGGAACTTGCCAGAGATATATGGGAGTCTGTGAAAAATCTGTATGAAAAAGACAAGAACAGGAGCAAAATGTTTGTGGTTGAAAAATATCACAAATTGCTCTTTAAGGACGAAAAGTCCATGCTGCCACAGGTGAAGGAATTTCTGAAGCTGCGTCAGAAACTGAAAGACGAAAAGATGCCCCTTCCCGACAAGTTTGTCGTCGGAAGGATCGTCTCAAAACTTCCTGCTGGATGGAGTACCTTCTATACAAGGATGCACAGAAAGAAGCTAGACATTAGCTTGGGAGATCTACTGCAAGAGATCTATGTTGAGGACGAGATGCGTTCCCAACAGAAGGTGGACACTCTGTCCAAACAGTTGGCTAAAGCCAATCTTGTGCAGACGAGAGATCCCAAGGAGAAGCAGGCGGCTTCTCATCCCAAGAAGAAAGACTTCACTAATCTAAAAGTGAAGGGTCCTTCTTTCAAGCAACAGAAGACTAAGTCCTATGTGACTTGTTATAATTGTGGCAAGAAAGGCCACTACAAGAGTGAATGCAGATCTAAGCCTAAACAATCAGAGAAAGGTGAGCCTAATAAGGTTTTATTGGTTTCTAACTTTGTTGCTATGATCGCACAGGTCACAAATATGGGGGTTGACTCTGACTGGTGGATAGACACTGTTGCGACTTGTCATGTCTGTTCGGGCAAGGCATGGTTCGTCACGTACCAGCCGATATCTGAGAAGGTTGTCATGGCGAACCAGGCCCAAGCTGAAGTTCTGGGGATCGGGACCGTGGAACTGAAACTCACTTCTGGGAACACTCTGACGCTTCAAGGTGTGAAGCATGTTTCGACGATTGCCAAGAACCTGATCTCTGGGAGCCTGCTCTGCAACGCAGGCTTGAGGATGGACATCAATGCTGGTCAAATGGTGATGTCCAAGAAAGGAACATACTTCGGGAAGGCTTATCAAACCGAAGGAATGTTTAAAATTCAGCTTGTCAACCAGTTTGAAGACATTAATGCAGTTGCATTTTCTGATTATTATCTTGAGTTATGGCATAATAGACTAGGACATGTTCATTGTAAAAGAATTAACAAAATGTCTAGTCTAGGACTTATCTCCAAATGTGGGGTAAGGTGGAGAAGTGTAAAGTGTGTGCTCAGACGAAGATCACAAGGAAACCATTTCATCGGGTCAATCGAAGCACAGATCTTCTGGAGTTGGTGCACTCCGATATCTGTGACTTCAAACATTTCTCCACGAAGGCCGGGATGAAGTATTTCATAACCTTCATCGATGACTTCTCAAAATATACGTTCATCTACTTGCTCAAGTCTAAAGACGAAGCCTTCGAGAAGTTCAGAGAGTTCAGGGCCGAAGCTGAACGGCAGACTGGACAACAACTCAAGAGGTTAAGGAGTGATCGAGGTGGGGAGTACAGGTCTCATGAATTCGTATCGTTCTGCAAAGAACATAGAATCATATGTGAGACTACTGCTCCATATTTTCCTCAATCCAACGGAGTAGCGGAGAGGAAGAACAGAACGTTGACCGAAATGATGAACTCAATGCTGCTAACCGCGGGTCTTCCTAAATTCTACTGGGGAGAAGCTGCATTGACGGCCACTTTTATTCTAACTAGAGTGCCGTATGCAACTTCGGATGTAACTCCTCATGAACTCTGGTTCAAAGTTAGACCAAACTTGAATGTCATTCGAGTGTGGGGGTGTCTGGCGTATGTGAAGCTCCCAGATCTGAAGATTCAGAAGCTAGGGACAAGGACTACGAAGGCGATCTTCTTGGGGTATGCCGAGAAGAGTGATGCTAGGAGATTTCTTGATATTGAGTCAAATCATATCATCGAATCTCGCGATGCTGAATACTTTGAAGACAAGTTTGCAAAAGATAAAAACATTGTTCTTTCGGACATACCAAAAAATGATGTAGGTGCAAATGAGACTGAAATCTCATATGGGCCAGTAGTCCAAGAAGAAGCTGTTGTTGAGGAAATAACTCTTGTACCAGAACTCGCAGAGCCGTCAGCTAAGCGAGCGAGGAGACCGAAAGATTTTGGAGATGACTTTGTCACCTATCGTGTGGAAGCAGATCCGCTTACCTATGATGAGGCGATGAAGACCAGAGATGCTATCTTCTGGAAGGAGGCAGTGAATGACGAGTTTGACTCTATCACCTCCAATAACATATGGGTGTTCGTAGATCTACCTGAAGGAGAGAAGCCCATCGGATGTAAATGGATCTTCAAGAAGAAGATGAAGGCAGATGGAACTATTGACAAGTTCAAGGCCAGGCTGGTAGCCAAGGGATTTTCTCAGAAACAGGGGATAGACTACTTTGACACGTACGCTCCAGTAGCTCGGATGACCACCATCAGGATGTTAATCGCTCTAGCAGCTATACATAAGTTAGTGATACATCAGATGGATGTAAAGACCGCATTCCTGAATGGGGAGCTGACCGAAGAGATTTACATGCAACAGCCAGATGGATTTGTCGTCAAAGGTCTTGAAGACAAATTCTGCAAGTTGGTGAAATCATTGTATGGTTTAAAGCAAGCTCCCAAGATGTGGCATGAGAAGTTTGACAAAGTTATTAGGTCAAACGGCTACAGAGTCAGCGAGACGGACAAATGTGTTTACACAAAGTTCGCTGATGGAAGAGGAGTCATCGTTTGTCTGTACATGGACGACATGCTAATCCTAGGTACGGATATAGGCTGTGTCACCGAGACAAAGAAGTTTCTCTCAACCAAGTTCAGTATGAAGGACTTGGGGGTTGCAGATGTCATCTTGGGCATAAAGATCATCTGGACAGACACTGGACTAGCGCTGTCACAATCTCACTACATTGAGAAGATGCTCACACTCTATGGGTATAAGGATCTTCTAGGGATCGATACGTCATACAGGTGTGATCAGAAGCTGAAGCTAAATTCAAGGGAAAGCGTCAGGCAGCTGGAGTATTCTCGCGTTATCGGAAGTTTGATGTACCCAACCACTGCCACAAGGCCTGACATAGCTTTCGTCATGGGAATGTTGAGTCGGTTCACAAGCAACCCAGGGGTTGAGCACTGGAAAGCTGTGAAGTGGGTGATGAAATATCTCAAGAAAACTCAGATATATGCACTACACTACAACGGGCATCCGACAGTAGTGGACGGCTTCAGTGATGCTAGCTGGTGTTCAGAGGTGGAAAGCGAGAGATCCACAGGTGGATATGTCTTTTTCTTGGGTGGAGCTACTATATCGTGGAAGTCGAAGAACCAGACTATACTCTCTCGTTCCTCCATGGAATCTGAATTCTATGCACTTGAAACTGGAGCAGATGAAGCAGAATGTCTTCGGGAGCTCATGTATGATCTTCCAGTGGTTGGGGCTCAGATACTGGCAATACCGATATACTGTGACAACCAGGCGACTGCGGCGGTGGCATCAAATGACCTCTTCAACGGAAAGAAGAGGACTGTGCGGTTAAAGCACAGGACAGTACACGATCTTATCAAAAGAGGTATAATTGCAGTGGTTGATGTTCGGAGTCAGGAGAACCTGGCAGATCCGTTCACAAAGGGCCTCAAGCGCCAGTTGGTCGATGACACAGCTTGTAAAATGGGCTTGAAGGCATTCTGATAGTGTGTCTTTGTAATCCTACCATAAAGTTTTATGCTATTAGTTCAAAGAGAAATCTACTAGGCATCTAACTTTTGGTTCAAAGGAGGATCACTGACTGGAAAACTATCAGGTAACAGTGGGTACTTGTTCTCTGGAACATGGAAGGGATACGGACCCATAACTACTGTTGTCTACTATGTATTTTTCTACGAAAAAAATAGATCCTGTGGAAGGATGGCTTAAACGCCTTAATGAGTTCTCAGGCAGAGTGAATGCCTGATGTGCTTTACAGGAAGCACGGTAGAGCAGCACTACAACGAGTGAAACTCCATGCTACAGTGGGGTGACTCCACCATGAGGTTCCCAGGTAGGGGTAATGCCTCGGCTTTGCAAGCCAAGTCACAGCGGCGTAGCACCGCAAATAGGAAGGTAGCCTAATGTTGTATGACGTAATTAAAGAGTTGTAGACAGCACTACAAAGGGGAGGATGGCCCCATGTTATAGTGGCACGACACCACGATGAGGTACCCAGGATAAAGCCTCGGCATTGCAAGCCATGCCGTTGCGGCGTAACACCGCAATGTAGCCTTAGGCTTCATGCTGGGTAGTTTGGCACTACAAAGAGGCTTGTGACCTCATGCTATAGTAGTATGACACTACGATGAGGTTCCCAGGTAGGGGTAATACCTCGACTTCAGCCATGTCATAGCGGCGTAGCACCGCAAGGAAGCGCAAGGCTTCATGCCATATCTCTTTAATAAAGAACTCACCTATAGTGTATGGAAAGAGATATCAGGCCGTCTCTTGAGGGTAAACTTGTAGACGCCCAAAATTATACATTGAAACCAGGCTGGCACAGGGCCTTTAATGTGCAACCAGAAGCACACGTAACTACACTTTGTGAGTAGGAAAAATTACAATTGTGGTGCAGAATTCAAGGCGTAGTCCATTCTTGTATCACATTGTTATTTAACCCATGCGGGAAGATTCAAGTCGTCAGCGACATCTATCATAATGCAAAATGGACAGTTACTGTAGGGAACGCTCAACCCTGGACACATATATGTTGTGATATGTGGGGGATTGTTGGTGCTTTCTTTACATGGAGAGAGCTTGCTCTCAACATGCCTTGTAAAATTATAGTCCCACATCGAAAATGCACCATGAGTTATCTCAACATATATACTTGGTTGTCTTGTTGAGAGATGCACATGGGGTGGTGACCCTAAGGATGGAACCATGTGGGTGATTTTACTAGGCGGTAAGAATAAGGCTCCAAGGATTAAGCATTAATGCTTTTGTCATTCTCCTGGATTAATTCCATTTGGAGCTAAGCCCCAACGGGGCTTAGCGACTCGGACTCGGACTCGGACTCGGGCTCATGGGCTCATGAGGCGTAATGTGGCATTTTGTTGGCGCACTTTGCACTTAGCACGTCAGCAGTCATGCGGTCTTATGCGGCATGCGGCTCATATGCGGCCTCATGCGGCCCATGCGGTCCATGCGGCCCATGTGGTCCATGCGGTCCATGCGGCCATGCGGCTCATGCGGCCATGCGGCTCATGTGGTCCATGCGGCCCAAGCGGTCCATGCGGCCAGGCTGCTGCTGCTGTCGCATGGACGGCTACGCTGACTGTGCAGATTACAAATCAGTTATGGAAAGGATGAATCAATGCGTTTAATTCAGATTCTATCTTTGTGGGATTTGAATTTATTTCGTTCCTATCTTTGTGGGATTTGAATTAATTCAGATCCTATCTTTGTGGGATTAGAATTAATTCGTTGTTATCTTTTTGTGATTTGATTCAATCTTTTCATAACTGAAGAGGCGGCTAGGGTTTCCACCCTCTCTCTATATATACTCTCTTCTGGCCTCCTTTGTGGCTACTACGAAAATACAAGTTAGAAAAGGAGAAAGAGAGAGAGAGCTGCTGCCGCCATTGCAAGTCCATCCGAGGAGTAAGAACAGAGGTGACTTCGAGCGTTCCACAAGTTCTTCAACTTGCTGGTTCCTGGAAGCAGATCGTGTGGGGCGAATCTTGCTTTGAGCAACGGTGTTTTGACACCCCAGCAACTGTTCTTCATCTAATCTTTCTCCAGATTATTGTAACTCGTTCTGTCCCAATTGCAACATGTTTGCAAGGAAGAACGAGAGATCTTCTCTTCTCTATTTTCCTCTTTCAGATTATAATTTGGCTTTTTGGTTTATTGTACCATCGTAGATCTTGAGTTTGATCACTGCAAAGTTTTTCTGTGACATCTCAGATCTCGATTGCATCAGTTTTTCCATCTTTAATCAAGTCCCGGGACTAACAGATAGTGGATGGCACCCGGGAGAAGAAGCTTTCGTTCGCGATCTAATGTGATTGCTCTGCCATCGGCAGAAACATTTGTTGCGGAAAATTTGGAACAAACTAAAAAGAACAATATAAACAAGGAAATTTTTTTTATGGGATTCCATCATAGATGAGTTTTGGTGCTCTTTTTATAATTAGTTTGGTATTTTGGCATAGGTATTGTGAAGCTTTTTTTATACACGAAAAGGAGGAGGAGATGTGTGGATGGATTAAAATGGTGGAGCTGTTAAAACTCCCAACTTCTAATAATATCTACATACTAGGTCAACGTCAATTGCCAAGTATTATGTGATTGGAGATTTGAGTGAAAGAGTGAGTCTCACGATTGTTCACTTATTTCTTGTAACACTTCTGAATATCTGATATTATGGGATCCGTGTGTGTGTCAGTACTTGATAGTTAAGTAAAGCGGTTAAAGTGAAGACAAAATTTTTTAGTGTATAATGTTCAAATTACGATGGGAGTGAACGTAAACTTCATTTATATAAACATGTGTACTTTTAAGTTGAGTTGTCTTTTTTATTGCGAATATGACCTTCATTTATATATATAACATATATATTTTAAGTTGAATTATCTTTTTTTTGACAGCTCATTTTAAAATTTTAAACTATTCAATTTGTTAATCTAATCTGAATGCCAAAGAAAATAAATCCAAGTGACGCTATTTTGTTATTTTGGCTATTTTGTTATTTTGGATGGATTGGGATATCAATCCCTTTTCACATATATAAACAACACCATATTGCACAAGAGAGTCGACAAAAAAAAAGAAACAAAAAACATAGATTCTTATATTACAGAGTAGCTACAGTAGTCCTAATTAACCACCATCTAAGTTGACAGCTTCACCACCCACATTACTCACATCCTCCTCCACTAGTTCCTTGACAACAACTCCACCATTTCCCCTCACTTCTAAACCCCCACTTGAAGCAGCAGCAGGTGAAGAAGAACAACTGAAGAACTCCTCAAAGGAAGTCACCACTCTGCGCTTCTTCTGACTCTCGCTACTCCCAGCTGCTCTCTTCCTCTTCTTCATGCCACCACCACCACCACCAGCAGCAGCAGCATTGCAAGAATCCGAGGAGACGGAGGAAGAGGAGGGCGGCGTTGGTATGTAGAAAGAGGAAGGGATGGCGAAGTTGGTCCTCGCCTTGGCCCCTCTCAGCTTCCTGGCTGCCGCGTCGTAGGCGCGCGCCGCCTCCTCGGCGGTGTCGAACGTGCCGAGCCAATGCCGGCAGCGACCGACCCTGTCGCGTATCTCGGCCGACCACCTCCCCCACGGCCTCTTCCTCACCCCGCGGTAGCTCTTCTTCGCCTCGCCATTGCTGCTGCTGCCACTCTTCTTCTCCTCCTCCTCCTTGATGCCTTGTTTTTCTTCGGGGCTCCTGCCGAAGAGTACATTGTAGCCCACCACTGCTGCTATTCCTTCAAGCTCAGGAGGGCCACGCTCTCCTTCCTCCTCCATGGGGGTTTTGTTGGGAGGAGAGAAGGATTAGGAAATTGGATGGTGGAGATGTGTATATAGTGTGGGGATTTTTGCATGTGAGCCCTTGTGTTTTGTCAATAATCACATCTTCCTTCCACTTTGACCCTTTTTTTTCTCCAAAAATATGCTTGAATAGTTAAAAGGTGGATTACTTATTTTTAGTTTATAGTGTTGTGGGGTGGTATAAATTGCTGAAAAATCCAATTTCGGAGTTGATTTCCACAATTTCGGGGGTGGTATAAATATGCTTGAATAGTTAAAAGGTGGGGGGATAATCAGCTGGCTGAACGCATCCAACTAGTCTCCACAGTTTCTATTTAACAACTTCACAAACTATGATCATACTTATAGGATTATAATATCATATATCATATCTATTGGTTAACAATATCGAGTGAAAAAGAATCAATCCAAAAAAAAATCAATCCAGAAATTTTGATTCAGAAGATCGAGTGAAAAATAAATTTTGAATCTATTGGTGATCATACTTATAGGATTATAATTGACTTCACAAAAATTTTGATTCAGAAGATCGAGTGAAAAAGAATCAATCCAAAAAAAAAAAAAAAAAAAAAAGAGTCAACGTCGATACGTCTTCAGCAGAGACGCATCTAGGTAATCTCGAGCGCACCAATCCACTCCAATTTTTTTTTTATATAGTTTCTTATTTTAAAATTTTTGTAGGAGTGAGCCAACACCTAGCTCACTCGAACCCACTCTAGCCCACCCTAGTTTATATTCTAGATCCGGCCCTGGTCTTCAACATGGGGAAACATCTATATGCATAACCATATCATTAAAGGTGTCATGTTAAAACTTTCGTAGGATGCCAAAAATCCAACGGCAAAATGGTCTCAAGTTGAAAAAAGATACAATAAGATCAAGTGAGTATACTTATGGATACTTCACCTAATTTTAGACAATTTGTACTGATCAATTCCTCGAGCAAGATTTCGAAGAGTGGATTTTGACAATGACTTTGTGAACAAGACAACAAGCTTGTCCTAGGATCTTATCTGCATGACATTAATCTTCTCACACTCTTATTGCTAATGAGAGAAGAAGAACTTGGAAGATATATGCTTGGTGATGTCTCTGTTTATTTATGCTTTTCTCATATGGGCAATACTTGTCGAGTGATCTTCATATTAGATTATCGTCGGGACATCTTTGGTGGAAGAAAACCAACTCGTAGTACGAATGTGCTTGAAAACAACTCGCAACCGTACGCATTCTCGAGTAATGACATGAGGGCGATGATTTCGACATATTAGAATGAGGTGGCAACCATGGTCTATTTTATAGACTTCTAAGATATTGATGTATCCCTTGGTAAAGACAAAACCATTTTGATATCTCAATACAAAAATTCATCAAAATAACAACTAATACCAGCGACGAGAAAAGAACAGTCGCTCCTTAGCAATGGACTCGCTACAGCAAGGTGACTGAAATGTGTATTTGAAACACAAGTCCATATTTGCGTCGCTAGTCCATCACTAAAACGTCAGAATAAAATTAACGACGAAGGACTTTTTTTTATCGCTAACGAAATATAAAATTAGCAACCGAGATAGACACCCCATTTCATTTCTGTCCTAGATTTTATTTCCCGCTAAATCTTGACCCTCTCATTCCAAACCCTTCTCTAAAGGATCGAGCCACCTCTCCTCGTGCCCCCTTCTTCGGTGGTACCACCTCGTCCTGTCCGACGGAGACCCGTCTCCTCACGCCCCTTCTCCGGTGGATCGACCCCGCACTCGACGAGCTATGCCCAAGCTCGACGCATCGCCCATGCCATCCAGTTAGGTCCATCATTTTCCTCGTCTTAGTCCTCCTCCTCCTTGCATATTGAGCATTGTGAGATCTCTCAAAACCTTAGCCTAATTTGTTTCTATAAATTTCAAATATTTGGCTTATTGATTTGGCACGGATCGAGTCCTGGAATGGCTATGAATTTTGTTTGGTTGTGTGTGTCTAGTAATAGCTATTTCATATGCTAAATAAAAAAACTGAATATTTTCAAGTATTGGTACACAAATCTACTTTAGGAAATTTGATGACTATATAATATATAATTCTATATATATATACATGATTTGAAAATTAGTTCAACATTGGATAATTAGCAGAATAATAAGTCATAAATATAGAGGGACCAAGTCAAGTCAAGATATAAACAAGAGAGTTTGAACAATTAGAATTCTTAGATCAAAATCTAACATAATGTTCTCTGAATCAATTTCTTTTCTTTTCTTTTCTCTATTAGGTTGTGTCTCGACTTACACATATCTTTTTACCAAATATTCCAAACAAAAATCATACAGCTGGCATGAAGTTGAAGATGTTAGTCCCGGGGGCTTGATCGAAGATGAAAACTAATGCAATCGAGATCTGAGATGTCACACAAAACTTTGTGATGATCAAACTCAAGATCTACGAATAAAACTAAAAAGCCAAATTACAATATGAAGGAGAAAAATAGCAAAGAGAAGATCTCTTGTTCTTCCTTGCAAACGTGTTGCAATTGAGACAGAACAAGTTACAATAATCTAGAGAGATGAGAAGAAGAACAATGCTGGGATGTCAAAACACCGTTGCTCAAAGCAAGATTCGCCCCACACGATATGCTTTCAGGAACCAGCAAGTTTGAAGAACTTGTGGAACGCTCGATGTCACCTCTGTTCTGACTCCTCGGATGGTCTTGCAATGGCGGCAGCAACTCCCTCTCTTTCTCTCTTTTCTGACTTGTATTTTTCGTGGTAGTCACAAAGGAGGCCAGAAGAGAGTATTTATAGAGAGAGGGTGGAAACCCTAACCGCCTCTTCAGTTATGGAAAGATTGAATCAAATCCCAAAAGATAGCAACGAGATTTAATTCAAATCCCACGAAATTAATTCAAATCCCACAAAGATAGGATCTAAATAAATTCAAATCCCACAAAGATAGGATCTGATTTAATTACATTAATTCAGCCTTTCCATAACTGATTTATAATCTGCACAGTCAGCGGATCCCTTCATGCGGCAGCAGCAGCAGCCTGGCCGCATGAGCCTAATGGCCGCATGAGCCGCATGGACCGCATGAGCCGCATGGACCGCATGGACCGCATGAGCCGCATGAGCCGCATGGACCGCATGGACCACCTGTGCCGCATGAGCCGCATGGACCGCATGGACCACATGTGCCGCATGTGCCGCATGTACCGCATGAGCCGCATGGCCGCATGGCCGCATGAGCCGCATGAGGCCGCATATGAGCCGCATGAGGCCGCATATGAGCCACATAAAGACCGCATAACTGCTGACGTGCTAAGTGCAAAGTGTGCCAACAAAATGCCATATTACGCCACATTACGCCTCATGAGCCCATGAGCCCGAGTCCGAGTCCGAGTCCGAGTCGCTAAGCCCCGTTGGGGCTTAGCTCCAAGTGGAATTTAATCCAAGAGAATGACAAAAGCATTAATGCTTAATCCTTGGAGCCTTATACTTACCTCCTTGTAAAATCACCTACATGGTTCCCTCCTTAGGGTCACCACCCCATGTGCATCTCTTAACAATACACCCAAGTATATATGTTGAGATAACTCATGGTGCATTTCCGATGTAGGACTAAAATTCACAAGGCATGTTGAGAGCAAGCTCTCTCCATGTAAAGAAAGCACCAACAATCCCCCACATATCACAATATATATATGTGTCCAGGGTTGAGCGTTCCCCACAGTAACTGTCCATTTTGCATTAGGATAGATGTCGCTGACGACTTGAATCTTCCCGTATGGGTTAAATAACAATGTGATACAAGAATGGACTACGCCTTGAATTCTGCACCACAATTGTAATTCTTCCCACTCACAAAGTGTAGTTACGTGTGCTTCTGGCTGCACATTAAAGGCCCTGTGCCAGCCTGGTTTCAGTGTATAATTTTGGGCGTCTACAAGTTTACCCTCAAGAGACGGCCTGATATCTCTTTCCATACACTATAGGTGAGTTCTTTATTAAAGAGATATGGCATGAAGCCTTGCGCTTCCTTGCGGTGCTACGCCGCTATGACATGGCCTGAAGCCGAGGCATTACCCCTACCTGGGAACCTCATCGTAGTGTCATACTACAGTAGCATGAGGTCACAAGCCTCTTTGTAGTGCCAAACTATCCAGCATGAAGCCTGAGGCTTCCTTGCGGTGTTACGCCGCAACGACATGGCTTGCAATGCCGAGGCTTTACCCCTGCCTGGGTACCTCATCGTGGTGTCGTGCCACTGTAACATGGGGCCATCCTTCCCTTTGTAGTGCTGTCTACAACTCTTTAATTACGTTATACAGCATTAGGCTACCTGCCTATTTGCGGTGCTACGCCGCTGTGACGGCTTGCAAAGCCGAGGCATTACCCCTACCTGGGAACCTCATGGTGGAGTCACCCCACTGTAGCATGGAGTTTCACTCCTTGTAGTGCTGCTCTACCGTGCTTCCTGTAAAGCACACCAGACATTCACTCTGCCTGAGAACTCATTAAGGCGTTTAAGCCAACCTTCCACAGGATCAGTTTTTCCGCAGAAAAAATACATAGTAGACAACAGTGGTTATGGGTCCGTATCCCTTCCATGTTCCATAGAACAAGTACCCACCGTTACCTGATAGTTTCCCAGTCAGTGATCCTCCTTTGAACCAAAAGTTAGATGCCTAGTAGATTTCTCTTTGAACTAATAGCATAAAACTTTGTGGTAGGATTGCAAAGACACACTATCAGAATGCCTTCAAGTCCATTTTACAAGCTGTGTCATCGACCAACTGGCGCTTGAGGCCCTTTGTGAACGGATCTGCCAGGTTCTCCTGACTCCGAACATCAACCACTGCAATTACACCTCTTTTGATAAGATCGTGTACTGCCCTGTGCTTCAACCGCATAGTCCTCTTCTTCCCGTTGAAGAGGTCATTTGATGCCACCGCCGCAGTCGCCTGGTTGTCACAGTATATCGATATCGTCGGTATCTGAGCCCCAACTACTGGAAGATCATACATGAGCTCCCGAAGCCACTCTGCTTCATCTGCTGCAGTTTCAAGTGCATAGAATTCAGATTCCTTGGAGGAACGAGAGAGTATAGTCTGCTTCTTCGACTTCCACGATATAGCAGCTCCACCCAAGGAAAAGACATATCCACCTGTGGATCTCTCGCTTTCTACCTCTGAACACCAGCTAGCATCACTGAAGCCTTCTACTACTGTCGGATACCCGTTGCAGTGCAGTGCATATGTCTGAGTTTTCTTGAGATATCTCATCACCCGCTTCACAGCTTTCCAGTGCTCAACCCCTGGGTTGCTTGTGAACCGACTCAGCATTCCCACGGCGAAAGCTATGTCAGGCCTTGTGGCAGTGGTTGCGTACATCAAACTTCCGATAACGCTAGAATACTCCAACTGCCTGACGCTTTCCCTTGAATTTGGCTTCAGCTTCTGATCACACCTGTAGGGCGTATCGATCCCTGGAAGATCCTTATACCCATAGCATGTGAGCATCTTCTCAATGTAGTGAGATTGTGACAGCGCTACTCCAGTGTCTGTCCGGATGATCTTTATGCCCAAGATGACATCTGCATCCCCCAAGTCCTTCATACTGAACTTGGTTGAGAGGAACTTCTTTGTCTCTGTGACACAGCCTATATCCGTACCTAGGATTAGCATGTCGTCCACGTACAGACAAACGATGACTCCTCTTCCATCAGCGAACTTTGTGTAAACACATTTGTCTGTCTCGCTGACTCTGTAGCCGTTTGACCTAATAACTTTGTCAAACTTCTCATGCCACATCTTGGGAGCTTGCTTCAAACCATACAATGATTTCACCAACTTACAGACTTTGTCTTCAAGACCTTTGACGACAAATCCATCTGGCTGTTGCATATAAATCTCTTCGGTCAGCTCCCCATTCAGGAATGCTATCTTTACGTCCATCTGATGTATCACCAACTTATGTATAGCTGCAAGAGCGATTAACATCCTGATGGTGGTCATCCGGGCTACTGGAGCGTATGTGTCAAAGTAGTCTATCCCCTGTTTCTGAGAAAATCCCTTGGCTACCAGCCTGGCCTTGAACTTGTCAATAGTTCCATCTGCCTTCATCTTCTTCTTGAAGATCCATTTATATCCGATGGACTTTTCTCCTTCAGGTAGATCTACCAATACCCATGTGTTATTGGAGGTGATAGAGTCAAACTCGTCATTCACTGCCTCCTTCCAGAAGATAGCATCTCTGGTCTTCATCGCCTCATCATAGGTAAGCGGATCTGCTTCCACATGATAGGTGACAAAGTCATCTCCGAAGTCTTTCGGTCTCCTTGCTCGCTTAGTTGACGGCTCTGCGAGTTCTGGTACAAGAGTTGTTTCATCAACAACAGCTTCTTCTTGGACTACTGGCTCATATGAGATTTCAGTCTCATTTGCGCCTACATCGTTTTCTGGAATGTCCGAAAGAATAATGTTTTTGTCTTTTGCAAACTTGTCTTCAAAGTATTCAGCATCGCGTGATTCGATGATATGATTTGACTCAATATCAAGAAATCTCCGAGCATCACTCTTCTCGGCATACCCCAAGAAGATCGCCTTCGTAGTCCTTGTCCCTAGCTTCTGAATCTTCAGATCTGGGAGTTTCACATACGCCAGACACTCCCACACTCGAATGACATTCAAGTTTGGTCTGACTTTGAACCAGAGTTCATGAGGAGTTACGTCCGAAGTTGCATATGGCACTTTATTCAGAATGAAAGTGGCCGTTAATACAGCTTCTCCCCAGTAGCATTTTGGAAGACCTGTAGTGAGCAGCATAGAATTTATCATTTCTGTTAATGTTCGGTTCTTCCTCTCTGCTACTCCGTTGGATTGAGGAGAATATGGAGCAGTAGTCTCGCATATGATTCCATGTTCTTTGCAGAACGATGCAAATTCATGAGACCTGTACTCCCTACCTCGATCACTTCTCAACCTCTTGAGTTGTTGTCCAGTCTGCCGTTCAGCTTCGGCCCTGAACTCTCTGAACTTCTCGAAAGCTTCGTCTTTGGACTTGAGTAAGTAGACGAACGCGTATTTTGAGAAGTCGTCGATGAAGGTTATGAAATACTTCATCCCGGCCTTCGTGGAGAAATGTTTGAAGTCACAGATATCGGAGTGCACCAACTCCAGAAGATCTGTGCTTCGATTGACCCGATGAAAGGGTTTCCTAGTGATCTTCGTCTGAGCACACACTTCACATTTCTCCACCTTACCCCCACATTTGGAGATAAGTCCTAGACTAGACATTTTGTTGATTCTTTTACAATGAACATGTCCTAGTCTATTATGCCACAACTCAAGAGAATAATCAGAAAATGCAACTGCATTAATGTCTTCAAACTGGTTAACAAGCTGAATTTTAAACATGCCTTCGGTTTGATAAGCCTTTCCGAAGTATGTTTCTTTCTTGGACATCACCATCTGACCAGCATTGATATCCATCCTCAAGCCTGCATTGCAGAGCAGGCTCCCAGAGATCAGGTTCTTGGCAATCGCAGGAACATGCTTCACGCTTTGAAGCGACAGAGTGTTCCCTGAAGTGAGTTTCAGCTCCACAGTCCCAATCCCCAGAACTTCAGCTTGGGCCTGGTTCGCCATGACAACCTTCTCAGATATCGACTGGTACGTGACGAACCATTCCTTGTCAGAACAGACATGGCAAGTCGCACCAGTGTCTATCCACCAGTCAGAGTCAACCCCCACAGTTGTGACCTGTCCGATCATAGC
Organism: Iris pallida; assembly: GCA_029216955.1. Taxonomy (NCBI): domain Eukaryota; kingdom Viridiplantae; phylum Streptophyta; class Magnoliopsida; order Asparagales; family Iridaceae; genus Iris; species Iris pallida. Next base: position 4,642,739 of record JANAVB010016800.1, on the reverse strand, counting down.
AACAATGTTAGAAACCAATGAAACCTTATTAGGCTCACCTTTCTCTGATTGTTTAGGCTTAGATCTGCATTCACTCTTGTAGTGGCCTTTCTTGCCACAATTGTAACAAGTCACGTGGGACTTAGTCTTCTGCTGCTTGAATGAAGGGCCCTTCACTTTCAGATTAGTGAAGTCCTTCTTCTTGGGATGAGAAGCCGCCTGCTTCCCCTTGGGATCCCTCGTCTGCACCAGATTGGCTTTAGCCAACTGTTTGGACTGAGTGTCCACCTTCTGTTGAGAACGTATCTCGTCCTCAACATGGATCTCTTGAAGTAGATCTCCCAAGCTAATGTCCAGCTTCTTTCTGTGCATCCTTGCATAGAAGGTACTCCATCCAGCAGGAAGTTTTGAGACGATCCTCCGACGACAAACTTGTCGAGAAGGGGCATCTCTTCGTCTTCCAGTTTCTGAAGCAGCTTCAGAAATTCTTTTACCTGTGGTAACATGGACTTTTCGTCCTCAAAGAGCAATTTGTGATATTTTTCAACCACAAACATTTTGCTCCTGTTCTTGTCTTCTTCATACAAATTTTCCACAGACTCCCATATGTCTCTGGCAAGTTCCTTCTTTGAGTAGGATTCTGCCAGGGAGTCCTCCATAGCATTCAGGATGAGAAGTCTGCAGATGCTATTTTCCCTTCTCTACTTGGCCTGGAGTTTGGTAGCCGCGTTGATGGCGGCAGTAGATCCAGTGTCTGGAACAGAGGGTTCTTCCTCCAACAGAACATGATCAACGTCTTTCAGTTGAAGAGTTAGGTACACCTTTCTCTTTCAGACTTGATAGTGCTCTCCATCGAACTTTTCCAACTTGCAGAAGTCCGATTGGAGGAGCGAAGTATTAATGTTTTCCATCTATACGGATCTTGCTTTGAGATTGTTAGTCCCGGGGGCTTGATCGAAGATGAAAACTAATGCAATCGAGATCTGAGATGTCACACAAAACTTTGTGATGATCAAACTCAAGATCTACGAATAAAACTAAAAAGCCAAATTACAATATGAAGGAGAAAAATAGCAAAGAGAAGATCTCTTGTTCTTCCTTGCAAACGTGTTGCAATTAGGACAGAACAAGTTACAATAATCTAGAGAGATGAGAAGAAGAACAATGCTGGGGTGTCAAAATACTGTTGCTCAAAGCAAGATTCGCCCCACACGATCTGCTTTCAGGAACCAGCAAGTTTGAAGAACTTGTGGAGCGCTCGATGTCACCTCTGTTCTGACTCCTCGGATGGTCTTGCAATGGCGGCAGCAACTTCCTCTCTTTCTCTCTTTTCTGACTTGTATTTTTCGTGGTAGTCACAAAGGAGGCCAGAAGAGAGTATTTATAGAGAGAGGGTGGAAACCCTAACCGCCTCTTCAGTTATGGAAAGATTGAATCAAATCCCAAAAGATAGCAACGAGATTTAATTCAAATCCCACGAAATTAATTCAAATCCCACAAAGATAGGATCTGAATAAATTCAAATCCCACAAAGATAGGATCTGATTTAATTACATTAATTCAGCCTTTCCATAACTGATTTGTAATCTGCACAGTCAGCGGATCCCTTCATGCGGCAGCAGCAGCAGCCTGGCCGCATGAGCCTAATGGCCGCATGAGCCGCATGGACCGCATGAGCCGCATGGACCGCATGGACTGCCTGTGCCGCATGAGCCGCATGGACCGCATTGACCACATGTGCCGCATGTGCCGCATGGCCGCATGGCCGTATGAGGTCGCATATGAGCCGCATGAGGCCGCATATGAGACGCATGACTGCTGACGTGCTAAGTGCAAAGTGCGCCAACAAAATGCCACATTACGCCTCATGAGCCCATGAGCCCGAGTCCGAGTCCGAGTCGCTAAGTCCGAGTCCGAGTCCGAGTCGCATAGCTCCAAGTGGAATTTAATCCAAGAGAATGACAAAAGCATTAATGCTTAATCCTTGGAGCCTTATACTTACCTCCTTGTAAAATCACCCACATGGTTCCCTCCTTAGGGTCACCACCCCATGTGCATCTCTTAACAATACACCCAAGTATATATGTTGAGATAACTCATGGTGCATTTCCGATGTGGGACTAAAATTCACAAGGCATATTGAGAGCAAGCTCTCTCCATGTAAAGAAAGCACCAACAGAAGATGATGGGAAAAAATCAGTTATATATATATATATATATATATATATATATATATATATATATATGAGCGCTGATCTAAAGTCACGTCCGCAGACTCCCGCTAAAGTCCCGCCCCCTCCAGCGCTACATCGGAGGGCCCCTCGTGCGCTCGATTCAACGGTCAAGGGCGATGTATATATATATATATATATATATATATATATATATATATATATATATATATATATATATATATATATATATAAGGGTGATCTACTTTCTCCCTATCTTTTTGCACTTGTTATGGAGTATTTTACGTGTTTGCTAGATTAAGCGATACAGAGGTGAGAAGTTGTGCCATTATATAATCAAGTCAGGCCTCATATGTCACATTTGATTTATATGGATGATCTACTGGTGTTCCTGAAGCCTACAAAGAGGGGACTGGAGAAGGTGGCAACCATCTTGGAAGAGTTTGGCGCAATGACGGGTCTTCGTCTTATTAAGAAGAAGAACAAAATATACTTTAGCCAGAGGTGTTTGCAGAAGGTGGAAAAGGCTGAGATATTGGGGATCCATAGAGGGGAGCTGCTAGTGAAATATCTAGGAGTACCTTTATCTTCTAACTATGGCATAGATATAGATTGTACAGATTTGATAGAGTTCGTTAAGCAGCACGTGGAGGGTTGGCAAGCTCATAGCCTTTTATTTAGCCTTTCCACCTTCTTGCTAATACTATCAAGATGGTGGAAAGAACTTTCATGGACTTTATATAGTGAGGGGGTGTTCACGCTATATCGTGGGGCACACTTTGTAGACCACGGGCGAAAGGAGGGGCCGGTGGGGTGTTCACCCTGATATTTCTAAGAGGGGGTCATTGTTAAGGGAGTGGTTAAGGGGCATGCAAGGTTGTCAAAAATGCTAGGCGCTAGTCGGGCGTTAACCATCCGCCTAGCGCCTAGCCCGCTTGGGCGGGTGCCTAGGCGGCCGCCTAGATCTAGGCGGTTCAAAAAAATAAAATAAATCCAAAAAATATACCAAAAATTACATAAAAAATTTTAGAACCCCAAAACATGCATAGTCGGACGTCGGGAGGACTAGACGGACACCTAAGTGGGCATCGGAGGGGCACCCGGTGCCTATGCGCCGGTTAGGCGGCCTAGGTGGTCGTCTTTTAGAACAGACGGGAAAGGGACCTTCGGGATGAAAATATGTGGGTGTGCAGGTCTACTAATAATGAATCGATCACATTCAAAAGTGTTCTAATACATAGGTGGCACGTTTATAGTGTATCTGGAGGAGAGTATGCAATGGTGAGAGTACTGATCTCTGGTTTGATCCGTGGGTTAAACACCAAATTTTGTTTGAGTTGTCTGGAGGTAATATAGGTGGCATGGCTTTCAGAAAGATTAGGGTGAGTTCTATTATTCATGATGGGGTATGGGTGCTGAGGGGACATAGTCAGATACAGATATTTTTGGGTATTATTTGGCAAGTAGAGATTGATAAGGGCAAGCTGCTGATTGGCAGTAGAACAATATAGAAGTGGTGAGTTTGAGTTCAAAGTTGTTTATAATCAGGTGGTGAGTTTGAGTTCAAAGCTATTTATAATCAGGTTTAGGCCAGATATGAATGAATATTGAATGGTAACATGTTGTGGATGAAGGGAGTGCCTAAGAAAATGCAACTATGTATATGCAAACTTCAATTGTGGTAGTAACTCCCTCGGGATAGACTGGGCGGTTCGGGGTTCAGTTTGTCATGCTCCGATTCGACAAATTGTTCATCCTCGAATCGATTATGCCGAATCGATCGTCCTCGCTAGGGCGTGATGCCGTACGAGTCTGGAGTTGCACTTATACAAGGCAAGAACATTACATTTGATCATTTATTTAAAATATTAAGTTGAAACTTCACAAATTGCAGTATAATTGAACACACACTATTGGAAGATAGAAATATGCTTTTTAGTACTAGCTTGCAACGAAGTGCAAGTCATGATTATATTGGATATCCCTTTATGGCTACTATGATTGAAACAAAGAAAATACTTGACAAGCTGCCTGAACTAATACTTGTCGTTCCATACATTCACCATTTTATACATTGAAAGCCTTCGATGAATTGGCTTCAAAATGCCTCCATAAACTTCAGCTTTGGCCTAGCACCGTGCACCCTCAAAGTTCTCGTCACCTGTGGGGTTTAGGGATTAGTACACTTGGGAATGCGTTAGTGAGCGAGACAAAACCACTCGTCTAAACCGACTCTGATTGTTCAGGTAGGCATGCATTGGAGTTTTTTTTTTCTATTTAGAACTAAATGACTTCACTTCATATTGATAGCCTTCTTCTGAAACAATAAAAGCATACATCATGTAGTTATTGGTGTTACACACCACTTTAGGACTTTTCTCAACGGTATTGCGATGCTACCCGTTCAGCCTAGGTTGCAAGCCTTACTGAAGGTCCCGCAATGCATCAGTGCTGAAGCATGATTATTCATTCCTCCTAGGTCGATTCGGTTCCGATGCCCCAGATATCGTTTTGAGGAAAACCAAACTTATGCACAAGTTTTCCATGACCATGCCAATGTGTGAACAGTTTAAGATATAAAAAATAGATTATATAGCGCAGTTAGTATTGAGCAGCAATATCATTCTTTCATACTCATACAATGATTTATTTCCCCAAAGCCGTACTTCTGATTTGGCGTCCCATAGGCACCAATTTTTTGAGGCACCATATGCCGCAACCAACTTTTCATTTTATTTTGTAGATCACGAAATTGTCAATCTCTTTTCTAGAACCTTAACTTTTCACTTTTTGGTATGAAACTTATATTTTTAGAATAAATTACTCGAAATTGATACAATTATCCTAAGTCTTGATCTCAGTGATTTGGCATACATTTAACTTGGCATCGTCGATTTGAATACGTTCGACGCAAAAGAATTTCATTTGCAGGAAGGAGTAGAAAAGAAGGGGCTGAGCCACCAACCAAGTACTTGATCGTGCCGAGAGTCGAAGCCCTTCGCAACATTCAAGCTTCAGTTATGTGAGATCCTACAATGGTACCAATATTTTATCAGAATTCCTTCTTTAATCCTTCATTTTGAAATTCGTAGAATAAATGCAGAAATCTATGAAAAAATATATTCATCAAAACCAAGCAGCAAAAACTCTAGAATACCATACAACAGTCCGGTTCCGTCGAAGGAAGTCTTATATAGAGCTCACTCGTCGAGATACAACCTGATACATCTAAAACTTATTCCAATAGAAGCTGTTCCATTAGTTGGATCGATTCTCGAAATATTCATCCAAATTGATTTATTCGATGCCACAAAGTGTTATTGTAAGCCAAGCTCAACGATCAAGTCAGACTAGCCATCTAAGTTTCCGACCGAGTCTGACTCACCGCAAGCATATTATATAGTCCGTCGCCTATCGGGACAGGACACTACATAATATACCACTAAGAAAAAGTTGCATCTCAAAACTTATGAACAAGGTTCTGACCTTAATTTAAGCAAACAATGAAGGGTACTTCTCCTTCATCTCTGCCTCCATCTCCTATGTCGATACTTTAATTGAATGGTTCTGCCAAAGCACGCGAACCAACAAAATCGACCAATTTCGTAAGGCCTTTTCCTTTCGGTCCAAAATTTGAATAGGCTCCTCCGAGTAAGAAAAGTCCGCACATAGCTCCAACTAATCAAAGCTAAGCACGTGACTTAGATCGTGCACGTATTTTCGAAGTTGTGAAATGTGGAAAATATTATGCACTTCAGCCAAGGCAGGAGGTAGTATGATCCGATAAGCAAGAGTCAGAACCCGCGAGAGGATCTCGAAAGGGCCTACAAATCTTGGGCTCAATTTGCCTTTAACATCGAACTGCATCACGCCACTCATGGGCGTTACTTTCAAAAACACATGGTCCTCGACCAGAAATTCCAGCAATCGTCGACGACGATTTGAATAGCTGTTTTGTCAACTTTTTGTGATGTGAAGTCTATCTCGAATCAAGCAAACCTTTTCGACGGCCTGCTCTACCAGTTCTGGTCTGAGCACTTATCGCTCTCCAACTTTATCCCAGCATATCGGAGACCGACACTTCCTCCCTAAAGCACCTCATATTGAACCATCTGAATGCTCGACTGATAACTATTGTTAGACGCAAACTCCGCAAGTGGCAAATACGTATTCCTACTAGTCTTTAGATAGATCGCACACAGACACAATATATCTTCCAAGATTTGATTCACCCTTTCTGTCTGGCTGTCCGTCTAGGGTTGGTATGCAGTACTAAAATTCAATTTGGTCCCCATTACAGCTTGCAAGCTCATCCAGAAATACGATCGGAATCGTTCGCCTCTATCAAAATTATTGTGGCCGGTACCCCATGCAGTCGAACAATCTCATCGATGTAGATTTGTGCTAATCAATCGATGCTCCATGCTACTTTGATTGCGATAAAGTGAGCCGACTTGGTCAATCTCTCAATTCATATTATATATATATTATTGTGCGTAATTGTTTATATTATGTTATATATATTTATTTATTAATATTGTGTTAGTTATTATGCTTAGTGGCTAGCCTACTGGTTTGACTTGTCTTAGTGAACCCGTTAGACTGGACCACAGATTAGAGCCCAATAATTAGCATGACATGACTCATGGACCAACTCATTTGACTAGGCCTAATTATACCCATTAGTCATGACATTTTAATAAAAATAGAGGTTAAAGTATTTACTGAAATATGTTCAAACCCTTTCATACACTTAATTAGCTTTCATGACAAATTTAGAGGGCATATTTGACATTGTGGATTAGGAAGCACTAGCTACTTATGTCCGACCATGAATGGAAGGGGATCCCATTCTCTTATTTCGTTCATTAAGTCACTTTCCAATTTGGTGTTCTTCTCCATTTGGAACCATTCCTCTACCATTTCCTCTCAATCTCAATCAATCCCCCATCAATCCCTCTCAATCTCTATACTAGAAGGAGCCTAAGAGCTTGGAGACTAGGAGAGTCTATTTGCAAGGAGCTACATATCCGGATCGTGTCCATTTGGCTTTTTATTGTGAATCCATCTCCCAATAGGTATAAATCTTATTTTTCTATCTAAATAGACTATATTATTATTGGACCCTAGGAATTCACCTATGGACTAGGGCTACCCATATGAAGAGTTTTGAGACTCTAATGAATCTCTATTTGAAAGCTATATTAATTTTTGTGCCATTTTTGAAGGAATTTCGAGAATGGTGTACCAAGTTTTTGTCATTAGGCTTGTTAGATCTATTTAGTGTATATTTGGTTGTGTGTATCTAGATTCATTTCTACAAATGGATACATGTAGGTCGTGTCATGATACTTTAGGACACAGGGTCAATTTGGGAGTTTTCCTTCTAACACTTGTGGTGCACATGACATTTGACACTAGCTTAGAATTGCTTTAATTATGTTTATCTATATGTTTTAGACTTGTCTATGAAGTTTGGTAGGATTCATACAAGGTTTAGTATAGGTATTTTGGCCATATCATAACCGTATCGTAGAATAGTGCAACATAGGGGTGATGCATACCAAATATTTGTGTTTGGGCCTATGTGTGTGTCTTGTGGATACACATGTATATGTGCCATCATTAGACTTATGTGTGTGTGTGCTTTCTTGTAGGCATATGCGTATACATATATTATATATGTTTTTTTTAAACCAAAGCCAGTGGACGACTCCACCCGACCTTGGCCCGGAGGCCGTGGCCACTGCCACCCAGCCACCTCCGTGGGAGGGAGGGCTCGAACTCGGCCCTCACTCCCGGTGCACGGTGGTGTTACCAGTACACCACGACTCGATGTGCACATATATTATATATGTATATATGTATGTGTATACATATATATTTCTCTGTGTGTGTGTGTATAGATGCAGATAATTGATAGGGTGTGATGAATATGTACGTCAGTAATTGAGAAGAGATAATCCAGTTGGTTAAAGTGTGGTCTTTGGATTATGCATAAGGTAAATTATATATATATATATATATATATATATATATATATATATATATATATATATATATATATATATATATAGTTGGATAAGTAGTTAGATAGCTAGGCTAGTAGATAGGTAATTTGGTTGAGAGGAAAGCCAGTGCAGCAGTGGAAACGTAGTTGTTGCCTTAGAAGAAGCAGGGAGTGTGTAGAATAGAGGGAAGTCAGGGGAGCATAACAGTGTTTATTGTTGTTCAAGAAATAGGGAACAACAGCATTAACTGCTGCTTTTGGGTAGCAGATTTAGAGCAGTAGCTTGGGAAAGGTGTGTAACCCCACTTCTCAATTTTGGTATATTCCTGCTATTTTAGAAATTTAGGAAATATTTATTTAATTGTAAGAAATACTAATTTCCTCATTAAATTTAATCTTTTGTGAATGAAATGTTGTTTGGGGATTTGAGGAAAAGTCCTAACAAGCTAACTTGGAGTGTTCTCTAGGATATTAACAAACTTTCTTAAATAAATTTTGTGTAGGAATTCGTAATTGAGTATTGTGGGGGAGGGGGGATTAATTACAAAATAACCTATTTCCTATTTTGTTCTATATATTCTGAAGGGGGAGAGAGAGTGTGATTCCTTCATTCTCATTCTTATTCTCCTCTTGGAGAGCCGAGCCTCTCTCCCCACTTCCTCCCTAATTTTGATCGGAACCCTAACCCTAATTTCAGGGCGACGACGTTCGGCGACTGAAGGCAGAGAACCACTGACGGGGGCGGCAACCGACGACTAAGGCCTAACCTCTACGGCGGACGACGGTGGCGGTTTCTTGATCGGTTTCTCCCACAAGCACATTTTCCTCGGTGAGTGATGGCGAATGGCGGTGACAGCGGGGTTTCGTCTCCGACGGCGGCACGTTCCTCCATGGTGATTTCATCCTGATGACACACGGCGGACGTCTCGATGTTCCACTTCTTCTCAGCAGCACTCCATCAGTTCTCCGACGTTGTTCCGTCCAACACGAGCTCCAGTCCCAGCAATGAGCGTTCTCTTCTCAACAAATGGCGTACGATCACTGCAGCGGCAAAGAACCATTCCATATTTCGGTAATGACAGCTCTGTTCGTCCTCGACACATTCGATTCTGACGGTCGACAGCAGCTGTTACACTCCCTAAATAAGCTCAGTAGCAGAGCTATGGAGTGTAACTCCTTCTCCAATATCAGAGCATTAGTTAGATTATAATTAAGTAATTACTTACAACAGAAGGGAGGGGACTATTGGCCACGTCATCTAACCGTTGGGCCTGCTCAGTGCTGACCTGGCAGATTCCTGACAATTATGTTAGCAGCCAGCTAATAGAGTAAGGCTCACGAATGAGCCTGGAGCTATAAATAAGTAATGAGAGGAGGAGAATGCAAGCTGTAATGATTTCTCTATAGTCTTTCTTTTCTCTTACACTTTTCTATCAACATTCCTTCCTAATTTATCAATATAGATCTGTTCTTCCCCATTCCTATCTGAATCTGACCTAATTCCTCTCAAATTACTTTATGCATATTAAGTTTCATGGCAAATACTTACCAATATCCACCAGGATCAGGCCTTTTGGGTCGAGGACCCAACAACTTGGTATCAGAGCCTCTAGATCTAGTGATCGGGGGCAGCCGGGAAGGAAGCACAAGCCAACTGGAGTCAGGTAGGGGCTCTGTAGAAAGACGACGACTGAGGATTGATGAAGATCGTTTCCTCTCTCTGAAAGACACAGTAGGAGCACTGGCAGATACTATTCTTGACATGAACAACAAGCTTGAGAAATTAATTGAAGATCTGGCCAGATCTAAACCAGATTTTGTGTTCCAAATGGAAAATTTGAATTCCCCTACACCTCTGCAACACACTGCTGTAAGTCACACAACCCTACCAGGGAATCCCCCATTGTTACCTACATCTGCACATTTCAACAATAATAATGAGATAGTTCCATTCAAACAAGGAGGAGGACAACCTCACCTCAGGTTGCAACTCCCTGAATTTGATGGGGAGGGAGATGTGAATGAGTGGTTGTTAAGAATTACCAACTACTTTAACTTCTACAACACCCAAGAAGCAGACAAAATTAAAATTTCTTCAGTCCAGCTTAAAGGGACAGCAGCATACTGGATGGATTGGGCCATGCAAATTAAGAATGGGAGGTTGACCTGGAATGAATTTTGTACAAACATTCGTGCTGAATTTGGTCCATCCCAATTTACTGATCACATCATTGAGTTAAAATTACTCACACATGAAAACACAGTGCAAGAATATAACTCTCAGTTCCAAAAAGTTTCTAAGAAGATACAAGGCTTACCAGAGAGTTGTATGATCAGTCACTATCTAGGGGGTTTGAGAGAAGAACTCAGGTATGAAGTCCAGATTGCTAATCCCAGCACTCTTGTGGCAGCTATGCAACTGACCAAATTATATGAAGCAAAATTCCTGGCAATCAAAAGAAACTACAAGGGGAATGCTTATGGCAATAAGGCTAGAAGTAACACAACTTACAACTCAGGAACCTCCAAAGCTAGTACTGAATCATGGAAGAAGCCAGCTACAATTAACTTGGATACTTCCAAACCTGCAGTGGAGACTTCCAGAACCACAATATCACCTTCAGAAATCCTGAGAAGAAAAAACCTAGGATTATGTTTCATGTGTGATGAGAAATGGTTCAGAGGACACAAGTGCAAGGAAAAAAGTTATTCATGTTGGTGTCTGATGAAGAAGACCAGAATAAAGTAGCAGATTTACCTGAAGTTGTCACCTATCCCACAGAAGCTCAGAAAAATGCCTTTGAGATATCTCTACATGCGCTGTCAGGTACATCTGATCACTTCACTATGAAGCTACGAGGAACTCTTAGAAATAAACATGTGCTCATATTAGTAGACTCTGGATCTACTCACAACTTTATTGACACTACACTCTGTGAAAGATTAGGCCCCATTCCCCAAGATAGTCAACCATTTGAAGTGTTGGTGGATGATGGAGCCAAGCTTAGCAGCAAGGGGTTATGCAAGGGAATCAACATTGAATGCCAAGGCCACAAAATGAAGACAGATTTTTTACTTCTGCCACTTCCAGGTTGTCAGCTAGTGCTTGGGGCCAGTTGGCTTAGCACCTTGGGTACCATAATATAGAACTTTCAGGAATTGACCATGGAGTTTACAGAGCAGGGAGTTAACAAACAGTTCAAAGGAATCAAGCCTCATTTGAACCACCTTCAAGAGCCTGATACTAAAGAAATGAGGCAACACTCTCAATTTTATCTCATTCAACTGTGCTCATTAACAGAATTCAATCCAAACTATCAAAACTTGCCACAAGACCAAGTGATTGCCACACTTCTAGAAAATTATGATCATTTATTCATGGAACCCACAGGGTTACCTCCCAAAAGACCCTTTGATCACAGGATTCCCCTCCTGCCTGGTCAGTGCCAATTTGCAACAGACCTTACAGACAACCATATATGCACAAGAATGAGATTGAAAGACAAATACAGGAGATGATGAGTACTGGAATAATAAGGCCTAGTAATAGCTGATCATATTCTGCTCCAGTGATCTTAGTAAAAAAACCTGATGGGTCAAGGAGGTTATGTGTGGATTACAGGGGATTAAATCCAACCACTGTAAAGGACACCTTTCCCATCCCCTTTATTGAAGAGTTGTTTGATGAACTTCATGGGAGCCAATACTTTTCCAAGCTGGATTTGAGAGCTGGATACCACCAAGTTAGGATGGCAGAAGAAGACATTCACAAGACTGCTTTTAGGACTCATGAAGGCCATTATGAGTTCCTTGTGATGCCATTTGGGCTCACAAATGCCCCTTCCACCTTTCAAGCCTTGATGAATGAAGTGTTCAAGGAGCACTTAAGAAGGTTTGTGTTAGTCTTTTTCGATGACATACTTATCTACAGTACTAACTTACAGGATCATTGCAAACACTTGGAAGCAGTCTTCCTTAAACTTGAGGCTAATCAGCTAAAGCTTAAGAGCAGTAAGTTCCTATTTGCTCAAAATCAAGTAGGATACCTGGGACACATCATCTCAGGACAGGGAGTGCAGGTGGATCAAAATAAGGTACTAGCAGTTGTGGAGTGGCCTCTACCCAAAACCCTTAAAGAATTAAGAGGTTTTTTGGGACTTACATGGTATTATAGGAGATTCATACAGGGCTATGGAGCCATTGCCAGCCCCCTCACTGATTTGTTAAAGAAGAACTCTTTTTTCTGGAGTGAGAAGGCTCAAATTGCTTTTGAAAATTTGAAGCAGGTGCTCACCCAACCTCCAGTTTTGGCAATGCCAGATTTCAATGAAGAGTTCACTATGGAATGTGATGCTTCAGGAATGGGAATAGGAGCTATCCTAATTCAAAAATGCAGGCCTATTGCTTGCCTTAGTTAAAGGCTTAAAGGCAGGAACACGACCCTCTCTACATATGAAAAGGAGATGTTGGCCATACTCCTAGCTGTTAAAAAATGGAGCCAATAACTCTGGGGAAGGAGCTTCCTCATCGGGACAGATCACAGGTCCTTAAAACATTTGCTAGAACAGAAGATTCACACTGAAGCTCAGTTCAAGTGGTTTTCCAAGTTACATGGGTACCAGTATAGGGTGGAATATAAAAGAGGGAAGGAGAATGAAGCTGCTGACAGCTTGTCAAGAAGAGAAGATACGTCCTTAGCTGCTGTTACAGTGATTAGTCCAGATTGGATTCAAACTTTCAAACAACAAATGCAGACTTCTACCTATTACAAGAAATAATTAGAGAAATGGGCATAAGAAAAATTGGACAACAACAAGTATGCAGTCAGGGGTGACCTGTTATACTACAAAAATAGGCTCTTACATGATCCCAACTCACAGTTTGTCCAAGAGATGCTAAAAGAACATCATGATCAACTCCAAGGGGGGCATTCTGGTTTTGTTAAAACCTTGCACAGGTTAAAGAGAGTTTGCTACTGGAAGGGCATAAAAAAGATGGTCCAGACCTATATACAAACTTGTGAAGTCTGCCAAAAGAACAAGAGTGAAACTATTTCACCAGCAGGGCTTTTATAGCCTCTCCCTATTCCAGATAGAATCTGGGAAGACATATCCCTAGACTTCATTGAAGGACTTCCCCTTAGCCATCACAAAACCACTATAATGGTTGTGGTTGACAGGCTTTCCAAATACATATATTTGTTTGCTCTCAGTCATCCATACACTGCAACCCAGGTAGCCCAAATCTTCCTTGAAGGGGTCTTTAAGTTACATGGCATGCCTAGGTTAATAGTTTCTGATAGAGATCATATCTTCACCAGTTTGTTCTGGAAAGAGTTTTTCAAGTTACAGGGGACTCAACTGAAGTATAGCACAACCTACCATCCCCTATCAGATGGTCAAACTGAGGTCACTAACAGGTGTGTAGAGAGTTACCTAAGATGCTTCTGTGGTCACAAACCTAAAGAATGGAGCAAGTTCCTAATCTGGGCAGAGTATTGGTTCAATATCAACTGGCACTCAGTTACTAAGATCACTCCCTTTGAGGTGGTGTATGGGAGAACACCCCCACACATACTCACTTATGTTCCAGATGGAACACAGGACAGAGAGGTTGCTTCTGCTATCCTAGCCAGCGATAATGTACTACAATTGTTGAAAGATAATCTACAGTTAGCTCAAGACAGGATAAAGAAAGCAGTGGACTCTTATAGGACTAAAAGATCCTTTGAACCTGGGGATTTCGTGTATCTCAAACTTCAACCTTACAGGCAGTCTTCAGTGGCCCAAAGGAAGCCTCAAAAATTGTCTCCTAAATACTTTGGTCCATATCAAGTATTAGGAAAGATAGGGACAGTGGCCTACAAACTGACTCTCCTTATTGGCTCCTTGATACATCCTACCTTCCATGTATCTCAGCTCAAGAAACACTTAAGCAGGAGGGTCTCTGTTCAAGCTGGATTACCTACTCAAAGTTAAGAATTATTGCTAGAGCCAGACTGGATATTGGACCGCAGGCTAGTTCAGAGGAAGAACCATGCAGCTGTCGATTTGCTGGTACAGTGGAAGGATACTTCAGAAGAGGAAGCTCAGTGGGTGCCATACGAGGACTTTATCAAAGACTTTCCTCAATTTGAACTTGAGACAAGGTCCAAATGAAGAGGAGGGCAGTTGTTACACTCCTTAAATAAGCTCAGTAGCAGAGCTATGGAGTGTAACTCCTTCTCCAGTATCAGAGCATTAGTTAGAGTATAATTAAGTAATTACTTACAGCAGAGGGGAGGGGACCATTGGCCACGTCACCTAACCGTTGGGCCTACTCAGTGCTGACCTGGCAGATTCCTGACAATTCTGTTAGCAGCCAGCTAATAGAATGAGGCTCACGAATGAGCCTGGAGCTATAAATAAGTAATAAGAGGAGGAGAATGCAAGCTGTAATGATTTCTCTATTGTCTTTCTTTTCCCTTACACTGTTCTATCAACATTCCTTCCTAATTTATCGATATAGATCTGTTCTTCCCCATTCTTCTCTGAATCTGACCTAATTCCTCTCAAATTACTTTCTGCATATTGAGTTTCATGGCAAATACTAACCAATCTCCACCAGGATCAGGCCTTTTGGGTCAAGGACCCAACAGCATCTCTCAAGCGATTTGTGCTTTAAAGTTATTGATCTCTCTAAGTAACGATCAGGTGAGTCTGTTTTGAATTTGTTGAGAGTTTGATCATTCTTGATTTGATTCACTGATCATTGTATCTACTGATCTAGAGCCGATCAGTGAATACTTTTCGTCGATGATTTGTGTCGACAGAGCAAGATTTCCCTACCGATTTATTAGAATCCTGGTGAGTTGATTGTTCCTCTGATCTTAAAGTTTAGGATCATCAATTCGATCATCGATGAGGCCTGTGATTGATTGCATGTTCATCTACGAGTGAATTTGTAGGATTTTTGATAATTAGTTTGCTGGATTGCTTGGTTTTCAGTGGTGGATCGATTCGTGCCAATACGGTGAGTTTTTTGATCTATTTTTTCTTGTTGAATGATTTGATTTTGTGTTGGTTGATCCGATTGGATCTAGAGTGTGTTGAGTTCTAGAAATTTCCTAGTGAATGAGTCAAGAAGGATAAAAAATGAATCGACGCTGACCAGGTGCTTGACGAAATATTTGAATGTCACGACCCGCACTCGCTTTTCCGGATACGAGACGTGTCCAAGCCAACCTACGTCGCAGAGTCGGCGGTAGAACGCTGTCAAGCAAAACCTGAAAAATATTGGTTTCCAGTCAGGAATGGAACAAGTACACAATCCGACGACAATACGAGAACACAATAGAATTAACAAGACATGAAAATAACATATGAGAGATGAAAACTGCAAGATAACTGATGACATGGCACGATGGAGAAATAAAAGAAAAATAAATAAAAGACAACTACCTATGTGGTGTGAAATATCGTTTTCAACATATGAACGACTAGGGGGTAAATTCGGCACCCTGCACGTGTCGTGTGAAGCTGCTATTCTCCATGAAAGACACGGGAGATAGTTATGGGTAGTCCACATGTCTACTAAGATATTTCTCCTTTCGACTACTCCGTGTGATGAGCGTGTCAACAAGCAGCAAGATATATGTATAAACATGAAATAAAAAGACTACTATAAATCGAAAGCAATCAGAAAGTGCACTTGCCTGAGGTCCTTAGCTGGTGAAACCGACATTACCATCTCGTTGGGTCCAATATAATCCGGTTAGCCTAGGATCGATTGTGAATTAGTTAGAAATGCAAGAGACATGAACGTAGGACTAGTTACGATCAAGATAGAAATCGAGAGAATTTAGAAAATATATACATAATATTTGGAACTATTTTTTATTATTCTAAAGTAGTTTTTAGATACCTTGAGATATACCAAATTATTTAAGCTAAGACTCAATTTTGTCAAATATATATTTAGGCCAAGACTATAAAATAGTATAACAATATTTTTAGGCTAAAATCAAAATACCAGCTTAAAATGAAAACTACATTTGGAAAATAGCGAGAATATTAAAGTATTTTTATTTGATAAGTCCAATAACCGTATATACAATTCTTTATAAGAATTTGTCAAAGTTTAATTTCATTTTCCAGCCCCAATATCATATATGCCTAAAACCCTAGATTTTTAGAAGTAAGGCCCAAAACCCAAAATAACAAATGATAATAATAATAGAAAAATAACAAAACATTAATAATAATATTGATAACAGTAATAAAACCATATGCTATAGTACATACCCAATAATACTTACCCCTTTTGTAAGGCCCAAAGTAAAACATGTGTAAGCTTTTTATAAAGTTAACTTTTCTAATTCAGCCCTAAGTCAAAAAACCCAAATGAGCAACTGTTGCTTCCATTAGTTAGGAAAGAAGGAGAGAGAGAGAGCTTAAGGAAAAGAAAGAGGCTGCGAAGGATCGAGAGAAGGGGGAAAGGGTCGCTTACATAGGGTTGTCCGGCCGGAGGAGCTTGGATCAGCTTCGGCGGAGGTTCTGCACGGCCGAAAATGCGACGCCGTCCGCAAAATCTACGGACAAGGAGAACCCGCTCAGATCAGCGTGGCTGCCGAGTCTCCGTGCTGGAGGAGGCGGCGGGCGCTCGCAATGCTCGCCGGAGGTCGTCGACCGACTTGCCAGGAGAGGCTCGACCCGGATACTGCTGGAGCGCTGTTCCCGCGAAGGTGCCCACGCGTGCGTGGTCTCCAGATCTGAAGTGGCCCGCGTGGGAGGAAGTAACTCGGAGTCGACCACGTGCGACGTGCTCGAGCGCTGCTCGCGACGGCAGGCAGAGGGAAGCCCGATTCTGGGCTGGCCAGGGCTCGATACCACGTCGGCGGCGCTCGCGTGGCTCCGGCGGTGGAGACTCGATCAAGAGCGTCGGTGGCGCTCACCGGTTCGAGGAGCTACGGCTTGCTAGCGGCCTGGACACGAGCGGAGGAGGCTCGGCTAGGCTTCACCGGAGCGCAGTGCGCGTTACCGAGGCGAGGCCGAGGCCACGGTGGTGCTCCCCATTTGATCGACGATTTTGTCGCACGGCTCAGGGTCAGAGCCAGTGATGGCTCGGACGGAGGATGTGGTCGGTCGAGTTGGCCGGTCGCGGTCGAACGGAGCTGAAAGCAGTGGCGGCTCACGAGGTATGATGTGGGGTGTGTTTACTGTATTGGTAGTTGTGACGGGGTTCTGGTGTTGGCCGCATGCCAACATGGTTGTCTGTAATTCTGGAATAAGATAGAGATGACATGGACGCACGAGTCCGGACACGGCACAAGTTTTTGTTATTGTGGCTGGTGGTGTTCCAGATTTAGGAAGGAGGCTGTAGATCGACTTGGTTGGTAGTCGTCGTGGTTTTGATGGTGGTGGCAACTATAATCTAGATCTACGGCGGTCTGTAGCATGAGGAGGTGTCGAGATCGAAGGCATGGAGGAGCGGTGTTCGGCCATGCCGGGAAGGCTTGGCGCTGAGGATCGATGAGGGGGAAACGTGAGATTATAGAGATGAAAGGGAAGCGGTATATTCTGAGACGGGAGGGAAGCTATATACTAGCTGTAGAAATTTGTTTTAAGCAGAATTCTATCAAGATTAGAAAATAGGATTTAAATAATTATAGACTAGGATATTTCGTTTAACAATATTTAATCTATAATAACCTTCTCATCATGTAGTATATTCTATATTGATCAACATAATAATTTAAAGATAGTATTCGTTGATATCAAGTAATTTAAAGCATATAAATTTACATACAAATTCAAATAATCGATTATAATCTAAGCTATACTTGTTGTCATCAAAATATTGTAACGTATATTTTATAGATCTTAACAAATTCAATATTCCTTAATTAAAACCAATTAAATATTTAAAACTAGTTTTAATATAATCTTAATATGTAATTTGAATCAATAATATTTTAAATCAAATTACTCTAATCGAATATACTAATACATAATACTGACAATTTTAAAACTGATATCTAATATTGTCAAAAAGTTCAAATCATATAGGTTCAAAATAAGAGGTTAACGTAATAACTTTTAGAGCAATATTTAATTTTATCAAAACAATTTAAATCGTATGAATTTAAATAAATCAATAATTCATCACCATATTTATTTGAGTAAAATTTTGTGTTATCCAAAAGTAACATAAACAGTATTGATTTCATCGAATGACTGAATTCTATACTTAAACCTTGTCACCCTCATTTTCCTGTATTTTGTATTTATACTCGTAGTCGGATTTTGGCATGTATTTTTATTTTTCTCGACTTGCAAAATTTTGGATTTTCTCGTATTTTGGGTCTTGGTTCGGCTCGGTTTTAGTTGGTTTGTTTGATTTTAAACCCAATGGAACACCTTAACATATACTCCACCCTCATTCCACTACAATCCACCCTCATTAAAACCTCCACCAACCATTCTCTCTCCTCATTACTACCCTCATTAATTTCTAACTCCTTCTTCTTCTTCCTTCTTCTACACAACACCCCACCCATAGGCAAGTGCATTTTGCCACCACATGAAGACTGAATTCTATTTGCCTATTAGCTTAATTAGATGATTTGGAACAACATTAGAACTTGACATTTTTGGAATTGGAGCTTGGATTCTCCTAGATCTAAGTTTTTACAATTTTTGGAATTTCTTGGGTTTGATCTACCAAACTTGGATTTTTTGCTTGTTTTGATACTTCTATGTTGTAGAGAATCAAATTTTACACAAGTTAGACTCTTGGAAATCTGGATTTCGCGTTGTATGGACCAAGTTGTGGCGTTCCAAGTTTAAAACCATTGGTGTTCTTCTTCTCCACATGAGGAAGACGAAGACCCCTCCAGCCGCGCTGTTTAGCGCCGGGCTGCTCCACGTGCCATGCTCTTTAGCGCTGGTTGCTGACCGCGCTGCCCTCGCCTGCGCGCGCTGTGTCGTGCACTTGCTGGCCTGCGCCCGAGCGTGCCGAGCTGACCGTGCGCCTATGCGTGCTTGGCCCCCCCGCCCCCCCTCGCGCGCCCCTGCGGGCATAACCACCGGCGCGCCCCTGCGCGCATAACCCCCGCGCGCCCCTGCACGCTTGTCCTTCCGTGCGCTTAGCCCCTCCGCACTCGCTGCTGTGTGCCCCGCACGCTCCGCTGGCTGCGCATTTGGCCCCCCGCCTCCTGCGCGTTTGGCCCGTACGCCCCCTACGCGCATAACCCCTGCGCCCCCTGCGCGCTTGGATGGTCGCGCGCTCCTGCGCGCCCCGATGACCCACTGCATACCCCGCGCGCAGTTGACCTTGTTGACCCCGCTCGCGCCCTTGGCGCGCGACGACCGTCCCCGAGTGCGTCTCTTGGCGCCGTTTGCCGGGCCCCTTGCCTGGCACACCCTGTGCCATGGCTTCCCCCTCCTGACCCTTGGTGTTCCCTTTGGTTCTCGGCTTTTCTCTTGTTGATTTTTGCTCTCTGAAATCTTGATGCCCACAGCACGACTTGACTTGACCCGGCACATCTTGACACAATTTTCTGTGTTTTAATTTATGGCGAGCATTCTCTGATCTTGGCAGTAACTTGTTGGGTGCTTATAACTTGTGGCTTTTAACTTATAACCTGCAACCTGTAATAATTCCCTGTAACTTGGTATCTGGATAGTGGCCGCCGCGGCGCACTCCTGACTTGACTTGACTCGACTTGATAGTTGGTCGTACTTGACTTGTCCTGACATCGTGGTGTTCTTTCTTGTTACTTGTGCAATTTACTTGTCTCGTCTTGTATCATGTCTAGGACGTGACTCCCTGGTTACCACGGCCAGGGACTCATACTAAATTGGATTAGGCTAATGATTAGATCAAACTAGAACATGGAGGATTTCCAGTCATAAGCAATCTCGTTATCTGGGTGCTTTAACGGACTTGTAGTTTGCCGACGAGTAGAGCACATTTCCAGCACACTGTCATGTGTTGTCCCTCTAAGTCACCTAAGGGTATATCGTCTCCGGGACGATGTACCCAACCTTACTCTCAATCCGCTGAAGGATAACTAGACAGTCTGCAGGGCTAGGGACTGGAAAATTCTCAATTGTATCTTGTTAGTAATTTGGCTTGTGATAACCCTAGTTAGTTAAGGTAGTAAGCCGTAGTATTTGCTTGGTCGCTTGTGAATGGATGGTGTCCAGCCCGATCTAAGTCTCGTCTAGTCCCAGTACCTGGTACGCCTGTACATGATTGTTTTACTTATCTTTAACAATAAATGGGCAGAGACAAGGCGCTATTCAAGCGAAGGGTTACAACCCCAGTCCTTGTTTGGTTAAGGATTGTAACCTGGATTCCGGAATGGCTCCATGTCCCTAGTCGTTTATTGTCCTGTGGTACTCTTTATTACTTGTACTTTTGATATGCTGGCTTAATCTTATTTCGTGGCCTCCTTTGTGGCACTTTCTCTTTCTGGGGTTTGACCCAGCTGGTTTTGTGTGGCCAGATTTCGGAGCAGCACCCGAAGATCTACCGAACCTCCAGCCCGATGGTGGCGACTAGAAGGAACCCGGGCTATGAGTGGGTTTTCTATTTTGTTTCGCTCACTCCATTGTAAAATTATTCTTTTGAGGCATTTAGCCGACGAGCACCTGTTAGCTCGATGCATATTTACTTACTGTCTGCCTACGGGCTGTAACATGATTAACAAATCCTAGGGTTGATCATGTATGACTTAACTCTTGCTAGTCCTCGCATTTTGTATGGCTAGCTTCATGATCAGCTGAATATGTAATATTTGGGACGCCTTTTATTGTATATTTGGTGATCTAACATCTTGTAATTATATTACTTGCTTGAGATTGAGACAATAGGCTTGATCTTAAGAGACCGTTGGCTTGTAGTAAACCCTCATATCTAGACAGCCATGACCGTATAGCGAGGTGGATTCCATTTCAATATACGTAGCTGGCTATGTTCGCCCCCGCTCTCCAGTATTTTGGTTCCAGGGCGTCACATGGTTTAACTGGTGGCCCATGCAGGTCTTGGCATTCAAGAAATGTGAGGGTTTACCGAATAGATGTCTCAATCAGTATTTGCCCTTGATCTCTGCTCGTATTTTCAATTCCCTGAGAATCTTGACCCGATCACATGCTTGTATCGTTGATCTGTCCTGGTCCTTCCTTATTGTTTCCTATGTCATTTTCTTCAACGGCATTATTCATGAACCTGCCGATCCGCAAGGCGAAGCAACTCCTGTGGACCAGTAACAACCTGGAGATCAAGCCCAACATTCTGGAGTAGCCTCCCGAGTTATACCTACCGGAGGGGAGTCACCGATTCATCCCGTCCAGCCTGCAGAGCCTGACGATGGAACCTTGGTAAGTCTCATCAGGACCTTGATAGCTTCCTAGGATCGCAGAGGAGACGCCTTGCACCAGGCAGTGGCAGATGCTTTGACCAGAGGCGGTCATCCAGGGAACAGCGCGGCCAACAGCTTCAAGCGCTTGAACCCTCTATTCTTCAACGGCAGCGACGATGCGATTGCCACGGACGCTTGGCTTCAGGATACCGAGGTGGTTCTGGAAGCAGCTAGGACACCCGAGAATGAGAAGGTGGCGGTGGTACGCCTACAGTTGCTGGACTTAGGTCGCAGTTGGTGGGCGGCGCAGGCCATGGGATTAGTGGCACCCATTGCTTGGGCAGTATTTAGAGATAGATTACAGACGATATATTTTGATGCTGTAGCTCGGTACGACCTGCAGACGAGGTTTACCAACTTGAATCAAGGAGGCAGAACGGTCGACGCTTATGCATCTGAGTTTTTTAGACTCAGTAGGTTTGCCCCCACCTTGGTAATGACCGAGTTTGATAGGGCCCAGCGGTTCCAACAGGGACTGCATTTGGAGATCTTGTTGGCAGTTGAGCAGTTCGAGCACCAAACGTTCGATGCAATATTGAGAGCGTCTAGGAGGCATGAGTACACCTTTCAGAGGATCGTGGATAGGACCGGAGGTAGAAAGCGATCCCACAATCAGATGCACCAATCATCAGCTCCAGCCCCAGCAGCTAGGGGTTTGACCATTGGAACTCCGAGGCGGGCGACTTCAGTAACGTCGGTTCAGCATTCGACCCCGACGTACCCACAGCAGCAGAAGCAGAAACAGACTTCCGCGATGGGATGTTCTCATTGCGGGAAGCCAGGCCATGTAGTGGCGGATTATCGTAGGGCGCAAGGATTACGGCTTGTGGAGCAGCAGATCACCAGATAGGAGCCTGCCCGAATAGGTGTAGTTCGTCCTCTTCCAACCTAACCAGTCCATCGGTTAGGGGACCAGCACCTATGCTGTAGCAGCAGTACCCGAGGCCATTGTTGCCTCAGGTCCAGGCATTTCATCAGCAGAACCAGCAGCAGTATACCCAAGCCCAAGTGCAGAGTAGGCAGACAGGTTTCCAGTAAAGGGGACCCACAGCTAGAGGACAAGTTCAGGCGATGATGATGGCTGTAGAAGAAGAAGTTGCACCAGGTGAGGTAGTGGCAGGTACTATTCTCGTCAACTTCTTTCCAGCATCGGTATTATTTGATTCTGGTGCATCGTATTCATTCATGTCTGCATGATTTGCGATACGGATAGGATTGGAGCCCGAGTTATTATCAGTGAGGCTCAATATACTTACGGATAATGGTCTTGTGGGAGTAGATCGAGTGTTTTCCTCGTGTCGGATCGTAGTTAGCGGTAGAGAGTTCTCCGCTAGATTTATAGAGTTCCCTATGGCAGACTATGATGTAGTCTTAGGCATGGATTGGTTGAGGAACCAGTATGCTAGGATAGACTGCCATGTTGGCAGGATTATTTTTAGTATTCCAGGAGAGCAAGAGTTTACATTCTCCAGAGGCACAGTGGAGCCATCTTCCCCTGTATTACGGATGGCAGTAGCAGTAGTACAGTTACCACAAATAGTTGAGGAGTTTCCAGATGTCTTCCCAGAGGAACTTCCAGGGATGCCACTAGAGAGGGAGATCGAGTTTACCATAGACTTGATCCCCGGGACAGCACCAGTATCAGAGAGAGTCTACAGGATAGCGCCTACAGAGTTGGAGATCTTGTACAAGATGATTGAAGAACTCAGGACCAAGGGATTCATCCGTGCAAGTGGATCGCCTTGGGGAGCCCCGATGCTTCTTGTGAAGAAGAAGGATGGTACATCCAGGTTATGTGTAGATTATCGTAGCTTGAACTCCGTGACAATCAAGAACAGATACCCTCTCCCGAGGATAGATGACTTGTTTGATCAACTTAAGGGGACTTCAGTGTTTTCGAAGATAGACTTACGGTTCGGATACCACCAGATCAGAGAGCAGGACATTCCAAAGACAGCATTTAGATCGAGGTATGGGCATTGGAAGTTCCTTGTTATGCCATTCAGAGCAACCAATGTGCCAGCTGTATTCATGGACCTCATGAATCGTATTTTTATGCCTTACTTGGATTAGTTCGTGATCGTGTTCCTAGATGATATCTTGGTCTACAGCAAGAGCGAAGCAGAGCATGAGCAGCATCTCAGAATCGTCCTTCAGACGCTTAGAGAGCATCAGTTGTACGCCAAGTTCAGTAATTCTGGCTCGATCGTATTTCATACTTGGGTCACATCATTACCCGAGGAGGAGTGGAAATAGATCCCCAGAAGGTTGTGGCTATCGAGTCATGGCCAGTACCTAGCTCAGTGGCAGAGGTTCGCAGCTTCCTTGGATTAGCCGGCTACAACCGACGATTCGTTTCAGATTTTGTTAGGATTTCGGCACCGATGACCCAGTTGACCCGTAAAGATGTACAATTTGCTTGGACAGCCGAGTGCCAAGAATCATTTGAGAAGTTGAAACGAGGTTTGATAACGGCTCCCATTCTCACACTGCCAGATGGGACCGGAGGATTCACAGTTTATTGCGACGCTTCAGGCAGAGGATTGGGGTGTGTCTTGATGCAGTAGGGGAAGGTAATATCTTATGCATCACGTCAACATCGTGATCAAAAGAAGAATTACCCGACCCACGACTTGGAACTGGCAGCAGTAGTGTTTGCGCTTAAGTTGTGGAGGCACTACTTGTATGGAGATAGAGTGGAGATATTTACTGATCACAAGAGCCTGAAGTATGTTTTCACCCAAAAGGACCTTAACATGCGACAGAGAAGATGGCTCGAGCTACTGGTGGACTACGATGTGGACTTGCAGTATCACCCAGGGAAGGCCAACGTTGTAGCAGACGCGTTGAGCAGGAGAATCGGAGTTTATTTCCTAATGGCGCAACCAGAATTATTGGCAGATCTTCAGAAGATGGGAATCGAAGTAGTTATTCCTACCAACGTGGCATTGATGGCCAGTCTACAGGTTCAATCCAGCATAGTGGAGAGGATTCGGATGGCGCAATCTACAGATTCCAAGATTAAGCGGCTCAGAGCAGAGTGTGAGGCAGGAAGAAGGCCAGAGTTGTGCATTCATGAAGATGGTACCCTTCGACACGGCACTCGTCTTTGCGTACCCAGTAGAGATATCAGACAGGAGGTTATGACAGAAACTCACAGTTTGCAGTATTCTATTCATCCAGGTGGCACGAAGATGTACCGTGATATTCGTCAGCATTACTAGTAGAATGGTATGAAGAGGAAGATAGCCCAGTTTGTCTCTCGGTGTTTGGTTTGCCAGCAGGTTAAAGCTGAACATCGGAGGCCGCTGGACTTCTTCAGTCTTTGCCGATTCCAGAATAGAAATGCGAGCATGTGACCATAGATTTTATGACTGGACTGCCTAGATCCCCAGCTGGTGGAGATACTATTTGGGTTATAGTTGACAGGCTCACGAAGGTGGCTCATTTTCTTCCATTCAGAGTTGGGCAATCAACGGCTCAGTTGGCAGAGATGTACCTCAGGCAGATTGTTAGGCTTTACGGTGTGCCCGTCAGTATCACCTTGGACCGAGATTCAAGGTTTACGTCACACTTTTGGCGCAGCCTGCAAGAGAGTTTGGGAACTCACCTTCAGTTTAGCTCAGCTTATCATCCGCAGACAGATGGTCAGTCAGAGCGCACAATCCAGACTCTTGAAGATATGTTGCAGTCATGTACACTCAACTTCGGTGGTTCATGGAAGGATCACCTGCACCTGATAGAATTCTCCTACAATAATAGTTTCCAGGCAAGTATTCAGATGGCTCCGTTCGAGGCACTGTATGGTAGGAAGTGCAGATCCCCGCTAGCTTGGAATGATGTTGGAGAGAGGCAGATGCTTGGTCCAGAAATGATTGCCTAGACAGTTGAAGTGGTCAGAAGAATCAGAGATAGTCTTCGAGTGGCCCAAGATCGCCAGCGGCATTGGGCCGATGCTCATCGGCGACCCTTAGAGTTTTCTATCGGCGTCCATGTATTCCTTAGGATCTCGTCTAACCGCGGCGTCATTCGCTTTGGCGTACGAGAAAAGCTTAGTCCTAGGTATATAGGGCCGTTCGATATCTTGGAGCGAGTAGGAGATGTATCCTATCGTCTCGCTCTTCCGCCGTCGCTAAGTGAGGTGTATGATGTATTCCATGTGTCCCAATTACGATGGTACATCCCGAACCCGAGCCATATCCTAGACCATTCGGAACTGGTTGTTGGTACCAACCTTTCGTATGAGGAGAGGCCCGTATCTATATTGGACCGAAGAGAAAAGATACTCAAGAACAAGACTATTAGTTTAGTCCGTATTGCTTGGGGTCATCACTCTCTAGGTGAGTCGACGTGGGAGCGTGAGGATGATATCCGATCGCGATATCCCTACCTGTTTGACTCGTAAGGTATAATGTCTTCCTTATGCCTTATGTCTTTTATTTCCTTGATTGCGTGTATGATTGTATGATTGAATTGTTTAGTGTAGTTGTTGGTGCTTAGTATAGCTTGTCGTTGCAATCTCTAGCTCCTTGATTAAATTTCGAGGACGGAATTCTTTTAAGGTGGGTAGAGTTGTCACCCTCATTTTCCCGTATTTTGTATTTATACTCGTAGTCGGATTTTGGCATGTATTTTTATTTTTCTCAACTTGCGAAATTTTGGGTTTTCTCATATTTTGGGTTTCGGCCCGGCTCGGTTTTAGTTGGTTTGTTTGATTTTAAACCCAATGGAACACCTTAACCTATACTCCACCCTCATTCTACTACTACCCATCCTCATTAAAACCTCCACCAACCATTCTCTCTCCTCATTACTACCCTCATTAATTTCTAACTCCTTCTTCTTCTTCCTTCTTCCACACAACACCCCACCCATAGGCAAGTACATTTTGCCACCACATGAAGACCAAATTTTATTTGCCTATTAGCTTAATTAGATGATTTGGAACATCATTAGAACTTGACATTTTTGGAATTTGGAGCTTGGATTCTCCTAGATCTAAGTTTTTACAATTTTTAGAATTTCTTGGGTTTGATCTACCAAACTTGGATTTTTGCTTGTTTTGATACTTCTATGTTGTAGAGAAACGAATTTTACACAAGTTAGATTCTTGAAAATCCAGATTTCGCGTTGTATGGACCAAGTTGTGGCGTTCCAAGTTTAAAACCATTGGTGTTCTTCTTCTCCACATGAGGAAGAAGAAGACCCCTCCAGCTGCGCTGTTTAGCGCCGGGCTGCTCCCCGTGCCACGCTCTATAGCATTGGTTGTTGACCGCACTGTCCTCGCCTGTGCACGCTGTGCCGCGTGCTTGCTAGCCTGCGCCCGAGCGCGTCCAGCTGACCGCGCGCTCCTGCGCGCTTGCCCCCCCCCCCGCGCCCCTGTGCGTATAACCCCCCGCGCGCCCTTGCGCACATAACCCTCGCGTGCCCCTGCGCACTCGCTGCTGCGCGCCCCGCGCACTCCGATGGCTGCACGTTTGGCCCCCCGCGCCCCCTGCGCGTTTGGCCCGCTGCGCGCTTGGATGGTCGCTCACTCCTGCGCGCCCCGATGGCCCCTGTATACCCTGCGCGCAGTTGACCCTGTTGACCTCGCTCGCGCCCCTTGGCGCGCGACGACCGTTCCCGAGCGCGTCTCTTGGCGCCGTTTGCCTGGGCCCCTTGCCTGGCACACCCTGTGCCATGGCTTCCCCCTCCTGACCCTTGGTGTTCCCTTTGGTTCTCGGCTTTTCTCTTGTTAATTTTTGCTCTCTGAAATCTTGATGTCCTCAGCACGACTTAACTTGACCCGATACATCTTGACACGATTTTCTGTGTTTTAATTTATGGCTAGCATTCTCTGATCTTGGTAGTAACTTGTTGGGTGCTTATAACTTGTGGCTTTTAACTTGTAACCTACAACTTGTAATAATTCCCTGTAACTTGATATCTGGATAGTGGCCGCCGCGGCGCACTCCTGACTTGACTTGACTCGACTTGATAATTGGTCGTACTTGACTTGCCTTGACACCGTGGTGTTCTTTCTTGTTGCTTGTGCAATTTACTTGTCTCGTCTTGCATCATGTCTAGGACGTGACTCCCTGGTTATCACGGCCAGGGACTCATACTAAATTGGATTAGGCTAATGATTAGATCAAACTAGAACATGGAGGATTTCCAGTCACAAGCAATCTCGTTATCTGGGTGCTTTAACGGACTTATAGCTTGCCGACGAGTAGAGCACATTTCCAGCACACTGTCATGTGTTGCCCCTCTAAGTCACCTAAGGGTATATCATCTCCGGGGAGATGTACCCAACCTTACTCTCAACCCGCGGAAGGATAACTAGACACTCTGCAGGGCTTGGGACTGGAAAATTCTCAATTGTATCTTGTTAGTAATTAGGCTTGTGATAACCCTAGTTAGTTAAGGTAGTAAGCCGTAGTATTTGCTTGGCCGCTTGTGAATAGATGGTGTCCAGTCCGGTCTAAGTCTCGTCTAGTCCTAGTACCTGGTATGCCTGTACATGATTGTTTTACTTATCTTTAACAATAAATGGGTAGAGACAAGGCGCTATTCAGGCGAAGGGTTACAACCCCGGTCCTTGTTTGGTTAAGGATTGTAACCTGGCTTCCGGAATGGCTCCACGTTCCTAGTCGTTTATTGTCCTGTGGTACTCTTTATTACTTGTACTTTTGATATGCTGGCTTAATCTTATTTCGTGGCCTCCTTTGTGCCACTTGCTCTTTCTAGGATTTGATCCAGCTGGTTTTGTGTGGCCAGATTTCGGAGCAGCACCCGAAGATCTACCGAACCTCCAGCCCGATGGTGGCGACTAGAAGGAACTCGGGCTATGAGTGTGTTTTCTATTTTGTTTCGCTCACTCCATTGTAAAATTATTCTTTTGAGGCGTTTAGCCGACGAGCACCTGTTAGCTCGATGCATATTTACTTACTGTCTGCCTATGAACTGTAAACATGATTAACAAATCCTAGGGTTGATCATGTATGACTAGCTTCATGATCAGCTGAACATGTAATATTTGGGATGCCTTTTATTGTATATTTGGTGATCTAACATCTTGTAATTATATTACTTGCTTGAGATTGAGACAAAAGGCTTGACCTTAAGAGACCATTGGCTTGTAGTAAACCCTCATATCTTGACAGCCGTGACCGTATAGCGAGGTGGATTCCATTTCAATATACGTAGCTGGCTATGTTCGCCCCCGCTCTCCAGTATTCTGGTTCTGGGGCGTCACAAACCTGCATATGATCAACATAATAATTTACAAAATAATATTTAGTATTTACCAAATAATATTTTTTAAATTAAAACGATAATTGGTTGTCTCTATAATTAATATCCGGTGACAGACTTATTTTTTATTAATAAAAAAAATCCTATCAGATATTTATATTTTTAAAATAATTCTCGAAATTAATATTTAATAAAACCAAAGTAGTAACTAGACGTCTTTCCTAATTCTAACAATAACACATTTCCATTTAAAAAAATTGGCACTCTCAAAATATTTAATTTAAACTAGTATTTAATCATAAATTATCATTCACCAAATCTCGATAAAAATTTACACTTAAACAAAATAGCTAGAGTAATAAAATGAAATAAAAATTAAAATCCAGAAAGAGGAGTTACAAATCTATCCACCTTAGAAATAAATTTGTCCTCGAATTTAAAGAATGTCGAGTATAGGTTGGCTGAAGGAGAGGTAACAACATAAATTTTAATAAGATCGATATTGACCGATAAGATAAACTGAAGGGTGACCAAACTTGCTTAATAAGAATTTTCGATCAAAAGAAATAGTGATAAAGTATTGACCACGGGAGGATGGAAGTAGAGGTGTATCTAGATATGGCTTGGTGCTGGAGTCTCAGGTTATGGTCTTGAATCAACAGGTCCTAAATGTTCAAGAAATCGATAACCCTAAGGACATTTCACTAATCGAAGTCCCTAAGCACCTTAAAAATTTCTTCTCCGAAATTTTGAATGGCACAATTAGTCATGATCAAGAAATGATATGATTGCTGATTAAAGGAATTAGTGTTTGCCATTGATTGTGAAAGTACAGAACAGTTTTATAGAAGGACTAAACTTAGACTCACAATACAAACTCGCTTGTACAAAGAATGCCTAGGGACGAAAACCTAGGTACAGCAATCTAAGTACAATTGTTTATTTTTGATTCTGGGGGTGACGATAGAGGCTCGGGAAGGCGACGGCAGCCCTGCCTTACTCCTTGGACGATCGGTATGCAGCCTTGGCTCCTGTGACGAGATGGTTGGCATTGATGAAGAAATGCTCCTCCTGCTCTCCTCGTATTGCTCTTCTGGCTTCTCTCTCTTTGGATTGATCTCTGTGGATTCTTCTCTCTAACTATCGGGGGAGCCTCTCTGTATGTGCGTATCTCTCTCTGACAGTATATATGTTCACAAGGGAATGACACCTTGCTATTTATAATAGTGGGATGTGATTATTAGGGTTGCCAATGATTACCTCTTGGAGATGGCGGCAGCATGTGGATTGGTCAATCTAGGCCGTTCGTTTTTTATTGTGACGAATCCGAGCCATTGAGTGTAGACTACACCAAATCCTATCAGCAATTAATGCTGATTGGAATAAATCTTCCTTATAATGATCTTCTGGTGTCTGCGAATAAATTATATTTATTCTTCTGCCACGTGTCCCAGATTATTGGGATTTGATCCAATCTTTGATTGCAGTAAATCTGAGAAATTGATCGGCTTAGGACACGTGTCCTAGGAGCCACTGGGGGGATCTGAACCACATGACGAGTGAGTCGCATATGATTTTGGGCCGCATATGGTTAGGGCCACGTGTAAGGGCTGCCTGGGTAGTGGCCCTCCCTCGAGCCTTTGAACCACATGGAGGTGATCATTGCGAGCCGCATAGGGATACATCCGCCTGAGCCGTATGGAAATGGTCCTCTTGAACCGCATGAGAAGTCTCTGCTCGAGCCGCATGAGGCTGTCTCGGCCTGAGGCGCATAGGACGGCTTCATTCTGAACCGCATGAGAAGTCTTTGCTCGAGCCGTACGAGGCTGTCTTGGCCTGAGCCACATAGGACGGCTTCATTCTGAACCGTACGGGAAGGCTTTGCTCGAGCCGCATACGAACGCCCACGTGGCAAGGCCACGTGGCATTTTTATGGTTCTCGGGGGATTTGTGTCAGAGATCTCTCTCTCTTCCCTAGAAGTCTGTCATTATGACAGAGTCATAATTACTTCTTTTTGTGCCAGGGCTGTCACTTTTTCAGAGTTGTCAGCCGTCAAAAAATTAATACGAGGGGGCAGAGAAGAGGACTGTCCTGCCACGTGTCTTCGGAGCCGTATGGGATGTCTTGGGCTGCATAGTCCCTTATGCCGCATGACTCTTTGAGCCGCATGGGCTTTCTGAGCCTATGGGGTTCTTTGGCCGTATGGGTCATTTTCTTTAATATTTTTCATGCTTCTACAAGACCCCCTTCAAAGTTTTCAATTTGCAAAATTAAAATACTTTGAATAAGAAGCATGGTCATATTCTTCTGGCCGCATATGAAACCCTGACCGCATAGAGATCTTGGCCGCATAGATTGTTCAGTCGCAGGAGTGTCTCATCCGCATAGCTCTTTGCCACGTCATTATTTGCCACGTATGGCAATCTTTTGCATTTAAATGTTGTTGATTTGCTGTCAGCTTTAAAGGCCACTTTTTGGTGCGGTATCCGAGGAGCTTGGCCTCCATTTTCGGCGGCTTATTTTGATAACCGAAGAGTTGGTCTGCGTGTACGCACGGGGATCGAAACGCTTCACTCTTGTTTATAAATATGGATGACTTTGGCCGGAGGGACTTCTTTACCTTCTCCTTCGTTCACTCTTTTTGCTGTCTCCTCTTTCTGATCTTCTTTGTCCGCCCGTCGAAGCAAGTGGCTCCTAAGTCTTCCAAAGTCATCTCTGCCGCCGCGAAGGGCAAGAGGGTGACGTCTTCGTCGGCCGTCGAGCCCGAAGCGCCCGAAGTGCCTTTTGATGTTCGTCCTGCTTTCAATGGTAAGGGTTGTATTTGAATCTTGAGAACCCATGGCTCTGTTGCATATTTATGCACAAGCCTCCACCCAAGTTGATGGCAGAGCCGCATATGCTGTATGGGGCGCATGACCTTCTCATACCCGAGCCGCATAGAAAATATCCCATGTTTGAACCGCATGAGAAGGATTTAAGTCTCTAGATAAAAAACCGCATAAAGTCTCCTCTGAACGGAGCCGCATATGTTTCTAGCAGGCTGAATCACATGGCATTTTGCGACGCATGAGCTCTTCTGTTAGAACTGCGTATATTCATCTGATCCGCATAAGCTATCGAGCTAGAGTCATATGGAACTCCCGTCTGATTTGGGCCGCATGAGACTGTGTTGACTCGAACCGCATAGGCTTCCTCGAAACCGCATCTCTTGAGACCCAATTGGAATGGAGCCGCATAAGGCTTTGTTGACCCGAACCGCATAGGCTCGTGGGAGCTTCTTTATTCAGTGATTTTTTGCTTTAACCATCTTTTAATCCTGTTTCTCTTCGTCCTTTTTTCAGTGAACCTCCCAACCAACCCAGCAGGAGAGCTTCTTGTGGGTTCAGCTCAGTTCGTCGTGGGCGTGCTGCTTGATGACTTAATCCGTCGTATAGTGGATCAGCTTCCCACTAATGAACCTAGGGAGAGGGTGGATGCCATTAATAACCAACCTTCACTTTCTTTGTTCAATGATGAATTCGGAGAAGCTGGATAGAGAATATCTGAAACCGGCTTTTCTCTTTGGGGACGCCTTTTCCATAAAGAACTCTCGATTGCTGGATGTTTCAGAGCACTGGGATTTTTCTGTAGACGGTGTAGAGATTCATATCCCCGAGATGGAGCGGCATTATCCTCTCTCATGGTTTAACATGGTACCGTTGGGCAGGACAATGGTGGGCTCCCTGACTCCTACCCAATCAGGGAATATTTGTGAGCAACATCCACTACAACAGGCGCACGGGTTTAGTATGTGCGGGTAAGGAATCCGTGAGTCGGACTGTGATGGGGCTGCTCCCTGGCACTTTTGTAAACATGACTGGCCCTAATTTTACCTTCACTCTAGCTGATACTTTTCTGAATCAGCTCGCTCGCAAGGGGTCTTATCCCGTAGGCAGGTTGTCACTGCTGAACTTGATCAACCCCATTCCCACATGGACTAATCTTACCACATGGATCTTGAGGAAGTATGGGGAATACCTTCGGGAAATTGACCTCTACTACGCCGTCAGGGGTACCTGCTACGGGTTGCCATTAACAAGCCTTTGTTTATGGCTCTTTTGGAGCTGTATAATCGGCGTACAGGTACTTTCTTTGCCCCCGGAGGAGAGCTGGGACTTGTTCTCCATGAGATGAACGCTGTTTCTAGATTGCCGTGGGGAGGTGAATCTTTTGAAGCATATACACCGACAAACGAAGAATTCGAAGACCTGGATCAACGATTTCCTGGTTTCGTCGCCGTGTACCAAGAACTGTTGTGTCATCATAGCGCCTGCCACCAGATGGCTATCAAGAAAGAAAATAGCTCAGAAGGGAGCGCCCCTCACACCACGGCATGGGTTTTGTATCTTTTCAAGTTGCGTCCTTCCGGCCAAGTTTCGTCTCGAACTCCTCGAACCCTGGAGGAGGTGAAGGACATGATGTTGAAGGTCAAAAGGTCGAGGTCTACCCGTGACCGGTTTGGGAGTCGCACTGACTCCCTCAATTACTTCCACTATGGTACCCGGGAGAAGTCTGATAAAGCGATCTTAGCTGGGTTCTTGATGGTGTGGCTACTCAATTGTGTAGTCTCGGGCGGCACGGGTTCTATGGAAAGGATCAGCCGCCATTTCATTCTTTCTGCTGTGAAATTGGTCTTCAAGGTAAGACTGGCGCTCCTCCCGGCTATGGTGTGTAGCATACACCACGGCCTTCGTACCTTTTCATCCAAAGTCATTGCTCGTGATATGTCGATGGACTTTGAACGGATAGAACTACCATACCACTACCTTATGGGGTGATTATTGATGAACTATCGGTCATTGATGAGGCCAGGAACTGTTGAAAATGTCACCGATAATGATGCCTTCTTTTTTCGATATCGTCATCAGCCTTGGGAGCACGATACCATGCCGGCCTGCCGGAGGGCGTTGGCAAGAGTTGATGGGCCCGAATTCTTCGTATCTCTTCCTGAATTCACCCCTGGAGAAGTGAGGAGGGTACACATTGACGGCGTTGATCCTCCCCAACTTTTATCTGAGAAGATGCTTCTTTGGTTACGCAACATCCGTCCCGCGCACCTGGTGTATCATTGTCGGAATAAAGTATACCTGGAGCCTTATCTGCCCAGTAGATTTTTCCGTCAATTTGGGTATAGTCAATTGTTCCTGGATCGCCCTAGCGCTTGCTTGAGCTTTGAGGGTAGTGTACTCGATGGCGTCCGGGCTTGGCATTATTATAATACGGCCCATACCCAGGCCAGCTTCTCAGTCTCTGATGCCAAGGTGGCAGGGGATATCTTGTATATAGCGGCCCTTTATCTTGTTGCAGCGAGCAAGCCTCCTGTCGATTTTGATATGAATACTAGCTTCATCGCTGGCACCGGTTTGGCTGAGAAGCCAGAAGGGTCCAAGAAGAGGAAGAGGGGGCGAACAGGGTTCCTGTGCCGGACTCAGAGTCCACTAGGGCAGATGAGGAAGATGACGAACAAGATGCTGATGACTCATCTCATTCTTCGGACGAGGAAGTTGGGAATCAACCCCCTGTCGTGCCGGCTGAAAGGGCTGCGGGTCAACCGTCTACTTGGTCTGACGCGGTGGTAGAGGATCAACCATCTGCGGTACCTGTCCCTTTGCGTAAACGAAGTAGGCGCGTGACTACTGCTGACGATCGAACCTATTCCACGAAGCACGCTGCGGTAAGACGTCGCAGGCTGTTTGTTGATGATGTGGACGTTGTTTCTGAGGTGATTTGGGCTTTAGCTGTTCGCTTTCGTCTTCTTCTGTGTTATGGCCTAATCATTTGTTTCTTTTGCTCTTTATAGGCGTCGGATGAGCTCGTTCCTCAGGACCCGATTACCGAGGCTGACCCGGTCCTGTCTCATTTAGTCAGTGATGTATGCACCGCTATCATTGATGCTGGGGTGCTTCCGGTTACGGTCGAGGATTCCTAACTTGCTGGGACCTCAACCCAGGGGGATGGGGGCTTTACCGCGCCCGTCTCTGAGACATCCGAACCCCAACATGATGACTTTGTGGGTGGGGAAACTACGCCGGTTGTGAATGAGCCGTCCCCCCTACGCTCTTCCCCTGGTAATACAAATCAAACCATAGCTTGTGAATGAGCCTATGTATTCCGTCATCTTATCTTTCAGATTATGTCGACTAACGGTTGCTTTGGATGTTCAGATCCCAACCCTTCATTGCCAGTGATGGATATTGCCGGATCGGACCCTACCGGAGAGGGCCTGACGGAACCTTCTGTAGAAGCATGGAATTTCACAACCAGAAAGCCCATGCGCCAGACACTACACGCGCCAGAACTCAGACGAAGAACTTCACAGCAAAGTCAATAACTATAGACATTTGAAGAAGGACTTTTTATTTATATATAAAAGTCTATTACATGTCTAGAAAAGGCTGTACAAAGGAGAATTTCTACAAAGAAAAGAGCCTAAGACTACAGCCAGCGGCCATCATGCGCCTTCAGATAAGGGCAGCGGCCACCATGCGTCTCCAGATAGGCGCAGCATCACTATGCGCCACCAGTAAGGCGCAGCAGATATCATGCGCCTCCATCCAGGCGCATCCCATCATCTCTCCAGCAGCTCAGTTATGTGCATCCCTTCAGCCAAAGTCTTTCAGCCAGGCTCACCTGGCCGAGCAGAGCCCAGTTATGTGCCGCTCTTCCAACCAGGCTCGCCCGATAAATGCTTCGACACAAAGCATTTAACCCTCTGGCTGGAACCAAGGAAGAGAAGAGCACCGCAAATGCTGTGGCCAGGGGAGGCTTCGAAAGAGCCTCCAAAGCCGAAGGAAGACCGTGATCGAAACCACGGCTAAAGGAGCAGCTTTCGACACGATCAAAGTGGGGAAACCCCACTTTGCAGGAAGAAAGAGCCTTGTACCGCCATTTCGATCTACGGCTCTTCTGGAATAACGGAGACGAGGCTCGAGCATCCCTATCTTTGGATGCAACAGGCACCTTCCGCCTGCCTCAGAAGCCCTCGACTCCGTCTTTTGGATGTAACAGTCACCTTCAAGTGCATCAAAGACAACGCAGCGTCTCATCTTCACCCTCGGGAGCACTTCGTCAGCAGAATGCACCCGTATGTTCAAGTTCATATTGGAAGTACGTGAGGGAATGAGAAGCAAATCTTCTCTCCATGCCACTATTTATAGGCCGGGCAGATCAAACCCACGCGCCAAGTGGATGGCCCTCCGAATTCCGTGCAATGAATTTACATTAAATGGATGAACCGGACGCCTCGAATTCAGCCAAACGGCTATTTATAGCACTCGAAGAGCGAGACAGCCGCATCATTAAAAGACATGTCCGATGCGCCAGCCAGACAGCGCATCACACGGACGCGCCCTTCGGCATTAGGCGCATCACACAGACGCGCCCTAACTCGGCGCATTATAGAGGGTGCGCCCCCACACATCTCCATACCGAGTGGAACGCCAACCGACGCGCCCACTCAGCTGTCCATCGAACGTCACCAACATTAAATGCTGAACTGACAGAGTTGGCAGCACGCCTCCCAAAGTCTGAACAGTTGACAGCTTTATTCAGAAAACGAAGCGTCGGCAACGTCAGTATCATCATGACTCTATTCCGACGGCTACTGTCACGTGGCCACCCGCATGCGCCTCTACGGCCATGCGTCCACACCCGCATGCGCCTCTACGGCCATGCGTCCAAACCAGCATGCGCCTCAAAAGCCATGTGCCTCAGACCCTTCACTGATCCCTAAAGACAGAAGAAGAGTCTCCGGTTGAAGTTTTGCATGCGCCTCAAAAGCCATGCGCCCCAGACTGATCTCTGATCCCAAAAGACAGAAGGAAAGTCGCTTGCATGCGCCTCAAAAGCCATGCGCCCCAAATGGTTTGTAACTCCTAAAGGTTATGAGCCGCAGCCTCCTCCTGCGCCCAATCCAAGACGCAGCTCACCAGATCACTCCTCTCCACCAAATCCGAGATCTTCGAACCATGAGTCGACGACACGTGTCTTTTGACTCAACTCATCCAAGATTTCAGCAACGAAAAGATCTTCTCCCTGCTACGTGCCGGCTCACAACAACAGTATGAAGAGTTCTCCCCCTCGATCAGGGCGCAGCATCCATGCGCCTCCATCAGCAACCTCCACGTGGCGTTCCCACACCGGCGCATCCTACATGCGCGCATGAGCAGCCAGCCTGCAAAACTATAAATAGAAGGATCATCTCCTTCACACACACACAGAGACTCAGAACATAAGACTCACAGAAAATCCACAACAGAGAATCACCGGAGAGGCAGTTCTAGACACTCAACGTCTTCCTCCTCTCAGCAAGCTCCAGCACCCAGAGTAATCAACACCTTCAGAAAACCGATAACCGCCGTCAGCCGGTCAACGGAGTCAACGCATTACCACTCGCTCCATTGGCACTAAGGACCCAGCTTAAACAAAAGTGTACTCCTAGGACTACATCTAAGTCCTATATTGTATCATTGTTCTGTTTGTATTAAGATTTCAATCCAAACAATTTTAATGGCAAACAAGCTGGCGACTCTGCTGGGGACCTCTTTCTCCTCTACCGAGAAAGTTGTGTCACAGGCCGACGACGTGAAGGTGGGCTCCTCCCACAAGACGCTGGTAGTGCGCCTCAATCAACAGGCGTACGAGGAGTTCATTTCTGAAGGAAGTGCGAGTCCTTCGAAGCGGCTGTCGAAGCCGAAGAAGACCCGCGCAGTCTGGGTGCGCAAAGTCGACGCCTCGGGCACCACCGTTGAAGGGATGCGCCCGTCCAGCCTTCCCTTCCTGCTGACGTCCTCAGCAGTCAAGGTGCGCCCGCTGATGCAGCGCATCTCTCGGGGAAGCGTGCGGCTGACCACGTTCCCCAGCCATCTTCCTCTCAGGCGAGGAAGATACATCGACGGAGCAGGGGCGCAGCCAATGCCCCGCGCATTACTTCTGATGTGCCACAACGAGCCTCTGTCTTCGACAGACTCACTCGCTGTAACGGCAAGGAGAATTTGGATGCTGAGTACTATGCGCCCCAGCGGGCTGGTACAAAGAAATCCAAGGCGGCACGGGCCACGCACCACAAACGTGCTATGCCAGCAGCCGGCCAGAGGCACGCGCTTACAATCACGCGCGCTGCCGATGGCAAGCTGTACAAGGTTGACTCAAGTGCTCCCGTACCGACAACGAGTCGACCTTCAAAGTCCTCATCTCACTTGGGCGCATTCACTGCGTGCACAACCAAGCCGAGAGAGGCAAACTCAGTGGTCTTGAACTCCCGCGCCTCCTCTGGTTGTGCGTTTGAGGTCCGTTTAAGTCACTTCAAATGCTGCGGTTCCCCCACTACTGATCGTGATGCCTGCTTGGTATTAGATCAGGGGGCGCAGCACTCACCCGACCACCCCGGCGCTTGGCTCTGCCATGCGCCTGAGAGGGGTGTGAGGGTAGCACTCTCCTCCAACGACTTGCGCAACGTGATCACTCACAAGCGCCGGTCAGAAGAGTTGACCAACAAGCACGATGCGCCTCTCACGGGGCACACTTGTGCAGTGGTCACCATCAACTGCTGTTGCAAGACGGCAGTACCGCCAAAGCAGTCGGTCTTCCAACGGCTACAATCATCGACACCCCTCCGACATCGCCTTGGGACGAAGGTGTCAGCAGAAGAGGAACTAAAGATTGCGTCATGCAACGTGATCTCCAATTCCTCATCTGTCCGGAAGACGACTGCCAATTCCTCGTCTTCATCCAAAAGCCAGCCGAGGAAAACCAAGGCAGCTGTCACGACCTCTGGAGTGTTCGAAGGCACTCGGTCGAGGAAGAAGTCCTTGGAGGAAGCTGGGGGTAGCCAGACCCTTATCGAGCCTCCTTCCGAAGACGAAGATGTCCAAAGCACAGCTGCGGCGGATCTTCATCAAGGCGAAGATGGCCTCCCTGAAGCCCCTCAAAATGACGATGTCCTCCAGGACACCGCCGGGGGTAGTGCTGAAAACGAAGAGGCCCTTCAAGACAGAGCTGAGGGCAGTC
The DNA here is from genome assembly GCA_029216955.1 of Iris pallida. Lineage (NCBI taxonomy): Eukaryota > Viridiplantae > Streptophyta > Magnoliopsida > Asparagales > Iridaceae > Iris > Iris pallida. Next base: position 4,603,869 of record JANAVB010016800.1, on the reverse strand, counting down.
AGGCCCTTGCAGATGCGCCTGTCGAAGACGAACTCCAGAATGTGGCTGGGGGTGGCCAAACACCAGGAGAAGTAACTCTCCCACATGAGAGCGAGGCTGAGAGCGAAGCCTCAACTAATCCATCCACTTTCGGCCGTGTCATGACAGTATACATGACCGGGGGTGATCTTGAGCCTGATGCACCGCCACAGGACATTGTCCAGCGCATAGACTCGCTAGAGAGAGGACTCAAAACCCTCTCTGCCTCAATGCAAGCACTGACTCAAGCAGTGTTTGAGATACGGTCGGCCTTGATCATGACACCTTCAAATGGTCCCGACCCAGGAGCCAATGGAGAGTCGAGTGTGCCCCTCCAGCGGACACCCTCAGACACAGAAGCACCCCGGACATCGGAGCCCTCAAACGCTCCACTCCAGGTAGTACCTCCTTCCCCGGCTCCTAGCTCCACGGAGGACGTGGTCGAAATGATCAAAGATCTGCGGGAGCGCTTCGAGTCCAAGAACAGGCAGGAGGAACGCCAGAAGATGGGCATTCCCCAGCCTTATCCCCTTGAGTGGAACAAGGTGGTTTATCCCCCAAAGTATAAACCACAAACACTCACGCCATATGACGGGAAGGACTCTCCACGACGGTACCTGACGTACTTCCAGTCGCAGACAGGGCATCTTCCGAAGGAGGACGCACTCCTCACCAGCATCTTTGTTGAGGCCCTGAAAGGGGTGGCGTATGACTGGTACTGCAGCCTCCCCGATAATTCCATATCGTCCTTCGACGACCTGACACGCCTCTTCCTCCACCGCTTCTACGACGGTGGAAAGGACATGACGATGGCGTCTCTCATTGAGATACGCCAGAAGGACAAGGAAACGGTTCGGGCATTCATCGAACGCTTCCGTCAGGCCTGCTTCAGGTTACCTCCAGGCATGCCAGAACATGCGCTTCTCTCTGCTTGCAGTATGAACATGCTGCCTGCAGTAAAGCTCTGGCTTAACTCTACTCCCCCTCCCGACTGGAGCTCCCTAATCATTGAAGCTGAAGCTGCGGAGAAGAAGGCGGCCAATGCACGTCTTCTGGGTGTTAGCTTCCCCGCCTTTGACGATAAGGGGAAAAAGTCCGCAACCAACAACTCCGGACGAGAAACAAAGGGGAAACAGGCATTGACTGTTAATGCCTCGAAGGGCGCATCTGCGCCTACTCAAAAGCCTCCACTGGCACCAAGACCCAAGGAGGTTTATTCATTCAATGATGACGACACCCTGCAACTCTTTGAGATACTGAAGCAGGGTGACAAGATCAAGCTTCCGGACCCGAAGCGGCCCGATAAAGTCGGGAAGGTGGACAACCCAAGGTACTGTCACTACCATCGGTTTGTCGGACACCCGACTAAGGACTGCTACATCCTCAAAAATTACATCCAGCGTATGATCAATGCGGATGTAATCTCCGTCGATTACGAAGAGAAGACGGTGTCAGCTAATGTGGTGTCACTTCAGTTCGGCACCTTGCCGCCGACTACCACACAAGATGGCGTCGTCCCCATCCCTAAGGCGACAATGGAGGTGGTGAATTTGCCACCCACCCGTGACAATGTGAGTGGACTTGTCCCACTCACCACATCTCGAGGAGAGGTCCTCTGGGTTCACCCCGACCTCGTCTCCGAGGTAACTCAACCGGAGGTACGCCCTACCTCCAAAGCAAAAGGCAGGAAGATCAAGTCTTGCCGTACGGTCTCTTCTTCAACGGAAGAGGCGCTTCCTGTGCAGACGCGTACACAACAGAACTCCCAGCCCGGTGAAGCTGCCGCCGAAGTGGTGCCTCCTGGCACCATCCCTGAGGAGGGTCCATCCAAGCCCTCAGCAGCCAATAAACAAAAGCAAGTGGAGGCCCGTTTCGACAGACCTCTGCGGAAAGAAAATGCTTCGGGGGTAGCCAAGCCCCACAATTTTGACATTCTGGCACAACTGGCCAGTACTCCTGCACGCTTGTCTTTGTTCGAGCTCCTGCGTCTCTCCAAGGACTCCCGAGAAGCTCTCTGCGAAGCTCTGAAGGATGCCGAATCCTTTCTCAGTCAGGTCAAGCAACCTGAAGACCTACCAACTACTTGTGCACACTGTCATTGTGCGGATGAAGTTATCCCAAACATAACCTTCACCCAACAAGACATGCTGCTCAAGCATCACCGACATAACCGACTGTTGTATTACACAGGGTATATCGGTTCGGTAAAGGTGAGCAGGATTCAGATCGATCCGGGGTCTTCCCTAAGCATCATTCCAAAGGCGCTGCTATCAAAGCTGGGGATCCCAATGTACCGGCTAGCGCCCTCCAATACGACCATCAGCGGCTTCAACGCCAGCAAGAGCGAGCCACTGGGCAAGATCCGGCTGAAGTGTCACATCGGCAGCCTCAAAACTGAGGTGACTTGTTATGTGGTGGATGCCGAGGTCAACTACAACATCTTACTCGGATGACCATGGTTACATGAGTACATGGTGGTGCCCTCTACGCTCCACCAATGCATGAAATATGTATCCACCAACGGCGTCATCCGGACGGAGTTTGCAGATATCGATCCCTTCAAAGGGATTGAGGCCTACTTTACCGATTCCGACTTGTACAAGCCACTTGACGAGGAGGAAGCCAACGACGTCGATGATGAAGCAGAGACGGCAACAGAGCCGGACTTGGAGCCCGAAGCGACTCCTGACGCCCCCTTGAAAATCCGTCTGAAAGGGAGACCACCCCAGAAGGCGCCTCCAATGAGCATCAAGCTATCAGGAAAAGTGCCAGCTCGCGAAGCTCCCCTGAAGATACGCCTCAAGGGGAAGCCACCACAAACAGCGGCTCCCCTGGTGGTAAAATTACAAGGGAAGGCGCCACTCATCGAAGGCGCAACCGAGGCACCCCTCAAGGTGCGTCTTAAAGGCAAGCCGCCGCAGTCATCCAAGATGCCGGAGAGGGCTCACATAACCCTTTCAGACCCCAAAGTCAGAGCGGTGGAGGACTCTCCTGATCCGGCCCCAGTGCTTACAGACGAGGAGCTTGGCGAATATATCTCTGCTGATGTAGACGCACCCTCCTTCGACAATGTAATCCCACGGGATAAAATCTCGTACTTTATCAATAATAGAGTGTCTTTCAATTATTCTTGTCTTCCACACTGGAATGCCATGTATACATTAGACAACGCTCTACGGTCGTTGCAAACACAAGTAACGACCGTCTACCACAATCAAATAGTCCCGTCTCAAGGAGTCTTCATAGTCCCTCCACGAAGCCGAGACGAAGGCACCATCATCTCGGGCAAAATCGAGCGTCGTCGGAACCTCCCGTCAATCGAGCCCGAACCTGATACCGGTAGAGTACAAGTCTATCGGTACACAGATGCGGCTAAGCACATCATCCAAAAGATGGGCTACGACCTGAAAAGCAATAAAGGCCTAAACTACGGCAAGGGTCGGCATCTCTCTGTCCGGCTTTCGATGCCCAATGGAAAGCCACAGGATTACTATAATCGGACTCGACGGGGGTTAGGCTATGTCACGCCGCCATCAACTCCAGAGAGTTCAGACGCAGAAGACATAGAACATTCCCACTCGTCGAAAGCATCGACGTGGGATTCCGATACCAGTATCGGATCAGTCTTCAGGAAAGTGCTGTCAGCTAACATGACATCGGCGCAACCTCAGAAAGATGAAGGCGAAGACCAACCGCCGGAACCCTTCGAAGAGGAACCCTGGGCTCAACGCCTAGGAGAACAATGGGAGTCTCGTTTTGAGTTACGAGAACCTCCCACCGAAGACGAAGTCGAGCAAATCGACCTCGGGGATGGGTCTTCTTCTAAACCCATCTTTATCAGCAAAAGCTTGGAAGGAGAAGACCGAGAATCTTTAGTCCAACTCGCTAAGGAATATATCGACGTCTTCGCCTGGAGCTACGAAGACATGCCGGGTCTCGATCCACAGATCGCGATGCATAGGTTGAACATCTTACCAGATGCCAAACCTATCAAACAACAACAGCGACGCTTCCGCCCGGACATCATGAACGCCATCGATCAGGAGGTGGACAAACTCTTGACCAGTGGCTTCATCCGTGAGGAACAACACCCGGACTGGGTAGCCAACGTCGTCCCTGTCACCAAGAAGAACGGGAAGATACGAGTCTGTATCGACTTCAGGGATCTCAACTCTGCTTGCCCGAAGGATGAATTCCCTCTCCCAATCACCGATGTAATGATTGACAACACATGTGGCTTTGAACGCATGTCCTTCATGGATGGGTATTCAGGCTACAATCAAATCAAGATGTTTCCCGATGACGCAAAACACACGTCATTCAGGACTCCAAAGGGTGTTTTCTGCTACACAGTAATGCCCTTCGGCTTGAAGAACGCCGGTGCAACGTACCAGCGAGCTATGAGCACCATCTTCCGTCAACATCTTCGCAAGACAGTTGAGTGCTATGTTGACGACATAGCAGTCAAAAGCCGCCTCAAAAGAGATCACTACAGGACCTAAAGACGGTCTTCGATCTCATGCGGGCACATCAACTCAAAATGAACCCCGCTAAATCCTTCCTGGGGGTTTCTAGCGGCAAATTCTTGGGCTTTGTCATCACGGCAAAAGGCATTCATGTCGATCCCGAGAAGACTAAAGCCATCCTTAACATGGACCCTCCGAAGAACCTTCGAGAACTTCGGGGCTTACAGGGACGTTTGGCATACATCCGGAGGTTCATAGCAAACCTCTCCGGTAAATGTCAACCCTTTACTCAGCTCATGAAGAAGGGAGTCTCTTATGTCTGGACAGAGGAGTGCTAAAAGGCTTTCGACGACATCAAGGCTTACTTAACAAGCCCGCCAGTCCTAGTGGCACCTGTCGCCGGCAAACCATTCCTCCTCTACGTCCGTGCCATGGATCATTCCCTCGGCGCTTTGCTGGCTCAAAACAGCGATACAGGCTACGAGCAAGCAATCTACTACCTCAGTCGAACACTCATCGGGGCCGAACACCGGTACAACCCCGTTGAAAAGGAGTGCTTGGCTTTGGTGTTTGCCATTCAGAAGACTCGTCATTACGTCTCGGGCCAGACAATTCACGTTATCTCCCGAGTCAATCCGCTCAGAGTTCTCATGACGAAGCCAGGGTCATTAAACTCCCGGCTGGCTACATGGGCGATCCTACTAACACCATACAACATGGTGTTTGTCCCGCAGAAGGCAGTCAAGGGTCAAGCTCTGGCTGACTTTTTAGCTGCACACCCCATCCCAGAATCTTCAAAACTCTATGAAGACATCCCGGATGAAGTCCAAGAATCAAACGTCACTGAAGGAAGCCCCGTTTGGCGGATGTTCTTCGATGGCGCTTCAAGAACGGGCCCCAATGGCCAAATCATCGCAGGAGTGGGGGTAGTCTTAGTCTCCCCCGATCAGCTGGTCATCCAGCGCGCATACTCCCTTTCGAAGCCGTGCTCCAACAATGTTGCTGAGTACAATGCACTCGTCATGGGACTCCAGCTAGCACAACAGCTGGGGGTGGATCATCTGGAAGCCTACGGCGACTCGAAACTCGTCGTAAACCAGATTCGGGGGCAATACGAGGTTCGCCATGAAGATTTGATCCCTTACCATGAAGTTGCATTGAACATCATTTCAACCTTCACTGGGTTCTTCATCGAACATGTACCCCGCCTACAAAACTTGGAGGCTGACGCTCTAGCTGGCCTCGCAGCCTCATTGGCCGCGCCCCTTGGGACTCAACACTATGTCACGGTAACTGGCCGAGACTTGATTTGTCCCAGAAACAACCTATGTTTGCAAATGGCTCACGCCATGCCGACAAATACTGGGGTTAATGTCCGAGACTGGAGGTTCCCGTTCATCGACTTCGCTGTCTACGGAATCCTTCCAGAGGACCCGAAGGAAGCCGTCTCAGTCAGGAGACGCTCTCTTCGATTCTACTACGATACAGCCACTAAAACGCTGTACCGACGCTCCTTCGACGGGCTTCTCCTTCGATGCCTGTCTAACGAAGAAGCAGCCGAAGCTCTTCGAGAAGCTCATGATGGAACTTGCGGCGCTCACCAACCAGGGCCTAAGTTGCAAGATCGACTGCGACGTATGGGCTACTACTGGCCAACCATGGTTGCCGACGCAGTGGAATATGCTAAGAAGTGCCATGCATGCCAACTTCATGCAGACTTCATACATACACCATCTGAACCTCTACATCCTACAGTCGCCTCCTGGCCATTCGAAGCCTGGGGCATGGACATTGTAGGGCCAATCACCCCTCCTTCATCGAGAGGATACCGCTTCATCCTGGCCATCACCGATTACTTCTCCAAATGGGCGGAAGCAGTCCCACTAGCAGAAGTAAAAAGCTCCAGGGTGGTCAGCTTTATCAAACACCATGTCATTTACCGTTTTGGGGTACCCCGACGAATCATCCATGACAATGGTCCTCAGTTTATCAGCCACATTTTCAGCAGGTTCTGTGACAAGAATCGCATTCAAAACGTGGCCTCAACCGCCTACAATCCGGCAGCAAACGGATTGGCCGAGGCATTCAACAAAACTATCGTCAGGCTACTCAAAAAAGTCGTGTCATCCAACAAACGCGACTGGGACGAAAAGCTTGGCGAATGCCTTTGAGCCTACCGCACAACGGTACGGACCCCAACAGGCAACACTCCATTCTCCCTGGTCTACGGGAGCGAAGCAGTATTGCCTCTCGAGATACAGATACCTTCGCTCCGCGTGGCAATCACAAACGATCTCACAGAAGAAGACAATCAACGTCGTCGTCTGCGGGAATTGGAGACACTTGACGAAAAGCGTCTCCTAGCTCAACAACGCATCGAACTTTACCAAGCCCGTATATCACAGGCTTTCAACAAGAAGGTCAAGCAAAGAACTTTCCAAGTTGGCGACCTGGTTTTAGCAGTCAGAAGGCCAATGGTGTTAACTCACAAGACACCAGGGAAGTTCGAGCCCAAATGGGAAGGACCCTTCATCATTGAGACGGTATACTCAAACGGTGCTTATCGGCTCGCCAAACCCAATGGGGACTTGTTCATGATGCCCATCAACGGCAAGTTCCTAAAGAAGTACTACTCTTGACATCTTCCAAGACATGTATTTCCCCAAAGAACCTCTTTTCACAAAATCAATCACTTCCGGAACCCAGCTGTTCCGTGGCATCCTTCCGTAGAAAGATAACCGCGTCCACATTACCTCTGAGTTGTCTCTCTACATCCTACAAAGCGGAACCTTACACTTCGTGAGCTTATGCTATCCTTCATGTTTACCACGTCCACATTACCTCTGAGTAAACATCCCGTACAAACAACTCCTGCGTTGTCGTACATTGATCGCAGAACTTCCACGTCCACATTACCTCTGAGTTGTTCAGCGTATCCCCCAGGATCATTCCTACCACGTCCATAAACACCTCTGAGTAGGAAGATTCTATCATTTAAACCTAATGATTGCCATGTCCACATTACCTCTGAGCAAACATGTTGGTTCCTTTATACTTATTATCTGTACCTAAAAACCAAGGTGCGCAAAAGATAATAGGTCCACATAAATCATCAAGTTCATGAAATCAAAAATGAACACATCAAAGAGATAGTGTATTTCTTTATTTTTAAAAAAAAAAAGGAGTACAGAAATACGCTATTTCCCCAGCAAGAGTTGCAAAAAACACATAAAAAAGAAGAGAAGCTACAATCCCCGATCCTCCCCAGGGTGGGACGAGAGTTCTCTGACTCGACGTCTCAGGTCGGCAGTGCGAGTTTCCACAGTCGCCTGGACTCGCAGCTCGGCTTCTTGACGCATTAACCCGACAGCCTCAGCGGAAGTTTTACTCTCATACTTCTCATCAAGCTGTCGTCGCTGCTGAGCCAAAGCAAGGGTCCGCTGAGTAAGAGTCGTTTCCTCCTGCTTGAATGCCACGTGTTCAGCCAGGACACGCTCAGCCTCTAGTTGAAGTTGGGCCCGCTGGTCTTCAAGATGGCGCATCTGAGCATCAACCTCTGCGATGTTAGCATCCACCGCAGCCCGCTTCTCCGTCGTCTTCTTCATAGATTGAGACAGCTGCTCCGCCGCAGCCTCAGTCCCAGCCACTTTACGCTCCCAACTGCTCACCTCGGCTCGATGGGAAGCCTCGATCTCAGCCATCGACTTTCCTATCTCTGCATCTATCAAGACCGAGAGGTCATTTCGTTGGATGCGCTGCAGTTCCGCGAGCCGCTCGTCCAGCTCCATCACCGAAACCTCCAGAATTTCGGCCATATGGTCATGGCCCTGGTGAGTGCGGATCAGCTCGATACAAGGCATTGCCGAAGCTTTTGCTGTCGCAAAGCTCCCCTTGCCATCCATCACTGCAGATACTCCTTTCTCCAGCATTTTGTACACTCCCTCGACGAGGAACTTCACATACTCGTCGGCATCCGCCAGCACCTGCGGCGTCATGGCAGGAGTTGGGGGAGCTACTACAGTTTGCGGACCGGAGGAAGATCCGCCAACCTCGATCTGAGAGGTTTGAACCTCGGCAGCAATAGGCTCTTCATCAACAGGGGCCAGACTGCTAGCCCGAGGTGCCGAAGGAATAGAAGGAGCCGGCACATGCGTCGTGATAGTACCCCAAGTAGAAGGAGCAGCAGAGGGTTCCACACCCTTACCCTTCTCAAGCCCGGAGACATCACCGACGTCAACGGCCACCTCTTCTACCCCCGACGTTCTATCAGCATCAGCTACCTCCCCCGGCAAAACGGGAAGATCAACATTTATCTCCTGGCCAGCCCCAGGAGACAAGACCGGCAGAAGGGTCTCACTCTTCTCAAATCCCTCTACAGGGACAAAATCTGTCGCTACCGCCTGATCGGTAGCCATCTCTATGTCCATGGTTGAAGCCAAGGAAGGATTCGGCAATGATTCAGCCGACCTCCCTTCATCATGACAAGGAGGGGAATCAACCCTCTCCTCTATCCTCACTGCTTCTGCTGCCCCCATAACGGACCCTTGCAACGCTGGAGGGACGTCACCAGAAGGCGACGAACTCCAATCCACTTTATCATCAGGATGCCTCGAGTCTGTAAGACCCTCAGCGTCCAAGGCCTCTACGGCAGATGGTACTATCCCAGAAGTTGTTGCGACTTCAAAGTCAGGAGATACTAAAACCTCCGCGGGAACATCTTCGGGACCCTCCTCCACAGGAGAGCCTGCCACCTCCTTCGGCTTACTGGTGCCCGATTTCGAAGCACGAGACTTCTTCTTCAATCCCTACAAGAAGAAGAGCATAAGTCGCCACAATGACATAAAAAACTGGAATTATGAAGCACTCCTTACCTCAGCGGGAGCTAAGCCCGTTGGCGTTACAAGTGGCGTTTCCGTAATCTTCGGGGTCGACGTCCTTTTCGACCTTTTCAGTGCGGAAGAACCAGCTTCTGGGTCAGCCCGCCTTTTTTCGACAGACGGGTCTCTCACTGGTGCCATAGCAGCAGCCCGATACCCCGCCAATTCTGGCGGACGATATGACCGAGCCGCCACCAACATATTCGTTGTTGCCTCCAACTGGGTTCCAATAATGAAACTAGTCTCCCTGTCATAACCAGGAGACGTAGTATTCATAGTACAATACAGCTTGGCGGCTGGATATAAGATCGGCGGCCGAGGATTGCGAACTGGTGTGGTAAACTTAACGCTAGTGCATCCAGCGTTATAATACTGCCAGCCCCGAGCTCCATCCAGCAAACTCCCGATGAAGCCTAGACTGCTACTGGGATTCCGCAGCATTAGCTGAGTGTAGCCAAATTGACGAGCAAATCGGCTTGGCAAGTACGGTTCCAGATAACACCTGTTCTGATTTCGGTAGACCAGATGCGAAGGCCGGATACTCTGCAACCAACGAAAACTCCATTTCGGCAAAGTAACCGCATCCTCGCCAGAATCAACCAAATCCTGGTCGGCCTCAAAATTCTTGAAGATCGGGCCAACCTTCACGATTTCCCACCCCTGAAGGAAGGACAAAACCCTCCTACAAACGGGGACGCCAGTGTAAGACCACTTCCTCTTGTAGAAGCGGCGAATGAAGGCATCTCCTTCAACATGGTCCTCCTCAGGACCAGGACTCATCACATTCGAATGATGTAAGATCAGCCAACCCATAAGATAATGGAAAGGCAGCTCGGCCCGGGGAAAGTTGTCATTATTACCTTTCTCGTGGATCACATCATCAGCAAAAGACCTCAAACCGCGCAGCAGGTTGCACACCATCGCGGGGAGGAGAGCCAGAGGTCGTCCAAAGGCCAACTTCACGGCAGGCAAAATGAGATTCCGATGTACCCTCTCAACAGCACCGGATCCCCCTGCAAATATGCAATCTCGGAGCCATATCATCAAGTAGGCCGTCAACACTGCCTTAGATGACATCCGGTGCCCGCAGTGCCAGAAACAGCTGTACGTGTTCTTGCCGCTCTCATATGAATGTGGGGTCCTCTCGTCCAGCCGGGTTATTTCAGAACTCACTTCCGCGGGTGTCAAGCCCTGCGAAGTCGCAAACCGGATCCTCGAAGGATCCGCCAAATCCTGTCTGAAAACATAGTCCCTCCAAGCAGTCACGTGAGGTTGGGTCTTACCCTTGTCCCTCCGGTGCATCAGATAATGATGGCTCGTCACCTCCTTGAAAAGGGCCATCATCTCCGGGTCCTTATCTTCCAAGACCTGGATCTCTTCATTCGATGGAAAATATTCCTCGTACGGTTCCGAGCCCCAAGGAAGCTTGGACACTTCGTACATCTCATGAAGGGCCAATCCCAACTCCCCCACTGGAGTAAAGAAGCTGCCAGTCTGGGCGTTGAAAAGCTCCAACAGCGCAAGGAACATCGGCTTATTGAGGTCCACGCCTGCCTGCGTGGCCCAAATGGCGGCAGTCAGCCCTATCTCTTTAAGCTCAACTTTGAACCTGGAAAGCACCCAGGAGGTCAACTCATCCCACTTTGGGATGTAGTGACACCAACCTTCGACTCTAAAACCAGCTGTCGGATACGTGACCTTCGATGTCAGCATCCGATTTGCAAAAGTCGGGGCACTGAAGGGAAACATGTCATTTGGGACTTCACTATAGATGCTCCCGGGACGCAAAGCTCGGTAACTGAACGAAGAACCGGTTCGTGAGGCGGTCAAGGTATCTCGCTGGTTCGAGGTGGTGTCAATCGAAAGGGAACCCCCCAAGGCACCTCCTTGAGAAGGAGTAAGTTCCCAATCCATCCTTCTCTTCGAAGCTAGACGGTAAAAGGCTGTCAGTGGCAACTGGCGGTCAACCTGCCGCATGTATAACATCATGCCCTTAGCAGCAAAGAACCAGTCTTCTCTGATCTTCAATATCTTCGCTTCGGAAGAGACTAATCGGTCGCCGAACAGAAAGGCAGGCTTTAAGAAAGTCACACCTTCAGAATCAGCAGACTTCAGTTTACCGCTCTCCATCATACTCTGGAGGAAAAGCGGCAACTGGACCTGGATTTGTAGCATCCTCTCACGAGGTTGGTCCTGAAGGATAGCATCCTTTACAGGGTTGATCACCGCCTCATCAAAATCAACTCCCATCTGACAAAGAGAAGCGTCCAGGAGGACCTCATTCAACAAAGGGATCGTCATCGACACTGGCACGACAAAAGTGGAAGTCAGGCAAAAAGACAAAATATGTCAAGCAGACTGGCACATTGCCAGGGTATGAACCTATGCCCATCTGCTTCGGCGCATCATCAAGGCATAGGCCCATGCGCGTCAGCATGTCTCGGCGCATCATCAGGGCGTAAGCCCATGCGCGTTGGCATTGGAGCTTCGGCGCATTATCAGAGCGTGAGCCCATGCGCGTCAGCAAAGGCTTCGACGCATCTTCAGGGAATAAAACCCATGCACGTCAGCCATTAAAACCTCGGTGCATGATAAAGGTATAAACCTATGCACGTCGGCAGGATAGAACCTCGGCGTATCATTAAAGACCGAAGTCTATACGCGTCGGCAGTTAGGGCACAGAGCCCAAAGCAGAGACGAAACCCACCTGTCACCTCAGGACGAGCGTCGGCAAGAGGCGCAAGAGTGATAGGTACATCCTCATCCGCGGACTCCTTCGCTTTCTCCTTCCCCTTGTCGGCAGCGCCGCGAGGAGTCTTGGGAGCCATTCTCTCAAAGAAGGAGAAGTTAGGGTTTTGAGGAAGAAACTCTAAAGAAGCAGAGGCACAGAGAAGAAGAACTCTTTCTCTCTTCGACTCTTACTTATTTATAGGGCATGGTCGCACGCGTGAACAGATGACGTATGATCTCAGCCGTCGCCTCGAGTTCTGTGCAAGGATAGCAGCAAATAAAACCAAAAGATCATCATTAATCTTTTCGGTTACCGAGGCACCATCATCATTAACTGAGAAGAGCATGCGCCCGAACAAGCATGCGCCCAGAAATCATGCGCCCTGACCTCCATGCTTCTTATTTCAAAGTATTCCAAAACTTATTCAAAAGTTTTGAAAACTTTGAAGGGGGTCTTGTAGAAGCATGGAATTTCACAACCAGAAAGCCCATGCGCCAGACACTACACGCGCCAGAACTCAGACGAAGAACTTCACAGCAAAGTCAATAACTATAGACATTTGAAGGACTTTTTATTTATATATAAAAGTCTATTACATGTCTAGAAAAGGCTGTACAAAGAAGAATTTCTACAAAGGAAAGAGCCTAAGACTACAGCCAGCGGCCATCGTGCGCCTTCAGATAAGGGCAGCGGCCACCATGCATCTCCAGATAGGCGCAGCATCACTATGCGCCACCAGTAAGGCGCAGCAGATATCATGCGCCTCCATCCAGGCGCATCCTATCATCTCTCCAGCAGCTCAGTTATGTGCATCCCTTCAGCCAAAGTCTTCCAGCCAGGCTCACCTGGCCGAGCAGAGCCCAGTTATGTGCCGCTCTTCCAACCAGGCTCGCCCGACAAATGCTTCGACACAAAGCATTTAACCCTCTGGCTGGAACCAAGGAAGAGAAGAGCACCGCAAATGCTGTGGCCAGGGGAGGCTTCGAAAGAGCCTCCAAAGCCGAAGGAAGACCGTGATCGAAACCACGGCTAAAGGAGCAGCTTTCGACACGATCAAAGTGGGGAAACCCCACTTTGCAGGAAGAATGAGCCTTGCACCGCCATTTCGATCTACGGCTCTTCCGGAATAACGGAGACGAGGCTCGAGCATCCCTATCTTTAGATGCAACAGGCACCTTCCGCCTGCCTCAGAAGCCCTCGACTCTGTCTTTTGGATGTAACAGTCACCTTCAAGTGCATCAAAGACAACGCAGCGTCTCATCTTCACCCTCGGGAGCACTTCGTCAGCAGAATGCACCCGTATGTTCAAGTTCATATTGGAAGTACGTGAGGGAATGAGAAGCAAATCTTCTCTCCATGCCACTATTTATAGGCCGGGCAGATCAAACCCACGCGCCAAGTGGATGGCCCTCCGAATTCCGTGCAATGAATTTACATTAAATGGATGAACCGGACGCCTCGAATTCAGCCAAACGGCTATTTATAGCACTCGAAGAGCGAGACAGCCGCATCATTAAAAGACATGTCCGATGCGCCAGCCAGACAGCGCATCACACGGACGCGTCCTTCGGCATTAGGCGCATCACACAGACGCGCCCTAACTCGGCGCATTATAGAGGGTGCGCCCCCACACATCTCCATACCGAGTGGAACGCCAACCGACGCGCCCACTCAGCTGTCCATCGAACGTCACCAACATTAAATGCTGAACTGACAGAGTTGGCAGCACGCCTCCCAAAGTCTGAACAGTTGACAGCTTTATTCAGAAAACGAAGCGTCGGCAACGTCAGCATCATCATGACTCTATTTCGACGGCTACTGCCACGTGGCCACCCGCATGCACCTCTACGGCCATACGTCCACACCCGCATGCGCCTCTACGGCCATGCGTCCAAACCAGCATGCGCCTCAAAAGCCATGCGCCTCAGACCCTTCACTGATCCCTAAAGACAGAAGAAGAGTCTCCGGTTGAAGTTTTGTATGCGCCTCAAAAGCCATGCGCCCCAGACTGATCTCTGATCCCAAAAGACAGAAGGAAAGTCGCTTGCATGCGCCTCAAAAGCCATGCGCCCCAAATGGTTTGTAACTCCTAAAGGTTATGAGCCGCAGCCTCCTCCTGCGCCCAATCCAAGACGTAGCTCACCAGATCACTCCTCTCCACCAAATCTGAGATCTTCGAACCATGAGTCGACGACACGTGTCTTTTGACTCAACTCATCCAAGATTTTAGCAACGGAAAGATCTTCTCCCTGCTACGTGCCGACTCACAACAGCAGTATAAAGAGTTCTCCCCCTCGATCAGGGCGCAGCATCCATGCGCCTCCATCAGCAACCTCCACGTGGCGTTCCCACACCGGCGCATCCTACATGCGCGCATGAGCAGCCAGCCTGCAAAACTATAAATAGAAGGATCATCTCCTTCACACACACACAGAGACTCAGAACATAAGACTCACAGAAAATCCACAACAGAGAATCACCGGAGAGGCAGTTCTAGACACTCAACGTCTTCCTCCTCTCAGCAAGCTCCAGCACCCAGAGTAATCAACACCTTCAGAAAACCGATAACCGCCGTCAGCCGGTCAACGGAGTCAACGCTTTACCACTCGCTCCATTGGCACTAAGGACCCAGCTTAAACAAAAGTGTACTCCTAGGACTACATCTAAGTCCTATATTGTATCACTGTTCTGTTTGTATTAAGATTTCAATCCAAACAATTTTAATGGCAAACACCTTCCTGTATCGAGGGACCTTCGTCTGGGTCGAGCTCGGGGTCCCAGGTAGCAGTGCAGCTGGGACAAGGAACGATGCTCTCTGTATCCTCCTCTGTGAATGTAGTTTCGGGGGTCAACCTTTCCTCCATGCCGAGCATCCAGGCTCTTCGGGCGGCGGAAGAGGAGTTAGTCACCATTCAGGCATCTTTCCGTACGGAATTTGCTTCCTTGGTGGCGGGTACAGTAATTTCTGAAGCTGCTTCTTCGGTACCGTCTGCCACTCTCCCTCTGACGCCGTCCTCTACAGAGGTCTTAGATGACGCGTTACAGGACGTGGTTGCCAGTTTCCATCGCCACCTGAAGAGGGGGATCGAGGTAGCGGTGGAAAGGGGGACTCCCTTTACTCTGGCCCGTCGATGTGCCGGTGGCCAGATTAGTATCCTTAAGACACTCCCTGGAGGAGGGGAACTGGCTGCGCTTCTGGAGCCTAAGCTATTAGAAGCTTATCGTCTCGTGGCCCAGTTTCGCATGTTACAACAGACTGATTTACCCGCGGTCATAAATCAAGAGCGCAACTTTCTCATTACCGCGGTGGAGAAGGTGATGGCTGCCCGGGAATCGCTCAAGCCGACTATATTGGAGGACCGCCGGGATTTGACCAGGTTGCACGATCAGTGAAGCCGTCGGGCTGGCGATTGTGCGGCTCGGGAAGCGGCTGCCTCTCGCGGGGTGACCGACACCCGGGAACAAATCCTCGAACTCCAGAGAAAGTTGGTCTTCTTGGAGTCCGAGCTGGAAGCTGCTTGTACTGAAAAAGGAATTGCCATCCAGGAAGCTGACAAGCTTAGCTGGGCCTTCGCCAATCTAGAACTTACCCTGAAGAAGATATAGACCAACTGGCAGGCCTATCTGTATCTGAATGATGCGGAGCAACTATCCCAAGAGGCCGAGCGCCGAGTTAAACAGAGGCTTGAGCGGGGGACTGTCTTGGTGAGAGATCGGCTCATGGAATTATGCAATGCCGAACTGTAGTTGGCCTTTTCTTCTTGTTTTGTTCCTGTTTTCATTCTGTCCGAAGGGGACGTGATCCCGGAATATGTAATACTTTTTTCTTCCTTCAAAATAAAGAGTACTTTCAATTCTATCCTTCATTTGTATTGCCTGCTGCACCTGTGATATTGTGGTGATGTTCTCCCCCGCATAGGGGATATATTTGTGGACCTGTTACCCATGGCATACCTTGGTTTTAGGTACAGATAACAAGTTTTGGTCAGTATACCTGAAGCGACCATGGCAAAGTGGTCATGGGTGCTCTTGTTATTGGGAAAAGGAGTGCCGTAGAGCAGCTGGGCTCCTGGGGCATGATGAGATGGTGTGTTTGTGCTAAGAAACTTAGCTGAGGATATTTGTGGCCCTATTATCCTTGGCGTATCCTGGTTTAAGATACGGATAATAGGATGAAGGGGAACCGACATACTTGCTCAGTGGTAATGAGGACGTGGCAAGCAGGAAAGTTTTTTAGACGTAGAGTTTTCCTACTCAGAGATAATGAGTACATGGCAGGAGTGAACTCGACGGAGGGTATTGGTGGTCAACAGAGGACATTTGTGGTCAACAGAGGACATTTGTAGTCAACAGAGGACATCTGTGGGCCTATTACCCTTGGCGTACCTCGGTTGTGGGTACAGATAATAGGTCGAAAGGGGATCATCATACTTACTCAGAGGTAATGAGGACATGGCAAGTATGAAGGTTTCTTCGACGGAGCCTTCCCATTCAGAGGTAATGAGGACATGACAGGAGTGGGCTCAATGAAGGAGGGCACATAGAACGACTCAGAGGTAATGAGGACATCGAAGTTCTATGTAAGGGGTGATTTATTTTTGGCGAAAGTGGAACGACTCAGAGGTAATGAGGACATGGCCATTTTAGGAATTTGTGGATCGATTACCCTTTTTTGTGCACTGAAAGTACGGGTATTGGATCATGAGGGAGGATCTCCTCCAGGAAGGAAGTTCAGAGGTATGATCATATATAACTTTCTATCTGAAAGAGTGATCGAGATGTGAGTTCAGAGGCACCAGCGGGTACATGACTCGAGAATCTGAAGAATGGTGAGCGTGAGTTCAGCGGTACCAGCGGGTACATAACTCGAAAATCTGACAAACTATGAGGGTGAGTTCAGTGGTATCAGCGGTTACATGACTCAATAGTCTGGAGAATGTTGTTTAGACATAATATTTCTTCAAGAACTTGCCGTTGACGGGCAACATGAGCAAGTCTCTGTTTTGCTTAGCGAGGCGGTAAGCACTGTTGGAGAACACGGCCTCGATGACAAATGGACCTTCCCATTTTGGCTGGAACTTGCCGGCGGTCTTGTGAGTCATGACCATTGGCCTCTGGACTGCCAGAACAAGATCGCCCACTTGGAATGTTCTGATTTTGACCTTCTTGTTGAAGGCTCCTGAGATGCGTGCTTGGTATAGCTCGATCCTTTACTGAGCTAGGAGGCGCTTTTCATCTAAGGCCTCCAACTCTTGTAATCGACGCCGGTAGTTGTCATCCGTCGTCAATTGATAAGTGAGGGTGACGCGGAGTGAGGGTATTTGAGTCTCTAATGGGAGAACTGACTCACTCCCGTATACTAGAGAGAATAGTGTATTCCCGGTAGCTGTTCGGACTGTAGTACTGTACGCCCATAAACACTCGCCGAGCTTCTCGTTCCAGTCGCGTTTGTTGAAGGAGACAAACTTCTTGAGGAGTTTGTAACGCCCCAGTCCCAAAATACGTAGGACTAGGAATGTAGACATGCCAGCTGTATTCGTACGAAATACATAAGTCTCGTATGAATACATAAGCTGTAAAATACAGTAATCCAAGACAAACTAATCTCATCCACAATAAAAGGAATAATAATATAAATATCAACTCGAATATTTATGATACAATCGTTGGGCGGAGGCAAAGTCCACTACCAACTATCCCAATGAAAGAAATGTACAATAAATCGAGCGATAAAAACGGCAAGACGAACCAAGCGCAATTGTCTTCGAAGGAATGAAGAAGACCACGACCTTGGCTAGAACACCTGCAGTGAATCATGAACACACACCTGGGGAAAAACCAGGTCCTCAGACGGACGTAGCAAGATACAGGAAGAACAAGCTAATATGAACTATCAGAATAAAATAATATATAAATGACTATCCTAGACACAAATATGCAAAGGAGATTCTAACCGCCTATTGTGCAATTTAGAGGACAACTTTCATGCGCATGGGTAGGATTTGTGGCTATAAGTACATAACTGGCATCCAGTGATCCGTATCCGTCCGTAATGTCCAAAACGTCAGAGGGCAACTGCAAAATATCGCCATAGTTCCTTTCGAAAACAATGGGTTACCTGTTTGGCTTTCCATACGCACTAGCGACTGTCCTCCCCCAATATTTCCTACACTGTTCAAGTCATGTCCATGGCTCGTCCAGTTTTGTAACTGCTTGAGTCTCTAACACCCTAGTCATAGCAGTTACGATCATCTATCGGTCACACGACATTAGAGATAGCTAGTCAATAAGTCGTGCCCCTAGCAAACTGTCTCAAACCGCGTAGTGTGAGTGTCACAGCCAAAAGAGATATAAGGATATGCCCCAATAAGAAGGTAGTCCGCTAACCCTAAGTCAACATGCATAAAATAAAATAACGACTAATAAAGTTGCTTGCACCCAAGTGTGGCTTGGACGCACAATTTATATCAAAGGAAACTAACAATATGAACAAAATAAATAATGCATAAAATAAATAATTGATAGTTAATTAGCAAGGTATACTTGCCTGTTGCGACGCCTGGTGAGCTGCCTGGTGTGCTACAATAAAGGTGGCACAAGATCGACTTTGGTGTTACAACTATGCAAGGGAGCCTCTGATGGTGGCACGGACGGTTTCATCGGGTCCAGGACGGTCAAGTTTGCTAGGGTCGATATGAGGAAATACAGAATTGGCGAGGAGATAGGGAAAAGAAAATTTGTTTTAGACGGGAGGATAATCGAAGGAAATTTAGGGAAAATAAATATATATATACAATTTTAGAAATAGTTATAATATTCAAAAGCAAAATAATCAAAATCCATAAGAATTTATATATTATATTATAAATACAAAACATATTTTTATATCTTTTAACAAACCCAGTAATATATATATATATATATATATATATATATATATATATATATATATATATATATATTTTAAAAAATATATATATATATATATATATATATATATATATATATTTATATATATATATATATATATATATATATATATATATATATATATATATATATATATATATATATTTGTCCAATATATTAGCACACCATGCAACCAATTTGGCTAACTCAAAAATTTTAACGAAAGGATACTGTAAACTAGTATAGTGATATTTAATATTTTAAAACTTTTTTTTTAAAATAAATAAGCAAAAAAAAATATAAACTTAATATGAATCAAGCTCAATAGCCCTAGCCCAAAACCCCTTCAAAATAGTTTTATTATATTTTGTTTTACCGGCCCAATGGGCCCAATAGCCCGAAACCCATTCCTATATTTTGAGAAAATATTTATTTAATTACCATGATAATAGCTTATACGTCTGCTACTACTAATAATAAAATGATAGCAATCATAAAAGAAAACATGATGATAAAAATGTGGCATCCAATAATAATATACAAATCATGAATATCCAAAATGTATAAAATAATAATAGTAATAATAATGATAATAATAAGATAATAATAATAAAATAGAATATTAATAATAATAATAATAATAATAATAATAATAATAATAATAATAATAATAATAATAATAATAATTACTACTCTTACAGTACACAATTAAACCAAAAAAAAACCAAAGTACAGAAACAACCAAACTACTGTGATAAAATAAGAAGAACACTTGTTCCTCTCTCGGAGAGAGAACAGTGAAAGAAACAAAAAGGAAAGGGAAAGAGAGGAGATGAGAGCGGGTGAGAGAAGTCACAGAGAGGGAGATCGAGGTGGGTCGCCGGCCACGGCGGACGCGGGTTTCTCGGTGGGCGCGCTCGCCGACGTGGGGCGGCGCCGGAGGTGGCGCGTCCCAGCGCGCTGGAGAAGAGCAGACCGACGGCGGTGGGTTTTACGAAGTCGGCGGGGGCTGCGAGCGGGAGGAGGTGGGGCGGCGAGAGGGTTCCGGTACGGCGGGCTGTGCGGCGGCTAGGGCATAGCGACGCTGGCAGCGAGAGGAGCGGGAGCTCGGCCACGGAGGAGGTGCTACGGCGTCGCGCGGAGCTCGCCGGCGGCGCACGACGAAAGAGGAAGAGGGTGGCGGAGACAGGGCACGATGGGGAGGCCAGCGAAGGACGGCAGGCACGCGCGCTATAGGGGCGGCGGGCGGACGTGGCGGCACTTCGCCGGAGCGGAGGTGGGAAGCACAGGCGCGGATGGCCGGACGCTGGGACGTCGTCGGGCGGCGCGGAACTTGTGGAGGAGGAACTGGCGAAGGTGGCGACGAGCGGCCGGAAGCTTCGCCGACGGCGAGGTGAGGTTAGGGTTTTGAGTTTTATTTCTAATTAGGGTTTTGGGGTTTTGACGGTGGTGGCTGCGATTTGTGGTCGTCATGGTGCTGGTGGTGGTCTCTGAGAGGAGGAGGCGAGGTGGACGACGCGGGTCATGGTGGCGGGACGAGGGGGACGGGTTGGCCGGAGGAGTCGGGTGGTTGTTGGAGATAGGGGGATGATGGCTGGGTGTGTTTGGCCAGGGCTGGTCGGTCTGGTAGATCCCATAGGCGGGGGCAGAAGGAATCGGTCGGAGGGTGGCGAGGGTGTTGCGGACTGGTCAGGGTGGGGGTTGAGGCTCGATGAGGGTGATGGCGTTGGTGGTGTCGGAATGTAATTTGCATGTTGTTGGTTGTATCCGACACGGGAAAGAGGACGTAGAGATGTGTCTGGGGGTGTCGGACACGATAAAACAACGTAATTGTAAAAATAATGGAAAGAAAAGATGGACACAGACATGGTGCACATGATTGGTTATTGTGTTTGAGGGGTTTGTGGAATTTATTGAGAAAGAGGGCAAGTACCTCTCCTTTTATAGGAGGTGGGAATCCCTATTGGATAAGGAGTAGGAGGATTTTAATCCCCTTTAGATAAATCCATTATTAAATTAAATAAATGTAAACTAATCAAATCTAAATTCAAATCGATATCCAATTTAAATATAATTAAAATTCATCATTTAGTATAAATTCAAATAGCAATTCAAATATCAATATAGATATTAATTAAATCAATTCATGAAATCCAATCGAGATTTAAATTGCTACAATAAATTTAAAATATATTTTCCAAAATACTAATAAATATAATTTCGAAAATAATAAAATAATAAATATTTTTAATAACTTTTCGAATAATAAAATATCAATATTAAATAATTTTGAAAATTATAATCTATATTTAAGTATTAATAGGAAACAATTTCAAACTACATTTTTACTAATTTGGAAAAAAATAAATTCGAAAGTATACATAAAAATCAAAATTTTAAAATATCTTCTTGCCAAATTATTTTTAATACAAATAATTATTATATATATTATTTTGAAACCATCATTGATAATCAAAAAAGAATATTTTCTAAAATATGTATCTTACACATATTCGCACTCGACGAGAAAATACGAAAAATGCAAATTCGCGCGCGACGTACAATGCACTACGCGACGTAAAATACAAAATTTAAATCACTACCAAATTTAATAAATAAAAATATAGTAAAATTTTAGGGGTTTTACAGAGTTTGATGATTGTTTTGTTGAATGCCTCTGCCAACTCGTTCGCTGTCGGGTTGTACGGTGTCGAAGCAATATTCTGAATACGGTGCTTATCGCAAAATCGATAGAAAGCATGGCTTGCAAACTGCGGACCATTATCATGGATGATCCTTCGGGGCAGTCCAAAGCGGTAGATGACGTGATGCTTAAGGAAGCTGATCACGTTTGAAGTCTTGACTTCTGCGAGTGGGACAGCTTCCGCCCATTTGGAGAAGTAATCAGTGATCGCAAGTATGAAGAGATGTCCTCGGAAGGAAGGTGGGGTGATTGGACCAACGATATCCATTCTCCATGCTTCGAATGGCCAGGACGCCACTGTCGGATGTAGAAATTCGGATGGTTGATGAATGAAGTCCACGTGGACTTGGCAGGCTTTACATTTTCTTGCATAGTCTATTGCATCTGCCACCATTGTGGGCCAGTAGTAGCCCATTCAGCGGAGGCGGTCTTACAATTTAGGGCCAGGCTGATGGGCCCTGCAGACACCGTCATGAGCTTCTCGTACGGCTTCTTTGGCTTCTGCGTTTGACAGACACCGGAGCAGTAATCCGTCATAGGAGCGGCGATTCAGCATTTTCGTCTCTGTATCGTAGAAAAATCTGAGAGAATGCCGTCTGATGGAAGTGTCTTCCTTTGGGTTCTCGGGCAGGATGTCGTAGACGACGAAGTCGATGAATGGTTGTCTCCAGTCTGGGGCATCATCGATCGTCTGGGCAGAATAACTCGCCACGAATTGCACATTGTTCTTGGGACAGACCAGTTCGTGGCTTATCACATCCACTGATTGGCGATCATAGTTTGGAACTGCTAGGTGTTTGCCATGAAATATAAAAGAACAGAATAATTATCGGAGGACCGAACTTTTACTTCTCATTACAAACTCGCTTGTACAAAGAAAGCCTAGGGACAAAAACCTAGGTACAGCAGTCTAAGTATAATTGTTTATTTTAGATTCTGGAGGGTGACGATAGAGGCTCGGGAAGGCGACGGCAGCCCTGCCTTACTCCTTGGACGATCGGTATGCAGCCTTGGCTCCTTGTGAAAAGATGGTAGGCGTTGACGAAGAAATGCTCTTCTTGCTCCTCTGTTGCTCCTCTGGCTTCTCTCTCTCTCTCTGTATACTCTTTCTTTTTGACTATTGGGGGGGGGTTTCTCTGTATATACGTATTTTTCTCTCCGAAATTGTATATCTACAAGGGAATGGCACCTTGCTATTTATAATAGTGGGATATGATCATTAGGGTTGCCAATGATTAGCTTATGGAGATGGCGACGGCTTGGGGATTGGTCCATCCTGGCCATCTGTTTTGATGATCATGAATCTGGGCCATTAGGTGCAGATTACACCAAATCCCATGAGCAATTAATGCTGATTGGAATAAATCTTCTTTATAATGATTTTCTGCTATCTGCGAATAAATTAGACCTATTCTTCTGCCACGTGTCCCAGATTTATTGGGATTTGTCCCAATCTTAAATGGCAGCAAATCTGAGGAATTAATCGATCTAGGACACGTGTCCTAGGAGCTGCTGGGGGGTTTGGACCGCATGACTAATGAGACGCATATGAATGTGTGTCGCATATGGTTAAGCCCACGTATCAGGGCTGCGTGGGCAGTGGCTCTCACGTGAGTCCTCGAACCACAAGGGAAGGTAATTTTTGTGGGCCGCATAGGTACATATCCACTTGGGCCGTATGAGAAGTCCTCGCTCGAGCCGTATGAGTCTTACATGGCCTGAGCCGCATAGGATAGGTTCACTCTGAGCCGCATAGGAAGTCTTTTGCCCGGGCCGCATGAGGCTCCTATGGACTGAGCCGCATAGGTTTTATTCTGAGCCGCATGAGAAGCGAGCCGCCTAAGAATGCCCACGTGGCAAGGCCGCATGGCATTTTTATGGCTCTCGGGGGGATTTGTGTCAGAGATTTCGTTCCTCTTCCCTAGAGATTCATCATTATGGCAGAGCCATAATTACCTGCCTTTGGTGTCAGGGCTGTCAACTTTTCAGAGGGGTCAGCCGTCATAGCAATTAATGCAGCGTGGGTGGAGGGGAGCACTATCAGGCCACGTATCTTCTGAGCCGCATGGAATGCCCTGAGCCGCATAGCTTCCTATGCCGCATGACTCCCTGAGCCGCATGTATTTTCTGAGCCGCATGGATCTTTCTTGGCCGCATGAGTCATTCTCTTTCATATTTTCCATGCTTCTACAGGACCCCCTTCAAAGTTTTCAATTTATAAAATTGAAATACTTTGAATAAGAAGCATGGCCGTGTTACTCTAGCCGCATATGGAATTCTGACCGCATAGAAGTCTTGGCCGCATAGATTGTTCAGCCACATAGCTTCTCGCCACGCCATTATGTCATGCATGCAAACCTTTTTGGGGCAGGATCCTAGGAGTTTCTGACCTCTAATTAACTAGTCTGTATCGATAGCCGAAGAGTCGACTACTTTGTACGAAGCGTCGGTCTTGGTCCTCCTTTTTCTATAAATGGAAGGGTATTTAGAAGGATTTCTCTCTTAGACTCTTTCTGATTAAGATTTCTGTCTTGCTTTCTTCTTCCAACTGACAGACAACGATGGCACCTAGGGCTTCCAAGGCAGTGAAGAAGGCTGTGGCTAGGAGCAGGAAGTCGGCTTCATCTTCAATTGCTGTACCCCCCGTTCGTCTTGACGTTCATGTTGTCGTCGAATGTAAGGACTGTGCGGAAGATTGGGTGCTCTGAAACCCTAAAAGATGCTGCTCTGCTGCATTGCTTCGTGCATAATCATTTTGATGCGAGCTTTTTAGATTACGTGGTCTGCATACACGTACTATGAGCCGCATGGAATATATTCCATGCCCAAGCCGCATAAGAGTTGTCTTTAAACGAGCCGCATGAACACTTCTGAATATCTTCTGACTGTTTTCATCATTTCTCATTACTTTTTTTTTGTCTTTTGGTTCTTATAGTGTCTCCCCCGAGTGCTGATATTGCAGTGGTAGAGGATCCGTCGCTCCCTGTCGTCAATTAGGGACCTTCCTCTGTTAAAAAGGAGACAATAAAAGAAGAATCGGAGCCTGAGAGGGACGACGTCCTCCCCACTTTCGAGACTGTTGAGGGTGACACCACTGGGAATCCTGATTCTCCCATCCTGGACGAGGATCTTCCTCAATTACATCCTTCATATGTAATATGGTTGAAGGAGTTGTATACGTATTTCTGTAACTAGGGATTTGAGGTGTCTTGTCTGTAATGAAGAACTTTTCTGTAACCGTGTGGATGTAACTGATTTCTGACTGAATGGAATATACATTTGCTTCACTCTTTTACTTTGTAATAATCCTTTTATCGGGTCATTTTACGTGGACCCATTGCCCCTGACGTACCCTGGTTTTGGATACGGACAATAAGTTTTAAAGGAAGGAACCAATCATACTGACTCAGAGGTGCTGAGGACATGGTGAGCATGAGGGTCTCTTTGACATGGGGGGTACATAGAACAACTCAGAGGTAATAAGGACATGGAAGTTCTATGTAGGGGGTAATTTGTTTTTGGCGGAAGCGGAACGGCTCAGAGGTAATGAGGACATGGCCGTCTTGGAAGTTTGTGGACCCGTTACCTTTGTTGTGCACTGGGAATGCAGGTATTAGATCATGAGGGAGGATCTCTTGTAGGAAGAAAGTTCAGCGGTACAGTTATACATGACTTTCTTTCAAAAGAGTGACCAGGATGTAAGTTCAGGGGTACCGATGGGTACATAACTCGATAATGTTGGAATCAAAGTGTAAGTTCAGAGGTACCAGCAGGTACATGACTTGGAAATTTAGAATATCTTTGTGGAAGAAGGGCATGAGTTCAGCGGTACACGCGGGTACGTGACTCGGAAATTTAGAATATGGTGAGTGTGAGTTCAGTGGTACCAGCGGGTACGTGACTCGATAATCTGGAAAACTATGAGGGTGAGTTCAGTGGTACCAGCGGGTACGTGACTCGAGAATCTGGAAAACTATGAGGGTGAGTTCAGTGGTATCAGCCGATACATGACTCGATAATCTGGAAATTTGTGGAGCGAGTTCAGTGGTACCAGCGGGTACGTGACTCGATAGTCTGGAGAATATTGTTTAAACATAGTATTTCTTCAGGAACTTGCCGTTGACGGGCAACATAAGTAAATCTCCATTCTGCTTAGCGAGGCGATATGCACCGTTGGAGAATACTGTCTCTATGATAAATGGGCCTTCCTATTTTGGCTGAAACTTGCCGGGGGTCTTGTGAGTCATGACCATTGGCCTCCGGACTGCCAGAACAAGATCGTCTACTTGGAATGTTCTGATTTTGACCTTCTTGTTGAAGGCTCCTGATATGCGTGCTTGGTACAGCTCGATTCTTTGCTGAACTAGAAGGCGCTTTTCATCTAAGGCCTCTAATTCTTGTAGGCGACGCTGGTGGTTGTCGTCGGTTGTCAATTGATGTATGAGGGCATCCCGTAGTGAGGGGATTTGAGTTTCTAACGGGAGAACCGCTTCACTTCCGTACACCAGGGAGAATGGTGTATTCCCGGTGGCTGTTCGAACTATGGTGCGATAAGCCCATAAGCATTCGCCGAGCTTCTCGTTCCAATCGCGCTTGTTGGAAGAGACGAACTTCTTGAGGAGTTTGATGATCGTTTTATTGAACGCCTCTGCTAACCCGTTAGCTGTTGGGTTGTACGGCGTCGAAGCGATATTCTGAATACGGTGTTTATCGCAAAACCGATAGAATACGTGGCTTACAAACTGCGGGCCATTATCATGGATGATCCTTCGGGGCAGTCCAAAGCGGTAGATGACGTGATGCTTAAGAAAGCTGATCACGTTTGAAGTCTTGACTTCTGCGAGAGGGACAGCTTCCGCCCACTTGGAGAAGTAATCCGTGATCGCAAGTATGAAGCGATGTCCTCGGGAGGAAGGTAGGATGATTGGACCAATGATATCCATTCCCCATGCTTCAAATGGCCAAGACGCCACTGTCGGATATAAAAATTCGGATGGTTGGTGGATGAAGTCTGCGTGGACTTGGCAAGTTTTGCACTTTCTAGCATAATCGATTGCATCTGCCACCATTGTGGGCCAATAATAGTCCTTTCGGCGAAGACGATCTTGTAGTTTTGGGCCGGGTTGGTGGGCCCCACAGACACCGTCATGAGCTTCTCGTACTGCTTCTTTGGCTTCTGTGTTTGACAGACACCGAAGTAGTAATCCATCATAAGAGCGGCAATACAGCATCGTCGTCTCTGTATCGTAGAAGAATCTGAGAGAACGTCTCCTGATGGAAGTGGCTTCCTTTGGGTTCTCGGACAGGATGTCGTAGACGACGAAGTCGATGAATGGTTGTCTCCAATCTGGGGCATCATCGATTGTCTGTACGGAGTAGCTTGCCACGAATTGTACATTATTTTTAGGACAGACCAGTTCATGGCCTATCACTTCCACTGATTGGCGATCATAATTCGGAACTGCTAGGGAAGCGGCAAGACTGGCTAAGGCATCTGCTTCGATGTTTCGGAGTCTGGGGACATGTTCGATGAAGAACCCATCAAATGACGAGATGATATCGATTTCTATTTGGTGATAAGGGATCATGTCTTCGTGGCAGACTTCGTATGAGCCTCGGATTTGATTGACGATTAGCTGGGAATTGCCATATGCTTCAAGGTATTCTACCCCCAGCTCTCTTGCAAGTTGGAGGCCAATGACCAGAGCGTTGTACTCGGCCACATTGTTAGAGCAGGGTTCTGTGAGGGAGTAGGCACGGTTGATCACCAATCCGAAAGGGGAGACTAGCACTACCCCGACTCCGACGACTATATTGCCTTTAGGTCCGGTCCTTGAAGCACCGTCGAAGAACATTCGCCATATATTTTCGTGAGAGGTTGCATGTGAATCGGCGACCTCATCCGGGATCTCTTCGTATATTCTGGAGGACTCCGAGCCTGGATGGGCTGCTAAAAAGTCTGCCAGGGCTTGACCTTTGACTGCCTTCTGTGGGACAAAGATCATATGGTAAGGGGACAGCAATATTGCCCACGTAGCGAGTCGAGAGCTAAGTGCCCCTGGTTTGGTCATGAGGACTCTGAGAGGGTTGACTCGTGAGATCACATGTATCATTTTCCAAGTAACATAGTGCCGCATCTTCTGAATGGCGAACACCAAGGCGAGGCATTCTTTCTCAACCGTGGTGTATCGGTGCTCGGGTCCCACCATCATTCGGCTGAGATAGTATATGGCTTGTGTCCTGCATCGTTGTTTTGTGCCAACAGGGCACCGAGGGAGTGTTCCATCGCTCGTACATAGAGCAGGAATGGCTTTCCAGGGACTGGGGGCTACCAAGACCGGAGGATTCGATAAATATTTTTTGATGCTGTCGAAAGCACGCTGGCATTCTTCGTCCCATACGAATGAGACTCCTTTCTTCATGAGGTGCGTGAATGGTCGGCATCGCCCGGAGAGGTTGGAAATGAACCTTCCGATGTAAGCTAGCCTTCCTTGAAGGCCTCTGAGTTCGCGAAAATTTCTCGGGGGACCCATCTCCATGATTGCTTTTGTTATTTCAGGGTCTACATGGATACCCTTTGCAGTGATGATGAAGCCTAAAAAACTTCCCGCTGGATACGTCCAGGAAGGACTTCGTAGGGTTCATCTTCAAATTGTGCGTCCGTATTAGGTCGAATACCGTCCTTAGATCCTGCAGATGGTCTCCCTTGCTACGGCTCTTGACGGCTATATCGTCAACATAGCACTCTACCATCTTGCGTAAGTGGTCTCTGAAGATGATGCTCATGGCTCTCTAATATGTGGCGCCAGTATTCTTTAAACCGAAAGGCATGACTGTGTAGCAGTACGTGCCAATCGGTGTTCGAAATGATGTATGCTTTTCGTCGTCAGGAGATATTTTGATTTGGTTGTATCTCGAGAAGCCATCCATGAACGACATGCATTCGAAGCCGCAGGTATTGTCGATCATGATGTCTGTGATAGGAAGGAGGAATTCATCTTTGGGACATGCCTCGTTCAGGTTGCGGAAGTCGATGCAGATTCGAATCTTCCCGTTCTTCTTGAGAACGGGTACTATATTAGCGACCCAATTGGGATGCTGCTCCTCACGGATGAAGCCGCTGGCTATCAGTTTGTTGACTTCAGCTTCGATCGCGTCCATGATGCCTGGGCGGAAGAGTCGCTGTTGTTGTTTAACCGGCTTCGCATCTGGTCGAATATTGAGTTTATGAAGAGCGATGTCAGGATTTAACCCTGGCATGTCTTCATAGCTCCAGGCGAACACATTAATATACTCTCTGACAAGTTCTAACAGCGACTCCCGTTCTTCGTCGGTTAGGCTTTCACTGATGAAGATCGGTTTTGGAGAAGATTCGCTGTCGAGATCCACTTGTATGACCTCATCTTCAGTAGGAGGTTCTCTCAGTTCGAACCGCTTTTCCCATTGCGCATCTAATTGCTGGGCCCATGGTTCTAGTTCGAGGATTTCGGGGATGTCTTCGTCTTCCTCGTAAGCGTCGGCGAACGTCATATTGACTGACATGACTTGTCTGAACACATCTCCGATGCTGGTATCTGAGTCAGAAGTTGGTGATCCGGTTGAATGTGACTGCCAGTCGCATTCTTCATTTGAACTTTCAGGGGTTGTAGTAGGTGTTACATACCCTAACCCGCATCGAGTTTTGTTATAGTAGTTTCGTGGTTTGCCTGTCGGGACTGGCGGCTTCAAAGGTAATCGTCGCCCAGTGCCGTAGTTCAACCCTGGCATTGCCTCTAGATCATACCCCTGTTTCTGCATGAGATATTTGGATTGAGGGCTATAGAGATACAAAGGCAGTCTCCCGGCATCTGATCCGAGGTCGACTTCTTCTATGGTGCGGGGATGCGGGTTGTTTGTTCGGCCAAAGATGATCGGATGATCTCCTCCCTCGAATATCCGGTAAGCGTCTTCTACTGGAGTGCGCTGGATTGTAGTGTACACCTTTATCACCTGTGTGTGTAGGTGAGTGCCTATACCGTGTTCCATAGCATACATTGTACATAGCTTATTGAGCTCGGTGTAGTTCAAAGATAACCCTTTATTGATGAAGTAAGGTATCTTTTCTAGGGGGATTACATCATCAGCGGAGGGGGCATTGGTGTGGGTAGCCATATACTTGGCTAGCTCCGGTTCCTCTTCGGCTATCCCCTGTGTGAACGAAGACTGAGAGGACGTCCTAGGAAGCTTGATTGTGAGTGGTTCAGTTGATGGCGCAGAGCGGGGAGTTGTTGGCAGACTAGCGACCCCCAGTTTGGCATTTGATGTGGAGCGAGGAGTGGCTGGTTCGCTGGAAGTGTCTGACCTTGTATCGGGGTGACGACCATTCCTGGGAAGGCGTATCGTCATGGGACTGTCCGAGGGGTTGAGCTACCCTGCTTGTTGTTGGCTGACTCTTGGTAGCCTGATTGTTAGTGGCTCCGTTGTGGGTCTCGGCACTTTGCCGGACCTTGGCAGCCGGATTATCATCAGCTCCTCTTGCACCGAGAGGCTGATCGCGTCCTTCCGCAGAGTGGCGGTGAGGGGTGCAGACTTGCCCGGTTTACAAGCTTGGAGGTGGATCGTTAGTATGAGCTTGTGCGTCTCCTTCATCAAGGTGCCTCTTCGACTTTTCGTATAGGCAGGAGTCTGAGTAGTAGGATTCGACCCCTTTGAAGGGATCGATATCAGCAAATTCTGTCTTCACGATGCCGTGTTTGTCGACGTATTTGAAGCACTGGTGTAGTGTGGAAGGCACGATCATATAATCGTGTATCCATGGGCGTCCCAAGAGGATGTTGTAAGAAGTGTCTGCATCTATGACGTAGCAGGTGACTTCAGATTGGAGGTCGCCAATTTGACACTTCAAACGAATCTTCCCAATATGGTAGCTTCTGCTCGAATTGAAACCGCTAATGGCGGTGCTTGTAGGTATCAGGCGATGCATTGGGATACGGAGATGATGTAGCAGACCCTTCGGGATGATGCTTATGGAAGAGCCAGGATCAATGTGCATTCGATCTACTTTCACATCGCCGATGTATCCCGTGTAGTATAACGGGCGATCATGTAAATTGGTTTTGATGAGCATGTCCTGCGGAGTAAAGACGATGTTGGGCATTGCTCCCATGCAGGTACTGTCTTGGAGATCCACGGGTGAGTCCTCCCCGGTGAGGTTGGATTGAGCGAGATAGGCATCGACATTTTGGAGTGCTTCGCTCAATGCAATACGAACGTCCTTGGAGAGCCTTAGGAGTTCATACAGTGACAATTTGGCCGGAGTGTTAGCCAATTGTGCTAAGATGTCAAAGTTGTAGGGTCTCTCTAGCCCTTGGGCTGCGTCCTTTCGGAGGGATTTGTCGAAGCGAGTCTCCTTCGGCCTAGGCTTGTCGGTCGTCGAAGGCTGAGCCGGTCCCAGAGCATCAGTTGTAGCGGGTTGATGATTTTCAGCAGGGCTGTCAACCATAGGTTGGGATTGTGCTCCGGACCGTGTGACGACGGCTGTAGCTTCTTCGTTGTCTGCTGCGATTGTGTGGCAGGTCCTAATTTTTCCACTCTTTTTGTTAGTGGGAGATGGTGTGGACCGTGTTACTTCTGATACCAAGTCTGGATGGACCCACATGACCTCCCCTCGTGAGGTGGTGAGAGGTACTAGACCGGTAGCCTGATCTCGGAGAGGGGGAAGATTGGTAATTTCCATCATTGCCAGAGGGATAGGGATTACCCCGTCTTGAGTCTCCGTTGGAGGGAAGCTGCCGAATTATATGGACACCATATTGGCTGCTACGGTTACCTCCTCAAAGTCGATTGCCAGGGCGTTCGAATCGATGAGGCTTTGGATGTACCGTTTTAGTTGGTAGCAGTCGTGTGTAGCGTGGTGTACATAACGGTGGTAATGGCAGAACTTCGGGTTCTCTAAATCAGCTGGCCAAGGCTCCCGTCTTGGTGGAGGAAGCTGAATTCTACTCCCTTGTATGAGCATGTCTAAGATAGGCTTGACGTGGCCGTCTTCGAAAGAGTAAGTGATCTGAGGCCATTGCTTGTCTGCTGGCTGTGATTCTGGCTTTTGTGCCGTGTCAGCCACCATAGCCTGCTTTCCCTTGCTGTCCCAATTGTTGGAGGGGTTACCCCCGTTATCATTGTTGGGATGCTTGCCCTTGTTTTCTCCTTCCGAGATATACAACCCCAATTGGCGAGCCTTCTTTAGTCATTCTTCGGCACTTGTGGCACTGATGATGAATGCCTTCCAATTTTTGAATTGACTTTCGCCCATCCAGAGACTGATCGTAGGAAGCAGTCTCTTTTGGCAGATCTCAATCAAAGAGGAATCTGGATTTCCGGAGGGCAGCTTCATGGCGGTTTGGCGGAACCGCTCGATGTAGTTCCTTGTCAACTCTTTCTCCCCTTGGATGACGTCCATGAGAGTGGACATAGTAACGTCCTATCCTATTCGTAGAATCGCTCCAAGAACATGCACTTGAAGCCGGCGAAGGAGTGGATACAGTTGTCCGGTAGATTACGGTACCAATCGAAGGCGACTCCTTCCAATGCCCCAATGAATAATCGTGTGAGGATGGCATCATCATGGGGCAGAGGGTCGGTGGTGACCTCGAAGTAAGTGATGTATCGACTTGCTGAGGTTTTGCCATCATACAGGTTGATATTGAACGGCTTATATCTTGGTGGGAATGGGACATCCCTCCATTCAGCAGGATATGGTTGCCGTATTCTGAGATCTTGAGCGTTTTCTCGGGCATGGAACATGGCTCGGAGCTCCTGGACCTCTCTTCTTACTTCTCGGGTCTCATCCGTCGTGGTAGGGGCTGCTATTTCGGGAAGATTATTGCCCGGGTTTGGTGCCGCTGAGTTTGAATCTATATTGACCGCGGGGCCCGTGCTTGTTTGACCAGGCGCTCCTCCTTGTAGAGTGGGCAGGGCTGCTTTAATCTCGTCTACAGACTTGACCAAAGCGAGTAATATGGCTTCGAGACTGTCAATATGCTGGCGATCAGTGGAACCACCTTCATTGCGGTCCGTCATGAATACCGTCCTCACATGAGGAGTGATGGAAGGAACGGTGGAGGATGTACCCTCCGAGTCGTACCCATACACCGAGAAGTCATCGGGATAAGTGGGAATGTTCTCTTTGGGTTCGGACTCGGAGAGAGCAGTACCCCCGGCCTCAGAGTTTACTTCGTCTTGAGAATCACGGGTGTCCTCGGGGACATCGGTACCTGTCGTACCTGATGGGAGAATCGTTTCCCCGGGCTCAGCTCCTTGAAACATCGGATTGTTGCGAATGTTCGGATGAGTGCTACCCCCAACCCCCAGCGATGCGGATGATGAATTTCCTACTGCAGCAGATTTCGTCTTTGAACGGGTGTGTTGGAATACTCCGGTGGAAGACAACCGTTTAGACGACAGTTTCGTAGCTGTAGTGGTTGATATCTTGGGACTGGAGATGCTTGTCTTTTTCCCCTCCTTTCGGTGGGGACCTTTTTAGCGGAATTGCAGGAGACAACAGGGGGTGCCTCATCTTCTGAGCTCGGGTGCTGTAGTCTTTGGAAGACAGACGGTCGCTCTTCCGTTACTGCCGCGTTATTACAGCATCAATTGACGTTGATTTGGGTGCAGCAATGTCCAAGCGAGGACTCTTTGCACGCCGACACTCCTTCTCTTTCCTTGCGTTTGTGGAGGATCGCCTCCCGCAGGTCAGAGGAACCACTCTGTCCATTTGCCGCCGGGGGCTGGACTCGAGCGGTTGCATACAACTTCCCATCCGAGGCCCGTGTGACAGTCAACGGGACGCCCCGATAGTCAGAGGTTGGGACAGCTGACTGGACCCGATGAGTCTGCACTGTCCTAGACTTCCTCCTTTTAGCACTTGCGGGTGCGTAATAGGAGGAGTCCAAGTTGGGTACCACAGAGTCTGGCTTATTATCCAGAGAATCATCAGAGTTGGGACCACATGAGAGACGGTCGAAAACTGATCGAGAGAAGCGTGAAACGGACGTTATGCGGCTAGAGTTGGATACCGTGCAGGCTGGCTGCATGCGGTTGTCTTCTGCCATTAGACGAATTGTCCTTGTGCAGCTAGGAGCCGTGATCGTGCAGGCTGGCCGCATGCGGTTGGCAATAGTGGCCGCATGGGTTTTCTGCAAGCGATTGACTCCCACAGCCGTATGAGTTTTATTCGTGTTGTTGGCAACTGTAGCCGCATAAGTTATGCGGCTGACAGATATGGCCGCATGAGTTTTCTTCATGCGGCTGGGGGACGTAGCCGTATGAGTTTTCTCCCTGCGACTGAAGGGTGTAGCCGCATGAGCTTTCTCCCTGCGGCTGATGACCTTATGCGGCTTGGATCTCATAGAGTTCCTCTTTGCCCCTGTAAGTCCAGCATCATAGTGTTTTCTTCTGCCAGACTTGGGGACAGCAGAGTTGTCTGCGGTCTGAAGGGGGGCCGCAGGGGAATCTTGCTCGCCGTTTTGAACAACAGAAGGTGTCCTTGCAAGAGCTTCAGTAGGAACGAAGGATCGGGGTCTCCATTCCTTACGGGCCTTCTTTGTGCGGGCTCGCTTCTGGACCTGACCAGTGCTCTTGTCGGAGAGCATCTCTTCGAACGCCTGTTGGTCGAACCGGGCGACCATCTTTTGTTGAGTGGAGCCAAGCTTGGCTGCATCCGATTGCGTCACCAACTCCTCAGCCATGGAGAAGTTAGTCCCCAGCAGAGTCGCCATCGTGTTTGCCATGAAATATAAAAGAACAGAACAATTATCGGAGGACCGAACTTTTACTTCACGTTACAAACTCGCTTGTACAAAGAAAGCCTAGGGACGAAAACCTAGGTACAGCTGTCTAAGTACAATTGTTTATTTTAGATTCTGGGGATGACGATAGAGGCTCGGAAAGGCGACGGCTGCCCTGCCTTACTCCTTGGACTATCGGTATGCAGCCTTGGCTCCTTGTGAAAAGATGGTAGGCGTTGACGAAGAAATGCTCTTCTTGCTCCTCTGTTGCTCCTCTGGCTTCTCTCTCTCTGTATACTCCTTCTTTTTGACTATTGGGGGGGTCTCTCTGTATATACGTATTTTTCTCTCCGAAATTGTATATCTACAAGGGAATGACAACTTGCTATTTATAATAGTGGGATGTGATCATTAGGGTTGCCAATGATTAGCTTATGGAGATGGCGGCGGCTTGGGGATTGGTCCATCCTGGCCATCTGTTTTGATGATCATGAATCTGGGCCATTAGGTACAGATTACACCAAATCCCATGAGCAATTAATGCTGATTGGAATAAATCTTCTTTATAATGATTTTCTGTTATGTGCGAATAAATCAGACCTATTCTTCTGCCACGTGTCCAAGATTTATTGGGATTTGTTCCAATCTTAAATGGCAGCAAATCTGAGCAATTAATCGATCTAGAACACGTGTCCTGGGAGCTGCTGGGGGGTTTGGACCACATGACTAATGAGCCGCATATGAATGTGAGCCGCATATGGTTAAGCCCACGTATCAGGGCTGCGTGGGCAGTGGCTCTCACGTGAGTCCTCGAACCATAAGGGGAGGTAATTCTTGTGGGCCGCATAGGTACATATCCACTTGGGCCGCATGAGAAGTCCTCGCTCGAGCCGCATGAGTCTTACACGGCCTGAGCCGCATAGGATAGGTTCACTCTGAGCCACATAGGAAGTCTTTTGCCCGGGCCGCATGAGGCTCCTATGGACTGAGCCGCATAGGTTTTATTCTGAGCCGCATGAGAAGCGAGCCGCATAAGAATGCCCACGTGGCAAGGCCGTATGGCATTTTTATGGCTCTCGGGGGGATTTGTGTCAGAGATTTCCTTCCTCTTTCCTAGAGATTCATCATTATGGCAGAGCAATAATTACCTGCCTTTGGTGTCAGGGCTGTCAACTTTTCAGAGGGGTCAGCCGTCATAGCAATTAATACAGCGTGGGTGGAGGGGAGAACTATCAGGCCACGTGTCTTCTGAGCCGCATAGAATGCCCTGAGCCGCATAGCTTCCTATGTCGCATGACTCCCTGAGCCGCATGTGTTTTCTGAGCCGCATAGATCTTTCTTGGCTGCATGAGTCATTCTCTTTCATATTTTCCATGCTTCTACACTAGGGAAGCGGCAAGACCAGCTAGGGCATTAGCTTCGATATTTCGGAGTCTGGGGACATGTTCGATGAAGAACCCCTCGAATGACGAGATGATGTCAATCGCTATTTGGTGATAAGGGATCATGTCTTCATGGCGGACTTCGTATGAGCCCCGGATTTGATTGACGATTAGTTGGGAATTGCCGTATGCTTCAAGGTATTCTACCCCCAGCTCTCTTGCAAGTTGGAGGCTAATGACCAGAGCGTTGTACTCGGCCACATTGTTAGAGCAGGGCTCTGTGAGGGAATAAGCACGGTTAATCACTAATCCGGAAGGGAAGACCAGTACTACCCCGACTCCGACGACTATATTGCCTTTAGGTCCGGTCCTCGAAGCACCGTCGAAGAACATTCGCCATATATCATCGTGAGAAGTTGCATGCGAGTCTGCGACCTCATCTGGGATCTTTTTATATATCCTGGAGGACTCCGAGTCTGGGTGGGCTGCTAAGAAGTCTACCAGGGCTTGACCTTTGACTGCCTTTTGGGGGACGAAGATCATATGATAAGGGGACAGCAATATTACCCATGTAGCGAGGCGAGAGCTGAGTGCCCCTGGTTTAGTCATGAGGACCCTGAGAGGGTTGACTCGTGAGATCACATGTATCGTTTTTCCGGAGACATAGTGCCACGTTTTCTGAATGGCGAACACCAGGACAAGGCATTCCTTCTCCACAGCGGTGTATCGGTGCTCTGGCCCAATCATCATTCGACTGAGGTAATATATGGCTTGCTCATGGCCTGCATCGTTGTTTTGTGCGAGCAGAGCCCCGAGGGAATGTTCCATTGCTTGTACATAGAGCAGGAATGGTTTTCCAGGAACCGGGACCACCAAAACTGGAGGATTTGACAAATATTCTTTGATGCTGTCGAAAGCACGCTGACATTCCTCGTCCCATACGAATGAGACTCCTTTCTTCATGAGGTGCGTGAACGGTCGACATCGCCCGGAGAGGTTAGAAATGAACCTCCTGATGTAAGCTAGCCTTCCTTGGAGGCCTCTGAGTTCGCGGAGATTTTTCGGAGGACCCATCTCCATGATTGCTTTCGTCTTCTCAGGGTCTATATGGATACCTTGTGCCGTGATGATGAAGCCCAAGAACTTCCCGCTGGATACGCCCAGAAAGGACTTCGTAGGGTTCATTTTCAAATTGTGCGCTCGTATTAGGTCGAATACCGTCTTTAGATCCTGTACATGGTCTCCCTTGCAACGACTCTTAACGGCTATATCGTCAACATAGCACTCCACTGTCTTGCGTAAGTGGTCTCTGAAGATGATGCTCATGGCTCTTTGATATGTGGCGCCAGCATTCTTTAAAGCGAAAGGCATAACTGTGTAGCAGTATGTGCCAATCGGTGTTCGGAATGATGTATACTTTTCGTCGTCAGGAGATATCTTGATTTGGTTGTACCCCGAAAAGCCATCCATGAATGACATACGTTCAAAACTGCAGGTATTGTCAATCATGATGTCCGTGATAGGGAGGAGGAACTCATCTTTGGGGCATGCCTCGTTCAGATTGCAGA
Source organism: Iris pallida (assembly GCA_029216955.1). NCBI lineage: Eukaryota > Viridiplantae > Streptophyta > Magnoliopsida > Asparagales > Iridaceae > Iris > Iris pallida. The sequence continues at coordinate 4,566,453 of JANAVB010016800.1, read as the reverse complement.
AGTCGATGCAGATTCGAATCTTCCCATTCTTCTTAAGGACGGCCACTATATTGGCGACCTAATCGGGATGTTGTTTCTCAAGAATGAAACCGCTGGTTATCAGTTTGTTGACTTTGGCTTCGATCGCGTCCATGATGCCCAGGCGGAAGCGTCGCTGTTGTTGTTTGACTGGCTTCGCATCCGGCCGAATGTTGAGTTTATGAAGAGCAATGTCGGGATTTAACCCTGGCATATCTTCATAGCTCCAGGCGAACACATCAATGTATTCTCTGACAAGTTCTAGCAGCGACTCCCGCTCTTCGTCTGCTAGGCTTTTACTGACGAAAATTGGTTTTGGAGAAGATTCGCTGCCGAGGTGAACCTGTATGACTTCATCTTCAGTAGGAGGTTCTCTCTGTTCGAACCGCTTTTCCCATTGTGCGTCCAATTGTTGGGCCCACGGCTCTAGCTCGAGGATTTCGGGGATGTCTTCGTCTTCTCCATAAGCGTCGGCGAAAGCCATGTTGACTGTCATGACTTGTCTGAACACATCTCCGATGCTGGTATCCGAGTCCGAAGTCGTTGACCCGGTTGAATGTGACTGCCAGTCGCATTCTTCATCTGAACTCTCAGGGGTCGTAGTAGGCGTTACATACCCCAACCCGCTTCGAGTTTTGCTATAGTAGTCTCGTGGTTTGCCCGCCGAGACTGGCGGCTTCAAAGGTAATCGTCGCCCAGTGCCGTAGTTTAAACCTGGCGTCGTCTCCAGATCATATCCCTGTTTATGCATGAGATATTTGGATTGAGGGCTATAGAGATTCAGAGGCAGTCTTCCAGCATCTGACCCGAGGTCGGCTTCCTCTATGGCGAAGGGATGCAGGTTGTTCGTCCGGCCGAAGATGATTGGATGGTCCCCTTCCTTGATTATTCGGTAAGCATCTTCTACTGGAGTAAGCTGGATCGCGGTGTACACATTTGTCACCTGTGTGTGTAGGTGAGTGCCTATATCGTGTTCCATAGCATACATTGTACATAGCTTATTGAGCTCGGTGTAGTTCAAAGATAACCCTTTATTGATGAAGTAAGGTATCTTTTCTAGGGGGATTACATCATCTGCGGAGGTAACATCAGTGTGGGCAACTACATACTTGGCTAACTCTGGTTCCTCTTCGGTTACCTCCTGTGTGAATGAAGACTGAGAGGACGACCTGGAAAGCTTGATTGTCAGTGGTTTAATTGATGGGGCAGAGCGTGGAGTCGTTGGCAGACTAGCGACCCCCAGTTTGGTATGCGATATGGAGCGAGGAGTGGCCGGTTCACTAGAAGTGTCAGACCTCGCATCGGGGTGACGACCCTTCATGGGAAGGCGTATCGTCAGTGGCCTATCTGAGGGATTGAGCTTCTCCGTTTGGGGTTGACCGACTCTCGGCAGTCTGATTGTCAGTGGCGTCGTTGTGGGTCTCGGCACTTGGCCGGACCTTGGCAGCCGGATTATCATCTGCTCCTCCTGCGCCGAGAGGCTAATCGCATCCTTCTGCAGAGTGGCAGTAAGGGGTGCGGACTTGCCCGGTTTGTGAGCTTGGAGGTGGATCATCAGAGGTTCCTCTGATCCTGTGGCTGTCTCGGTACTAGCTTGTACATCTCCTTCAGCAAGATGCTTCTTCGATTTTTCGTACAGGCAGGAGTCTGAGTAGTAAGATTCGACCCCTTTAAAGGGATCGATATCAGCAAATTCCGTCCTCACGAAGCCGTGTTTGTCGACATATTTGAAGCACTGGTGTAGCGTGGAAGGCACGATCATATAATCGTGTATCTATGGGCGTCCCAAGAGGATGTTGTAAGAAGTGTCTGCATCTATGACGTAGCAGGTAACTTCGGATTGGAGATCGCCAATCTGAAACTTCAGACGAATCTTCCCGATTGGGTAGCTCCTGCCCGAATTGAAACCGCTGATGGCGGTGCTTGTAGGTGTCAAGCGATGCATTGGGATGCGGAGATGATGTAGCAGACCCTTCGGGATGATGCTTATGGAAGAGCCAGGATCTATGTGCATCCGATCCACCTTCACGTCGCCGATGTATCCTGTGTAGTATAGCGGGCGATTGTATAGGTTGGTTTTGATGAGCATGCCCTGCGGGGTGAAGACGATATTGGGCATCGCTCCTATACACGCACTGTCTTAGAGATCTGTAGGTTGATTATCTCCCGTGAGGTTGGCCTGAGCCAAGTATGCGTCGGCATTTTGGAGTGCGTCGCTCAAGGCTGCACGGACATCCTTCGAGAGCCTCAGGAGCTCATATAAGGACAATTTGGCTGGTGTATTGGCCAATTTCGCTAGTATATCGAAGTTGTAGGGCCTCTCCAGCCCTTGAGGTGCTTCTTTCCGGAGGGATTTGTCGAAGCGAGTCTCCTTCGGCCTAGGCTTGTCGGTCGTCGGAGGCTGAGGGGGCCCTGGAGTGTCAGTGGTAGCTGGAGGATGATCATCAGTCGAGTTCTCAGCCACAGGCTGGGATTGTGCTACAGATCGAGTAACGACGGCTGTGACTTCTTCCACATCTGCTGAGATGGTACGGCAGGATCTGACTTTTCCACTTCTCTTCTTGTGAATGGAAGGCGGCGTGGACTGAGTCACCTCGTGGACCAGGTCCGGATGGACCCACATGATTTCTCCTCGCGATGTGGTGAGGGGTACTAGACCGGCAGCTTGATCACGAGTAGGCAGAAGATTAGCAATTTCTATTGTCGCTAGAGGGATGGGTGTGACACCGTCTTGAGTCTCCGTTGGAGGGAAGCTGCCGAATTGTACGGATACCATGTTGGCTGCTACGGTTACCTCCTCGAAATCGATGGCCAGAGCGTTCGAATCGATGAGGTTTTGGATGTATCATTTCAGTTGGTAGCAGTCGTGTGTAGGATGGTGGACGTAGCGGTGGTAGTGGCAAAACTTTGGATTCTCCAGATCTGCCGGCCTAGGCTTCCATCTAGGTGGAGGAAGCTGAATTCTGTCTCCTTGTATGAGCATGTCCAAGATAGGCTTGACGTGGCCGTCTTCGAAAGAATAAGTGATTTGCGGCCATTGTTTGTCTGCTGGCTTCGGCTCAGGTTTTTGTGCTGTATCGGCCACCTTAGCCTGCTTTCCTTTGCTATCCCGCTTGTTGGAGGGGCTACCTCCATTATCGTTGTTGGGACGCTTGCCCTTGTTTTCTCCTTCTGAGATGTGCAATCCCAGTTGGCGAGCCTTTCTCAATCGTTCTTCGGCACTTGTGGCACTGATGATAAATGCCTTCCAGTCCTTGAATTGACTCTCGCCCATCCAGAGACTAATTGTTGGGAGCAATCTCTTTTGGCAAATTTCAATTAAGGAAGAATCCGAATTTCTGGAGGGTAGCTTCATGGCGGTTTGGCGGAACCGCTCAATATAGTTCCTTGTCAACTCCTTCTTCCCTTGGAAGACGTCCATGAGGGTGGACATGGTGACGTCCTGCCCTACTTCTAGAATCTCTCCAAGAACAGGCGCTTGAAGCCGGCGAAGGAGTAGATGCAGTTGTCCGGTAGATTGCGATACCAGTCGAAAGCGACTCCTTCCAATGCTCCAATGAATAATCGCGTGAGGATAGCATCATCATGGGGCAGATGGTCGGTGGTGACCTCGAAGTAAGTGATGTACTGACTTGCTGAGGTCTTGCTATCATACGGGTTGATATTGAACGGCTTATATCTTGGTGGGAATGGAACATCCCTCCATTCGGTACGGTATCGTTGCCACATTCTGAGGTCTTGAGCGTTTTCTCGGGCATGGAACATGGCTCGGAGCTCCTGGACCTCTCTTCTTACTTCTCGGGCCTCATTTATCGCGGTAGGGGCTGTTACTTCGGGAGGATTATTGCCCGGGTTTGGTGCCGCTGAGTTCGAGTTCGCATTGACCGCGGGACCCGTGCTTGTTTGGCCAGGCGTTCCTCCTTACAGAGTTGGAAGAGCGGCTTTGATTTCATCTACAGACTTGACGAAGGCCTGCAGTATAGCCTCCAAAGTGTCGATGCGTTGGCGATCGCTGGAACCACCTTGATTGCTATCCGTCATGAACACCGTCCTTACATGAGGAGTGATGGAAGGAACGGTGGAGGATGTGCCCTCCGAGTCATACCCATGCACCGAGAAGTCATCGGGATAGGTGGGAATGTTCTCTTCGGGCTCGGACTCGGAGCGAACGGTATCCCCAGCCTCAGAGCTTTCTTCGTCTTCATGGGTGTCTTCGGGGACATCGGTGTCTATTGTACCTGATGGGAGAGTTGTTTCCCCGGGTTCGTCTTCTTGAAACATCGGATTATTGTGGATGTTCGGAGGAGTGCTACCCCCAGTTCCTACGACCCCCAGTGATGTGGATGATGAATTTCCTATTGCAGCAGATTTTATCTTTGAACGGGTGTGTTGGAATATTTCGGTAGAGGACAGCCGTTTAGACGACGGTTTCTTAGCTGTAGTGGTTGTTATCTTGGGGCTGGAGATGCTTGTCTTCTTCCCTCTACCCTCGACAAGAATTTTCTGAGTAGAATTGCAGGAGACAACAGGAGGTGCCTCGTCCTCTGAGCTCGGATGTTGTAGTCTTTGGAAGACTGACGGCCGATCTTCCATCGCTGTCGCGTTGTTGCAACAGCAGTTGACGATGATTTGGGTACAGTGATGTCCAAGCGAGGACTCTTTGCACACCGAAGCTCCTTCTCTTTCCTTGCACTTGTGGAGGATCGCCTCACGCAGGTCAGAGGAACCACTTTGTCCTTTTGCCGTCGGAGGCTGGATTCGAGCGGTTCTATACAACTTCCCATCAGAGGCCCGTGTGATAGTCAACGGGACGCCCCGATAGTCAAAGGTTGGGACAGCTGACTGGGCTTGATGAGCCCGCGCTGCCCTAGACTTCTTTTTAGCACTTGCGGGTGCGTAATAAGAAGAGTCTAAGTTGAATACCACAGAGTCTGGCTTATCATCCAGAGAACCATCAGGGTCAGGACCGTATGAGAGACGGTCGAAGACTGATCGAGAGGAGCGTAGAACGGACGCTATGCGGTAAGGATTGGAAACCGTACAGGCTGTCTGCATGCGGTTGTCCTTAGCTGTCGGATGAGTTGCTTTGGTGCGATTAGTAGGAGTCACGATCGTGCAGGCTGGCCGCATGCGGTTGGCAATTGTGGCCGCATGGGTTTTCTGTAAGCGATTGACTTCAGTAACCGTATAAGCTTCATCCATGTGGTTGGTAACTGTAGCCGCATAAGCTATACGGTTGACAGATGTGACCGCATGAATTTTCTTCATACGACTAGCGGATGTGGCCGCATGAGCTTTTTTCATGCGGCTAGCACCCTTATGCGGCTCGGATCGCGTAGAGTTCCTCTTTGCCCCTGCAAGTCCAGCATCATAGTATTTTCTTCTGCCGGACTTGGGGGCAGCAGAGTTACCTACGGTCTGAAGTAGGGCCGAAGGAGAGTCTTGCTCGCCGTCTTGAACAACAGAGGGTATCTCTGAAAGAGCTTCAGTAGGAACAAAGGATCGGGGTCTCCACTCCTTGCGGGCCTTCTTTGTGCGGGCTCGTTTCTGGACCGGGCCAGCGCTCTTGTCGGAGAGCATTTCTTCGAATACCTGTTGGTCGAACCGGGCGACCATCTTTTGTTGCATGGAGCCAAGCTTGGCTGCATCTGATTGTGTCACCAACTCATCAGCCATGGAGAAGTTTGTCCCCAGCAGAGTCACCATCGTGTTTGCCATTGATTATGAAAGTACATAACAGTTTTATGGGAGGACTGAACTTAGACTCACAATACAAACTCGCTTGTACAAAGAAAGCCTAGGGACGAAAACCTAGGTACAGCAATCTAAGTACAATTGTTTATTTTTGATTCTAGAGGGTGACGATAGAGGCTCGGAAAGGCGACGGCAGCCCTGCCTTACTCCTTGGACGATCGGTATGCAGCCTTGGCTCCTGTGACGAGATGGTTGGCGTTGATGAAGAAATGCTCCTCCTGCTCTCCTCGTATTGCTCTTCTGGCTTCTCTCTCTCTCTAGATTGATCTCTGTGGATTCTTCTCTCTGACTATCGGAGGAGCCTCTTTGTATGTGCATATCACTCTCTGACAATATATATGTTCACAAGGGAATGGCACCTTGCTATTTATAATAGTGGGATGTGATCATTAGGGTTGCCAATGATTACCTCTTGGAGATGGCGGCGGCCTGTGGATTGGTCAATCTAGGCCGTTCATTTTTTATTGTGACGAATCTGAGCCATTGAGTGTAGATTACACAAAATCCTATCAGCAATTAATGCTGATTAGAATAAATCTTCCTTATAATGATCTTCTGGTGTCTGCGAATAAATTAGATTTATTCTCCTGCCACGTGTCCCAGATTATTGGGATTTGACCCAATCTTTGATTGCAGTAAATCTGAGAAATTGATCGACTTAGGACACGTGTCCTAGGAGCCACTGGGGGATCTGAACCACATGACGAGTGAGCTGCATATGATTTTGGGCCGTATATGGTTAGGGCCACGTGTCAGGGCTGCTTGGATAGTGGCCCTCCCTCGAGCCTTTGAACCACATGGAGGTGATCATTGCGAGCCGCATAGGGATACATCCGCCTGAGCCGCATGGAAATGGTCCTCTTGAACCGCATGAGAAGACTTTGCTCGAGCCGCACGAGGCTGTCTCGGCCTGAGCCGCATAGGACGGCTTCATTCTGAACCGCATGAGAAGTCTTTGCTCGAGCCGCACGAGGCTGTCTTGGCCTGAGCCGCATAGGACGGCTTCATTCTGAACCGCATGGGAAGTCTTTGCTCGAGCCGCATACGAACGCCCACGTGGCAAGGCCACGTGGCATTTTTATGGCTCTCGGGGGATTTGTGTCAGAGATCTCTCTCTCTTCCCTAGAAGTCTGTCATTATGACAGAGTCATAATTACTTCTTTTTGTGCCAGGGCTGTCACTTTTTCAGAGTTGTCAGCCGTCAAACAATTAATGCGAGGGGGCAGAGAAGAGGACTGTCATGCCACGTGTCTTCGGAGCCGCATGGGATGTCTTGGGCCACATAGTCCCTTATGCCGCATGACTCTTTGAGCCGCATGGGCTTTCTGAGCCGCATGGGGTTCTTTGGCCGCATGGGTCATTTTTTTTAATATTTTCCATGCTTCTACAATTAGGTTGTGAATAAAATTGAGATTTAAAGAAAAGATACTATGTGGCACGACTAGCTACCCTTGAAATTATATAGGCATGATTAATGGTCAAAAAAATTTAGGCTGACGCTAAACATGGAAAAATCACTTATATAAATTTAAGAAGTAGTCGCAATCAAGGCTACTCATGCAAGTCATCTAAGCATATTTAAATTAAAAAGTCAGCACGAGCATGAACATGATCAAAATAGTTATGACTATGGTAAGATACGAATATGACATTAGCAATAATGGAGTTGTCGTTTAGGCATGATTATGATTATAGTCAAATAGTTTAGTCACGAGTAAAGTCGTTCAGGAACGGTCAAAATTCAAATTTGTTTGGCACAATAAAATATTTGAGCAAAATTATTTAGGCATGATTACGGACTCAAAATCAAGAAAATATGCGAATTGACATGATCAAGATATAATCAATTAGTCTATCTCGATCAAAAGTCGTAAGGATGATCCAATTTAAAATCGTCTTAGCACGATCAATTATGTAGGCATAATCCTAGAATCATAATCTAGGTGTGATTCATGAATAGAAGGAATTCAAAAATAAGTTTAAGGGATGCTCAGGAAGACAAATGACCATAAAATAAGAGATATTAAGGGATAAAATTAAATGATAATAAAATAATTTAAGTAAGTGAATTACAGGCCATGAAATCAGTAGCCATATGTCAAAGAGGACGCAGTCTCCATAATATTCAAAAATCGTATGTATATATGAAGTCACTTTGCCGAGAATTTATGCCTCGCCAGTGTATACATGGCTGCAGAAAACCTTGGTTTCATGACTCAGCTATGACACGATATCGAATATTTTATTATCTTTGTCCAACATTGACGTAACAACTCAAGGAGCAAATAGGACAATTAAGACATACGTTACTTTAAATTACTTCAACTTAGGGTTCATGCCACGCCAGTGCGCTGCTAGCTGCAGTGAACCCGTAGTCTTGATAATTCAAATAGGTGACGACAGTGCGCTGCTGTCCTGTCATCGTAAGTCATCAAAATTATTTCAACTATATCTCCAAGAATATCAAAGGAGTTTAATATATCATACAAGTTGATAAAGATAGAAGAGTGTAAGTACCTGTTTCTTCATGTATAATGTCAGTTTCTTGAAAAGAAAAAAAATTGATTATGAAGGATAATGATTGAAGTCAAAATAAGTAAAATCTTATAATCCTTATTTCACGGATATTCAATATTCGATGGTTGAGAGGAAACTTTTGAATCTGAAAACTTAACTCGAGATTAATAGACAATTGAGTGAGAAGTTAAAATAATTCCTTAGGTCCAAGAAAAGAATAAAAGTGATACGAACTTATGATACGGCGATGTTTAGAAAAGATATAAGGTAAAATGGTACAAATGATCATGATTTGGGAGAAAATGACCGGAGACAAAAGGAATATAAACTTATATTTACATTTCTCTAATATTTAAGATCGAGGGAAATATGTATAAAGCACTATGTCTACCTATTATGAATATTTTTATACACAAATATATAGGTATAGCCTAAGTAAATCCAAAAATCCCAATTTATCATTCTAAGAGGGGATTATTTTATTTCCAAGAAAATGCAAATTTAAATAGTAATAATACATATATTATATTCAATATATAATTTATAGAAATTATTTCCAATACTAGAAATGGACTACCAAAATATATATACACATCCTTATATCTACATGGACGACGTTGGTCGCTTTACATGACTACCCGGGCTTGGGTTGAGTTCGGGCTAGTTTGGAACAATCGAAATTTCTAAAAGCCAATAATCCTAGTAATAAATAAATAAATACACATATTTTGGGTCAAGTCACAACTTGGCCTGGTTTTCCTAGTTAGTACACACATATGACTCGGCCTTCTCTGCTATAGCTAATACGCTAGTCAAAGCATGCCATTCTACTATCCGTGCCATCACTTCTAGTCACATAGCGCTCCAAAGTTTAACCAAGACTAAGGCATTCTATAATAATAATTAATTATATATTTATAAAATTCCAAAAATCATATCTTAATTCAAATAAAAGGAATAAATGCTATTTTCAAAATTTCTCCCTATAAATACCGTCGAGTCAAAATGCGATAGTGTATCCTGAGAGTCCTCTAGTGAGACCTATGTAGCAACCTTAACTACCCAATGTCAATTTAAATTAGGGACTCCTAGTCCTAACCATTCTCTTAAGATTGATTTACTCCTAGTTGTGAATGAGCATTTTCTAGTCGCAGGCTCGCAGTAGTACGACTAATATGGTACTACCACGAGTTCGCAATCTTTTGCAAAAACTGACCTGCATGGGCTACCATAAAAACTTGTCACGACCCGCACCCGCTTTTTCGAATACGAGACGTGTCCAAGCCAGCCTAAGCCGCAGAGTCGACGGTAGAATGCTGTCAAGCTAAACCTAAAAAATATTGGTTTCCAGTCAGGAATGGAACAAGTACACAAACCGACGACAATACGAAAACATAATAGAATTAACAAGACATGAAAATAACATATGAGATATAAAAACTGGAAGATAACTGATGACATGGCAAGATGGAGAAATAAAGGAAAAATAAATAAAAGACAACTACCTATGCGGTGTGAAATATCGTTTTCAACATGTAAACGACTAAGGGCAAATCCGGCACCCTGCACGTGTCGTGTGCAGCTGCTATTCTCCACGAAAGACACGGAGGATAGTTCTGGGTAGTCCACATGTCTACTAAGATATTTCCCCTTCCGACTACTCCGTGTGACGAGCGTGTCAACAAGCAGCAAAATATATGTATAAACATGAAATTAAAAGACTACTATGAATCGAAAGCAATCAGAAAGTGCACTTGCCTGAGGTCCTTAGCTGGTAAAATCGACATTACCATCTAGTTGGGTCTAATATAATTCGGTTAGCCTAGGATCGATTGTGAATTAGTTAGAAATGCAAGAGACATGAACGTAGGACTAGTTACGATCAAGATGGAAATCGAGAGAATTTAGAAAATATATACATAATATTTGGAACTATATTTTAGTATTTTAAAGTAGTGTTTAGATACCTTGAGATATAGCAAATTATTTAAGCTAAGACTCAATTTTGTCAAATATATATTTAGGCTAAGACTATAAAATAGTATAACAATATTTTTAGGCTAAAATCAATATAGCAGCTTAAAATGAAAACTACATTTGGAAAACAGCGAGAATATTAAAGTATTTTTATTTGATAAGTCCAATAACCGTATATACAGTTCTTATAAGAATTTGTCAAAGTCTAATTTCATTTCCCAGCCCCAATATCATATATGCCTAAAACCCTAGATTTTTAGAAGTAAGGCCCAAAATCCAAAATAACTAATGATAATAATAATAGTAAAATAACAAAACATTAATAATAATATTGATAACAGTAATAAAACCGTATGCTATAGTACATACCCAATAATACTTACCCCTTTTGTAAGGCCCAAAGTAAAACATGTGTAAGCTTTTTATAAAGTTGACTTTTCTAATTCAGCCCTAAGTCAAAAAACCCAAATGAGCAACTGTTGCTTCCATTAGTTAGGAAAGAAGGAGAGAGAGAGAGAGAGCTTAAGGAAAAGAAAGAGGCTGCGAAGGATCGAGAGAAGGGGGAAAGGGTCGCTTACATAGGGTTGTCCGGTCGGAGGAGCTTGGATCAGCTTCGACGGAGGTTCTGCACGGCCGAAAATGCGACGCCGTCCGCAAAATCTACGGACAAGGAGAACCCGCTCAGATCAGCGTGGCTGTGGAGTCTCCGTGCTGGAGGAGGCGGCGGGCGCTCGCAATGCTCGCCGGAGGTCGTCGACCGGCTTGCCAGGAGAGGCTCGACCCGGATACTGCTGGAGCGCTGTTCCCGCGGAGATGCCCACGCGTGCGTGGTCTCCAGATCTGAAGTGGCCCGCGTGGGAGGAAGTAACTCAGAGTCGACCACGTGCGACGTGCTCGAGCGCTGCTCACGACGGCAGGCGGAGGGAAGCCCGGTACTGGGATGGCCAGGGCTAGACACCACGTCGGCGGCGCTCGCGTGGCTCCGGCGGTGGAGACTCGATCAAGAGCGTCGGCGGCGCTCGCCGGGTCGAGGAGATACGGCTTGCTTGCGGCCTGGACACGAGCGGAGGAGGCTCGGCTAGGCTTCACCGGAGCGCGGTGCGCGTTACCGAGGCGAGGCCGAGGCCACGGTGGCGCTCCCCCGTTGGTCGGCAGTTTTGTCGCACGGCTCAGGGTAAGAGCCAGTGATGGCTCGGGCGGAGGATATGGTCGGTCGAGTTGGCCGAACGCGGTCGAACGGAGCCGGAAGCAGTGGCAGCACACGAGGTATGATGTGGGGTGTGTGTTTACTGTATTGGCAGTTGTGACGGGGTTCTGGTGTTGGCCGCATGCCGGCATGGTTGTCTGTAATTCTGGAATAAGATGGAGATGACACGGACGCACGGGTCCGGACACGGCACAAGTTTTTGTTATTGTGGCTGGTGGTGTTCCAGATTTAGGGAGGAGGCTGTAGATCGACTTGGTTGGTGGTCGTCATGGTTTTGATGGTGGTGGCAGCGATAATCCAGATCTGCGGCAGTCTGTAGCATGAGGAGGTATCGAGATCGAAGGCATGGAGGAGCGGTGCTCGGCCATATCGGGGAGGCTTGGCGCTGAGGATCGATGAGGGGGAAACGTGAGATTATAGAGACGAAAGGGAAGCGGTATATCTTGAGACGGGAGGGAAGCTATATACTAGCTGTCGAAATTTGTTTTAAGCAGAATTCTATCAAGATTAGAAAATAGGATTTGTTTGAAGGAAGACGAGATCTTGTAGAATAGTATTTTTATTCCTCACTCTTCATCATATGGCAAGGGCCATATATATAGGGCTAATGGGCAACCCAAGGGTCATGAGTTACATAACCCAAGGGTCATGAGTTACATGACCCCAAGGGTCATGTGTAACTCATGACATAATGGTGAATAAAATGGGTTTCACAACACTCCCCCTTATTCATCCATTTCTTTGGATCCACTTATGAAATACTTCAGGATTCAATAAGCTAAGGGGGTGGATACTGCTGGATCCAGAGTAAACTTGGTTTGCCTCGTTAAAACCTTGGCTGTGGAAAACCCAGTGGGAAAAACCATCAGTCCTATGGAAAAAGAGTACAATCATATAGTTTTACTCCCCCTGATCTATACAAGCTTCAGGCTTATAGGTCTTTTAGTTGCCTCATCCCTATTCCTCTTACAAGCTTTACAAAAGAAGGTCGTGCGTCCAGAAGAATTTGGGGGATACGTGCTTCGTCTTGTCACTCTTCATGTATCCGTTCTGAAGTTGAGCTACGCATGCTGTATTATCTTCAAAAAGGGTAGTAGGCTCAAGTTCACCAGTCTTCAGGCCAGTAGATGCCAAAATGTGCTGAATGATGGAGCGAAGCCAAACACACTCCTTGCTTGTTTCATGGATTGCCAGGAGTTCAGAATAGTTGGATGAGATAGCCACACTGGTCTGTTTGACGGACCTCCAGAAGATAGCTGTACCACCGAAAGTAAACACAAATCCAGTTTGTGATTTCTTTGTGTGGGGATCTGATCTATAACCTGTATTTGAATAACCAAGTAAAGTGGAAGACCCACTATTCGGGTAATATAGTCCTAGGTCTATAGACCCTTGGAGGTAGCACAGAAGATGCTTCACTCCATTCCAGTGGTGCTTTGTGGGCGCTGCACTGTATCTGGCTAATAAGTTAACTGAAAACGTTATATCAGGACGCGTACAGTTAGCCAGATAGAGTAGTGCCCCAATGGCACTTAGGCAAAGTACTTCAGGACCTAATGATTCCTTCCCCTCTTCCAGTGGACAAAAAGGGTCCTTCTTTACGTCCAATGATCGAACGACCATTGGTGTACTAAGGGGATGGCATTTATCCATGTGGAATTGTTTAAGTAATCTTCGTGTATATGTAGATTGGTGTAACAGGATACCACCCTTTAGGTGTTCGATCTGTAAGCCAAGATAATACTTTGTTTTCCCTAGGTCTTTCATTTCAAAAGTTGTCTTAAGGCTTTCAGATATCTCAGTGATCTCTGCAGGAGATCCAATGAGATTTAAGTCGTCGACATAAACGGCGACTATAACAAATCCTGTTCTCGATCTTTTTATAAAGATATACGGGAAGACTTTATCATTAGTAAATCCTTGCGTAGCAAGAAACTCACTTAGTCTGTTATACCATATTTTTCCTGATTGTTTAAGACCGTACAATGATCTTTGTAACCTTACAGAATAGGTGTCCCGAGGTCTATCTGTTTTCTCTGGTGAAATTTTATATCCTTCAGGGAGTTTCATATAGATATCTTTATCTATATTGCCATAAAGATATGCAGTCACAACGTCCATGAGCTACATTTCTAGGCTTTTCAGAGAAGAGAGGCTGATCAGAAATCTGAAGGTATTCCCATCCATGACCGAAGAATATATTTCTTCATAATCTATTCCCGGTTTCTGGGAGAAACCTTGTGCTACAAGACGTGCTTTGTAGCGCACAACTATGTTGTGTTCATTTCTTTTTCTTGTGAAGATCCATTTATATCCCACAGGTTTTACACCTTCAGGTGTTTGGACTACAGGTCCAAAGACTTCGCGTTTCAAGAGTGAGTCCAGCTCTACTCCTATTGCCTCGTTCTACTTTGGCCAATCGCCTCTGTATTTACATTCCGCTAGAGACCGTGGATCGATGTCATCGTCATTTTCAGTGATGTGAACAACAATATTGAACGAAAAATCGTCGTCGACGACTGTACTTTTTCTGTTCAGTACCTCTCCAGTACGTACATAATTTAATGATATTTCTCCTGTTTATTCCTCTTCAGGGGAAACTAGGAGAGGAGAGGTAGCTGATCTGAGCTCTGCATCCTGTGTTAGGATCTTCTTAATTTCTTCAAGGTTTTTTCTTTTACGAGGGACTTTGTCTCTCGAACCTGGTGGACGTCCTCTTTTTAATTGAGGTATTGCCATTTCTGCTGCTGGCGGATTGCATCCATCTTTGGGGATGTCTATCCTAGCTGGCGTGTTGGCAGCAGGGACCTGTGATCTGACAATCTTCTAGTTGTCAGTAAATGTATCCGGAAGTAGATGTACAGTGTTCTGAAGATGTAATATCTTCAGGATCTCATCTTCACATTGACTTGTACGTTGATCAAAATGAGACAAAGTTTTTGTGTCCCAAGAAATTGTCTTGAAGCTTCTGGCTTCTTAGACTATGTGCCCAATTTAGGAAATAATCCTTCATCAAACTCACAGTCATCAAGATGTGCCTTAAATACGTCACCCGTCAGGGGTTCTAGGTATCTAATTATAGAGGTTGAGTCAAACCCAACATAGATACCTAATCGACGTTGTGGACCCATTTTGGTCCTCTGTGGGGGAGCAATGTGGACGTAAACAGCACAACCAAAAACTCTCAAATGTGAGATATTTGGAGGTGAACCATAAGCGAGCTACATCGAAGATAGAATATGACCTCCAGAAGGCCGTATTCTAATAAGTGATACGGCATACAATATAGCATGACCCCAAGCTTCCACAGTCAACTGTGACTGCATCAACAATGGACGAGCAATCCATTGTAATCTCTTAATAAGAGATTCTGCTAACCCGTTCTGGGTGTGAACATGAGCTACAGGATGTTCAACTTCGATGCCAGTTGCTTGGCAATAGTCTTGAAAAACCTGTGAAGTAAATTCACCCGCATTATCAAGTCCTAATTTTTTGATATGGTTATCGGAGAAATGAGACCGCAACTTAATTATTTGTGCCAATAGCTTAGAAAAAGCTAAGTTGCGGGTGGACAAAAGGCACACATAAGACCATTTAGTAGATGCATCTATAAGTACCATAAAGTACCTAAATGGACCACTTGCGGGGTGAATAGGTCCGCAAATGTCTCCATGAATTCTCTCTAAGAAGTTAGGAGACTCTAGTCCCACTTTCAAAAGGGATGGTCTCGTTATAAGTTTGCCTTGAAAACAAGGTAGACACGAGTAATCATACTTCTGAAGAATCTTCAGGTTCTGCAGGTTGTGTCCACTGGATTGGCTCATGATTCGTTTCATCATAGCTGATCCTGGGTGACCCAGTCTATTATGCCAAAGTTTAAATTTTGGCGATGAATGACACTTCTGGTGCACAATCATGTTAGCTTTTGTTGATTGAATATGAGTATGATAGAGACCCGACGGGAGTCCCATGAATCGTTCTAAGATAGTTTTTGAACCATCTTTTAGACGAGTAACATACAGATATTCTGTCTCATTTATTTCATTTGTTTCTAAGTGATATCCGTTTAAACGAATGTCCTTGAAACTTATGAGGTTCCTATTTGATTTAGGAGAGAATAGTGCTTCTTTTATTATTAGTCTTGTTTTATTTGGGAGCAATATAATTGCTTCACCAGATCCTTCTATTATGTTTGATAGTCCTGATATCGTAATAGCAGGACCGTCATAATCATATAAGCTATAAAAATAGCTTTTTTCTCGAAGGATTGTGTGCGTCGAGGCGCTATCCACAAGGCATTCACACTTCATCTATAGATCTATAAAAAAACAACAACAACCCATCGTATTAAAACAACAGTTTTGAAATACAATTTTTGTTTTTTTCAAAAATTCTCTTATATCGATCGACTGACCGATATAGAGAGGTCAATAGGTTTCTTGCAAAAATGCATAATTTATAAATACAATTTGAGCAAAAAAAAAATATTCGGTCATCCCCTTTTGGTAGCTCTACGTGAATATGACCAGGCGGGAAAATGAGGGAGGAGGGTCACCGGGGACCTCTTAAGAACCAAGTCCCAAGTTCTTTCTGACATCATACCCAAATAGGTGAGCCTATTCGGAGAGACTTCGTAAAATTTTCTTTGTCAAATGTAAGAATAAATATCATTTTTCAAGAAATTCACACTTTTCGCAAACTGTGAAAAATAGGTGACAATTTAGTGCGTGCTCAAAATGAGCGATGCCTTTGAAAAATTATTAGCCAAAAAAATTATTTTGGGAGGCCCAAATATGGCGGTGCCAGAATTTGTTTATATAGTCAAGACAATTTTTCAAGATTTTCCGTTATTACGTTAAAAAAACGTACAACATAAACAAGCAATAGCACACAAAAGAATTGATGCCTAAGCAAGCATCACCAAAAAAATGTCAACTATTTTTCCGACGTCTAATGAAGTGACGCCAAAAAAATAGCGAGAAAAAATACAATTTTATTATTCATCTGTTACAATGATTCACTGAGCAACATAAAAAAATTGCTACAGAGGCGCTCGTCGGGGCGCAGAAGCCACGGAGGCGATCAAATACATCATTACCAAAAAAATGTTAGCATTTAAAAATTAGCTCTCGAAATCCCAGACAACAAGAAGGAAGGAGGAATAATGTAACAATAGCTAAAATGGAAAAGTTGGTCTAAAGGGCTAGTTTAAGCTTCTGGTCCGATAGGTCCTCGGTTCAAAACCCATTTGAGACAAAATATGTATATATATTTTTTTCTCTTTGAAAACAAGATTAGTATTACCAACAGTAAAGGCAAACAGCATAGTTTAGCAAGTAATGTAGAAATGGACAAAAGAAAAAAAAAGTTTTGTTTTCCTCTTTTTTTCTTTTATCAAATAGTCTGCTGTAACAAAAAAAAGTATATTCTTTAATACTACTGTAGTTACTTGTTTTAACAAAACATATTCTTCCAAAAAATTAGTCCAAAAATTTCTTTTATGAAAATTTTTCATTTGACACAAGTACTAGATAATTCATAACAGATACTCTTATATACGAGTATATGACAAAAATAAGTACCTTGAAGAAAGTAAAACCAAGAGAAATATCTTAAACTCCTTAATTTTTTTTTCTGAAAGCAAACTTTGTTTGAGAAGATCATGGACAGGATACGAAATAAGGATGAAGGACAAAGTAAAAACAAGAAAAAAATTAATCTAGACTTTGTCTCTCTTCTAACTTGTATAGTTCAAGGACTAATGCTTGTATATGAATATACCATAACAATTTCCATTGATGTTCATTCTGAAATATCTAAAATAAAATGAGTCACAGTTGAATCTTCTTTTCTTGAAGAAAATGATAAGAGCAATGGTATGTAAATACGATAAGTTTAGTAGCAATTTACCATGTATTGCATCGATTTGCACAAATTGTCACTGGAGCTAACTATTTTTGAATTGCCACAAACAAATAACTTTGAAGAGGCAATTTACTTCTCAGTTTCAACAATAGTGTTTAAAAATTACCTTTATTATCGTACGGTGGAAGGCGGTAAAAAAAAACAACAACAACGGTACGTCGGATCTCCGGCGTTGCATGAGCTTCGTGCTGATAACGTGTTTGAAGGAAGACGAGATCTTGTAGAATAGTATTTTTATTCCTCACTCTTCATCATATGGCAAGGGCCATATATATAGGGCTAATGGGCAACCCAAGGGTCATGAGTTACATAACCCAAGGGTCATGAGTTACACGACCCCAAGGGTCATGTGTAACTCATGACATAATGGTGAATAAAATGGGTTTCACAACAGGATTTAAATAATTATAGACTAGGATATTTCGTTTAACAATATTTAATCTATAATAACCTTCTCATCATGTAGTATATTCTATAATTGATCAACATAATAATTTAAAGATAGTATTCGTTGATATCAAGTAATTTAAAGCATATAAATTTACATACAAATTCAAATAATCGATTATAATCTAAGTTATATTTGTTGTCATCAAAATATTGTAACGTATATTTTATAGATCGAAACAAATTCAATATTCCTTAATTAAAACCAATTAAATATTTAAAACTAGTTTTAATATAATCTTAATACGTAGTTCAAATCAATAATATTTTAAATCAAATTACTCTAATCGAATATACTAATACATAATACTGACAATTTTAAAACTGATATCTAATATTGTCAAAAAGTTCAAACCATATAGGTTCAAAATAAGAGGTTAACGTAATAACTTTTAGAGCAATATTTAATTTTATCAAATCAATTTAAATCGTATGAATTTAAATAAATCAATAATTCATCACCATATTTATTTGAGTAAAATTTTGTGTTATCAAAAAGTAACATAAACAGTATTGATTTCATCGAATAACTGAATTCTATACTTAAACCTGCATATGATCAACATAATAATTTACAAAATAATATTTAGTATTTATCAAATAATATATTTTTAATTAAAACGATAATTGGTTGTCTCTATAAATAATTTTCGGTGACAGACTTATTTTTTATTAATAAGAAAAATTATATCAGATATTTATAATTTTAAAATAATTCTCAAAATTAATATTTAATAAAACCAAAGTAGTAACTAGACGTCTTTCCTAATTCTAACAATAACACATTTCCATTTAAACAAATTGGCACTCTCAAAATATTTAATTTAAACTAGTATTTAATCATAAATTATCATTCACCAAATCTTGACAAAAATTTACTCTTAAACAAAATAGCTAGAGTAATAAAATGAAATAAAAATTAAAATCCGGAAAGAGGAGTTACATTGAACCAGGGGAAGTTTGAATTCTTGAGGCGCCAAGTATTATATCCAATTTTGGGAGCTGTGTCAGACTTCTAAGATTGTGTCCGCTCTCTTATATTCATCTATTATGTATTATTCTCCCCTTTTCGTAATTGAAGTTCTATCTGAGTTTCAAGTGCATACTTGAACAATAATTTGGTTGTAGGATCGGTTGTGTGTGTCCGTGTCCAGAGGAGTTCGAGATTCATGCGGATCGTGTCCTAGGCTAGGTTGGGTCTGCTGAGGAGTTCGGAGGCCAAAGGTTGATTGAACTTAGAGGTGCACGTGAAGTCAGTGATAGAGGAGATTGAGTGCAGGCTTATATTTTAACTTTGCCTATTCAATATGGTTGTAATCGTTAATTATCTGACGGCTGTGTGAATTTTGATTGAAGCCCATGGCCATTGGTTCCCTTTGAATTCTCGTACTTTAGCAGACTATCACTCTAATTGAGCTTGGTTTGATTACTATAAGTAGCAGTATTGGCCTTAGCAGAACCCATATGTCACGCCCCAGAACCAGAATACTGGAGAGCGGGGGAATGACTCAGCCAGCTACGTATTACGGGTAGATGAATACCGTATAATACGATCAATGCTGTCTACAAGACGAGGGGGTGCATACTACATGAAAGTCTCCCTATGGTCACTTTACTTCTATTGTCTCAATCATTCAAACAAGAAACAAAAATAGAGAACATGTGAGATAAAGCAGTAAGGCGTCCCAAACGCTCAGTCAAAATGTTCTTGATATCTGGCTTTACAAAATACAGCCAGATGATGTAGTAAGTATACACAATTATTAGCAGTTGCAGCCTGACTTAGTTACAATTATGCAAAAGTAGGTACAAGACAATCTGACTAACATGTCGGTGCCAAACGGCAAATTATAAAGTAGATAACAAAACGGGTGGGGAAGTAAGAAACCCACTCGAGTCCTCCTGCGATCATTCCTCTAGTGTTGACCATCTTGGAGGTAGAAGTAAGCTGGATCCTCGGGAATTGGCTCTAAATCTGGCCATGCAAAACCAGAGAGGTTAGACCTCTAATAGCAAGTACCACAAGGAAGCACGATATGAGGAATGAAGCCAGTAAATAAGATAATATGGTAATAGATCTCTGCTATATACTAGGACTCACACAACATCACGACACTTCGAACCAACCTCCCAACCAAACAAGGACAGAAGTTGGTCCGTCATGTCCTGACATTCTGATCATCTCAGTTAAGTAAAAAAGTAGGTACAGTACACAAACAAATCAATTTAAACGGCCAGGCAAACTACTACGGCTTGCTATTGTGAGTCCCAAGTTATCATGGAATTTTGCAATAAAGGATTTCTCAGTTCTTACTATGCGCAAGCAAGGCTAGTTTACCCAGTCAATCAATTGCGCCATTCATGAATTAGATGAGTCCCAGCGGGACGCCCGTCATTATATATAATATTCAATAGATAATATAACCAGATACCGCTCCCTGCCCGTGTGGCAGATTTACAGTATCTGTGGGGACCAACCTGCCTGTCGGGCACTACTAGTCCCAAGAGGGCTGCCATGTAAGAACTCGGAAATCTATTCTCTCCATGCAATCATTATTTTATTTAACTTAATAGTCTCTACGTTGAGTGAAGTACCATGCCGTGGATCATGGTCATTCAGAATGAGTACTTTTGTACGGGGTACGATATGTGCAACTCTACAATGATACCAGTGCGATCAGGTTGTAGGTTTTACATAGCGTAATGCAACAATCAAAACTAACCACGGAGTAATCATGCCTTGACCATAAAGTACACATGCTTCTTTGGTAAGATAAATAAATAATAAATGAATTGAAGCCTGCATGTGCCTGTATACCAATATTCGGGATTAGCCAGTCGATTTCAATAGTTCATAATTAATATGAATGTGTCTCATTCATTCAATTTAATAAGACGACTAGCCAGTCTCTTAGTTTCAACTAGGAACGCATGATCAATTATTAGTCAAGGTCACAATCCTTATTAATGGTGACAAGGCATGAAAGGCAACTAGTATTCAGTGGGGTCGAGTCTACAACTCTCAGGGTTTAATTCCAGTCAATCGGGGTATCTATAACTCAATTCATGACACATGGTACATCCCACGTAACAATCTATATTTAACAAAAATATTAGCATATCCTGATTATATCAAGTTTATGCCAAAATGCGTAAGGATATAAAATGGACGTTAAATATCTAATAAAATATCAATATACATAGGCTGCGCTCAAGTCAGGCTACGCTTAGGTCAGGCTACGCTCAAGTCAGCGTACGCTCAGGTCAAGCTACGCTCAAGTCAAGCTACGCTCAAGTCAGCGTACGCTCAGGTCAAGCTATGCTCAAGTCAGCGTACGCTCAGGTCAAGCTATGCTCAAGTCAGCGTACGCTCAGATCAAGCTATACTCAAGTCAAGCTACGCTCAAGTCAGCGTACGCTCAGGTCAAGCTACGCTCAAGTCAGCATACGCTCAGATCAAGCTACGCTCAAGTCAAGCTATGCTCAAGTCAGCGTACGCTCAGGTCAAGCTACGCTCAAGTCAGCGTAGGCAAGTCCATACGACTCCTCATCAAGGTAGCGTATGCAAGACATACGCTGCCAAAAGGCAGCGTATGAGTCAGACTGCACTGTGCTAAAGAGCGCGCGCAGCTCAGTGGCGCAAGCTAAAAAGCTCGCGTACACTGCTCAATGTCTTCTCCAAATCAGCAAGAACTCCATGGTTTGAACCCAAAGCTTCAAAAGTCCATAACTTGGTCAAAATAAGTCCAAATCCAACTTTGTAAAGGTTAAAATTGGGTAGAATAAAATTCTCTACAACATGGAACCATCAAAACTTGAAAACAAAGAAGTTTGATAGATCAAAACCACTAAAATCCGAAAATAACTAATTTCTAGATCTACTAAAAATAAAACTTCAAAACAAAAAATGCCAAGTTCTAAACTCTCTTAGAATCACAAGGGGAAGAGAATGGAACCATAAAAATGAGTCCTCATGAAGAAACAAGATGTACTTGCCTATGGGTTTGGTAGGTGGAGAGAGTAATGAGAAAGAAGAAGAAGAGTAATGGTGAAGGAGAGTAATGAAGAGAGAGAAAGAGTTTGGGGGCTTTAAATGGAAGGGGTGGTGGTAGGTGGGTTCGGTTCATGATGAACCACCATAACCCAAAAATAAACCAACCTAGGCCAAACCTAAAGTAAGCTAAAGCAGAGAATAAAAGCAGGAAGTAAAATACAGAAAATTAATTGCAGGAATTTAATTAACATGAATTTAAAGAGATTTAAATACGAAACAATACATGATAAATATTTAAATAAATATATTAAAGCAGTACATGTATTAAAAATACGTATTCTGGGAACGGGGAGTGACACCATGGCATCATCTTACCAAATGTGTTCATTCCTTTTCAAGTCTGGCATATAGCTACAAAATTCAATTTATTGCTTGAGTTGCTGTTGGACCTATGAGGGAGTCAGTACAACTTCATGTGTTATTTAAGATCCATACTGGGTTTACTTTCTAAATTGAAGCATGTATTTGAAGAAGTTGGGCTAAGCAAGATACCCTGGGCCGAGTTTTGGGCCAGGCTAACACCGTGTAATGGGTTATTCCGTAGTCTCTAGTATAATGATGTTCACCTCTTTTTCAGATAGCCAAACTGTTGCTTTAAGTTGGTGTTGTATGGACCTATTAGGAGGACAGCTGAGTCCATATCTGTTGAGTTTTATTTTTCCTATTGAAGTTGATGGTATTGAGGGAAGCTTTGGGCTGTATAGGTCGAGTTCCATTACTGGCTGTTGAGCTGAAATGCAATCATAGTAGATTAATGGTATTACATTAGTTGTAGTTAGTTTATAGAATAACTCTATTCTGGATTAGTTATTTTTGTCCTATATAAGGTTTTCTATTAATTTTGTTCATGGGATTTATCTATGATAATAATAAGTATCTTAAGAGCTTATTTTGAAAGAAAAAGTGATATTTAATAGAAGCCATACCTGGTTGTTAAATTCATAAATTAACAGTTAAACTAGAGAATGACTAATTGGCTAAAAGGTATTACTGATTAGCAATACATTAGCTAATGGTTAATGATTAGAAATTAACTAGCTTGTACCCAACAACAGAAGGACTTCCAACTTTACTTCCTTTGCCCGATCACCCTGAGCAAGGAAAGTACATTCTTTGGTTTGTTTATTTACTTCATGTCTTGTACTTTCATCTTGGACACGATGTTACATGATATAGACTTGTGCCTTGTTCATGTTTTATGTATTTTACTTGTGTCTGGGGAGGAGAAATACTACAGATGTGTGAAAAAACCCAAAACAAATTCATGTGAATAGCTTAGGCCTTACCCCGTGCACACGAAACCTAAGCCATACCATTATTCATGTACCTTGTACCCTGTGCTACCCAAGCCGGTGACACATTTTGGATGTATTTTGATATATTGCACATGTCAGGTTCCTTGTATATTTTTATATCCAGGTTTCATTCATGTTCCCTGTACTTCCTGTATTTACTTTCAGCATTCACGTTCGTATTTTCTGTACTTTATATTTTTATGTACCCTGTGCTCATTTCTATCTCATGTTGTACTTGTTCATTACCTTAGATGTACTTTACTGCGCTCCTGACTGGATATGTTATAGGTTAGCTAGAGGCTATGTGTGACACCTATTACGGGCAGGAGCCTGGAGGCGTAGTTGAGCGAGCTGGAGTTGCTCTGGACCTAGAGGTTAAGGAGGCCTGGTTACCTTTAGTAGCTTACATTCATTTGTATTTGAGACTCAAACTTTAATTTACTTTTTGCTAGATGAATGTAATAATAACTAGACATGTACTCTGATTTTTTGGAACGTTTATAGATGTTGTAATTGTACATATTCATATATTGACTTGTAGTTTTTCTAGATTGGTACAGCTTACTTCGTCGTGTCTAATGACGAAGGCTTGGCGTGTCTGAATCGTATCCGAATATTCGGGAGCGGATCGTAACATGTTTTTAGTAGTGGCCCATGCAGGTTCGTCCTAATAGTACCTAGGTTATAGAGTACTATTGAGGGACTTGTTAATCTAGGGAAAACTCATCACAACATAGGATTGCGAGAAAAAGGTTATAGGTATATTTTACTAAGTCAGGTTTTACCTTGTTATTTACTAAGTTACTTAATTATCTTAAGGTTTAGTCCATTTTAATAGTTTTCTATTTTTCAGATGGTTCAGGCACGCAATACCAGAATTGTTGATCCACCGACACTTGAGACTTTTGAGCTTCCACCACCTCATGTTGCTCATACTATCACCATTGGTAGTACACAATTGTTGGAGACGTTTCAGGAGTTCTTTGATGCCCAGAGGGAACAGTTCATCCTTTTCTAAGCCAAACTTGTAGATGCGCTTTCTGAGGTCCCGGATAGGTCGTTAGACGGTTCAGAGAAATCGTCTTGTATTATATCATCTTTGGCCCATCTTCATTGAATATGTCCTTGTTTGATCATGCTTGTTGCTTTCCTGCAAGTACACGTTAGATGAACAAAGCAATATACAAAGCAAATAAGATAACGTTTAGTGAACTGTAGGACAATACTAAGTTTAAGTAGCAATATGATAGTGAATACATGAATATTAGTAACATCAATAGTTAAACTCAAATGATTAGCCATATTCAAGAACATGATATAATCATTAGGCTAACAACCTCCAGTAGCAGGACAACATCATTTTGATGTTTGAATAACCTGTGTACTAGGCTAGGTGAGCAAGGATTTGATTGAGTATTGGATAGCAGGGTGCATGTCATGTCCCGATTCGAAAAACTGTTCGTCCTCGCATTGATAATGTTGAATCGGTCGTCGTCGCCAGGGCGTGATATCCTATGAGTATAGAGTTGCACTCTTACAAGACAAAAACATACATTTGATACATCTTTTGAGACATCAAGTTAAAACATCACAAATTACAAAGAATTGAATATGCAATATATGAAAAATAGAAATATGCTTTTCATTGATAGCTTGCGATGAAGTGCAAGTCGTGATTACATAGGATATGTCATTACGGCTACCTTGATGAAAACAAAAGAAAATACTCGATAAGATGCCTGAATTAATACTTATCGTTCCATACATTCACACCTTTTATACATTGAAAGCCTTCGATGAATTGGCTTCAAAATAGATAGAGCTTCAAACTACCTCCCCAACCTTCTGCTTTGACCTAGCACTGTGCACCGCCAGAGTTCTCATCACCAGTGGGGTTGGGGGATTAGTACACTTTGGAATGCACTAGTGAGAAGGATGAACCCACTCATCTAAATCGACTCTGATTATTAAGGTAGGCATCCATTGGAGTTTTCTTTCTATTTAGAACTAAATGATAACAGTTCATATTGATAGGCCTTCTTTAAACCAGTAAAAGCATACAACAATTTATCTCAACTCTACCATGATCGTATTCATCCCTACATAAAATAGAGATAATATTTACCACCT
The DNA here is from genome assembly GCA_029216955.1 of Iris pallida. Classification (NCBI taxonomy): domain Eukaryota; kingdom Viridiplantae; phylum Streptophyta; class Magnoliopsida; order Asparagales; family Iridaceae; genus Iris; species Iris pallida. Next base: position 4,541,129 of record JANAVB010016800.1, on the reverse strand, counting down.
GTATAAGACAATAGGTGAGCATGCTACTATCTTATATACGGTCATTGGTGCTACGTATCACGAGGGACCTTTATATGGCATTGCGATGCACCCTGTCAGCCTGGGTTGCAAGCCCTACTGGTGGTCCTACAATGCCTCGTGTCAAAGCACAAATTTATATTCCTCCAAGGTCAATTTGGTTCTAGCGCCCCGGATATCATTTCGAGGAAAGTTAAACTTGTGCACACGTTGTCCATGACCATGCCAATGCGTGAACAGTTTAACATACGAAACAGATTTCATAGTACAGATAGTATTAAGCAACATTATCATTTTGACTCATACGAGAGTTTATTTCCTCAAAGTCGTACGTTCTATTTTAGCGTTGTAACGCCCCAGTCCCAAATACTTGAGACTAGATACGTATCATGCCAGCTGTATACATACGAGTAAATATATGGCTCGTATGTATACATAAGCTGTAAAATGTAGAAAGCCAAGACACTAAATCTCATCCACAAAGATAAATAATAATATAAAAGCAACTTTGAGTTTGTCATGTATACAATCGTTGGACGGAGACAAAGTCCACTACCAACCAAATTAAATATGGAAAAATATACAAGAAACGAATTTAGCAAGCGAGAGCAAGTGACGAGTCCAAGAGCAATCATCACAGAGGAAAGAATGGCCTTAGCTAGAGCACTTGCAAGAAATCACGAAACGCACACCTGGAGAGATCACCAGGTCCTCAGAGGGACGTAACAAGACACATAATATCAAGCCGATAAACTGAATAATAAAGCTCAACAGAAAAGTATGCATGAGTAAAGGTTCCTAACCATTCTAAATGATATGCATTTTGAGGACAACGTTCTACGCAGGGGCTGTAACGGATTCACGCAAGCAAGTAATAGAGAGTGGCCAGCAAGTAGAGCTCATCCGAGATGCTATCGACTTGGACAGAAGGTAGTGCTCATGAGAGTCACCGTCGGCCCAAAATGTGTAAAAATAAATGTAGCCCCTACGCTAATAGCTGTCCCCTCCCTCTAATCTTACTATACATGTGTCGACTCCACGATACTGTTTAAATCCTTAATAACCGCCAAGTCTTCTACACAATCTAGTGGCAGTTATATCCTAACGCACGGCCTGTACGCACCAATGATCAGTCAGCACGTAAGTCCGTATCTACATGCGACTCACAACTCACACACAATCCGTGGCAGATCGTAACAGTTTATGAGATACACTAAACATACGGTGGTCCCTTAACTCTAAGCCAATTGCATAAATATAATAATTTACATCTATATATAGTTTTGACAGAACAACATAAAGAAAAAGCATGCATGATATTGAGCAAGAAATTAAACAGTAAAGGCAAGGTGTCTTGCCTGATGTGGTGCGGTGTTCTGACAAGTTCTGAATAGTCAGATGGCCGGGGTTGATGTAATGGTCCAAAATCGCGAGAAAATAGAAACATGTGATTAGTCATGAGTAATGAGTATAATTGGAAGAATTTGTGGAGTAGATAGTGTACAAATTCCTAGAAAATATTTATTTTACTTTTAAAAACATGTTTACTTGTAAAAATTTACTTACTGAAATACTATGAAAAATATGTATATGTAATAATTTTGAACATTATATCTTATTAGTCAAAAATACTCCATGTATTAAATAGGTTTAACATGGAAATTAAATTTCATAAATTTAAAATACTAAAAAAAATATAACCGGTCAGATATATGTACATATAATTCAAAAAGAAATATTTAAGTTGAAGTTTGCTAGAAAACATTTGTTCAATTAAGTAATAGTGAAAATAATAATGTATGCATATACTATCAATATAGCCCATAAATAATAATAGTAATAATAATAATAATAATAATAATAATAATAAAGCTAATAATAAGGATAATAATAATAACAAAATTATTAATACTAAATAATACTAATAACAGTTATAGTTATAATAATAATAATAATAATAATAATAATAATAATAATAATAATATAATATAATAATTATCTCTTAAGTACACTAAAAGGGCTGCCCCTTTATACTGAAGAAAGGGTTCCTTTATACTGAAGAAAGGGTAGAGAGAGAGAGGGTTAGAGAGAGAAAAAAATGGGATGAGGGTTTACCAAAAATTCGAGGCGGCGGCGGCGGCAGATCGGAGGCGGCCGGGAGAGCTCGGAGAAGAGAATCATCCCTTCGATGTTCGTACTCGAGAAGGGACATGCAGGCGCCTTTGTCGGCGATGTTCTTCACCTGGATCATCACCGCCATGTCCACCTCCGGGTACCGGGACCTTGATGAGGGAGCTGACGCTGCGGATGCGGTCGCCTGGTCTGGCGGCTAGAGGTGCCACCCAAGATGGCGGTCTGGATCCGAGGCAGGATCGGGTGGCCCACCCACGACGAGGTGGACAGAGCACGGCCACCGGGTTGGAGGAGTAGGCGGCTCCGAGCAGTAGCGGCACGCAGGTGAGGCGGAAGCCCACCGGCGGCAGCGCGGTAGGGCCGTTGTTTGGCGGTTGACGCAGATTCCAGGGCGGGCGCAATGGGCTCTGCTGCGAGAGGTGGTTGTGACGGTGGTCTGGGAACGGCAAAGGGAAGACAGTCGCGCGGCATCTCTCGCGAGCGGCAGACGTCCGGGTTGGTAAGGTTAGGTTCCCCCCTTCTTCCTCTTTACGAGTGTTGGTGGTGGTGTTTTGGCCGTAGTGGTGGCTGTGGACGATGATGGCAGTGTTATTGTCGGGGCGAAGGACTGGGATTGGGTTGGTGTTGACGACGTGGTGGAGACGGCTTATGGTCGATGGCGAGGTTGGTCGAACCGGAGATGACGGAGATGGGAGTTGTACGTGGTGGTGGTTGGTTTCAGTCGGTGGTCAGAGGTTGGTAGTCGGAAGATCCGTGTCCTTGCTGCCCACAGGACACGGGAATAGGGAATTAGGGTTAGGGTATTTGTGTGGTTAATATCGGGTGTGTCCGACACAAAATTATGGGATTTGGATTTTGTAGCTATGTCGGGAAGGGATGATGACGTGTCCGTGTGTGGACACGAAGAAGATGACAATGTAATTGTAATGGAGAAAAATAGTGGAAAAGATTGAGACACGGACATGAGCACGCAATGATGTGGGTGGTGGAGAATTTGGAGAAATTAATAAAAAGTTGGAGGAGTACCTGCCTATTTATAGGATGTAGGAATTACCAATTGGATAAAAATTAGGATTCCTTTAAACCTAATTTAGATATTTTCTAATTTAATTTAAAATCAATCCAAATCCAAATACAAATCAAATTTAAATCTAATTAAATTTTAGTTCAAAATCAAATGGGATAAATCAAATTTCAAATATTAACTATTTAAATAAATCCACAAATTTTAATCAAGATTTAAATCTTCACAAAAATTACGAAATATATTTTCCAAAAATACTAATAATAATAATTTCAAAAATTATATTAATATTTTTAAATATCTTTTTGAATAATAAAATATTAATATTTATAAATCTCGAAAATTATATTTTTATTTAAAATAAAGTAGCAAAATATTTATGAAATATATGTATGCACAAAGAATATTATTTATTCTAAATAAAAGGCTTTTCATAAATAAAACCATAAATTTAGGAAATTTTGATAGCTAAATTAAATATTACATATATTATTTTGAAACTATAAAAATAAGAAAAAAATATTTTTCTAAAAATATGTACGCTCGCACATATTCGTACTCGACGAGCAAGAAAAATAAAATTTCATGCGCGACGTACAATACGACAACGCGATGTACAAGACAAAATTTTTAATTAGTACTAAATTTAATAAAAAAAATAGTAGAAATTTAGGGATTTTACATCCTACCCAACTTAAAATAATTTCGTCCTCGAAATTAATAATTAGGAGGGGGTAAGAAGGCACAACGGTAGGTAGGAGGGTTTAAAGAAGTTTATATGATCGTAGTCTAGGTTGAGGATATGATTAAGAGACGATTGTAATCACTCTTAAATTCAAGTGATTAGAAAGTCAAGATTGTAAATTTAGGGTCGAAGGGAAGGTCGGGTAGTTCAAGACAAAGATATAGTTACATTGGGTGGTAATGGTCGTGGTGATAGGACAGTTAGAGGAAGTTCTAGTATAATGCCATCGTCCTTCCAAAATAGGTGAAGGCGAAAGCAATATAGAGTTCGAAGGAGGCGTTATCGAATACGAATACGTGATTCAAAGACGATCGAATAATTTCAAAGGAATTGTCAAGGCAGTCGTGGATGGGATTCTAGAGGGCAAGTTTGGCTATGTCCCCATCCACGTAGGACGATAGATAAAAGCGAACCAAAGTGCACTCGGTTGATCAGACCATCATGCACCGGTTCTGATTAGAAAATATGTTAGTAGGAGCGACCCAACAAAATATATGTCATGATCAAGCTTGATAAAGAATACGCTTGCAAAACTAAGCTATTTTAGCATCATAGGTAATTAAAATAATAAGTAAAGGGTAATGATGAAAGAAATTAATTAGTCCAAGATCTTATAAAATCTAAGTTCCGCCCGAAATTTGGGCCTATGCAGTCGGCTTGGTTGACTAGATAAGTTAGGGTCTACTAAATTCTATGGTCCAAGTGAACCTATCAATGTGGTCCACAAAAATGTTGGTTAGGTCATGAGATATTCTACTCAACTTACAAGAATTAAACTAATGTTGTGATAGGTCCAGCAATCAAGATTTAAGCATGTAAGGAATTAAGTAGAACAAAATCGTATATCGGGTCGAAAGAATGGAGTCAAGGTCGAGTCTCATCTGTAGTTTAAAGTATATTGGTTTCACGGTAGGGATTTGAGTCCAGTCATTTTGATCCGAAAGTCGCAATATGAAATTAGAGTACAAGGAGACGTGTTTTAGTGGCACGTGATATACCTACATGAAGGTGGACTCGTATAGGTCTTGTTTGTGAAATTTGTGGGAAGGAAAAGTCTAGTGTTGTGCTCCAAATACCCAAGTCACGGTAAAGGACACAAAAGAAATTAAAATAGAAAGTGGGAGTTCATGAGATAATGATTAACGAACCAAATAAATGACCGAGCTAAAGCATGAAATAAAGATAACTTAGATTCTAACAAATCAAGGTAAAATAAATTAGGAGTACAGTTTCTAGAAGAAGAAAAAAAGTCTCATAGATAAGGATATGGTCAAAGGAATGATTCCAATCATTTATAAGTTCAAACAATTAGATGGTCACGAATAAAGAGATAGATTTGAGGGAAGGACGAGTGGGTCAAAGATATGTTCATCGGTTTGGTCGATGACTACTATACTCGAGTATATACGACTATCATGGCAATTAATGAGGAATACTTGTATCCTATTTGCTTGCTTCGTGGTCCTCTACCAATATATGATCTAATTTCAAATTTCAAGTTCCTCAACAGTTTCGAAATAAAATCTCAGGATACTCCATCAAGTATTTAATCATAACTTTAAAGTTTAATTTCCTTTAAATAAATTCCAATTATCCTTTATCATATCTAATGCGACACAACTAAATTTTCATAATAAGCCATCACTTTTAAAATTTTCCAATTCTCAAATGTACCTCGCGATAAACTCTTAGCCCGTTTCATCAATCTCAATTCATGTAACTCAAATTAAATCCTTTTTTTTACTAAAATTTAAATAACCATAATCAAGGCTTTAAACTTGAAATCTAATTAACTTTTTAAATCAAAGATCATGTGACAAAATTTAAAATTTAAAATTTTTTTCCTTCAAAGTCGCCTTCATATCCTCCAAATATTTAAACAAAATCAACTTATAAATTGTACGACTCAATTTTTAAACCTTAAGCTTTTTCGTCTTCTCTAGTTGTCTAAAAATCACAATTAAAACTCCTTAAATAATCTCAAGATAAACTTTATAATATTACAATCCAAACTTTTAAAGTTAACCGTAAATCATGCGTCACAATTTAAAAACTCAAGATATTTCTCAAATTGATTTCATATCCCTAATAAATCATAACTATTTCAAAATTTCAAAATTCATAAAATTTTGTTTTCTCGATCTAGCTATCCTCTTGTGTATACCACCTTGTAAATTTAAAATAAGATTTAAACTATCCTTTTGATGGCGGCAATATACTACTACCCAACTTGGAATAAACTAATCCTTAAGATCAAATTTCTAGGAAATATAAATGCTTTTATACACAAATAAGACCTCAATGCATGCTAATTGTCAAGGTAATCCTTCTAGTGTTTGACCTATGAGCATATACGAGTGTAGTCATCTTTCTAATTGTCACTAAGCACGAAACTAAGAAATTACGGTAGGAGTCAAGCAAGATGCAAATCAAGGAGGGCGAACGAGAGTTCAAAATTTGAAGTCAAGAAAGGATGTCAAGTAGGTGGATGAGATTCCTAGATTCTAATCCTATATTGCAGGCTCACATCGGTACAATTACGTAACCGAAGTGACAAACCGAACCTGCATGGGCCACCACAAAATCATGTAACGCTCCAGTCCCAAATACTTGAGACTAGATACGTATTATGCCAGCTGTATACATACGAGTAAATATACGGCTCGTATGTATACATAAGCTATAAAATGTAGAAAGCCAAGACACTAAATCTCATCCACAAAGATAAATAATAATATAAAAGCAACTTTGAGTTTGTCATGTATACAATCGTTGGGCGGAGACAAAGTCCACTACCAACCAAATTAAATATGGAAAAATATAAAAGGAACGAATTTAGCAAGCGAGAGCAAGTGACGAGTCCAAGAGCAATCATCACAGAGGAAAGAATGGCCTTAGCTAGAGCACCTGCAAGAAATCACGAAACGCACACCTGGATAGATCACGAGGTCCTCAGAGGGACGTAACAAGACACATAATATCATGTCGATAAACTGAATAATAAAGCTCAACAGAAAAGTATGCATGAGTAAAGGTTCCTAACCATTCTACGTGATATACATTTTGAGGACAACGTTCTACGCAGGGGCTGTAACGGATTCACGCAAGCAAGTAATAGAGAGTGGCCAGCAAGTAGCGCTCATCCGAGATGCTATCGACCTGGGCAGAAGGTAGTGCTCATGAGAGTCTCCCTCGGCCCAAAATGTGTAAAAATAAATATAGCCCCTACGCTAATAGCTGTCCCCTTCCCCCAATGTTACTATACATGTGTCGACTCCACGACACTGTTTAAATCCTTAATAACCGCCAAGTCTTCTGCATAATCTAGTGGCAGTTATATCCTAACACACGGCCTGTACGCACCAATGATCAGTCAGCACGCAAGTTCGTATCTACATGCGAGTCACAACTCACATACAATCCGTGGCACATCGTGACAGTTTATGAGATACACTAAACATACGGTGGTCCCTTAACTCTAAGCCAATTGCATAAAGTATAATAATTTGCATCTATATATAGTTTTGACAGAACAACATAAAGAAAAAGCATGCATGATATTGAGCAAAAAATTAAACAGTAAAGGCAAGGTGTCTTGCCTGGTGGATTGCCTGATGTGGTGCGGTGTTCTGACAAGTTCTGAATAGTCCGATGGCCGGGATTGATGTAATGGTCCAAAATCGCGAGAAAATAGGAACATGTGATTAGTCATGAGTATAATTGGAAGAATTTGTGGAGTAGATAGTGTACAAATTCCTAGAAAATATTTATTTTACTTTTAAAAATATGTTTACTTGTAAAAATTTACATACTGAAATACTATGAAAAATATGTATATATAATAATTTTGAACATTATATCTTACTAGTCAAAATACTCCATGTTGTAAATAGGTTTAAGGTGGAAATTAAATTTCACAAATTTAAAATACTAAAAAAATATAACCGGTCAGATATATGTAAATATAATTCAAAAAGAAATATTTAAGTTGAAGTTTGCTAGAAAATATTTGTTCAATTAAGTAATAGTGAAAATAATAATGTATACATATACTATCAATATAGCCCATGAATAATAACAATAATAATAATAAAAGTAATAATAATAATAATAATAATAATAATAATAATAATAAAGCTAATAATAAGGATAATAACAGAATTATTAATACTAAATAATACTAATAACAGTTATAGTTATAATAATGATAATAATAATAATAATAATAATAATAATAATACAATATAATAATTATCTCTTAAGTACACTAAAAGGGCTACCCCTTTATACTGAAGAAAGGGTTCCTTTATACTGAAGAAAGGGTGGAGAGAGAAAGGATTAGAGAGAGAAAAAAATGGGATGAGGGTTTACCAGAAATCCGAGACGGATTCTCGGGCGGGCGCAACGGGCTCTGCTACGAGAGAGGGTTGCGACGGTGGTCCGGAAACGGCAAAGGGAAGACAGTCGCGCGGCGTCTCTCGCGAGCGACGGACGTCCGTGTTGGCAAGGTTAGGTTCCCCCCTTCTTCCTCTTTACGAGTGTTGGTGGTGGTGGTTTGGCCGTAGTGGTGGCTGTGGAAGATGATGGCAGTGGTATTGTCGGGGCGAAGGACTGGGATTGGGTTGGTGTTGACGACGTGGTGGAGACGGCTTATGGTCGATGGCGAGGATGGTCGAACCGGAGATGACGGAGATGGGAGTTGTACGTGGCGGTGGTTGGTTTCAGTCGGTGGTCAGAGGTTGGTAGTCGGGAGATCCGTGTCCTTGCTACCTACAGGACACGGGAATAGGGAATTAGGGTTAGGGTATTTGTGTGGTTAATGTCGGGTGTGTTCGACACAAAATTATGGGATTTAGATTGTGTGGCTATGTCGGGGAGGGATGATGACGTGTCCGTGTGTGGACACGAAAAAGGTGACAATATAATTGTAATGGAGAAAATAGTGGAAAAGATTGAGACACGGACACGATGCACGCAATGATGTGGGTGGTGAAGAATTTGGAGAAATTAATAAAAAGTTGGAGGAGTACCTGCCTATTTATAGGATGTGAAAATTCCCAATTGGATAAAAATTAGGATTCCTTTAAACCTAATTTAGATATTATCTAATTAAATTTAAAATCAATCCAAATCCAAATACAAATCAAATTTGAATCTAATTAAATTTTAGTTCAAAATCAAATGGGATAAATCAAATTTCTAATATTAACTATTTAAATAAATCCACAAATTTAAATCAAGATTTAAATCTTCACAAAAATTTCGAAATATATTTTCCAAAAATACTAATAATAATAATTTTGAAAATTACATTAATATTTTTAAATATCTTTTTGAATAATAAAATATTAATATTTATAAATCTCGAAAAGTATATTTTTATTTAAAATAAGCTAGCAAAATATTTATGAAATATATGTATGCATAAAGAATATTATTTATTCTAAATAAAAGGCTTTTCATAAATAAAACCATAAATTTAGGAAATTTTGATAGCTAAATTAAATATTACATATATTATTTTGAAACTATAAAAATAAGAAAAAAATGTTTTTCTAAAAATATGTACGCTCGCACATATTCGCACTCTACGAGCAGAAAAAATAAAATTTTATGCGCGACCTACAATACGACAACGCGACGTACAAACAAAATTTTAAATTAGTACAAAATTTAATAAAAAAATAGTAAAAATTTAGGGGTTTTACAAGCGTCCCATATGCACCAAATGTTTTGAGGCACCAAATGCCTCAACCAATATTTCATTATATTTTACAGTTCATGAAATGGTCTCTCTCCTTTCTAGAACTTTAACTTTTCACTTTTTGAATTAAAACTTATATTTTTGGAATAAACTACACTAAATCGAAACAGTTATCCAGAGTTCTTTATCTTAGTGATTTGGCATGCATTTAACTTGGCATCGTCAATTTGAATAAATTCGAGACAACAAGAATTTTATTTGTGGGATGGAGTAGAAAAGAAGGGGCCGAACCACCCACCAAGTATTTGATCATGCCGAAAGTCGAAGCGCTTCACAACGTTCGAGCTACAGTTACACGAGCTCCTACAACAGCACCAATATTTTATCAGAATCCCTTCTTTAATCTTTCGTTTTGAAATTCTTAGAATGAATGCAGAAATCGACACGAAAATACAATCATAAAAATCAAGCAGCAAAAACTTCAAGAAAACTAAACAACAGCCCGGTCTCGTCGAATAGACTCTTATATAGAGCTCACTCGCCGAGACACAGTCTGCTTCATCTAGGACTTATTCCAATAGAAGCCGTTCTATTAGTTGGATCGATTCTCGTAATATTCGTCCAAATTGATTTATTTGATGCCACAAAGTGTTATTATTTACTAAGCTCAGTGACCGAGTTAGACTAGCCATCTAAGTTCTCGACCGAGTCTGACGCGCTACAAGCATATTACACATTCCACCTTCCAACGGAAACGGGGCACTACTGTCACTACCACTTTCTAGAATAAAGGTAATTTGGTAATTTGTAAAATTTTGATTATTTTAATATTATTTAATTAATAAATTGAGTTGGTGTCATATTTTAGTTTAACCATAGAGCCACATTGATTAGATGTTAATCATGACCATAGAAACTTAGTTAGTGAGATTAGATAACTTTAGTTAGACTCTAATCTAGCTAGATATTATATAGAACCTATTAACCGACTTAAAACAAAAAGCTATATTGGGCCTTTCCTTAAAAGGCTTGAAATGACAAATAGGAAAGCCTTTTAAGCATTTCACCCAAACTAAGTCCTAACCCAACTAGTTCGTCGCCACAAGAGAGCCTCCCCCTTGTTATTAATAGCAACCTTATCTCAACTTATTACAATTCAATTTCTAAAACATGAAAACTAAACCAAGTCTACTAGCTAGTCTCCCAATCACTCCTGAGTGTCGGGGCCAAAGGTAGCTAAGCCATCTCCCGGTCCATAGAAAGTAGGGCAAGTATCCTCGGGACAAGCATCTGTAATATTTCAACAGGTCCAGTCAGGATAAGAACGAGTACAACTCGTCAAGAAATCCTAAGTAAATGACAGAGAACTATAAGCAGTTATAGACAATTGTATTGATGAACATGGCAGTTTATATGAGTAATGATGTAGAGAAACAATTAAGGTACAAGAAAATTAAGGTTACTAAACAAGAGGAGAAGCATGGCAATGAAGACTGTAAAATGTGATCTAGCTGAACTAGAGTAACATGATATATGTCCAGACAGTATAATATGAGTCAAGTGTAATCTCAATGTGAGTCTATACAATGTAAATATAATACCAGATGATTCCAGTACAAGATGAGTCCATACAGCGATCAATGATTCCAGGTTGAGTCCAGACAATACTCTAACAGTGTGTTTTAAAATATCGAGATCGACAAATAAACGGTTGTAGGTAATACGGTACATCGCACACTCGGCCAAGTATGGAATGGCTATTATTCCAGTATAATTTCGAGGGAGTGATTCTAGTATTTGGAAAAGTTCACATGCCGACTCCAATATTTTCTCGCCCAACAAGTACAAGTGAATCCATAACCCGACACAAAAATAGAACAAGTCCAGCCAGAACATGAATGATACTAGTAAGTGATTCCAGGATAATTCCAGTAGGTAATTCCAGTAGGTTATGCCAGTAGTGGTTCCAGAAATGGAGGCCAGACATGAATAAATGAGTGTCGCATGAAATGGATCCAGCAATATCAAATCGTGTTTGTAACAGAGAATCAAATAAAACTAACTAGAACTGAAGTACAGTAATCAACAAGTAAATGAAAGAACAATCAGAGAATGTACTCGCCTGATACTTTGAAAAGAGTAGTATAATATCAGATGTCTGTACCGGAGTCACAATGTCCTAAATAGAGAAATATGGGTTATAATGTGTTTAAAATAAGGTAATGAAGTTTACGATGCAATCTACATAATTTCTAGGTTAATCTAGGTCAAAGTCAAACTTGGTCAACTCTGGGTCAACCCAAGTCAACATCTAGTCAAACTAGGTCAATCAACAAGGCTATCTTCGTCAACTAGTTAAGGTTGGTCATCCACAAGTCTAAACAATATGTCTATAATATAAGCCATATATACTCTCAAGGCCTATGCCATCTATAGATACAATATATATAGGTACATACATACTTGCATACATGTCCATTCATACATGCCTATATACATGGTATCCTACATTGCATCACCACTTACACTATAGTTACATTGCATTTCATTATATGTCTACATAGAATCTACATATTGCATATATACATACATTTATACATACTTGCATCTATACCTTACCTACACTGTATACATTCATACCTCATCATCTCATACATATTTGCATTACCTACATGCTTGCATACATTATATTACATACATATATTCATATATGCATACATATATTACAAACATACTTTACATACATTACATACATGGATTCTTACATACATGTATCTCATTCATGCAAATTTATATTACATCATATTTATTTCGTACTTGTGCACACACATTTCATACATTACATTCATGTATATATATATATATATATATATATATATATATATATATATATATATATATATATATATATAAATATTACCTACAACATATATGTTTACAAATGCATACAATTAGATATCATACATGTACCTATACATGTATTGCATTTCAAATAGAAGGAAAACAATGGAAAATAAAACTGGAAGGAAGGGGAGGACTGGGATGTAGGTTCAGTTCAAGTGTCTCAGGAAAACATTTGTGTCTATGGGACAATGTGTGTGTGTGTGTGTGTGCGTATTTAATGGTACATGTGAGGGTTTAGATAGTGCAATGTGTGTGTGGGATATGTTAAGAAATGAATGAGAATGTGACAGTGGGGTGTAATGTAATAGGAACTCAGCAAAATAGTGAATGGGTGACAAGATCTCAGCTTTATAGTTCTCAGAAAAATCATGGCAATGACAGTTAAAGGAAAAATCAATGCAATAATCAATGTGTCAAAATAGTTCTCAAGTTTAAGTGAAATGACAGTTTACTCAACCCATTCCAAAACCAAATAGTAAATCCATTTCCTGTGTTATTCTCAAACCAAATCATGCAACCAATTTTCAGAAACCTAATACACATATATAGGAATTAATATGTCGATTTTGATCATAGAAAATAGGTTTGAATACTCATTTATATTTCAGAAACTCAAAACAGTTCGAAATAGGGCATTGACAGTTTACACATATATCAGTCCAAACTAATTTCGAAGATCCCATTCTCAAACACCAATCCCTAACCAACATTTAGTATTCTAATACTTGTGTAAATAAATTATATGGCAATTTGATCAGGGAAAAGGCTTGAAACACATTTAAATTCGAAATCAATAAACTGTGTACACGAGTATCAGGAATTACACAGAAACCCAAATTCGAGTTCGAAATGTAAATCAAAATATTCGAACAGGAGGAAAAATTATATACCAACATAGGGGGGAATCAGTCGTGTCCTCATGTGTCAAACATTGTGTCCAAAGTGCCACGAACATGTGTCAACCCTGGTTGACTGGGTGTCAGAGACAGTGCAGTGCACTGTCTCGTGCACGCGTGTTGGCTCGTTTAGGGACACGTGTTTCCACCAAGACACCAAGTGGTGGTATCGAATGGGTAGCCTTGGTTTAGGTCTAGGGTTAGGGTAGCCTGAATCGTGTCTAAGTGTCCTCGTGTCTGTGTGTGGAACGCGTATCAGTGGCTCATACGCGCGCGTGTGTATGTGTGGTCGAGACAGTGCGATCAGGATTTCTCCCAATCCGTTCGACGAAAATGTCTCAAATTTTGTGTGTGTCGTCTCAGTGATTGCCCGCACGTGTCCACCAAAAATCATGCCCAGAGTCGCCGTGTCGTGTCCGCTAGGACACCCGAGCAGCAGGGCAGCCACACGAGCCCCGTGTGGTGTCTCCTACTGCGTGTCCAAGCCCTAAAACTATGTCCAAACTATACTAAAATCGACTCAGTCGATTTGAGTTGTAATATACACCTATTGGGCTACACATACATGTAATTAGTTTTAAAAATTACCAAAATCTATTTCTATGTGACATGTCATCGAACACCCAATTAAATACACAGATACGTGTCTGATACGGACACAAAATGGACACGAGATCCTACCAAACTAGGGCTACACCTAGGGAGACCCTAAATGGATGCATCTATGTAAAGAAATCAGGAATTTACTAGGGTTTGTAGGATTTTACCTATTGAGTGTTCAAACTTAATGTAAAGAGCCTCGACTTGACGTCTTCCTCGATTTGCTACGGTTCAAACGTCCTCGAACCTTGCTAGCAAGAACCCACAAGTCTTCTTTAATGTTGGGGATGATGATGCAATTGATTTGACTCAATTTGGGCTCAATTTGGATTAATTGGGAGAGGTTTAGGGAGGAACAAAGTAGGGTTCTTCTAGGTTTTTAAAAATAGGAAAAGGCTTCTTATTGTGACACTTATAGGAGGGGGGCTTGTATGGCTGGTCATCTAAGGGAATTAGGGTTTGTTTAGGTATAGGTGAGTGGCTAAGGTTATTCCATCCAGTTTCAAGCCTCCTTATTGGTTCAAAGCTTTTTTCCACAAATATCCTAAGAAAAATATCCTAGTAGAATAATATCTAGATATTACTAACCTTGGCACTTAGTAGAAATGTTCTAACCTCAAGACTAATCTAGGTTAGGTTAACTTCTAGGTTAAGGCTTAACGAAAAGATTAGAACAATATTTAATTAATCAAAATTCTAATTTCACAAAATTGTCAAAATGACCAAAATACCCCTAGGCTACAAAGTTGTAATTAGTCATCCTAATCACATGGCTAGGCTCCCTTGGTCATGGTTAGTCTCTAGGCTTAGAAATTCTAGAGTTTAACTTAGTTAACCATCAAAATCGTAATTCAATATTTTAAATAGTTTTAAATTGATTAAAAATTACCAAAAATAATAATATAATTTAAATATCATTATTAAATGATTATAATCACAAAATTTCAAATTTACCCTTATTTGGAAAATTGGGTGTTATAAGTCTACCTCCCTTAGAAGAATTTCGTCCTCGAAATTAAGATGATCGTACTCCTCCTAGGTCAAACCCCCAATCAAACAAGGTCGAAGGATAATATGCAATCATAGTCCTACTGGTCGTGATTCCATAGTCTCGAACATGGTAACTATGCTATCTAGCATATCACAAGAATATCCTGACAGGTACTAATGGAAATCACACATGAAGGTGGGAGAGAAAAATAAGGACAAACCTGCTTACCCGTCACCTGCAGCATCAGTACCCTCGACTGCCATAGCAAAAGCTCTACCCCTCTGGTGCTGAGCTACAGGTGGCCTAGCTCCCACAAAAGGAGGTACAGCAGGACAATCTATCATCTTGTGAGCACCAGACCCACAGAATAGACAAACCTTCAGTCTCCTTCTACAAGACTCCCAAATATGCCCTGCCTTCCTGCAGTAGGCACAGGTCGGCACCCTGCGGTCCTGTCCTCTTAGCTGATGTTGTCCTTGCTAAATCTGTATGTGAGGCCTCTTGGCCTGGCCTCTGTCGCTGCTGGATCCCTAAAAGTTCTGACCTCTCTTCAGTTTCAGCCCCAGGTCGTCCTCTGCCACCATAGCTCCTTCTAAGATCTCCGCGAAAGAGGCATCCCTATCACTCTTAGTCAATGATCGAACCTCTTTGATCAAACATCTGTGGAACTTTCTTGCCTTCGTCTTCTCGCTCAAGTCCTCAATGAATCTGCCAGCCGGCAGAACTCTCCAGCATATTCCCCGACTGTCTGGTTCCCCTGAACCAGGCTCTCAAACTGTGCCTCTATGCCTCCAAGTACTACGTCTGGAAAGAACTGCTCCTTGAAGGCTGTCCAGGTCTGTCCCTCGGTTCCCACTCTGGGGTCAGTCTGGTACTAAGTGCGGGCCAGGTCCTGCATCTGGCTGCCTGCCGTCTCTATCAGAAGTCGGACTGGTACCTCTGCTAGCCGAAATATCTCCTCAATTTGCTCTATCCAGTCATCCATATAGTGGATGCCCTCTGTACCAAAGAAATCCCTCGAACGCATCTTCTGAATCTCCTGAATACCCGGCGTCCTCTAATGGCACTGATGTGTATGTCCTCCCTGTGGCTGTACGGTAACCATCTCCACTGTCGTCCTGACCAGCTGGTGAGCCTTGTCTATACCCTGACGGAAGTCGACAGTCTGACGCTGCTGCTGCTGCTGATAGGACTCCAGAATCCTCTCCACAAAAGAAAACAGGTGGGCAGCATCAACCAATCCTACAGGTGGCTACGGATGCTACTGCTTAAATATCTCAGGAATGACTAGGGTCGTCCTCCAAATAGGTGCGGGCATACCCCCAAGGGCTACAGTCGTTTCTGTCAGATCAGGAACAGTAGGTGCTACATTCCCAGCATCCTGCTATACTGGACGAGAGGTGGCAGACCCCTCTCCAGCGGCTGCTGTACCAGAGCGATGTGATCGTGTCTCCACCATCCTGAAGATAGATCGAATAAGGAAGTCAAAACTGAGCAGGAATCGATATAATCAAGGGAGTATAGTTTATTTCAAAGAAGGCAAATTAGTAAGATGTGTAGATGGTATAATTTGAAGCAAAATTTTCCTAACTGTGATTGAGTACCTCTCCGTTAAAGCCTACCTCTCAATCCTATCGCAGGCTGTAGTGATACTCTAGTTCAAATACCACTACATAAACTCGACCTGCATGGGCCACCACTAAAAACGTGTCACGACCCACACCCAGTGTAGGGGCACGAAAAGTGGGTACGTCCAGCCTACGCTGCAGTGTCGGCGGTAGAATGTTGTCCTAGGTTACAATCTAATCAACAACTCACAAAATTATATAATGTACTTGTCAAATCTCAACTCCGAACGGAGGATAAGTATAGATATAATGAAATCTCAATCACAGTCTAAGAACGGTAAGATAACACATGAGTTTGTAACTAAAGACTAAACAACAACAAATATCAACTACTAAATAATAATATCTCAAACAAACTCAAATACAAACTCATATCTCAACTTATTACAATTCAAGTTCTAAAACATGAAAACTAAACCAAGTCTACTAGCTAGTCTCCCGATCACTCCTGAGTGTTGGGGCCAAAGGTAGCTAAGCCATCTCCCGGTCCATAGTAGGTAGGGCAAGTATCCTCGGGGCAAGCATCTGTAATATTTCTACAGGTCCAGTCAGGACAGGAACGAGTACAAATCATCAAGAAATCCCAAGTAAATGACAGAGAACTATAAGTAGTTATAGACAGTTGTATTGATGAACATGGCAGTTTATATGAGTAATGATGTAGAGAAACAATTAAGGTACAAGGAAAGTAAGGTAACTAAATAAGAGAAGAAGCATGGCAATGAAGACTGTAAAATATGATCTAGCTGAACTAGAGTAACATGATATAAGTCCAGAAAGTATAATATGAGTCAAGTATAATCTCAATGTGAGTCCAGACAATGTAAATCTAATACCAGATGATTCCAGTATAAGATGAGTCCAGACAGTGATCAATGATTCCAGGGTGAGTCCAGACAATACTCTAACAGTGTGTTTTAAAATGTCGAGATCGACATATGAACGGCTGTAGGTAATACGGCACATCGCACACTCGGCCAAGTGTGGGATGGCTATCATTCCAGTATAATTCCAAGGGAGTGATTTCAGTATTTGGGAATGTTTACTTTCCTACTCCAATATTTCCCTGCCCAACAAGTACAAGTGAATCCATAACCCGACACAAAAATAGTACAAGTCCAGCCAGAACATAAATGATACCAGAAAGTCATTCCAGGGTGATTCCAGTAGGCGATTCCAGTAGGTGATGCCAGTAGTGGTTCCAGAAATAGAGGCCAGACATGAATAAATGAGTGTCGCATGAAATGGAACCAGCAATATCAAATCGTGTTTATAACCAAATAGAACTAACTAGAACTGAAGTACAGTAATCGACAAGTAAATAAAAAAACTATCAGAGAATGTACTCGCCTGATACTATGAAAAGAGTAGTATAATATCAGATGTCTGTACCGGAGTCACAATGTCCTAAATAGAGCAATATGGGTTATAATGTGTTTAAAATAAGGTAATGCCGTTTACGATGCAATCTACATGATTTTTAGGTTAATCTAGGTCAAAGTCAAACTTGGTCAACTCTGGGTCAACCCAAGTCAACATCTAGTCAAACTAGGTCAATCAACAAGGCTATCTTGGTCAACTAGTTAGGGTTGGTCATTCACAAGTCTAAACAATAAGTCTATAATGTAAGCCATATATACTCTCAAGGCCTATGCCATCTATAGATACAATATATATATAGGTACATACATAGTTGCATACATGTCCATTCATACATGCCTATATACATGGTATCCTACATTGCATCACCACTTACACTATAGTTACATTGCATTTTATTACATGTCTACATAGAATCTACATATTGCATATATACATACATCTATACATACTTGCATCTATACCTTACCTACATTGCATACATTCATGCCTCATCATCTCATACATATTTGCATTACCTACATGCTTGCATATACATTGCATATATTATATTACATACATATATTCATATATGCATACATACATTACAAACATACTTTACATACATTACATACATGGATCCTTACATATATGTATCAAATTCATGCAAATTTACATATATATATATATATATATATATTTTATATATATATATATATATTATATATATATATATATGCATAAACATTACCTATAACATACATGTTTACCAATGCATAAAATTAGATATCATACATGTACCTATACATGTATTGCATTTTAAATAGGAGGAAAACAATTGAAAATAAAACAGGAAGGAAGGGGAGGACTGGGATATGTATATAT
Source organism: Iris pallida (assembly GCA_029216955.1). Classification (NCBI taxonomy): domain Eukaryota; kingdom Viridiplantae; phylum Streptophyta; class Magnoliopsida; order Asparagales; family Iridaceae; genus Iris; species Iris pallida. Next base: position 4,522,242 of record JANAVB010016800.1, on the reverse strand, counting down.
ATATATATATATATATATATATATATATATATATATATATATATATATATATATATGTATATATATATGCATAAACATTACCTATAACATACATGTTTACCAATGCATAAAATTAGATATCATACATGTACCTATACATGTATTGCATTTTAAATAGGAGGAAAACAATTGAAAATAAAACAGGAAGGAAGGGGAGGACTGGGAAGTAGGTTCAGTTCAAGTGTCTCCGGAAAATAGTTGTGTCTATGGGACAATGTGTGTGTGTGTGTGTATTTAATGGTACATGTTAGGGTTTAGATAGTGCAATGTGTGTGTGGGATATGTTAGGAAATCAATGAGAATGTGACAGTGGGGTGTAATGTAATAGGAACTCAGCAAAACAGTGAATGGGTGACAAGATATCAGGTTTATAGTTCTCAGAAAAATCATGGCAATGACAGTTAAAGGAAAAATCAATGCAATAATCAATGTGTCAAAATAGTTCTCCGGTTTAAGTGAAATGACAGTTTACTCATCCCATCCCAAAACCAAATCGTAAATCTATTTCCTGTGTTATTCTTAAACCAAATCATGCAACCATTTTTCAGAAACCTAATACACATATATAGGAATTAATATGTCAATTTTGATCATGGAAAATAGGTTTGAAAACTCATTTATATTTCAGAAACTCAAAACAGTTCGAAACAGGGCATTGACAGTTTACATATATATCAGTCCAAACCAATTTCGAAGATCCCATTCTCAAACACCAATCCCTAACCAACATTTAGTAATCTAATACATGTGTAAATAAATTATATGGCAATTTGATCAGGGAAATGGCTTGAAACACATTTAAATTCGAAATCAGTAAACTGTGTACACGAGTATCAGGAATTACACAGAAACCCAAATTCGAGTTTGAAATGTAAATCAAAATATTCGAACAGGGGGAAAAATTATATACCAACATAGGAGGGAATCAGTCGTGTCCTCATGTGTCAAACATTGTGTCCAAAGTGCCACGAACATGTGTCAACACTGGTCGACTGGGTGTCAGAGACAGTGCAGTACACTGTCTCGTGCACGTGTGTTGGCTCGTTTAGGGACACGTGTGTCCACCAAGACACCAAGTGGTGGTGTCGAATGGGTAGCCTAGGTCTAGGGTTAGGGTAGCCTAAATCGTGTCTAAGTGTCCTCGTGTTCGCGTGTAGAACGCGTATCAGTGGCTCATTCGTACGCGTGTGTGCGTGTGGTCGAGACAGTGCGGTCGAGATTTCTTCCAATCCGCTCGACGAAAACATCTCAAATTTTGTGTGTATCGTGTCAGTGATTGTCCGCACGTGTCCACCAAAAATTATGACCTGAGTCACCGTGTCGTGTCCGCTAGGACACCCGAACAGCAGGGCAGCCGTATGAGGCCTGATCGGTGTCTCGTACTGCATGTCTAAGTCCTAAAACCTCTCTAAACTATACTAAAATTGACTCAGTCAATTAGGGTTGTAATATACACCTGTTAGGCTACACATACATGTTATTAGTTTTAAAAATTACCCAAATCCATTTCTATGTGATATTTCATCGAACACCCAATTAAATACACCGATACGTGTCCGATACAGACATGAGATAGACACGAGATCCTACCAAACTTGGGCTACACATAGGAGGACCCTAAATGGATGCATCTATGTAAAGAAATCAGGAATTTACTAGGGTTTGTAGGGTTTTACCTATTGAGTGTTCAAACTCAATGTAAAGTGCCTCGACTTGACGTCTTTCTCGATTTGCTACGGTTCAAACGTCCTCGAACCTTGCTAGCAAGCACCCACAAGTCTCCTCTAATGTTGGGGATGATGATGCAATTGATTTGACTCAATTAGGGCTCAATTTGGATTAATTGGGAGAGGTTTAGGGAAGAACAAAGTAGGGTTCTTCTAGGTTTTTAAAAATAGGCAAAGGCTTCTTAGTGTGACACTTATAGGAGGGAGGGCTTGCATGGCTGGTCATCTAAGAGAATTAGGGTTTGTTTAGGTATAGATAAGTGGCTAAGGTCATTCTACCCAATTTCAAGCCTCCCTATTGGTTCAAAGCTTTCTTTTTCACAAATATCCTAAGAAAAATATCCTACTAGAATAATATCTAGATATTACTAACCTTGGCACTTAGCAGGAATGTTCTAACCTCAAGACTAATCTAGGTTAGGTTAAACTTCTAGGTTAAGGCTTAACTAAAAGTTTAGCACAATATTTAATTAATCAAAATTACAATTTCACAAAATTGTCAAAATGACAAAAATATTCCTAGGCTACAAAGTTGTAATTAGTCATCCTAATCACATGGCTAGGCTCTCTTGGTCATGGTTAGTCTCTAGGCTTAGCAATTCTAGGGTTTAACTTAGTTAACCATCAAAATCGCAATTCAATATTTTAAATAGTTTATATTGACTAAAAATCACCAAAAATCATAATATGATTTAAATGTCATTATTAAATGGTTATAATCACAAAATTTCAAATTTAACCTCATTTGGAAAACTGGATGTTACACATCCCTTTATTCATTGCACTTCGGGAAACCAATATTTCATAACTCGTTGCACTTCATGCAACCAACATTCTCCGATAGCACTCGGAGATAGCGTGATAGTCACGACATACTTGTGGCAGACATACGCACTTAATATAGAACCATTGTATGGAACATCTAATGTAGCATCGAGCAGATCCATGAGCCATGCGATTGTGGAAGCAACTTAGAGTCAACTGATTTTCGATATCGAAGCAACTGAGGGTCAAAGATATTTGTTCACGGTCAAGAGGATGGAATCGCTCTGATACCAATTTTTCAAGCCCTGACCCGAGAAGTCGCTCGTCCTTGCTTGATTTCACCCGAATCATTATCCTTGCTGGGGCGTGATGCTGCACGAGCCTGGAATTGCGTTGGTGCAAGGCAAGATAACAGGTTCACATAAGATTATCTCAAATTGATAACATAAGCAGCGAAAGGAAACACAGTATACAATAAGAATCTCTTTTACTAATAATGAACTGAAGAGTACAAAGGCTTTGAATAGCCCAAGTAGATATGCCAACTGGCAACAACGCACATGATCTCTCTAGCTCACAATGGATTACATTGTTCCATACATTATGCCTCTTTATAGCCAACAAGTAGTCTTCGACCGAACATCTCCATGTTGCAAGTCCGAACGCCAATGCGGCAGCTCGCCTCGAACGCTAAAGACTCTATGTCTTGGCACGTCCAAGCCAACCCCGTCCTGAGCCGAACATAACCTGAACCTGCAAGCAAACAAGTAGGGGATTAGCACTTTCGTCCTCGCTGCACTAATCAAGACCTACTCGCACCCAAACCAACACTAAGTACATTTAGTAAAACTTACAACTTTATTTGGTGATCTTTCTATTTAGCCTTAGGATCAGTTTCATGGCAATATTCAAACATTACAACTGAATATAAAGGTGTCCAATACCTTATCTCTGTAATAGATACTGTTAGACATAATTTGAAAATAAGTATAGTGATTCGTGCATGTTTCCATCTCATTTTGCTTACCCTGTAATCGTTAGAAATATGCATAACCAACCATACAATTACCATCGCCAACCAACCATACTTAGACATATGCATAAGGGAGGTAGGCCCTGTGCCTGCACCAACTCTAATCTCAGCCCACCGGCACTATCTATATGAATGTCATGGTGTTTCGCACCGTAATGGACTTGGCATCTTTTATGTGTAAGCCTATGATCACTCCAATACGGGTTGCTAGTCTAGTATCCGAAGGATCCTAAACTTACTAATATCATAGCTTATCACAACACTGTTCGTCATAACCCGTCCTAATGAAGTGAACCATAAATACCATACATAATTCCCTCCTAGGCTGAACGGTCCCGGTGCCCCAGTCGTAACCGTTCGAGGGAAGCCACACCCGTGCACGAGCCATCCGAGTACATTGACCATGCAATATGCGCCATAGCAAATAAGTCATATCATTCCAACCAATCTAACGTTCCATAAACATATTTCTCAACATCTCTATCCCAAGTCCTATCGGCATTATGCCCCAACACATCCGTATTGATTCATGGCGTCCAACGGCTTAGACTTTTTGTTCCTATACTCATCGCGTTCTATTTATAAGTTGTTCATATAATGACAGTTCCATAGCAATTGTGCCACAACTGCATACTTCGATGCACGAAGTATATCTTTCAATGTTACGACAGGTTCCGTGGCATTTAACCACAACTTGCCCTATTTTGCTTTGCATGTCATTTCGTAGCTTTCGTGCACGAAGGCACGCTTAATGCCATAATCAGTGTTCTAGGCCTAGTGTTCAATGTTCTCGGAGTCGTGCACGTGATGCACATCTCGATGTTGTCTTTCAATATTCTACCACTACCGCCGTACCGCGATCCGTATACTTGATGCATGATGCTTCAATTGTTCAATGTTCCATGTTCTATCATAATGTTCCACACATACTAAGACCTTTAATCGCCCAAGCCACGCTCTCTAACTCAATAGCCTCAATCGCATACAAGGATACAATTTATTAGACGTGAAGGAATAGGAAGAGAGAGTCAAAAAACCACCCACCTTAAGCCGATATGCCTTGTCATTCCGCCGAGCTTAAGTGGCTTGATTCTATAACTTGGTTGCGCAGCTAACTCTCCTGAGTTAGCCATTCTTTTGAACTATTTGATTGATTCGGCCTACCGTGCCTATACCACAATCCGTTACAAGAAGGCGATTTGGTTTTACGGACACCTTAGTGAACAAGGCAAAATGTCAATCCCTTATGATTCATCGTAAAAGCGTAGCCTGCATACCAGATCAATCAAAGTCAATACTTTGTTCAACCGGACTTATGCTTTACATTGATTCACATCGATACTTCATCGGGTCAACGCAACTCTTCGAGTCAACAACTCATCGTAATGTACCGTACTGAGCGGGGCTTTATACTGTACCAAGAGGGCCTGTATATAAGATTAGAGTCTAGGATATTATCACACACTTGACCTCCTTCCTTGAATTTTATTATTGAGCTCTCGTTTGATTACCATGATTTTTTTCTGCTTGATTCCTTTTTCTACCGTGAATCTTATCCCTCTTTCGTGCTTAACAGAGGTTAGGAAGATGACTCGTACTAGGTACACATGTTCCATTGCACAATCACACCACTAGGTGAATTTGTATAAGTTGGGTAGAATGCCTCATGACCTATCATTCTCTTTGTCCTTACGACCCATTAAAAAGGATACTAAGAAGATTACCTAGACTATAGAGCTTAAAGGACCATACCCCCACTAGGTCAACCAAGGCCTTAGATAAGAAGACAGTAGAACAACTACATAAGTACGAACACCGGACAAGACTTAGAATCTTAATGAACTTAAAATATTTATGTTTTCTTTCATCTTTATCCCGCATACTTATATTTTGGACTATCTTGACTGAATGATGCTATTATAGCCTAGTTTTGCAAGCTTATCCTTAACGAGCTTGTTCAGGACATGTTTATTAGAGACGCCAATTAACATATTGTCTAATTAGAATCGATGTATTATGGTCTGGTCAATCTCAGTGCACTTGGTTCGCTCTTCATATAATTATTACACATGGATTGATATATAGTTAAAAAATATACTTGTCCTCTAGGATTTCATCCGCAACTGCCATGACAACGCTTCTCGAATTATTCAATCGCCCTCCCCGAAATTACATTCGATCCCCTCTCCTTTGAACTATTTATTGTTTTCTGCCATTAATTATTTTAGAAAAATAAATGCTCATTTTTTAGGGAAGATACACACAGAATGTCCCCTTTAGTTCGCCATACCACCTATGGCCATGACAGCTATATATACCCAATCATTTTTCCATATATTCGAAATCGGAGAACAAACTTCAAAGTTGATTCATATCTACTGTATCACATTTTCTATTTCCTCACGTAGTATTCTTCTTTAATCATAAGTCAAAGTACAATATCGCGACTTGAATTTTTCTAACATCATTAATCATAGAATCGTATCATAGTTTAACTTCGAGAAAGGAATTTCTGAAATGTATAAGTTGTAAGCCCCTCTAAATATTAGGATTTACTAGTATTATTGATTGGTTAGGATAAGTTTGTTCCCACTAGGATGATAAATCAGTGCCTTATGACTACCCACTCTCTATTTAGATCATTTGGTGTCCTATACCGTGGAATTGATATTCAGAGCGTACTAGTTGTTAACTTCCATCAAATTTCATCGGCAAGACCTAGACGAGTCCATTTTTATTTAAGGATATCAAGTCCCGCTCAAACACATTTCCTTGTGCTCTATTTTCATGATGCGACTTTTTTTGTCAAAAAGGCTAACTACAACCCTTATCGTAATACTAATGTACTTTTCGACCTCAATTAAAAATCCAACCTTGACTCAAATCTTTTGATCTAATATATGATTGTGATATAGTTGAAGCCCACTACACAAATGCCACTAGTATGCCACTCAATTTAGTTCCCGTGTGCTACTTATACACAAAAGTCACGGAGGGCGCATCTTTAAGAGTTATGAACCTATTTAACCAACTCGGCTGCCAATTACCCCAATCACTTGAGTTTGAACCTATTCTAGGTTATCCTAACCTAATAGGAATTATTCAGATTGATTTTATGGTATCTTGTCCAACAAATATAGATTAAAATCCAAGATTCATTCAATCAAAGATTGATGTCCAATTAGAGAACCCATTAAAACCCAGTTAAACCCAACCATGCATATCGCCATATTAATTTGGACTATAAAACCAAACCTTATGAAATAGGTCCCTACACCTACTATGTAGTCTCCATCTCTTAGCCTACTAATCCTTCTTCCATAAACTCCTTAACCGAATCTCTTCATAGCCTATGTTATGCGATGAATCGAATTCCGATGTACCAACTTGTTTTCGATTATGCTTGCCAAGACCTTTTCTACTGCCTTGATGAAACATGGTCAATATATTAGCAATGTTAAATAGGTAACACCTAGGATTTCTTTAGAGTCCATGACTACGATCAGAAGTACCTCATATTCTCATACATCTCCTTAGAATTTGATTTTCTTAGAAGTCTTATTACTGTACTTTCCACGATTAACCAATTTTGGAAGTGAGTAGAACCTTGAACTTAGTATACTTTATCTCTTATAATGGAATTCCATTCATAACCGTTCTTCTATTGTTTGGGAAAGCTGCGATACGATCTTGTATTAGCTTTTATATCCCTTTGCCCGTGCGTTTATATATCGCGGTAAAAGATTGCAACCTTGATTCTTCAAATTCCGTTCTATCATAGAATCGTGTTTTAGTATCAATTTTGAAAACGGAATTCCTGAAGTATATAAGCAAGCCTCTCTAAAAATTATCAAATGATTGGGATTGATTGGTTCCAATTGAACTAATAAAATCAGTGGTTCATAAATGTCCACTCCTATCTGTATCATTTGATACCCTCGATCGTGACTTTGATTTAGGAGCACAACACTAGCATTTTCCTTCCAACAAACTTTACACTCATGAACTAGACCAGTCAAGCTATATACATGATATAAATTTTCTACACAAATACACCTTCATGTGCCCCATTTCAATTACACCACATATATGTGACCTTTTCCCTTGGAACACACCATAGAGGCCTATTTCGTTCTATCTGATTTTACCCGTGCAATATCGACCCATCCCTCAAACAAACTAAATATCTATAATCCAGTCAAGACGCATCACACCTATGACCTATGCATTCCACCCAAGCAAGCACATGCCTCCTATATAACACCAAATACCAACCCGCACATGTTAGTCATTACGACTTAAAGATTTCAAACACTTACCTATTCTAATTCTATAGCAAGGTTCCTGCTCTTATCATAAACTCTAACCTCTTGGCCCATGAATTCTTCTTCCCTTAAGCTCTTCCACCTCATCTCTAGTTACACATGTTAGGCGAAGACTGAAATCCCGCTGAACCAACACGTACTAGTTATATTCAAACAAGCGGTTCCGACCAGCTTGTTGGAAGCATAACCCCTAGAGGGGCAATGTTAAATTGTAATAACTTTCTTATAGTAGGTATTGACCAAGAACGCCATGCCAATATCTAGGTTTCCTTTAGGACACGTGACTACGGTCAGGAATGCCCAATATTTTCGTGCATCTCCCTTGAAATTATCATTTTCAAAAGTTTTGAAACGACAATTTTTACGATTAGCCAACTTCTATAAGTTGGGTAGCGTCTTGAAGGAAGAATACCCCACCTTGTAGAATATGACGATAATTTGGAATGCCCAATATTTTCGTGCATCTCCCTTTGTATTTAGTCTCGTTATACTTTGATATTAGGCTTATTTTAATTTCGAGGAAAAAAAATTTATAAGTTGGGTAGGATGTAAAATCTCTAAATATTTTTTTAGAAATTTTATTATATTTTCTATTATTATTTTAAATTTTATATATTTCTTAATTATTACTAGCAAGTATTTAGTTAATGAGTCTTTTTTTGCAAATAAAAGAAATAAGAATTGCTACAATATAGGTAATTTCGTATAGGAAAATGTGATTAGATTATTTTAGAAGAAATTATTATTTTAGAAATATTATTTGAATTTTACAAATTTGTTTAGTTTTACATGAGTATATGTAAATACATGGCAGCATTTTACATACAGAATATATAGGAAGTATATATTGGTTTTAGTTAAAAAAGAAAAAGAGCTCATATGTACTGTTCCCGTAGGAACAATACTCTCTTACACCCGATAACCCACGTGCAAGGAGAGGGATTGGCGGATACAAATTCTTTACGATTTTTTTAAAAATCAAATAAGAAAATCATGTTATCCTAATCCTAATCAAATTCTCTAAGAGATTAGACAAAACCTAGATCAAACCCGGATTTAATCCAAGGGAAACCTATTTGAATTCGAATGAGATATCGAGTTTATAAACACTCAAAATTTTCCTGTCTCCTCAAAAACCAATCAATCCTTCGATCCATAAAATGGACTCCAGCCTTAGGTGCATCCCTGTGACTGCCTGCAACCGCACACCACCGCCCGGAGCCGCCGCAGCCACCTTGCACACAAGCAGCCACTGCTATCGCAACCTTGCAGGCACATCCTGGTATGACATTTTACCACAATTTTTCTCTACATATACTAGATCGTTTTCGACTCTATAAAATCCTATAGAATGCCTATATAACCATTTAGGAACAGGACCAAAACTCGATTTCTGAAAAAATAGGACAAAAACAAGAGCTGTCTAAAACACCATTTTGGAAGGTGATTTTTAGTCAATCAGGCGATAGTACCAAAAATCTGTTTGAATAGAATTACAGACAACCTATAGGAGATTAAAAACCACCCTTTATTTTATTTTTAGTTTATTAAATTGTTGTTATAACAGTTTTGAAATTCAGTAAAAATTAGTGCTTAAAACCCTAAATTTTTAGAAAAACTTCCTGATACGGCGTTTGCCCCGACAAACCGGGCGACATGGTCGCGAGCTGAAAGCATCGAAAGGTGCATATCGACTTCGCGGACATATGGGATTCGACGGAACTTGATAATAGCCAATGCAAAATTTAACTTTGTGATAGTTATAATCGTTACAAAAGAATTCTATTCCGTTACTTATTTTTCACTTTTGTAATGGTTATAACCGTTCCAAAAACCTTTTTTATGGAAAAAAAAATTATATACATATATATATATAAGTCAACTTTGCATAAAAATAAATACATAAAGATGGCCAACCAAAATCATTTAGAGCAAGACTTAAATACAAGATCTCTCGAATCATTTAGAGAATAGACTTCACAATAATTATACAATTATCTCATATAGACAAAAATGGAACTAGTGTTGGAAATAGCAGCTGCAAAAAGGAAATCTTCGGTCACAAACATGACACAAAATGGCTCATAAACAAGCTGCACCTGGCCTATCGAATCTTTGCATTTGTCCAAGTTTGGAATTCTCATCATTTCCTAGTAGTCATCATTATAGACCCAGAAAGGAGCAAAAGCTTAGTAGTGAAAAATCTATGCATGTGAGATGGATCTGTAAGTGGAAAAGGCTGGGGATTAACAGAGTTATTCAGTGAAATGTATTAACAAGGCTGTAAGAAGGCTGTACTGGCAAAATAGTCGAAGAGTCTTCTAAATTTTAATATAATCAAGAATTTTTAGCTTGTACTTATTAGGAAACGTGGGCACTTCAAAAAAAACATTTTAAGAAAACATTTAGAGTTTTCTAGCAGACTTACAAACTTGATTTCTCTAAAGTACTGGTAGAATTCGCTCCTTTCACCACCAATAGCCCGAACAACATATAAGATTAATCCTAAACCTGCAACAAGCATACATAATACAATTATAATTCTTATAATTTTCAAGATAAGAAAATTTAATTGTTAATGAATGTCAAATATATAAGATTGGAAAAGAGTACACAAGATAATAATAAACTATACCTTATTATGACCTATAGCAGAAGCTACACAGTAGAGGATGCATGCATGTTGTAATGGAATACTGGAAGGTGTGACTGAATCCTTTCCAATGCTACTAGAACATGAAATGAAAGCCTCATTATGAGTTACAAAATATCTACTATTAGATCTGGTATACTGTTAGAATTTTCTTCTAGCAGTTGTTGCTTCTTTTCCTAAGCTGAGCCAACATAGTCTCTTCATCTTATATATATGTTTCCTAGTGGACGAAAATAAATGCCCTTAATCAGGATAAATCATCACGCATTTATAAGAACAAATGCCCTAAATTTTCTTCAGTCATCTACTTTTTAACATCAACAATTTAATACATCAAATAAGATTTAATGAATTTAAAGGGAAAAAATATGTCATACCATATCACGATATGGAATTACTCTCTAAAACAAGACCATCAAGAATCTCAAGTACAGGAACCTGTATGAACACATAGATCCTTTAATCTGTGACCCACATAAATGTACTTTTCAAAAAATTCTAAATAATAGTAAGTCATCTACCTTCCCCGAGGGTTCATCAAAAGAAATTCATGGGTTTAATAGTACACACATCTCAAAGTTCTTAACAAGATCAGCCTGGACTCCGATGTACTCGATCTGCTATAATAACTGCCGTCATTTCACTTTTGTTCCCACTAAAAAGATATATTACCTGGAACATATGAATTTTAATATGACCTAATAAGTTGGGGAAAAAGTACTTAAATATGAACTAGAGACTTTCCAAAAATCTATGCTAATAAGAAACCTTCATCCAGGAGATGAGGCACAAAGCATATGAAAACTGAAAATAAGTTAAAGAAAATGTAGCATAAAAATGATATTATGCAAGAAAAATTTATAAGGCATTAAAAAGTAAAAGAATAAACAACATAGTCAGGACGTACTAAATGTAAAGACAAACCAACTTCGAGTTTGTAAATCCTATTTAAGCTCAAGAATTGTATTATACAATCAAGATGAACAAGTATGTCATTTATTTTATTACCTAATACTACTTTGCTTTTTTTTTCTTGAAAAAGAAGAGGAACATAGATGCAGGAAACCAAACATTAACTTTCTCTCCATTATTACAAGTAAATAGTTATTGTTAATATCAAAGAATAGGGGCATTATGAATAAAGATAAACTAGTTAAATTTAGTTTCCAAACAAATGAACTGTTAATTTATTCCATGTGGTTGCTGAACCTTTTTTGTTTCAATGGATGAACATTATGAACTGTTAAAATCATTCCACATTGTGTATATTTTGAAGCTGTCCTCGATTTGTTATATACTGGAGCTGTATTTGATTCCACATTGTGATAGGTGTTGAGATAAATGATTGGAAGTCATTTCAGATTTTCAGTTAAGCAAAGTTACTGCTGTAGTTAAGCTATATTACTGCTTCAGTTAAGCTATGATACAGCTGCAGTTAAGCTATGTTACTGCTGCAGCTAAGCTATGATGGGCTTGACCAGTACCTGGATATATAGTTACTGCTGCAGTTAAGCTAAGAAGAGTGCATGGCTTTGTACATACGTACTAATCATATTTATGCAAAGTATTCAAACTTTGATGTTGTAGATTAATATGTAACTAAGGAATTATTGCTGAATAGTTTAGACAAGATCAGAATTACTCGCAAGCTAATTCAAGCTACAGATTTGAGAAAAGGATTAGTCTCATGGCTTTGTTTGCTTCTTTATTGCTTGCGTCTTTATTTATTGTCTCATTTAGAATAAATTATGCATATTTTCTACTGGCTAATGTTCTTCTTCCTTGTTGTCTCTCTTCAGCTAGTGCAAAGGCATGGGCTCTTCGAATGTGTCTGGTTCACAAAAAAAAATATGTGGCCCTAAAAATGATAGAGGGCCAGCAAGGTCCAAAAAAGTGAGCAAAATCAAAGACAATGAAGATAGGATGAAGATCTTTTATAACGAAGTAGGGCAACCAATTGGCGAGGGGAAAAATGATTTGGCAACTTATTGCGGCATCACGGTGAAGTCCTTAGTAAAGATTACTTATTCGTCTTGGCATAAAGTGCCTGAGTCAATTAAGAAGAACTTGTGGAGTGCCATTCAGGCAAAACATATCTTTGCAAGCAGTTACTTTTGTAGAGATTCATGTATATGCATATAATGAATGATTCAATGTATGTGCGTGTGGGTGTCCTATTAGTGCCAAGGATTTATGTTCAGTTAGTGAATGTATCAGTATTTTGAGTATCTTGTGTTAGGTTGTTCATATAATATGGTTGTGTCGTGTTAGGACCAATTGGGGTTAGGTAATGATCTGCAATGCAATACAGTAGCAGCAGGGCAATGTTTGGTTGCATAGCCCTTGCTCTTGTCTTGCATTGCTTGCAATGCAATGCAGTAGCAGTAGGGCAATATTTGGTTGCATTTGTAAGCAGTTAGCTGCAGTAGCAAGTTTGTAGGACAGTAAGCAAGTTATTTACTTTACATTTCTATAGGACAGCAAGCAAGTTATTTACTTTACATTGCAGGGCAATGTTTGGTTGCATTTTTCATTCCATTTTTTCTCATATTCTTATTATTTACTTTACATTTCTGTGGGACAGCAAGCAAGTCTGTATTCATATAACTTCAGTCAAATTAATGCTTCTGATTTTGGTGTAGGCCAAATTTGAATTGGATCCAAATAGTAAGACTTTTGTGTTAGCATGCATGGCTCGGAGTTGGAGGGCATTCAAAGGACAACTAACCGAACATTGGATTTATGGAGAACTATTCTGTGCCGTTAGAGAGAAAGGTAAATTGTACATGAATTTAATCCTTAATTACTATTTTGAAATTATAGAAATATAACCTTTTTTCCTAACCGTTCAGTTACAACAGTTGGCTGAAAAACCAACATACGCAAAGGAGGAAATAGATGAAGTCCGGTGCGAACTCATCGAATTCATTGCCTCCCATTTGACTACATGAGAGTTGAGGTACTTCTTACTTGTAGATGGATACCAAGGCGATGTTGATTCTTGCAGATTGCTAATTTCCATTTAAGTTGTACTTATTAATTGGGTTTTTGGCTTTCTCTTAGTGACTTAATCCTTTTTCTTAGTCACTTAATCATGTTTTTAAAAGAGGCGATGATGATTCTTGCAGATTGCTAATCCTTTTATCCCTTCGTGACTTAATCCTTTCTCTTACTAAGATTTTGATATGTGATATTTGTTTTTAGAAGATGCGATGATGATTCTTGCAGATTGCTAATTTCTATTTAAGTTGTACTTAGTTTTTTGCTTTCTTTTTCTTGTCTTTCGCTGGCGTGGTGGCTAAGCTGCAGCCAATTTAGTTACATGTACGTGATTTCAAAATCCACATTCTGATGGAACCTCTCTTTATTTTATTCTTTTTTTTATCAAAAATATTTATAAAAATGGGATAATGACAATAATGAGAATTCTCATTGAGTGAATCTCTACCATCTTGTGATGGTGCGGCATGTTCCTAGAGACGTTTGTCGATCTGAGCCTCTTATCAATTCTTTCTTTCTTTTGTCGATCTGAGCCTCTTAAATCATGGATAAAAAATGGATTTCAATTCCTGTCCCAGCATTTAATTATGGTCCACACTCCTTAGCTCACTGCAAATCCTGTCCAGCCCATTCTTATAGATTGTTTTTTGGGTTTGGAAGACGTATATTTGACTTCTGGGTCTTTTATTAGTCAGGACCAAATCTTACGCCTTAACCACTATCATTACCATCCATATGGTTCATATTCTCTATTTCCATCCAATATTAAATTTAACTAAGCTATTCTACTCCCAAGAGGGCCAAGACAAAAACACTTTTGCAGCTTGAATTGCTTAACTAAAAAAAATTGTTGTCATGCATAACTTCATTATTGGATAATTTATGTTGTTGCCGAAGAGTCCCTTATGTTGTGACATTGTACAGGGTAAGATTGTTATTATGAAACTGAAGCCTTTCCAAACAGAGTGCAACTTTAGGCATGATTAAGCAATGGCGGTACCAACCTCACATGTTTATCTGTCTTCATACACAAACCTCCAGTTATCTTTAGGAGGAAAAATGAAGTGTATAATGCCTTATATAGGGGTTAAGAACCCAATATGATTTTAGTGACAGCTAGATATTGGTCAGGTTATAATTTGGATTTCTACGTTCCAACTTTTTTCGGGAAACTGTATGCATGATTAGCTTTAGTGCATTGGCTTAAAAAAAATTTCCTTTGTAATTGAGTATCGAGTAGTGGACATCGATAAGTAGTGTTCAGTACTTGGTTTCTGCTCTTACTACATACTGCTGCTTATGTATCACATTCTCCAATCTTGAGAGAATTATAATTTAGAAAGTTTTAGTCAAATTTAGTCCTGGATTATGAGAAAGTTTTTCCTCCTATATTTTCGACATGACACATTATTAGTTTGTGGATATAACTGCTGCTGCTGCTGCTGCATACAACTGCTAGATTATATTCTAGTTGTCTTCATTTTCTTAATTTGAGCATATAACTGTCTGATTGTGCACCCGCAGATGGTTTCACTTTGGTTTTTTTTGGTAGGATAACTGGAATTTTTTGGGCTTTAACCAACACAGTTTGGTCAAGTATAAGATTCATCTGATTTCAACTTTGAAGTATCTTATTTGTACCTTTTTTTATTTGTTGGTTGTAGAATCATAGATTCTGAAGTTGCTTTTGTCGACCGTCTTTTGAAGGAGTCCTTTGTGTTGGTGAATGAGAAGAAATATTTTGAGGCCTGGTGCGCTAAAAAGGAAAGAAGATCATATTTTTATTTTGAAATTTTGTGATATGTTGGTTCAGCAAAAGCTGGAAAAGGAATTGTTTTTGAAATGTATAGTGAAGATGACGATATGTTATGATTGGTCGTTGTTGGTCGTTATTTTTATAACGTATTGGTTTATAAGTTTTCACAGATTATTATATGGCTATAACCGGTATCTATATATGTCATATACATGACGTTTTATGATTTCTTTCATCGCTAAAATCGTTTACAAAATGTTATGAATATATGTTAGTTATCACATTTTTTGAAACATAATAGGACTTTAATCTCGGTGGCATATTTGACTGTTATATATAATCCTATCTTTAATGTCGGTTTACAAAATTTTGTTATATATACCTCAACTATTTATATCGATTCTAAAAAGAAAATGTCAGATAAGGTATATCAATTCATAACGTTTATTCTATACATTTATAACACCCATTTTCATCACGGCTGAGCATACAAAAAAATCGTCATAAAATGCTATATATGACGGATTTTATCCGACATAAAAGGGTACTTTTCTTGTAGTGTATCCTCCTTTGTCTAGTGAAAAAATTGTCTTAGGCTGCTTATACTTCCCATTGCCTTCCTCTATCAAATGCAACGCAGGACGTCTAGATATATCTTCCAAGTCCAGCCTGGCATTGGGAATGTCTTTCATCTTTTTCTTTACGTCCATCATAGTATTAATTATGTAGTCAAACATATTTTTTCTCGATATACATGAGATCAAGGTTATGTCGGAGCAGATTAGTGCTCCAATATGGCAGGTCCCAGAATGGGCTCCTCTTCGTCCAATTATGAGTGCGACCAAATACATTATACTTGTACCCCTTAGTAGGCTCTTCGATATCACTTGGTAAATCTTTAATCTCTTTCCATATCGTGTCTCCAGGCCACCTTGGAGGTAGAATTGCCTTCTCCGCAACGCCTGTATGAAAGCATTCATGTTCTTCCGGAATGGATGATCTGATGGAAGAAATTATCGATGACAATCGAAGAAGCAAAGTTTTTCTCTATGTTACAAACGGAAAGCCTTAGTGCGGTCCATGCAATATAGACATGAGAGACGACCATGAGTGCTCCATCCAGATAACATGCCATAAGTCGAAAAGTCATCGATGGTCCACATAGTTAGTTGTTTGTTTGATTAGACTTTATTTTACGTTTCAATGCATGTTGGACTTACGCTTTGTAATAAATATCAGACATTCACATACTTTAATTATAGGATGTATTGAACTAATATTATGTGCTTATATTTAGTATCACTTCTATTTTCATGTTACGGTGATGTGCTTCTATAGTCTCTTCAATATTGGTCCATGGCTCATATGATATCTATATGAATTATGATTCTCTATGATATAAATTTTATGTCACTTTCGTTCATATATCTTTATGTGTTCCCACCTTGTCTTTATTATGAGATTACAGATTACATACGAGCTGTATCACTCATATTGTTTTGTGTAAATGACAAAGGCAAAAAATGGTGTACTGAACCAATGCTTTATGTGCCTTCAATTACTCCACAAATTACTATAGGGGAGCATCTACACATACAAGTAGCTATGTAGATTTTGGTATAAGCTAGATTTTTATATTGATAAAACTATGACTTGACCTGACGACGATCAACAAAACTGCTACAATTCATATCTCGGTAAAATCTAGAAGAAATGAGTGTTGTCTTCTACAAGATGCTCAAGATTTATGTTTTCTTCTGTATTTTATCTTTATTATTTTTATTGGATAAAGTATGAATTGAGCAAGCATTTGGCACTAGGGAAGCTACAACTTCTAAAACCAAAAATCTCGAGCCAATCTAACTCGAACCAAATTCAGTCATAACTATCCGAAATGTTCTGTTTGATTCTACCAATTCTGACTGAATTCGGTCTACTTCTTTAGAAGCATGGAAAAGATGGGGTTCATGCGAATCACATTACAAAAGCTGACCGCATGGGTTCTCTGGGCTAAGTTAATTTTGGTCCGCAGAAGGAAGAGCGCATGACAAACTCTGTAGTCCAAAATGCCCCAAACTCCATGCGGCCCATCATTGTTGATTGATTATATTAAAATACGACCAAACTGATTCGGGCAGTAGAAGGAAAAGCTACTTATGCAGCCAAGCTGATCAACCGCATGAGCCCCTCTGATAAAGCTGACACCTCTGACAAAGCTGACAACTCTGACACATCCTTGTGGACACACAGAAAAAGAAGAAGAAATGTTGTCTTTTTTATTGGCGCAAGACACCACAAATCGAGTACGCCTGAAAGATCCTACGCTGAGGATCCCCGAGTACAAAAAAGAATTCTGGGAATGGGACGATAGAGATCAAGCGGCAGTTGCTCATTTACTCCGTTGACACTCCGATTACAAAAGTGGGAGAAAACCTAAGAAAATTACTAACTCTCGGCTCCCTAGCAAGAAGTACAGCAATTTGGCTCTTAAAAATGCTCTCCGTTCTGTGTTTTGAAGAGGGATGAGACCCCTTTTTATAGTAGTTTTTGAGCTTAAATAATGTTATGTGCCCACATGAGGAAACGTACTGGTTTTCATATGGGCACATAGTCCTGCTTTGGGCGTATAGGGTGTAGGTGCATGCAGGCTGGGAAATCGTAGGTTGGTTATGGTATTGACGTGGCCGCATGCGTCGGTGCACGACTGCTCGTGGAGACTGATGTGGCCGTATGCTTCGGTGCACGTTTTGATCATGGCTTGACCGAGTCAGGCTTGGGCACATAGCCCTATTTCAGGCTATGTGTCCTCCTTCTGGGAAGCTTGTCTTGGGCGCATAGAGCTTCACAGGGTGGCTTGGGCGCATAGAGCTTCACAGGGTTACTTGGGCGCATAGAGTTTCATAGGGGCACATATGTCCCCATTGGCTTGGGCGTATAAGCCTTCTTTGTTGAAATTTTCATGCTTCTACAAGACCCCCTTCAAATGATTCGATAAATAAACAAGTTCAAAATACTTTGAAAGAAGCATGGACCGTCTATTCATTGGACGCATAGCACATCTCTCTCTTCGGGCGTGTAACGCCCCAGTCCTAATACTTGAGACTAGATACGTATCATGCCAGCTGTATACATACGAGTAAATATACGATTTATATGTATACATAAGCTGTAAAATATAGAAAGCCAAGACACTAAATCTCATCCACAAATATAAATAATAATATAAAAGCAACTTTGAGTTTGTTATGTATACAATCGTTGCGCGGAGACAAATCCACTACCAACTAATTTAAATAAGAAAGAATTATACAAGAAAATAATTTGGTCATGCGAAGGAGATGGCGATCCAAAAGCAACATCTCGAAGAATAGAGCGGAAGACATGGCCTTAGCTAGAGCACCTGCAGAAAATCACAAGACACACCTGGAGAGATAACCAGGTCCTCAGAGAGACGTAACAAGACACATAATATCATGCCAATCAACTGAATAATAAAGCTCAACAGAAAAGTATGCATGAGTAAAGGTTCCTAACCATCCTATGTGATATGCATTTTGAGGACAACGTTCTACGCAGGGGCTGTAACGGATTCACGCAAGCAAGTAATAGAGAGTGGCCGTCAAGTAGCGCTCATCCGAGACACTATCGGCCCTGGACAGAAGGTAGTGCTCATAAGAGTCACCCTCGGCCCAAAATGTGTATAAAAATAAATGTAGCCCCTACGCTAATAACTGTCCCCTCCCCCAAATGATACTATACATGTATCGACTCTACGACACTGTTTTAATACTTAATAATTGCCAAGTCTTCTAAAAAAATCTATTGGCAGTTATTGTTTGCCATTGATTGTAAAAAAACAGAACAATTATCGGAGGACTGAACTTAGACTCACAATACAAACTCGCTCGTACAAAGAAAGCCTTGGGACGAAAACCTAGGTACAGCAGACTAAGTACGATTGTTTATTTTTGATTCTGGGGGATGACGATAGAGGCTCGGGAAAGCGACGGCCGCTCTGCCTTACTCCTTGGACGATCAGTATACAGCCTTGGCTCGGGGAAGATCTGCTTGGCGTTGACGAAGAAAGGCTCTTCTTACTCTCCTCGGGTGGCTCTCCTGGCTTCTCTCTCTCTGTGAGTATCAAGAAGAAAGGGGGGAGCTCTCTCTGTGTAGATCTCTCTCTTCTTATTTTTTTATTCTTTTGTTGCTGACCTCTCTCTCTCTCCTCTTTTTTTTTGCATGGGGAGGATGCTGGCTATTTATAGGAGTGGGGTGTGATCATTAGGGTTTGCTGATGATTATCTGTTTGGAATGTCGGTGCTTCCTTCATTCTATCTGAGCCCTTGATCCTGATCATAATGAATCTCGGCCACTAATGCTGATAGCACCAAATCTTATGAGCAGTTAATGCTGACCGCTTTAAATCCTCGTGATTGATTATGCCAATATTTGATTGCTCGCCACGTGTCCTATTGGCTTGATGATAAATGATATGACCTGATCTCGGCAATTATGATACTGATGTCAAATATTCTCGTTGGGATTCTGTTGAATCTTCAGTGCCACGTGTTTTAATTGAAGGTCCTGCCAGGGCCGCATAGGGTGACCAATACTTGAACCGCAGGGAGATACTCTTCGTGAACCGCAGGAGTCAATGCCTTATCGAGCCGCAGGGGACGAGCTTTCCGTAAGCCGCATATTCGTAGTCTTTGTGAGCTGCAGGGGACGATCTCTCCATGAGCCGCATATGCATAGTTTCTGTGGGCCGCCTGAGTTAACATGGTATTGAGCCGCATAGACCGGGCTATGGGTGGACCGCATATAGCGGATTCCTGTTAATCTTATTAGAGTGATTCCTCAATGAGCCGCATGAAGCTGTTCTCTACCCGAGCCGCATGAGACTTTTGCCACGTGGCAATCTAGGATTTCTGACAGATCGGGTCAGAGATTGTCTTCTTTTCCCGAGGAGTCTCTCAATATGGCAGAGCCATTATAACGCTTTATGTCAGAGACGTCGCAGCCGTCGAGTCGTGTCAGAGCATTAAATGAGGCCATTACTCCCGTAGCCAGCTGTGGGGGGATCACACGGGGCGTCAATTGAGCCGCATGTTCCTGCTGAACCGCATATATCCCCGAACCGCATGAGTCTGAGGGTCTTCTTTCGGGCCGCATGGGGCAACTCCAGTATGAGCCGCATAGGCTTGCTACCCAAAGCCGTATGGGCTATCTATGCTTTTATTCTAATATTTTCCATGCTTCTACAGGACCCCCTTCAAAGTTTTCAATTTGTAAAATTGAAACACTTTGAAGAAGAAGCATGGCCTCGTTCATGCCGCATAGGATGTTCTGTTTACCTGAGCTTCCTGGCCGCATTAGCATCTCGGCCGCATAGATCCTTCTGGCCGCATAGGCTCTTTGCCACGCGTCCTGACCTCATGAGCAAATCTTCATTAATTGCTTTCGATTTGATTTAACGCCGTCTTTTGGGGGAGGATCCCAAGGGTCGGTTTTTGCTTTGACCGAAGCGTTCTCGCCTTTATTTTTGGAGGCGGCGCGTAATCCGAGGCGTCTTTCTACTTCATGGATCGCCTATAAATAGGAGTCTTTCAGCTCTTGGGGATTTCTTTATCTCCTTTCTTTGCTTGAATTCCCTGTTGTCAGTTTTGCTCTTCGTCGTCCTTCTTCATCTATCGACCATGGCTCCTAAGAGATCTGCTGCATCGAAGGCCGCGAAGGGCAAGGCAGTTGCTGCGGCGGCGACTGCAGCGACGAATGTGGTCGCTCCTCCGTCGGCTGCTGTAGGCGTTGTCCATCCTGATATTCACCCGCCCATCGCTGGTAAGGGGGTCACTCCGAAAAACCCTAACTGCTGCCATGGCTCTGTTGCATACTTTATGCACAAGCCATATATACGAGATGTATCGATGTGGTCGCATAGGCACTTCGCCCATTATGGCCGCATGAGTTTGTCATATTCGATCAGTGCCGCATGTGTGTTTTCGACTTGGGCCGCATAAGCGTTGCTCACTTTTGAACCGCATGAACTTGATGGTTTGTAGCCGCAGTGGTTTATATGAGTCGGGCTTAGCCGCATGAATCTATAAACCCTTCTGAATCTGAGTTGTACGGATTTGGTTAATTTAGAGCCGCATGGGGCTGTGACGCGCAGAGCCGCATGGACCTATCTGCTGATGAGCCGCATGAGGCCGTGGCAACCTTAGCCGCCTAGACTTCAGTAATCTTTTCCAATATTTCTGTCTTCTTTGTTTGTCTTCTGACCTTGTTTCTTTTATCTTTTTCTAGTGAATCTGCCCGTGAATCCTACGGGGGAACTTTTGGTTGGTTCAAATCAATTCGCTTTGGGTGTGCGTCTTGACGACCTAATTAAGCATGTATTGAATCAGTTCCCTGCTGATGAGCCTTTGGAGAGGTTGAACGCCATCGAGAATCAGACCCTTCATTACCTTCGTTCCATGATGAACACTGGGAGGCTGGATGGGAAATTCCTGAAGCCTCTATTCCTCTTTGGAGATGCTCTAATCATAGGGAACTCTCGAGTGTTAGAGATTTCCGAGAACTGGAATTTCTCTTTGGACGGGGAGTCAATCCATATTCCTTTTATGGAACGCCATTATCCCTTATCGTGGTTCAACATGGTGCTGTTGAACAGGAAGATGGTGTGCAACTTAACCCCTACTCAATCGGGGATGTTGATGGGCGACATCCATTATAATCCGAATATATGGTCAGCGTACCCAGGTAAGGATCCCGTCCCTCGGTATATGATGGGTCTGGCCCCGGGCTCCTTCATGAATGCATACGGTCCCAACTTCTCATTTGCTCAGGCTGACACCTTCTTGAATCGGCTTGTCCGTAAGAAGTCCTATCCTGTTGGTAGGATAGCGTTGCCGAACTGGATAAACCCTACTTCTGCGTGGGTCCAGTTGACCACCTGGGTCCTGCAGACCTACGGAACACTCTTGCGGGAGGTGGGACTTTATCATGCTGTTCGAGGGACTTGTCATGGGCTCCCTATTAACAAGCCGCTGTTCATGGCGCTCTTGGAGATGTATAGCCAGCGAACGGGGACATTCTTCTCACCAGTAGGGGAGCTGGGGCTTGCTTTTCACGAGATGTATACTGTCTCTAAACTCCCCTGGGAAATGAGCCTTTCGAGGTGTACACCCCTTCGAATGATGAGTTTGAGGACTTGAACCGACGATTCCCAGCTTTTGTTACAGTATACCGGGAGTTGCTGTGCCACCATAGTGCTTGTCATCAGATGGCTATAAAGACAGCGGATAGCTCCGAAGGGACCGCTCCCCACACCACAACATGGATTAATTACCTTTTCAAAGTTGGTCCTTCTGGCGAAGTTACTCCTCGAACCCCTAGAACGCACGAGGAGGTGAAGGATTTGATGTCAGGCGTCAAGAAGTCGCGGTCCAGGAGCGACATATTTGGGAGTCAATCTGACTCTCTCAGCTACTTTTACTATGGGACCACGCAGATGTCAGAGAAGGCGCTTCTGGCTGGCTTTTTAATGATATGGCTACGGAATTGCGTCGTCTCGGGAGGAGCAGGTTCTATCGAGAGGATCGGTCGCCATTTTATTCTTTCTGCCGTTAAACTGGTGTTCGGAGTTAGGCTGGCCCTTCTTCCCGCCATGGTGTGCAGCATCCACCACGGTCTTCGAACCTTCTCATCCAAAGTTGTTGCTCGTAAGAAAACCTTGGATTTTGAGCGCGTAGAATTGCCTTTCCATTACTTGATGGGGTGGTTGGCGATGCACTACAAGTCTTTGTTGGGACCCGGGATAGCAGAAGATGCTACGGATGAAGATGCTTTCATCTTCAAATGCCATCGCAGTCTTGGGAATACAATACTATGCCGGCTTGTCGGAGGACGCTGGCGAGGGTAGATGGGTGTCACCTTTTTATGTCCGTTCCTCCTTTTTCTGATGAAGATGTGAGTAAGGTACACCATGATGGTACTGGACCTCCTCACTTTCTATCTCCGGATATGCTCACCTGGTTGCGTAACATCCGTCCTGCTCATTTGGTTTATCGCAACCGCGATAGGGTGTACCTGGAGCCTTACCTACCAAGTAGGTTTTCTCGGCAGTTCGATTATAGCCAGTTATTCCTTGATCATCCCAATCCTGGTTTGGGCTTCGAAGGTAGCGTTCTTGATGGCGTCAGGGAGTGAAATTATTATGATGCTTATCATACTCGAGCCAGCTTCTCGGTCCCTGATGCTCAGGCACCAAGGGAAATTTTATACGTGGCTGCTTTGTATCATGTCATGACGAACAAGCCTCCTATCAATTTCGATCCGAGTACCAGTTTTATCGTGGGTACAGGCTTAGAGGAGAAGCCAAAGGGGGCTAAGGCTAGAAATCAACTAGCGCTTCAGACTCCTCTCCCTGAATCAGAACCTTCCGAATCGGCTGGGGAGGAAGATGACAGCGAAGATTCTCTTTTTGATGGAGGCGAAGAAGTAGCAGATCAACTGCTTCCCATCCCTGATGAACTGGCGGAGGGCCCATTGCTTTCTACAGAAGGTGGAAGAGTGAGGGAAGAACAGCTTCCGGCTGTGTCTAGTTCCTCATGTAAGCGAGTCAGGCACGAATCTTCTGGCAGTGGTGCGACCTTTTCCGTGAAGAGAGCTGCCGTTAAATCTCGTGGATTGCTTATTACCGAAAGGGATGACGGTACCGATGCTACTCCGGAGGTAAGGCTAAATTGGATTTGTTTCTTTGTTGTAGTTCCCTTTCCTCTCGCAGATATGATTTAATCACTTTTCTTTGTAGGCGTCCGACGGACCGGGGTCTTCTGAACCATCTACTGCCTCCGAGGTTGATCCTGCCCTCGCTGTCTTAATCAACGATATGTGCGCCACGGTCCTTTCTGCTGGGGCTCTCCCGGAGGCGGCTGGAAGTTCCCGGGTTGCTGAAGCATCAGCTCGGAGGAACAAAGCTTCCTCTGGGCCCGCCCCTGCGGTCGTTGAGCTTCGGCGAGATGACACCGTTCTCAGTACTTCTTCTCCCGGGGACGACTCTCTGATTCCTAATTCGGAGGTTATTGGTGAGGAGGCTATGGTGGCTGTAAACGAACCTCAGCCTCCGTACTCCTCCATTGGTAAGATAGGCCATATATTGACTACCGAAGGGGCTTATTCGCTCTATCAACATATCTTTCGGGTCAAGTCGATTCATGGTTGCCTTGGCCCTGCAGGTCCTGACCTTTTACCTTCCGCCGCGGATGTTCTCAGGGAGAGTTCGGTTGGCCATTATCCGGACGAAAGGAATGTTTCTTCTCCTCTCTCTCATGTTGAAGAGCCTCCTGCCGTCTCCGGGCAGACGGGGAGGGAGTTGGCAATGGTTTCCGTCTCGTCTTTCGCTGTTGACACGGCTCCGGAAGTCGACTTCTCGACCTTGTCGAGCATCCAAATCCTGTGGGCTGCTGAAGAGGAGTTGGCCGCTGTTCAAGCGTCTTTTCGTGCGAAGTTGGTTTCTCTGGTGGCAGGAGCGGCAGACTCCGTCGCGTCTTCTTCCGTGCTACCAGCCACACTTCCGCTGACACCGGTTTTCTCGGAGGCTCTGGACGAGGTGACGCAGGATGTGGTTGACAGCTTTTATTGCCACTTAGGAAGGGGTATAAATGCTGCCGTGGACCGGGGGGTCCCTTTTTCTCTGTCTCTACGGGAAGCTCGGGGTCAAATTGACACTCTGAAGGGTCTTTCTGGCGGGCTGGGGTTAGCAGCGTTCCTGGAGCCTAAGCTGACAGAGGCTGACCAGCTTGTGACCCAACTGCTGGCAGTACGGCAGGCTGGTTTGCCTGCCGCGATCGAACGAGAGCGGGGCTTCCTGGTTGCGGCTCGGGACAGGATCAAGCTCGCTCGAGAAACTGCCGGGCCGGCTGTGCAGGGGGATCTTGACAAGTTTTCCGCCTCCTATGACCGGCTGGGTCGTCGGAGTCAGGCTTATAGGGCCCGGAAAGAGTCTGCCTCTCGTGGAATAGCTGACACGAAGGAGCGGATTCTCGCGCTCCAGGAGGAGTTAGCCTTCTTAGAGTCAGAGCGGGAGGCTGCTCATGCAGAACAGGAGTCGATTGCTCGGGAGGCCGAGCGGATTTCTCGAACTTCTGCCAACCTGGAGCGATCTTTTAAGAAGTTCGAGGACAACTGGCAGGCCCACGTTCATCTGGAGGACCCGGCGGTGTTGAACCAGGAAGCTGAGCGTCGAGCCAAACAGAGGTTTGAGCGATCGGTCGCCTTGATAAAGGACCGCCTCACGGTGTTATGTGCCCCGGAACAGTGATCCGCCCTCTGTCTTCTTCTGCCTCTTCTTTTTTTTTTTTTTTTTTTTATGTGTATATTTTTATTTACAAGGGATGTGATCCCCAATGATGTAGCCCTTTGATTTTTGGATAAATGAGCATGTTTCAACTCATCTTTTCTTTCTTGTATCGGCGTTCATGGAATCGGACTTGCTGGGGGATTATTTGTGGACCTGTTACCCTAGGCGTACCTTGGTTTTAGGTACGGATAACAAGTTTGATCAGGATGTCCGGGACAGCCATGACAAAATGGTCATGGATGTTCTCGGTACTGGGAAAAGGAATGCCGTAGAGCAGCCGGGCTCCCGGGGCATGGTAAGATGGTGGATTTATGCCAAAAAGCTTAGCAAGGGATATTTGTGGACCTGTTACCCTAGGCGTACCTTGGTTTTAGGTACGGATAACAAGTTGGAAGGAAGCCAGTCATATTTGCTCCGAGGTTACGAGGGCGTAGCAAACATGAGGGTTTTACCGTGGAATCTTCCTACTCAGAGGTAATGAGAACATGGTAGGGGGAGACTTCACAGAAGACTTTTCTATAATCAATAGTGGTCAACAGAGGACATTTGTGGTCAACAGAGGACATTTGTGGTCAACAGAGGACGTTTGTGGTCAACAGAGGACATTTGTGGTCAACAGAGGATATTTGTGGTCAACAAAGGACATTTGTGGTCAACAGAGGACGTTTGTGGTCAATAGAGGACATTTGTGGTCAACAGAGGACATTTGTGGACCTATTATCCTTGTCACACCCCGGTTGTGGGTACAGACAATAGGTTGAAAGGGAACCAACATACTTGCTCAGAGGTAATGTGGACATGGCAAATATGGTGATTTCTTCGACGGAGCCTTCCCACTCAGAGGTAATGAGGACTTGGCAGGAGTGGGCCCGATGAAGAAGGGGTGCATAGAATTACTCAGAGGTAGGAGGACATGGAAGTTCTATGCGAGGGGGCGGTTTGTTTTTGGTGGAAGTGAAAACGACTCAGAGGTAATGAGGACATGGTCGTTTCGGAGATTAGTGGATCGATTACCCTTTTTGTGCACTGGGAGCACGGGTAGTGGATCATGAGGGAGGATCTCTTTCAGAAAGAAAGTTCAGAGGTATGATTATACGTGACTTACTATCTGAGAGAGTGACCGGAATGTAAGTACATAATTTGGATTTTCTAGAATATTGAGGAAATGAGAGTTCAGTGGCACCAGCGGGTGCATGGCTCGGTAATCTGAAATGTTGTGGATGTGGGTTCAGTGGTATCAATGGATACATGACTCGATAATTTGGAAAATGGTGGGTACGAGTTCAGGGGTACTAAGAGGGTACATGACTCGATAATTTGGAGAATGTTGTCTAAACATAGTATTTCTTCAGAAACTTGCCGTTGACGGGCAACATAAGCAAGTTCCCATTCTGCTTGGCGAGGCGGTAGGCGCCGTTGGAGAACACGGTCTCGATGACAAATGGACCTTCCCATTTTGGCTGGAACTTGCCTGCGGTTTTGTGAGTCATGACCATTGGTCTCCGAACTGCCAGAACGAGATCGCCCACTTGGAATGTTCTGATTTTGACCTTCTTGTTGAAGGCTCCTGAGATACGTGCTTGGTATAGCTCGATCCTTTGCTGGGCTAGTAGGCACTTTTCGTCTAAGGCCTCCAACTCTTGTAATCGACGTCGATAGTTATCATCCGTTGTCAATTGATAAGTGAGGGCGACGCGGAGTGAGGGAATCTGAGTTTCCAGTGGGAGGACTGCCTCACTCCCGTATACTAAAGAGAATGGTGTATTCCCAGTAGCTGTTCGAACTGTGGTGCGATAAGCCCATAAGCATTCGCCGAGCTTCTCGTTCCAGTCGTATTTGTTGGAGGAGACAAACTTCTTGAGGAGTTTGATGATTGTTTTTTTGAATGCCTCTGCCAACCCGTTTGCTGCTGGGTTATATGGTGTCGAAGCGACATTCTGAATGCGGTGCTTATCACAGAATCGGTAGAATGCATGGCTTATAAACTGTGGACCATTATCATGGATGATCCTTCGCGGTAGTCCGAAGCGGTAGATGACGTGATGCTTAAGGAAGCTGATCACGTTTGAAGTCTTAACTTCTGTGAGTGGGACGGCTTCCGACCATTTGGAGAAGTAATCGGTGATCGCAAGTATGAAGCGATGTCCTCGGGAGAAAGGTGGGGTGATTGGACCAATGATATCCATTCCCCATGCTTTGAATGGCCAGGATGCCACCGTTGGATGTAGAAACTCGGAGGGTTGGTGAATGAAGTCTGCGTGGACTTGGCAAGCCTTGCATTTTCTGGCATAGTCTATTGCGTCTGCCACCATCGTGGGCCAGTAGTAGCCCATACGGCGAAGGCGGTCCTGTAGCTTAGGGCCAGGCTGATGGGCCCCACAGACACCATCGTGAGCTTCTCGTACAGCTTCTTTGGCTTCTGCGTTTGACAAGCACCGGAGTAATAATCCGTCGTAGGATCGTCGGTACAACATTTTTGTCTCTGTGTCGTAGAAGAATCTGAGAGAACGCCGTCTGATGGAGGTGGCTTCCCTTGGGTTCTCCGGGAGGATGTCGTATACGACGAAGTCAATGAACGGCTGTCTCCAGTCTGGTGTTTCGTCGACCATCTGGGCGGAATAGCTCGCCACGAATTGAATATTGTTCTTGGGACAGACCAGTTCGTGGCCTATCACCTCAACCAAGTGATGCGCTTGGTTCGGCACTGCTAAGGAAGCGGCAAGGCCTGCTAGGGCATCGGCTTCGATATTTTGAAGTCTGGGGACGTGTTCGATGAAGAATCCCTCGAATGAGGAGATAATGTTGATTGCTATTTGGTGGTAGGGGATCATGTCTTCATGGCGGACTTCGTACGACCCCCGAATCTGATTGACGATTAATTGTGAATCGCCGTATGCTTCGAGATATTCTACACCCAGCTCCTTTGCGAGTTGGAGGCCAATGACCAAAGCGTTGTACTCGGCCACATTGTTGGAATAGGGTTCCGTGAGAGAGTAGGCGCGATTGATCACTAGCCCGGTAGGAGAGATCAATACCACTCCGACCCCGACGACGATATTTCCCTTGGGTCCGGTTCTTGAGGCGCCATCGAAGAACATTCGCCATATGTTATCGTGAGTGGCTGTATTCGAATCGGCGACCTCGTCTGGGATCTCTTCATAGATTCTGGATGACTCCGATCCTGGGTGGGCTGCCAAAAAGTTTGCTAGGGCTTGACCCTTGACAGCCTTCTGTGGGACGAAGATCATATGATATGGGGATAGCAGTATTGCCCAGGTAGCGAGGCGAGAGCTGAGGGCCCCTGGTTTAGTCATGAGGACCCTGAGGGGATTTACCCGTGAGATCACATGTATGGTTTGTCCTGTAACATAGTACCGCGTCTTTTGAATAGCGAACACCAAGGCGAGGCATTCTTTCTCCACGGCAGTGTATCGGTGTTCGGGCCCGACCATCATTCGACTGAGGTAGTATATGGCCTGTTCGTGTCTTGCATCGTTATTTTGTGCCAGCAGGGCACCGAGGGAGTGTTCCATTGCTCGTACATAGAGCAAGAATGGTTTTCCAGGGACCGGGGCCACCAGGACTGGAGGATTTGACAAATATTCTTTGATGTCGTCGAAAGCGCGTTGGCATTCTTCGTCCCATGCGAATGAGACTCCCTTCTTCATGAGGTGTGTAAACGACCGGCATCGTCCGGAGAGATTGGAAATGAACCTTCTGATATAGGCTAGCCTCCCTTGGAGGCCTCTAAGTTCGCGAAGATTTTTCGGGGGACCCATCTCCATTATTGTCTTGGTTTTCTCAGGGTCTACATGGATACCCCGTGCAGTGATGATGAAACCTAAGAACTTCCCGCTGGATACGCCCAAAAACAACTTTGTAGGGTTCATCTTTAGGTTGTGGGCTCGCATCAGGTCGAATACCGTCTTTAGATCTTGCAGATGATCCTCCTTGCGATGACTCTTGACAGCGATGTCGTCGACGTAGCATTCCACTATTTTGCGCAAATGTTCTCTGAAAATGATACTCATAGCCCGCTGATATGTGGCACCAGCGTTCTTTAGACCGAATGGCATGACTGTGTAACAGTATGTGCCGATCGGTGTTCTAAATGATGTGTGCTTCTCATCGTCGGGGGACATCTTGATTTGATTGTATCCCGAGAATCCATCCATGAATGACATACGTTCGAAGCCGCATGTGTTGTCAATCATGATGTCCGTGATCGGGAGGGGAAATTCGTCTTTCGGACATGCCTCATTTAGATTACGGAAGTCGATGCAGATTCGGATCTTCCCGTTCTTCTTAAGGACCGGGACTATATTGGCGACCCAGTCAGGGTGTTGCTCCTCACGGATGAAGCCGTTGGCTATCAGTTTGTTGACTTCGGCTTCGATCGCGTCCATGACGCCCGGGCGGAAGCGTCGTTGCTGCTGCTTGACTGGCTTTGCATCCGGCCGTATATTGAGTTTATGGAGAGTAATGTCGGGATCTAATCCCGGCATGTCTTCGTAACTCCATGCAAATACGTCAATGTATTCTCGGATGAGTTCCAGCAGTAATTCTCGTTCCTTGTCTGTTAGGCTTTTACTGACGAAGATTGGCTTCGGAGAGGATTCGGTGCCGAGGTTGACCTGCATAACTTCGTCCTCCGTAGGAGGTTCTCTTAGCTCGAACCGCTTTTCCCATTGTGCGTCTAACTGTTGGGCCCACGGCTCAAGCTCGAGAATTTCAGGAATGTCCTCGTCTTCTTCGTAAGCGTCGGCAAATGCCATGTTGACTGATAGGACTTGTCTGAATACGTCCCCAATGCTTGTGTCTGAGTCGGAAGTTGGTGACCTGGTTGAGTGTGACTGCCAGTCGCATTCTTCATCTGAGCTTTCAGGGGTCGTAGTTGGCGTTACATACCCTAAACCGCATCGGGTTTTGTTATAGTAGTTCCGTGGTTTGCCCGCCGGGGCTGGCATCTTCAAAGGTAATCGTCGTCCAGTGCCGTAGTTCAGTCCTGGCGTTGTCTCTAGATCATACCCCTGTTTCTGCATGAGATATTTGGATTGAGGGCTATAGAGATACAGAGGCAGTCTTCCGTTATCTGACCCGAAGTCGACTTCTTCCATGGCGAGGGGATGCGGGTTGTTCGTCCGGCCGAAGATGATTGGGTGGTCCCCTCCTTCGATTATTCGGTAAGCGTCTTCTACTGGAGTAAGTTGGATAGCGGTGTACACATTTGTCACCTGTGTATGTAGGTGAGTGCCTATACCGTGGTCCATAGCATACATTGTACATAGCTTGTTGAGTTCGATGTAATTCAAAGATAGCCCTTTATTGATAAAATAAGGTATCTTCTCGAGAGGGATTACATCATCCGCGGAAGGGGTATCGGAGTGGGCAGCCACATACTTGTTTAATTCTGGTTCTTCTTCGGCCACCCCCTGTATAAATGAAGACTGGGAGAGCGACCTAGTCAGCTTGATCTTCAGGGGCTCGACCGGAGGAGCAGGTCGTGGAGTTGTTGGTGGACTAGCAACCCCCAGCTTGGCATCTGACGTGGGGCGAGAAGTGGCTGGTTCGCTGGAAGTGTCAGACCTCGCGTCGGGGTGACGGCCCTTTTTAGGAAGACGTATCGTGAGCGGTCTG
Organism: Iris pallida; assembly: GCA_029216955.1. Taxonomy (NCBI): domain Eukaryota; kingdom Viridiplantae; phylum Streptophyta; class Magnoliopsida; order Asparagales; family Iridaceae; genus Iris; species Iris pallida. The sequence goes on along the minus strand of JANAVB010016800.1, from coordinate 4,490,947 downwards.
TCGGAGGGATTGAGTTTCTCTGCTTGGAGCTGACCGACTCTCGGTAGTCTGATGGTAAAAGGTCCTGGTGTGGGTCTCGGCACTTGGCCAGACCTCGACAGCCGGATCCTCATCGGCTCTTCTTGCGTCGATAAACTGATTGCGTCCTTACGCAGAGTAGCCGTAAGGGGTGCAGAACTGCCCAGTTTGCGAGCCTGGAGATGGATTGTCAGGGGTTCTTCTGATCTTGTGGTTGTCTTGGTGTGAGCTTGTACCTCCTCTTCGACCAGATGCTTCTTTGATTTTTCGTACAGACAGGAGTCTGAGTAATAAGATTCGACCCCCTTGAAGGGATCGATATCAGCAAACTCTGTCCTCACGAAGCCGTACTTATCGACATATTTGAAGCACTGGTGTAGCATGGAAGGCACGATCATGTAATCGTGTATCCAAGGCCGCCCCAGAAGGATATTGTAAGAAGTGTCGGCATCTATGACGTAGCAGGTGACTTCTGATTGGAGATCGCCAATCTGACATTTCAAGCGAATCTTCCCTATTGGGTAGCTCCTGCCCGAAATGAAACCGCTAATGGCGGTGCTTGTAGGCGTCAGGCGATGCATTGGAATGCGAAGATGATGTAGCAGACCCTTCGGAATGATGCTTATGGAGGACCCGGGGTCAATGTGCATTCGGTCTACCTTTACGTCGCCGATGTATCCAGTGTAGTACAATGGGCGATCGTGTAGGTTAGTTTTGATGAGCATATCCTGCGGAGAGAAGACGATATTGGGCATTGCACCTGTACACGCACTATCTTGGAGATCTGTAGGCTGATTATCTCCCGTGAGGTTGACCTGAGCCAAGTATGCGTCGGCATTTTGGAGCACCTCACTTAGAGCTGTGCGAACATCTTTTGAGAGTCTCAGGAGTTCGTATAAGGACAATTTGGCCGGTGTGTTAGCCAATTGCGCCAAGATGTCGAAGTTATAGGGCCTCTCCAGCCCCTGAGGTGTCTCCTTTCGGAGAGATTTGTCGAAGCGAGTCTCCTTCGGCCTAGGCTTGTCGGTCGTCGAAGGCTGAGCCGGTCCCGGAGTATCAGCGTTTGTGGGCTGCTGATCATTAGTCGGATTCTCGGCCACTGGTTGGGCTTGTGCTCCAGATCGGGTAGTGACGGCTGAGACTTCCCCCTCCTCTGTCGAGGCGGTGCGGCATGATCTGACCTTTCTACTTTTCTTTTTAGAGGATAAAGTGGGATGAGTCACCTCATGGACTAGGTCCGGATGGACCCACATGATCTTCCCTCGTGATGTGGTGAGGGGTATTAGGCCGGGAGTTTGATCACGGGCAGGCAGAAGGTTAGTGATTTCCATTGTTGCCAGAGGGATGGGCATGACACCGTCTTGAGTCTCTGTTGGAAGGAAATTGCCGAATTGTACGGACACCATGTTGGCTGCTACGGTTACCTCCTCGAAGTCGATAGCCAGAGCGTTTGAATCGATGAGGTTCTGGATATAGCGTTTCAGTTGGTAGCAGTCGTGTGTAGCATGGTGGACGTAGCGGTGGTAATGGCAGAACTTCGGATTTTCCAAATCAGCAGGCCGAGGTTCCCGCCTTGGTGGAGGAAGCTGAATTCTATCTCCTTGTATAAGCATGTCCAAGATAGGCTTGACGTGGCCGTCTTCGAAAGAATAAGTGATTTGAGGCCATTGTTTGTCCGCTGGCTGTTGCTCGGGCTTCCGGGCTGTATCGGTCACCATGGCCTGCTTGCCTTTGTTGTCGGTTGGAGGGGCTACCCCCATTGTCGTTGCTGGCGTTGGGACGCTTCCCCTTGTTCTCTCCCTCTGAGATATGCAACCCCAGTTGGCGAGCTTTCTTCAATCGTTCCTCGGCACTTGTAGCGCTGATGATAAAGGCCTTCCAGTCCTTGAATTGACTTTCGCCCATCCAGAGACTAATTGTTGGGAGTAGTCTCTTTTGGCAAATTTTAATCAAGGAAGAGTCCGGGTTGCCAGATGGTAACTTCATTGCGGTTTGACGAAACCGCTCAATGTAATTCCTTGTCAGCTCTTTCTCTCCTAGGACGATGTCCATGAGGGTAGACATCGTGACGTCCTGCCCTACCTCATAGAACCTCTCCAAGAACAAGCGCTTGAAGCCAGCGAAGGAGTGGATGCAATTATCTGGCAGGTTGCGGTACCAATCAAAGGCGACTCCTTCCAGTGCCCCAATGAATAACCGTGTGAGGATGGCGTCCTCATGGGGCAGATGGTCGGTAGTGACCTCAAAGTAAGTGATGTACCGGCTTGCTGAAGTCTTACCATCATATGGGTTGATATTGAACGGCTTATATCTTGGGGGAAAGGGCACATCCCTCCATTCAGCTGGGTATGGTTGCCGTATTCTGAGGTCTTGAGAATTTTCTCGGGCGTGGAACATCGCTCGAAGCTCCTGAACCTCTCTCCTTACTTCTCGGGCCTCATCTGTCGCGGTAGGGGCCGTTATCTCGGGAGCATTATTGCCCGGGTTTGGTGCCGCTGAATTTGAATCTATGTTGTTCGTGGGACCCGTGCTTGTCTGACCAGGTGTCACTCCCTGCAGAGTAGGAAGTGTCGCTTTGATCTCATCTACGGACTTGACCAAGGCGTGCAGTATGGCCTCCAAAGTGTCGATACGTTGGCGATCGCCGGAACCACCTTGGCTGTTGTCTGTCATGAATACCGTCCTCACGTGAGGAGTGACAGAAGGAGAGGTGGCGGACATGCCCTCCGAGTCATACTCATGCATCGAGAAATCATCGGGATATGTGGGGATATTCTCTTCAGGTTCGAACTCGGAAGGAACAGTACCCCCAGCTTCAGAACTTGCTTCATTTAGGACGTCCTCGAGGACGTCGGTATCTGTTGTATCCGTCGGAGGATTTGCTTCCTCCAGTCTGTCTTCTTGGAATGTCGGGTTGTCGTAGAGGTTTGGAGGAGTGCTGCCCCCAGTTCCGACGACCCCCAATGACGTAGACGGCAAACTTCCTACTGTAGCAGTTTTCGTCTTTGAACGCGTGTGTTGGAATACTCCAGTAGAGGATAATCCTTTAGACGATGGCTTCTTAGCTGCAATAGTTAACACCTTTGGGCTGGAGATGCTTGTCTTCTTCCCTCTTCCCTCCACGGGGACTTTCCGTGCGGAATTGTAGGAGGCAACGGGAGGTGCCTCGTCTTCCGAGCTCGGATGTTGTAATCTTTGGAAGACGGATGGCCGGTCTTCTGTTACTGCCGTGTTGTTGCAACAGCAGTTGACGATAATCTGGGTGCAGTGACGTCCCTGTGAGGACTCTCTGCACGCTGAGGATCCTTCTCTTTCCTTGCGTTTGTGGAGGATAGCTTCACGCAGGTCAGAGGAACCACTTTGTCCGTTTGCCGCCGGGGGCTGGACTCGAGTGGTTTTATACAACTTCCTGTCAGAGGCCCGCGTGATACTCAGCGGGACGCCCCGATAGTCAGAGGTTGGGGCAGCTGTCTGGACTTGATGAGTCCCCGCTGCCCTAGACTTTTTCTTTTTAGCACTTGTGGGTGCGTAATAGGAAGAGTCCACATTAGGTATCACAGAGTCTGGATTCTCATCCAGCGAGTGATCAGAGTTAGGACCGCATGAGAGTCGGTCGAAAACTAATCGAGAGAAGCGCGGTAGAGACGCTATGCGGCTAGCGTTGGGTGCCGTGCAGGCTATTTGCATGCGACTGTCTTCTGTTGTGGGACGAGTTCTTATGCGGTTAGGAGTCACGGCCGTGCAGGCTGTCCGCATGCGGTTGGCATCTGTGGCCGCATGGGTTTTCTGCAAGCGGATGACTTTACTAGCCGCATGAATCTCATCCATGCGGTTGGGAACTGTAGCTGCATAAGTTATGCGGCTGACAGCAGTGGCCGCATAAGTTTTCTTTGTGTGGTTGACGGCTGTGGCCGCATGGATTTTCTTTCTGCGGCTAATACCCTTCTGCGGTTCAGGTTGAGCAGAGACCCTCTTTGCCCCTGCAAGTCCAGCATCATAGTATTTTCTTCTGTCGGACTTGGGGGCAGCAGAGGTGTCTGCGATCTGAAGTGGGGCCGCAGGAGAATCTTTCTCGCCGTCTTGAGCGACCGAGGGTATCCCATCGAGGGCTTGGGGAGGAGCAAATGACTTTTGCCTCCACTCTTTGCGAGCCTTCGTGGTGCGGGTGCATTTTTGGACCGGGCCAGCGTTGCCTTCAGAGAGCATCTCTTCGAACGCCTGTTGGTCGAAGCGGACGACCATCTTCTGTTGTGTGGAGCCAAGTTTGGCTGCATCCGACTGCGTCACCAACTCCTCAGTCGTGGAGAAGTTAGTCCCCAGCAGAGTCGCCATCGTGTTTGCCATTGATTGTAAAAGAACAGAACAATTATCGGAGGACTGAACTTAGACTCACAATACAAACTCGCTCGTACAAAGAAAGCCTAGGGACGAAAACCTAGGTACAGCAGACTAAGTACTATTGTTTATTTTTGATTCTGGGGGGTGACGATAGAGGCTCGGGAAAGCGACGGCCGCTCTGCCTTACTCCTTGGACGATCAGTATGCAGCCTTGGCTCGGGAAAGATCTGCTTGGCGTTGACGAAGAAAGGCTCTTCTTACTCTCCTCGGGTGGCTCTCCTGGCTTCTCTCTCTCTGTGAGTATCAAGAAGAAAGGGGGGAGCTCTCTCTGTGTAGATCTCTCTCTTCTTATTTTTTATTCTTTTGTTGCCGACCTCTCTCTCTCTCCTTTTTTTTTTTTGCATGGGGAGGATGCTGGCTATTTATAGGAGTGGGGTGTGATCATTAGGGTTTGCTGATGATTATCTGTTTGGAATGTCGGCGCTTCCTTCATTCTATCTGAGCCCTTGATCCTGATCATAATGAATCTCGGCCACTAATGCTGATAGCACCAAATCTTATGAGCAGTTAATGCTGACCGCTTTAAATCCTCGTGATTGATTATGCCAATATTTGATTGCTCGCCACGTGTCCTATTGGCTTGATGATAAATGATATGACCTGATCTCGGCAATTATGATACTGATGTCAAATATTCTCGTTGGGATTCTGTTGAATCTTCAGTGCCACGTGTTTTAATTGAAGGTCCTGTCAGGGCCGCATAGGGTGACCAACACTTGAACCGCAGGGAGATACTCTTCGTGAACCGCAGGAGTCAATGCCTTATCGAGCCGCAGGGGACGAGCTTTCCGTAAGCCGCATATTCGTAGTCTTTGTGAGCTGCAGGGGACGATCTCTCCATGAGCCGCATATGCATAGTTTCTGTGGGCCGCCTGAGTTAACATGGTATTGAGCCGCATAGACCGGGCTATGGGTGGACCGCATATGGCGGATTCCTGTTAATCATATTAGAGTGATTCCTCAATGAGCCGCATGAAGCTGTTCTCTACCCGAGCCGCATGAGACTTTTGCCACATGGCAATCTAGGATTTCTGACAGATCGGGTCAGAGATTGTCTTCTTTCCCCGAGGAGTCTGTCATTATGGCAGAGCCATTATGACGCTTTATGTCAGAGACGTCGCAGCCGTCGAGTCGTGTCAGAGCATTAAGTGAGGCCATTACTCCCGTAGCCAGCTGTGGGGGGATCACACGTGGCGTCAATTGAGCCGCATGTTCCTGCTGAACCGCATATATCCCCGAACCGCATGAGTCTGAGGGTCTTCTTTCGGGCCGCATGGGGCAACTCCAGTATGAGCCGCATAGGCTTGCTACCCAAAGCCGCATGGGCTATCTATGCTTTTATTCTAATATTTTCCATGCTTCTACAGTTATATCCTAACGCACGGCCTGTACGCACCGATGTACGGTCGGTACGAAAGTCCGCATCTATATGTGGCTCACAACTCACACACAATTCATGGCACAACGTGACAATTTATGAGATGCACTAAACATACGGTGGTCCCTTAACTCTAAGCCAATTGCATAAAATATAATAATTTGCATATATATATATATAATTTTGAAAGAACAACCTAAAAAAAAGCATGCATAATATTAAGCAAGAAATTAAACAGTAAAGACAAGGTGTCTTGCCTGATGTTCGAGCGAGGTAAGATGATGTCCTGGCGACGAATCAACAGCAGCGCACAAGAGGAAGGTATAGGTACAACTTCGGATGCTGAAAATAGTCTATTATCTAATTATAAATAATATTGCACCTATTACATTTATTTAATAAATTCTAAAGTTAGAATATGGTATAGGTTTTTGTATTAGCTCTCCAAAAAACTAAACGGATCGCATTTTCGTTTCCGGAATCTCCCGAAATCGCAAAAATACTGAAACCCGTTTATTTTTGGGACACTAGATACTCAAATAATTTTGTAGAAATCTATAGAATGAATTTTATCTATTAAAATATGTTTTTGGAAAGCTTACCTCGATACGCTTCTTTTAAAAAAAATTGGAGGCAAAACGGTGTTCGGAGCTAGGAGATATCGTCGTTGCAAGTTGCTCTTGCTACTAAAAAGCGGGGCTGAATTCTAATGACGAATTTTAGAGTTTCTATTGGACTAAAAATAATTTCGAGTTATGGCTGAAAGAAGGGGAATGTATTGGGTTTATATACTTATTTATTTCAGATTTATCTCCTAAATTAGATAGGATTTGATTTAAATAAATTGGAGTTTGCTTTGTTAGGATAGGATATAGATAGGGATGCTTTCCTATTAGACTTAGGATTATGATTAGCTTAAATATAGTTCATATTTATCTAAACTATCTATAACATTATTTAAAATTACTATAAATAATAAATAGAGTTTATATCTATTTAAACAACCTTTATCTAATCTCATTTATACAAGCTGAAATATTTAATACTAAATTGACATTTATTCTATATTATGTAAATAGTGTACAATACAAGTAACATGTAAAAAGTAGTAAAAGTTATAAAATAAATCTTAAAAGTTTGAAAAAAAATTGTATAATATAGTTCAGATTCTTAATATACTAGAAAAATAGCTTTATATATTTTTATACTAAATTCACTAATGAGCACTATACTAAATATATGTAAAGTAATATAAATTATATAATAAGTCAATAAATAGTTATTTAAAAATCCAAAAATTCCACAAATATTTATTTTGAAAAATCAGGAGATTTACAAAAGTCTTATTTAGATAAGGACTAAGAAGAGTTTTAATTCCCCTTAGATTTTTCACTATTTAATTCAAATTGATTTAAAAATAACTCAATCAAATATAATCCAATGTAGATAGATTCTACCTCTAATTTAAACTGTATTTAAATAACTTAATAACTTTTTTTCTACCTAAATCACCATAATTAATTACATATTAAATCAACCCAAATTTAATATACCTTTTTCGAGATAATATATGATAATAATTAATTTCGAAAATACTAATATATATACACTCGCATGCAAAAATAATACTTACATAAAACACAGTTTTTCTAAATTACAAGTTATACTAGTACCATAAAATAAAATGACCTTTTTTTTTTAATAAAAATAAAGTTTGACAATCCTCGGCACAACGCATTTACAACTTCAAGTAATATAAAATATTTATCGTCTATTATTTTGAAATATTTTCTACATCTATATAATTAAAATATTTTATAAAAATATGTACTTCGCACTTATTCGCACTTAATGAGAAATTTACGAAACGTAAACTCGTACGCGACGTACAAATACGAAGTACCAAAATTAATACCATATTTATAAAAATAAAAAATATAGTAAAAATTTAGGGGTTTTACATCCTACCAAACTTACAAGAATTTTGTCCTCGAAATTTAGGAGTAGGTAGGGTACAAGAGTATGTTAATACTTTCAATCATTAGGCGAGAACGATGTTTTAATTCGTGATTTCAATAACGATGAAAGAAAAATAATTCAAAGGTATGATATTGATAGAGGATCGCTAACTAAGGCAAGGATTGCATGAATTCAGAGTATAGTAAGGAATGGAGTAATCAAAAGGAATAATTTCGGGACGTAGAAATTATGGTTCCTCGATAGAGTAGGGTCGTCTAGGTTTAGAGTTGAATCGTCTTCAAATTTCAAAAAAGATCATGAAAGTTGAATTTAGGGTTAAGGTAAACGGCAAGTAGCTCAAGACGGGGATAGTCATATTGGTTGGTCAGTGGTTAACTATTCCCAAGTATATACAAATATCATGGTCATAGGAGAATGGTTTGGTCTATCTATCGATCACAAGCCTTATCAAGAATAGTTAAAAGACGAAAGCCAACAAGAGTCCAAAGGAGATATTTTCATATGTCAATATGTGATTCAAAGGCGGTTGTATAATTCTAAGAGAATTGCCAAGGTAATCGCAGAGGAGACTCTAGGGACAAGTTTAGTATGTCTCCATCTACGTAGAATGATATATGAAAGGCGAACCAAGTGCACTATGGTTGAGTAGACCATAATACGTCGGTTCTGATTAGACAATGTATTAGTGGGAGCCCACTATAACATACGTCACGAACAAGCTCGATAAGGAGTAAGCTTGCAAAACTAGACTATAATAGCAACATAAGATAGTCAAACTATAAGCAGTAGGTGATGAAGGAAATTTGATGAAAGAAATTTAAATAGTCCAAGATCCTTTAAAATCTAAGTCTTGCCCAAAGTTTCGGTCTATACAGTCGGCTTGGTTGACTGGATAAGTTAGGGTCCACTGAATTCTATGGTCCAAGTGAATCTATCAATGTGGTCCACAAAAATGTTGCTTAGGTCGTGAGGTATTCTACCCAACTTACAAGAGTTAAACTAGTAGTGTGATGGGACCACGAGTTAAGCAATCAAGGTAAGGCACAAAATTGAGCATTAAAGAAAATCAAGTAGAACCTCATCACATATCGGGTTGAAAGAATTTAGTCGAGATTGGGTCACTATCTGTGGTCGAAAAGGACAATGGTATTATGGTATGGTTTATAGCTAGCAATTTTGACTTGAAAGTCGTAACACAAAAATAAAGTACATGGGGACGTGTTTTAGTGGCACGTAATATTCCTACATGAAGGTGGGCTCGTCTAGGTCTTGCATATGAAATTTGTTGAATGGAAAAGTCTAGTGTTGTGCTCCCAATATCCAAGTCACACTAAAGGACACAAAAGAATTTAAAATAGAAAGTGGGAGTTCACGAGATGATAATTAATGCACAAAATAAAGAAGATCAAGTTAAAGCATGAAATGAAATTAATTAAATAATCCATAAAAATAATTTAGGAACACAATTCCAGAGAGAAGATAGTCTTCTAGATGAATACAGTTAAGGAACCATTAACTCATTATTCAAATTGTAATATGTTACAATGTCGCAATTAAAAGATCTAGAATTGAAGGAAGGTCGAGTAAGTCAAGGTGGAAATACAGTCACATAGCTTGGTAGATGACTAACAACACTGGTGTATATACTACTACCATGGTCATGAGTGACATGGCAATTAATGTGGAGAACATCTATCTCATTAGAGCTATCTTGATGGCCTACCATTAAAATTTAACTCAAATTTCCTCCAAAAGTTTCAAAATTAAACTTTCAAAAATAAACCACCAAAATTTGTATTCGCTCCAAGCCGTTCAAATTCATCATAAAAATTTAAATCACTCTCATAAATCTCAAAGCAAATTTTTTTTACGTTACTACTAACCTTTTCCAAAATTAACGTTTAAATTCAACTATTTAACTCAAGAGTTCATAATTTACGAATCCATAAAATTTTTACAATCAATCAAAAATTTAACACTCTAAAATTTTCAAATAACTCATAATAAAACTCTTAGCATATTAAAAGCAATCTCAAAAATTACGCTCAATGCTCTTATCAATTATAACTTCTATTCATACTAAGTCATACCAACATAATAAAAAAATTTAAATGGTAACTTTATTTGATCAATCAAAACAACCTTATCACATCATTACTATATTTTTATTTTATTTCAAAATTTGCGATATTAGCCATCCAATATTAAACTAAATTTTTAAATAATCTTATCAGTAAAAATCTTTTTTTTTTACCAAAAATCTAAATAGATTTGTAAATCCTCAATCATCTGACACCATTTAAAATAAAAATTTCTCAAAAATTGTTTTCATAAATTTCAAATATTTTAAACCAAAATTCACCGTCATTACTTCCACCTAAAATTCAAAATTTAATAAACACAAAAATTGCAAGTTGTACAACTCAAATTTAAATAATTCCTATGGCCATTTTTAAAAGCTAAGATTATTTTCAAACCAAATTTATAACTGTTCAAAGGTGTATAACTATAATACAATAAATCATAAACATCAAAACTCGAAAATCAAATAAATTTTATATTTGTTCAAAGATGTATATCTGTCACCCAAAACTCATAAATATCACAACTCGAAAAGCAAATCAATTTTATAGTTATGCAAGGATGTATAACTATAATCCAATAATTCATAAATATCAAATCTTGAAAATCAATCACTTTCTTAAACCAAGTATGAAATTCTATAAATCCTCTGGTGTTTACTATTTAGAAATCTCAAGGTTAAAACTTTCCGTGGTAATATCCTACTTTACCAATTACTAATTATTAAATCACACTAAAAAGCTTTTTTAACTAAATTAGAGTCTTGAATGTATTCCAATTGCCAATATGACCATTTTAGCCGTGTGTTTGACCTATGAGCATATACTAGTGTAGTCATCTTCCTAGTTAACACTAAGCACGAAAATAAGAATTAATGGTAGAAAAGAATCAAGCAAGATGCAGTTCAAGGAGGTCGAACATGAGTTCAGAAATTGAAGCCAAGGGTAGAGGTCAAGCTGTACGGATGAGATTCCTAGATTCTAATCCTATGTTGCAGGCTCACATCGGTACAATTACGTAACAGAAGTGACAAGCTGACCTGCATGGGCCACCATAAAAACATGTAACGCCCCAGTCCCAATACTTGAGACTAGATACGTATCATGCCAGCTGTATACATACGAGTAAATATACGGTTCGTATGTATACATAAGCTATAAAATGTAGAAAGCCAAGACACTAAATCTCATCCACAAATATAAATAATAATATAAAAGCAACTTTGAGTTTGTCATGTATGCAATCGTTGGGCGGAGACAAATCTACTACCAACTAATTTAAATAAGAAGGAATTATATAAGAAAATGATTTGGTAATGCGAAGGAAATGGCGATCCTAAAGCAACATATCGAAGAATAGAGCGCAAGACATGGCCTTAGCTAGAGCACCTGCAGAAAATTACAAGACACACCTGGAGAGATTACCAGGTCCTCAGAGGGACGTAACAAGACACATAATAACATGCCAATAAACTGAATAATAAAGCTCAACATAAAAGTATGCATGAGTAAAGGTTCCTAACCATCCTATGTGATATGCATTTTGAGGGCAACGTTCTACGCAGGGGCTACAACGGATTCACGCAAGCAAGTAATAGAGAGTGGCCGTCAAGTAGCGCTCATCCGAGACACTATTGGCCCTGGACAGAAGGTAGTACTCATAAGAGTCACCCTCGGCCCAAAATATGTGTAAAAATAAATGTAGCCCCTATGCTAATAACTGTGATGGGAAAGAAACGCGGAAACCTTTCCCCAAACCGGAGAGTACCTGCGAGAGGACCGAGCAATACAAACGTAGAACCCAAAAACAATCACACAAAATAATCCACGCAGACACAGAGAATTTTTGACGTGGAAAACCCTTGCGGAAAAAACCACGGGACGATCGGAGTCCAACCCTGAGAAGCCTCCACTAATGGAATAGAAGAATTACACCCTCTACAAACTCCTCCCGATCCAAATCGAATCCCTACAACACTCAGAAGTAAGAACAATGATAACAAGGCTACGAAGAACGAGAACGACGAGTAGAGATTACCCGAAACACGATCTCCTTCGAAAATGACCTTCAATTCTCCGCCTTCTCTCCCGAAGTTGTAATGGCACTCTTGCCTCCTTCCTCTCTCATCTTGTGTTTTACTTGCGATAATATTGCGTTATGAATTAGGGTTGAGAAAACTCAACTTAACTCTCCAATCCCGCAACCAACCTGGACCGTTGGATTAGACCCAGTGGTGAAAAGTCACCAAAAATCTGCTTCAGCCCCCGACGACACAGAGTTCGGCCAGAACTCTGTGTCGAGCAAACATCACCTACTCGCCAAATTCTGGAACAGCCAGACCGAGTTCGGCCAGAACTCGGCCTGGGACCAAGTTCGGGCCGAACTCGGCAGACCCAGTCCAGAATCTCCCTTAGGAGCAGCAGAAGCAGTAACAACTCCGGATCGCCTACTTCTCGAGCTTCTTCGACACACGAATGACGCTCGTCTCACTCCGGGGTCTTCTCCACATAGGTTGGGAACCCCACCCACTCCAACAAATCTCCTCCTTCACAACTATGGGGAGGATGTCGTCATCCCGACGACCTGCCTGCAGTACTCAAACTTCTCCCTTGGTAGAATCTTTGTGAACATATCAGCTTCGTTGTCATCTGTATGAACCTTCTCAAGCTCCGCGTCCTTCTTCTCAACCACATCCCGTATCCAATTATACCGAGTCTCGATGTGTTTGGACCGGCTATGAAATGTCTGATTCTTCACAAGGTGGATAGCACTCTGACTGTCGCAAAGCAAAGTATACTGCTCTTGCTTCAGTCCCATTTCCTACAATAGCTTCTTCATCCACAACAGCTCCTTGCAAGCCTCCGTCGCCGTAATGTACTCTGCCTCTGTCGTCGACAAGGCAACATACTTCTGCAACCGCGAGTGCCACGACACCGCTCCTTCCGCAAATATCATCACGTAGCCCGAAGTCGATCGCCTCGTGTCTACATCTCTAGCCATATCAGCATCAGTATACCCAACCAGCTTCGGCTCGTCACCCCCAAAGGAAAGTCTCCAACCAGCAGTGCCGTAAAGATATCGTAGAATCCACTTGACCGCACTCCAATATACCCTTCCAGGATTTAAAAGATACCTGCTAACCGTACCAACTGTATGAGCAATATCTGGCCTCGTACACACCATAGCATACATAAGGCTTCCCACAGCTGAGGCATATGGAACCCGCTCCATATCTTCCTTTTCGTCCTCGGTAGATGGACACTGTTCCTCAGTGAGCTTAAAGTGAGCCGCAAGAGGGAAACCCACTTTCTTCGACCCGTCCATCCCGAAATGTTGAAGTACCCGGTGAATGTACTTTGTTTGGGACAAGTATAGCAGCTTGGACTCTCTCTCTCGGCTGATCTCTATCCCAATAATAGTCTTTGCTGCGCCCAAATCCTTCATAGAGAAGGCCGCGCCCAGCTGGCGCTTCAACTCCGCTATCCTAGAGGCATTCCGACCCACTAATAGCATGTCATCAACATAGAGCAACAAAATGATAAAATCATCATCGGCAAAATATTTCACAAATGCACAATGGTCCGACGTCGTCCGTGCATAACCATGCTCCCCCATAAACGACTCGAACTTCCTGTACCACTGTCTCGGAGCCTGCTTCAGACCATACAAGCTCTTCCTCAACCGGCAGACCAAATATGACTTGCTCTTCTCACAGAATCCCTCTGACTGCTCCATGTACAACTCTTCCTCAAGATCACCATGGAGGAATGTCGTCTTCACGTCCATCTGCTCGACCTCCAAGTCGAGACTGGCTGCTAATGCTAGCACCACCCGAATAGACGAATGCTTGACGACAGGCGAAAAGATCTCATCATAACCCACACCTTTCTGCTTACCGTAGCCTTTGACTACCAGCCTCGCTTTGTATCGAGGGCGAGTAGCATCATCCGTCTGCTTCACTCTGAACACCCATCGATTCTTCAAAGCCTTCTTGCCCTTTGGCAACCGCACCAGATCATAAGTGGAATTGGTGTGCAAGAAACTCATCTTCTCCTGCATAGCCTCCATCCACTCCTGCCTGTGTTCGTCTTCCATAGCCTCTATAAAACTTTTGGGCTCTCCTCCGTCAGTCAATAGCACATACTCATCTGGTGAGTATCTCGTAGATGGTCGACGATCCCTGTCACTCCTTCTCAAAGGAACCACTGGTGCTGGCTGTATACCGACAGCCTCCTCCCCTTCAGGAACTACCTCTCCGGCATGCTCATCCTCCTGAGGGACACCCTGACCACCATCAGCAGGCTGATGATCAAGGTTGGGAGCTACTCCATGTACTGGCTCCCCCACAACTGGATCCTCTGCGATGTCCTCTGGAAACTGCTCGAAGCGAAATGACTCTAATTCAGGCAATTCTTCAGCCTCAGAAGACATCTCAGAATTCTGAGTGTTGGTCATGGTCTGATCCTCGACGAACACCACGTCCCTGCTTCTGTAGAGCTTTCCTTCTACCGGGTCGTAGAGTCTATAGCCAAACTCATCCTGACCGTAGCCGACAAAGACGCATCGTCTCGTCTTCGGCTCAAGTTTGGTCCTCTCGTCCTTCGGTACATGTACGAAGGCTTTACAACCAAACGCCCGCAGGTGATTGTATGACGGCTCTTTGCCGTACCATACTTTATCAGGCACATTACCCTGCAAAGGAGCACTAGGAGACAAATTAATAACATAAGCAGCTGTGAGAAGAGCCTCACCCCAATAACTGCCCGGCAAGTTTGCTTCTGACAGCAAACACCGTACCCTCTCCATCAGTGTCCTGTTCATGCGCTCCGCTACACCATTGAGCTGAGGTGTCTTTGGCGGAGTCTTCTGGTGGCGTATCCTTTGCTCTCTGCAATACGCATCAAAGGAACCGATACATTTGCCGCCATTGTCGGACCGAACACACAACAACTTCTTGCCCGTCTCCCTTTCAACAGAGGCCTGAAACTCCTTGAAAGTAGGCAGCACCTGATCCTTGGTCTTTAAGGCATAGACCCAAACCTTCCTGGAATAGTCATCAATAAAGGTTACAAAGTAAGAAGCACCACCAAGAGATTTTACCTTCATAGGACCGTAGACATCCGAGTGAATCAACTCGAGCAACGTCGGCTTCCTCGAACTTGGGTGACTTTGGAAAGACACCCTATTTTGCTTCCCAGCTAAACAGTGCGTGCACTTCTCCAACTTTGTAGACTTGAGCCCCGGAATCACCTTCCTGTTCGCCAAGTAGCTCATCCCCTTCTCGCTGATATGGCCGAGCCGCCTTTGCCACAACTCAGTAGACGCATCACTGACTGCGTTCACCTCCTGTGCCCCCTCTGCGCTTCCCTCCATATAGTAGAGATCGGACTTCTTGCTTCCTCTGGCAATCACCATCGAACCCCTGGAAAGCTTCCACTGACTGTTTCCGAAGAGACTGAAGAATCCCTCGTCATCCAACCTTCCAACCGACACCATATTGAAACGGATATCAGGGACATGACGAACATCCTTAAGAACAAGAACCGCACCCGTCTTCGTTCTCAAATGTACATCTCCAACGGCAACCGCCTTCGACACATCTCCGTTGCCCATCTTCAATACTCCATAGTCGCTTGTAGTGTAAGTAGCAAATAGTGCCCTGTAGTGAGATACATGTGCTGCAGCTCCTAAGTCTACCAGCCAAGAATTGTCATCACAGGCGAGGTTAGTAATGACCTCATCACCTACGACGATCACATCGCCTCCATGCACCGAGGCCACCGCTGTAGTGTTCTCTTCTTGCTTCCCCTTGTCGCCCTTTTTCTCTCTCTCCCAAGCGAAACAATTCCGCTTGATATGGCCCTTCTTACCGCAATGGTAACACTCTGAGTCCTCGTAACGACCCTTGGACTTCCCCCTGCTCTTGTCTCTGCCACCACCTGGACCCCTGCTTTTGCCCCTTTCGCGGCTCTCTGAAACAAGTACCTCTGAGTGGTAGGATGTGGATGAAGTGCCCTGAGAACGTCTTCACATCTTTTCATTCAATACCTCGCTCTTGGCAAACTCCAGACTGACCACGCCCTCTGGAGCAGAAGCGATCATAGATACTCGTACAGTCTCCCACGAGTCTGGCAAAGTACACAGCAGCCGCAGTCCCTGAACTTCGTCGTCGAACTTGACTCCCATAGAAGATAGCTGGTCAACCACGCCCTGGAACTCACTCAAGTGATCAGAAATAGACGCCCCATCCTTGTATCGCAGACCCATCATCGTTCGGATCAGGAACAACTTGTTTACCCCGGTCTTCTTCGTATACAAGGATTCCAGCTTATCCCACAACGTCTTCGCGTAGTCAATATTGGCAACGTGGTTGTACACATTCTTATCAATAAACTGCCGTATGTACCCACACACCTGTATATGCTCGAATGTCCAGTCCTCCTCGAATTTATCACTGGGCCTCTCGGATGCAAACACGGGTAGATGTAGCTTCTTGATAAATAGCAAATCTTTCATCTTGCTCCGCCAATAGTGATAGTTTGTGCCGTTCATATTCACCATGCGTACCGGCTTCGCGTCCATCTCTCCTCTCTGGTTTCTCTGTCAACTACTGACACTCCTTCTGAATTCCAGAACCTGGCTCTGATACCACTCTGATGGAAAAGAAACACGGAAACCTTTCCCCAAACCGGAGAGTACCTGCGAGAGGACCGAGCAATACAAACGCACGAACCTAAAAACAATTATACAAAATAATCCATGCAGACACAGAGAATTTTTGACGTGGAAACCCTTGCGGGAAAAACCACGGGACGATCGGAGTCCAACCCTGAGAAGCCCCCACTAATAGAATAGAAGAATTACACCCTCTACAAACTCCTCCCGATCCAAATCGGATCCCCACAACACTCAGAAGTAAGAACAATGATAACAAGGCTATGAAGAACGATAACGACGAGTAGAGATTACCCTAAACACGATCTCCTTCGAAAACGACCTTCAATACTCTATCTTCTCTCCCGAAGTTGTAATGGCACTCTTGCCTCCTTCCTCTCTCTTCTTGTGTTTTACTTGCGATAATGTTGCGTTATGAATTAGGGTTGAGAAAACTCAACTTAATACCCCAATCCCACAACCAACCTGGACCGTTGGATTAGATCCAGTGGTGAAAAGTCACCAAAAATCCGCTTCAGCCCTCGACGACACAAAGTTCGGCCAGAACTCTGTGTCGAGCAAACAGCACCTACTCGCCAAATTCTGGAAAAGCCAGACCGAGTTCGGCCAGACCTCAGCCTGGGACCGAGTTCGAGCCAAACTCGACAGACCTAGTCCAGAATCTCCCTTAGGAGCAGCAGCAGCAGTAGCAACTCCGCGTCGCCTACTTCCCGAGCTTCTTCGACACACGAATGGCGCTCGTTGCACTCTGGGGTCTTCTCCACATAGGTTGGGAACCCCACCCACTCCAACAAACTGTTCCCTTCCCCCAATGATACTATACATGTATCGACTCCACGACACTGTTTTAATCCTTAATAACTGCCGAGTCTTCTAAAAAATTTATTGGCAGTTATATCCTAACGCACGGCCTGTACGCACCGATGTACGGTCGGTACGCAAGTCCGCATCTATATGCAGCTCACAACTCACACACAATCCATGGCACAACGTGACAGTTTATGAGATGCACTAAACATACGGTGGTCCCTTAACTCTAAGCTAATTGCATAAAATATAATAATTTGCATATATATATATAATTTTGAAAGAACAACCTAAAGAAAAAGCATGCATAATATTGAGCAAGAAATTATATAGTAAAGACAAGGTGTCTTGCCTGATGTCCGAGCGAGGTAAGATGATGTCCTGGCGATGAATCAACAGCAGCGCATAAGAGGAAGGTATAGGTACAACTTCGGATGCTAAAAATAGTCTATTATCTAATTATAAATAATACTGCACCTATTACATTTATTTAATAAATTCTAAAGTTAGGATATGGCATAGGTTTTTGTATTAGCTCTCCAAAAAACTAAACGGATCGCATTTTCGTTTCCGGAATCTCCCGAAATCGCAAAAATACTGAAACCCATTTATTTTTGGGACACTAGATACTCAAATAATTTTGTAAAAATCTACAGAATGAGTTTTATCTATTAAAATATGTATTTGGAAAGCTTACCTCGATACGCTTCTTCTAGAAAAAATTGGAGACAAAACGGAGTTCGGAGCTAGGAGATATCGTCGTTGCAAGTTGCTCTTGCTACTAAAAAGCGGGGCTTAATTCTAATGACGAATTTTAGAGTTTCTATTGGACTAAAAATAATTTCGAATTTTGGCTGATAGAAGGGGGATGTATTGGATTTATATAGTTATTATTTCAGATTTATCTCCTAAATTAGATAGGATTTGATTTAAATAAATTAGAGTTTGCTTTGTTAGGATAGGATATAGATAAGGATGCTTTCCTATTAGACTTCGGATTATGATTAACTTAAATATAGTTCATATTTATCTAAATTATCTATAACATTATTTAAAATTACTATAGATAATAAATAGAGTTTATATCTATTTAAACAACCTTTATCTAATCTCATTTATACAAGATGAAATATTTAATACAAAATTGACATTTATTCTATATTATGTAAATAGTGTAAAATACAAGTAACATGTAAAAAGCAGTAAAAGTTATAAAATAAATCTTAAAAGTTTGAAAAAAAAATTGTATAATATAGTTCATATTCTTAATATACTAGAAAAATAGCTTTATATATTTTTATACTAAATTCACTAATGAGCACTATACTAAATATATGTAAAGTAATATAAATTATATAATAAGTCAATAAATAGTTATTTAAAAATTCAAAAATTCCACAAATATTTATTTTGAAAAATCAGAGGATTTACAAAAGTCTTATTTAGATAAGGACTAAGAAGAGTTTTAATTCCCCTTAGATTTTTCACTATTTAATTCAAATTGATTTAAAAGTAACTCAATCAAATATAATCCAATGTAGATAGATTCTACCTCTAATTTAAGCTGTATTTAAATAACTTAATGACTTTTTTTTTACTTAAATCACCATAATTAATTACATATTAAATCAACCCATATTTAATATACATTTTTTGAGATAATATATGATAATAATTAATTTCAAAAATACTAATATATATACACTCGCATGCAAAAATAATACTTACATAAAACACAGTTTTTCTAAATTACTAGTTATACTAGTACCATAAAATAAAATGACCTCTTTTTTTTAATAAAAATAAAGTTTGACAATCCTCGGCACAACGCATTTACAACTTCAAGCAATATAAAATATTTATCGTCTATTATTTTGAAATATTTTCTACATCTATATAATTAAAATATTTTATAAAAATATGTACTTCGCACTTATTCGCTCTTAACGAAAAATTTACGAAACGTAAACTCGTATGTGACGTACAAATACGAAGTACCAAAATTAATACCATATTTATAAAAAAATATAGTAAAAATTTAGGGGTTTTACAACCTACCCAACTTACAAGAATTTCGTCCTCGAAATTTAGGAGTAGGTAGGGTACAAGAGTATGTTAATACTTTCAATCATTAGACGAGAACGATGTTTTAGTTCGTGATTTCAATAACGACAAAAGAAAAATAATTCAAAGGTATGATATTGATAGAGGATCGCTAACTAAGGCAAGGATTGCATGAATTCAGAGTATAGTAAGGAATGGAGTAATCAAAAGGAATAATTTGGGGACGTAGAAATTATGGTTCCTCGATAGAGTAGGGTCGTCTAGGTTTAGAGTTGAGTCGTACGAGAAATTTACGAAACGTAAACTCGTACGCGACGTACAAATACGAAGTACCAAAATTAATACCATATTTATAAAATAAAAATATATAGTAAAAATTTAGGGGTTTTACAGGGCACATAGCATTTGGCCAGCCTGTCAGAGAGACGACTGTTGAGATCTTCTTCAAAAATCTGAACTGACAGATTCATCGTGGTAGAATTTGAAGAGGTCCATCCTTCACACGTTCTCCACGTCAGCAAGTGGCAGTCGCATAGTGTGCAAGAGGCTGGATCTTCACGTGGGAGCATAAGCTATGGTGGGCACATAGCGCACAATAGGCGCATAGGCGCATAGGAAATATTGGACGCATAAGAAGTGGCATGTGCCTATAAATAGTATTTGAAAGAGATAGAAAGTTCATTATTCTCATTTCTCTTAAAACTTTCAAAAGACTCTTCTTCTTCTTTCCTTACGAACCATATCTCCCAAGGTCACCAAGAGATCTGCGAAGGGCAAGGGATCTGTACCGAGTGGCTCTCCTCATGCGGTAGCATCCTCACCAGTCCAGGACTCGATTCTGGGTGAGTCTACGCCTCAAAAACAAAGTCTCGAGCATTAATTTACGATGCTCAGACTTTTCTTCTGCCTGGGTGCATGGGCCTAAGGCAACATACTTCTATGAGCATTCTTATGCGCCCATAGAAGTCATGCGCCAACACTGTAGTGTGCTTATGTGCCCACATGTTGCAATGTTATGCGCCCATATGCTATTTGCATGTTATGCGCCCACGTACTGCTATACTTTATGCGCACATATGTTTGACTTAGGCGCATAGTCCTTTGGGCACATAGCCCTTTGGGAGCTCAGCCCTTTGGGCGCATAAGAGCCCTTCAGTACTTAGTTTTTCTTGCAGATTCTGAGTCTGACTCTCTTCTGTCCTTGCAGTAAACATGTCTGTCCCAGAACTTGGCGGTATCCCTTTCGACTCTGCTTGCAACGTCCTCAGCATAAGCCTTATAACCAATATGGTCAGCAATGTTTAGGCCAAGATCAGTCATGACCAACCTACGGAACGTGCGATCGCCATAATTGAACATGACAAAACCTTTCTGAAGCATATGATTAATGATGAGAAGCTCGGAGGGACACGCCGTTGAAAGAAGTCGTACTTCCTGTTTGGTGACAGTGTAGGATTCGAGGATGATGCGACGATATGTCTGGAAGACCCTTTTGGTAGTTAAGTTAAATGACCAAAGGATAGGGTTGCCATCGATGAAGCGCCAATACCCTCTATCAGCGTTTGCTGATCTGGCTGTGCAGAGGCAGATAAAATGGGACCTGACCCCTGAACTTCTTGGGGTTATTTTTGGCAGGATCCAGTTCAACTTTGGTGATCGAAAGAAGGACACGTTCAAGTGTGTCAAGGGTTCCACATCCTACTCCATGAGGGGGCTACAACCTGGTGTTATACTAAACAATATCCCGACTGATCTTCATCCCTATGCTGCTGATACTCTCTCCAACTTGATGCTGTCGAAGAAGGAGTCATATCCGGAAGGGAAGATACGGACGGAAGGCTGGAGACATTCTGTTCCGTTCTGGAGTGACCTTACTGGATGGGTGCTCTCGACTTACGAGGCCACCCTAAAAGCTGCCAGTCTTTTTTATGCCATCAGGGCCACCCAATATGGTATTAAGGTTAACTAGCCAATGTTCGTCTCCTTGGTAGAGTTGTAAAACCATCATACATGCACCTTCTTCACTCTGGACGGGGAGATGGGTTTGGCTTTTCACGAGATGCAAGCGGTATCCAAACTTCCCTGGAGGACGGAGCCATATGCAGAATACGTCCCCAGTGATGCAGAGATCTTGGATTTGGAGAAGGAGAACCCTGATATGATGAATGTGTACAAAGAGTTACATTGTCACTTTTTTATTTATCACCAGATTACGAAGAAGGGTAAGACTAAGGGTCCCTTCCATATACGAGGGCCTGGACTAACTATGTTTTCACCAGGGAAGGGGGAAACGGCCCACTCTCCTTCTCATCTCGCAAGCCCTTGACGAGCTCAGAGATAAAGCAGTTGATGGCAGACCATGGAGCTGTGGATGCCAAAGATAGTGATGATCCTAAGGAAAACTCCCCGATTTATCATTTCTTCTGAAAAGACGAGTTCAAGATGTCAGAAAAGGCAATGCTAGCCGCTTTCTTGATAATATGGCTTCGCGACTGCGTAGTCCCTGGTGGTTCAGGGTCAATTGAGAGAATCAGCCGGGGTATGATACTTTCGGCTGTAAAGCTGGCCTTTGGATGCCTACTTGCTCTGCTTTCAGCGATGGTCTGTGCCATCCAACGGGGTTTAAGATATTTTGTTGTGAACGCGATAACACCCGAAGGCAGGAAGGACTTTGCTAGGACTGAGTTACCCTTCTATAATCTGATAGGGTAGCTGGTACTACATTGTCCCAGATTGATGAATGTCGGGCTGATGGTAGACTTTTTGGCAGGAGATGCCTTCCTTCGGAGGTTCAGAGACACGGATTGGACCGTTACGGGGGTGCCTATTTGCAGGAGTGCTTTGAGTTTTCTAAAGAACTATAAATTCTTCAGAGTATCGCCTCCGTCTGGTAGTGGTCGTGCGAAAGACACCCTAGTAGATGAGGGAGCACTCACTACTAGCCTTCCTATTAGATAATTTCGTTGGCTCCAATCCATTAGGCCTTTTCATCTGGTATTCAGGAACAGGAACCACACTTTCCTGGAACTTTATTTGTCGAGCCGCTTTGCACGACAACTCGGCTACAGCCAGCTTCTCTTGGGCATTCCCAGTCCTTATCTCCAATCGATAGGGAGTCTGATCAATGGGGCGCGTACATGGTGCTACTATAATGCTGGATATACAGGGGCAGTTTTTACCTTGCCCGAAGATAAACTCGATGCCCACATGCTCTTCGCTGCTGCTAAGGTCTATATTCAGATCAATACCCTTCCTTTTCGGTATGACCGTGAGCATAGTTTTATATCGGGGACCAAGCTTGCCCCTACCCTTGCTGATATAGGACGAGTGCGCACAATAGGGAGTAGCAGAAAGGAAAGTATCGTGTCCACAGTTGAACCGGCTGCAGCGCCGGAACAGAAAGTTATTGTTGAGGAGCCCATCTTGCAGTGCCTCGGAGAGAGGATACTGAAGAACCTCTTCTCGACATTCCTCATAAGAGGAAAGCTTCCACCGAACTTGTTCCACGACCAAAAAGGAAGAAGGTAGTTGTTTCCCTGGGAAGGAAGAAGGTCACGGACGTTGGTGCCAGCTCGTCTCCCCCCAGAAGGTCTTCTCGACAGACGGCGTTGCAGGCTGTTACCATTCAGGAGGTAGATCCCTTACTTGATTCCATAGTTGTTTCAGTCAAACCTTTAGAGGCTTTCTCACCCTTGCGTTTGTCCTTTGCACAGGACCCTGAAGTTGTAGCTGAGGTTGGTGCCTCTTCATCTGTGGAGCTGGATGCGACAATGGTGTCCCCTGCCCATCCTCGACCGATGGATGAGGGAGGGTCTTCTTCAGCTGTAAGAGTCGAGCGACGGGATGATCAAGGTGAAGGCCCAGACTATGATGACAACCAAAAGATCAGTCCCTCCTATGATATTTCTTTGGGGGGATATGTCAGCGATTGGAGCCGTGATAAGGGACTTAAATGAGAATCAAGTCCAATCGGCTCATCCTCCTATGGGTATGTTATCTTTGTGTCTCTCTTTGAATGAGATTTTTTGATTTTGATTTTGCGCGCTCCTCGTGAGGCTGACCACGACTGTATGTTCCATTGTAGACAAGGGGATGGAACCCCTCGCGAAGATAGTCCCAAGCATTGGGAAAGGGACAGAAATTATTCTCGGCTCCTCTAAATTTGCTGCTACGGAGGGAGCAGTTAGTGAGCCAGTATCGACTACAGAAGGATAGGTTGAACAGCCTGCTGAGGGGGCTATTGCTGAATCTGCTCATGTTCCGACTGAGATTGTGGAAGATATCAGGCCTGATGTCGCTCAGGGCCTTGATATTGTTCTTCTTGAATAGTCTAGGCCTGTTCTTGGTATCCCTGAAGCCAAGACTGATGGCGTGGCCCAGGCTGGAGTTGAGCAAGCCGAAGGTACGAAATTACAACTCTTTTACATTTTCTTTCCTCTTTTTTGGTTACTGATGTATATTTTTTTTCTTGTCAAGTTCAGCTTCTTGTCTGGTATCCCTTCCTAGAGTGGAAGAAACTTTCCAAGCCTCCTCTCCGACGACCTCCAATGAAGATGATGAGATGGCCCAGAAAGTTGACAATACTTTCTACACTGTACTGAAAGTAAAGCTTCTTGGAGTCTTAAATCGAAATGCTGCCTTTGGCCCTGTGACGGCTGTTGCCAAATGCCAAGTGGCGGCCCTCAAGAGCATTGTCGGTTATGAAGATTGGGCCAATACTCTGAGGAAAGTTCTGAATGACCTGGAAGGTCAGGTGGCCAGGTTTCGGGATACCAAACAGCGGAGCTCGACGTCGATGTTTCGCACAGAGGACGAGGCTTTGATCACGGCTCTTACAGAGGAGAAGGCTACTTTCCAGGCGATGAAGGATGCCCTCGTTCGAGAGATCGACGAATTGGCTAACTAGTATGGTCAGTTTAACGCTGTTAGTGAGGCATGTACCGCCTCGAAGAATAAACTGGCTGCGTAAATCATCGAGAAGTATAATCACATCGTACAGATCAAGAATGAGTTTGCTAAATTGGAAGCCGACTTGAGGATGACAACACATGAGCAGGAGGATTACTTGGCTCAGGCTGCAATGACTGCCACCACTTCCGCCCATTTAGAAGAACAGCTGGCGAAGTAGGAGGGAGAGCATCTGAATCTGATCTTTTTCGAGCCGTCACGGCTCTTGTAACTTTTTTCAGCGATCACGGCTCTTGTACCTTTTTTTTTGTCTCTTGATAGACGTTCGAGTAAAGAATAAATTTTTTTAACATGAATGTGGTTTTATGAAATATCGGAACTAGAGGTAATGTGGACATAGCAAGGATTTCTCTGGTAGCTATTTCGCTACGGAGTTTGATGTGGACCTATTATCCATTTTATATTCAAGTTTTTTTGAATATAGATAATAAGTTGAATGAAGCTGCTAGCAAAGGTGATATGGACATAATAGCAGAGGATGTTCTATATCTGACCAGAGGTAATATGGACGTGGAAGATATATAACGTTAGATGGGAGTGGATAATTCAGAGGTAATATGGACATGATTATCCTTGATGAATGTTTTGCTCAGAGGTTATATGGACGTGGCAAAACATTTTTGGTCGTTCCATTAGGAAAATAATTATCGAAAAACAATTCAGAGGTAATAGAGACGTGACTTGTTTTCGTCAAACCGAGTTTGGACAGAGTCAAAAACGAGAATAATTCTACTGGAGAAATATTTTTAGAGGACCTATTATCCAAGGCGTATTCAAGACTCTTGAAATACGGATAATAGTTAGATAATTTTTCGAATAACATAAACATCGCAATGTACATTTACATGACTGAACGTATATGAACATTATGCAAAAAAGGTTACACATAGTATTTCTTCAGGAACTTGCCATTGATAGGCATCATGAGAATTGGTTAGTCGGTACGCACCGTTAGAATATACTGATTCTATGATGAAAGGACCTTCCTATTTAGGCTGAAATTTCTTTTTTGTTTTGTGTGTCATGACCATTGGTCTTCTCACCGCTAAGACTAGATCACCGACTTGGAAGATTCTTTCCTTCACCTTTTTATTGAAGGCTCTGGAAAGGCGTGCTTGGTATAGCTCAATGCGCTGCTGAGCTAACAAGCATTTTTTGTCTAGTGCTTCGAGCTTCTGTAGATGCAGACGGTAGCTTTCTTCGGTAGTCAACTCGCTGGCTAAGGCTACTCGAAGAGAAGAAATCTAGATTTCTAGGAAAAAACTACTTCGCTCCTATAAACCATAGAGAATGGCGTACTACCTGTTGGTGTCCGGACCGTTGTACGAGAGGCCCATAGACATTCGTCGAGCTTCTCATTCCAATCGTGCTTCTTTGAAGACATGAACTTCTTGAGAAATTTAATGATGGTCTTATTGAAGGCTTCTGCTATCCCGTTAGCCGCTGGATTATAGGCAGTAGAGGCTATATTTTGGATTCGATTTCTATCGCAGAACTGATAGAATATATGGCTTGCAAATTGTGGACCATTATCATGGATGATCCTGCAAGGTAGGCCAAAGCGGTAGATAACGTGATGTTTGATGAAACTGATCACATTTGACGCCTTCACTTTGGGGAGCGGTATTGCTTCCGCCCATTTGGAGAAGTAATCGGTTGTGCCTAGGATGAACCGTTGTCCTCTGGAATATGGCGGGCTGATTGGTCCTATGATGTCCATGCCCCAGGCTTCAAAAGGCCAAGATGCTGCCGTCAGGTGTAGAAACTCTGAATTTGATAAATAAAATCGGCGTAAAACTAACAAGCTCTACACTTTTTTGCATATTCAACAGCATCTGCTATCATCGTAGGCCAATAATAACCCATTTATTTGAGACGATCTTGTAATTTGGGGCCTGGTTGATGTGCACCACAAACTCCATCGTGAGCCTCCCGGAGTGCATGTTTGGCTTCTGTGTCTGATAAACATCGTAACAGTAGCCCGTCGTAAGAGCACCGGTACAGCATCTTGGTAGCTATATCGTAGCAAAATCTGAGGGATCGCCTTTGGATAGACACTGCTTCCTTTGGGTCCTCGGAGAGGATTCCATAGACGGCGTAGTCTATGAAAGAAAATCTCCAGTCTTTAACATCAACATTTATTTCCGTTGTTTAACTGTGATGAATATGCAAGGCATTTTTCACACAGAATAGTTTTCGACCAGACATTATGATCGACTGCTGAGTATTGGTAGGGACGGTCAAGGAAGCAGCGAGACCTGCTAGAGCAACTGCTTCTATATTCTATAGTTGAGGCACGTGCTCGATGAAGAATCCAGCGAAAGTAGATGTCAACTCGATTGTCGCTCTGTGATAGGGGATGAGATCTTCGTAGCGAACTTCATAATCCCCTCGGACTTGACTAACTATTATCTTAGAATCGCCGTAAGCTTCTAGATAGTCAACTTCCAGTTGTTTTGCCAGTTGCAGGTCGATTAATAGCGTATTATATTCAGCCATGTTGTTGGTGAATCATTCCACGAGAGAATAAACATGATGGATAACCAGATGATCAGGTGACACGAGCACGACGCCTACTCCAGCCATAATATTTCTTTTGGGTCCTGTTCTTAATGCACCGTCAAAGAACATTCGCCAAATGGGGATTTCTTCAGTTGTAGTGTTAGAATCTACTACTTTCTCGAGGATTTTGTCGTAGAGTTTGGAAGATTCTAGCACCGGATGAGCTGCTAGGAAATCAGCTAATGCTTGGCCTTTTACTGCCTTCTGAGGAGCGAAAACCATATCGTAAAGAGTCAAAAGCATTGTCCATGTAGCTAAACAGGAATTGAGAGAACCCGGTTTAGTCATGTGTATTCTGAGAGGATTGACTTTAGATATGATATGGATAGTCTGCCCAGACACATAGTGGCGTGTTTTCTAGATGGCAAATACCAGTACAAGGCATTTCTTTTCTACGGGTGTGTATCTGTGCTCAGCACCCACCATTGTGCGACTGAGGTAGTAGATTTCCTGTTCATGACTGCCTTCAATCTTCTGAGCTAATAGGGCGCCAAGAGAATGGTCCATAGTACAGACATATAGTAAGAAAGGCTTTCCCATTATTGGAGCTACCAATACTGGGGACATGTGAGATACTTCTTGATGTCGTCGAATGCGCGTTGGCATTGTTCAGTCCAGACGAAAAATACGCCTTTCTTCATGAGCTTAGTGAATGGTTGACACCTTCCAGAAAGATTTAAAATGAATCGTCTGATGTAGGCTAGCCTTCCTTGTAGTTCGCGTAGCTCCTTGAGGTTTTTTGGAGGATGCATATCGAAGATAGCCTTCACTTTCGTCGGGTCAAGATGTATACCCTTTGAAGTGATGACAAAACCAAAGAACTTGCCGCTGGAGACTCCTAGAAAAGACTTGGTTGGATTCATCTTTAGTTGGTCTGCACGCATTAGTTCGAACACCATTATCAAGTCTTGGAGGTGGTTGCCCTTGAGATGACTTTTTACTGCGATATTGTCTACGTAGCACTCTACTATTTTGTGCAAATAACCACAAAAAACTGTGTTCATGGCTCACTAGTATGTTATCCCTGTATTTTTCCATCTGAAGGGCATCACCGCATAACAGTATACCCCCAACGATGTTCGAAAAGATGTATGCTTCTCATCGTCGGAGAACATCTTGATCTGGTTGTAGCCTGAGAACCCATCTATGAAGGACATCCGCTCGAAGCCACAAGTATTATTGATCATTACATCGGTGATCGGTAGAGGGAACTCGCCCTTCGGGCATGCAGAGTTCAAATCACGATAATCGATACAGACTCAAACTTTACCGTTCTTTTTTAAGACTAGAACAATGTTGGCAATCCAATCAGGGTGTTGTTCTTCGCGAATGAATCCACTGGCAATGAGCTTCTTGACTTTATTCTCGAAGGCCTCCATGACATCTGGTCAAAATTGTCGTTGTTGCTGCTTCACTGGCTTAACGTTAGACAAAATATTTAGGTGGTGCATGGCGACTTTAGGGTCCAGGCCTGTCATATTTTTATAGCTCCATGCAAAGACATCGATGTATTCTCTTATAAGCTGTATAAGAGATTGGCGTTCATCGCCAGACAGGCTTTTACTGATGAAGATTGGTTTAAAAGATGATTCATCTCTTAAATTGACTTGGATGACTTTGTCTTCGGTAGGTAGTTCATATTGTTCAAAGCGCAGCTCCCACCTAATACCCATCTTTTGAGCCCATTGTTCAAGATCGATTGATTGGACATCGTCCGTAATTTGGTCAACAAAAACCATATTGACGGACAGAGTTGCTTTAAACATGTAGCCAATGCTGGAGTCTGAGTCCCAGAGGCAGGAATTAGAAGAATGAGAGCAACGATCTGCTTCATCATCTGAACTTTCGGGAGTTGTTGGAGGAGTGACATTACCCAGACCAATACCATTTCTTTGATAGTAGTTCTCGGGTTTGCCGGGAGGAGCAAATTGTCGTATTGGCAACCGTCGTCCCTGGTCGTAATTTATCTCCTGGTCGCTTTTGATGTCATATCCCATGTTCTGGATGATATTCTTGGCCTGCTAACTATATCGGAAAAATTATATTTTTTCGGAGTCATAATCAGCTTTCGTGTTGCGCTTGGGAGAAGTAGAGTCCGGAACGAACTTTGTTTCGCCAATTATTGGACCGAAAATAATTAGTTCTTCGTCCATCTTTCTGGCTGGGACAATGAAGTAGTGGATATCTTTTGGGTAAACTTTGTCCCGCATGAGAGGCATCGTGACTGGCATGCAGAGGTGTGGATCAATGCCGTGCTCTAGAGCGTATATCGTATCTATGTAGTGGTTTACAGATTGATAGAGATCGGAGTAATTCAAAGATAAACCTTTACTAAGAAAATATGCAAGTTCTTCTTCAAGGATAACATCATCCGCTGAAGGTACGTTATTATGAGTATTGATATACTCATTGAGAGGATCATCATCTGGAAAAGGAGCCACAGTCTTAGCCAGGTTCACCACATAGGGTAATTCTTCAGGATTGGGAGGACGGACTTCAGGAGGTTCCTCCCGAGGAGTCTTGCGGAGAGTGATGGTCAATGGTTTGACCTTGTCAGGGTTCTTCTTTTTCACCCAGATTATGAGAGGCTTCATAGTACTTTTTGGAGTAGTACATCCTTTGACTTAGATAATCAGAGGACCATCATTGGAGGATGAACTTGCTTTAGCTTCATTGTCAGCTTCGTTGCCATCATCCTTGGGGGGTTGAGATTGGTAAAGTACCAAATCTCCATAGTAGGCTTCGATGGCCTTAAAAGGATCGACATCGACAAACTCCGTCTTTACGACACCATCGCTGTTGACGTACTTGAAGCACTGGTGAAGTATGGATGGAACGATCATGTTCTCGTGTATCCATGGACATCCCAACAAGACGTTGTAGGATACGTTAGCATCGATCACATAGCAGGAAACCTCCGTTCGAAGATCACTGATCTGGCACTTGAGACGGATCTTGCCTAGTGGGTGGCTTCGACCAGCGTTGAAAGCCATGATGGTTGTATTGGTTGCTGATAGCTTGTGCAAAGGGATCCCTATAATTTGAAGCAAACTTCTAGGAATGATGTTGAGGGAGGAACCTGGATCGATATGCATGCGGTCCACCTTGATCGCCCCGATACACCCTGTATAGTACTGGGGTCTATCATGACGATTGTTTTTGAGTAGCATGTTCTCCTGTGAAAAGGTGATATTGGGTACCACTTCTATAGTACTGTGGCAGTGAGGATAGGAGACAGGGTCTTCAGCGGGGGCTTTGACTTCAACGAGGTAAGAGTCGGCATGTAGTAATACCTCACTTAAGGCCTTTCGCGTTTCTTTGGAGAGTCGCAATAGATCGAACAGAGACAACCTGGCAGGTGTATTAGCTAGCTATGCTAGTATGTCAAATTTGTAGGGACGATCCATGCCCTCGGGAGCTGGCACATTTAGAGACTTGTTAAACTGTGTCTCCTTCTGTTTGGCTTAGTCCATAGTTAGAGGCTTAGACGGGCTGGCTTCTGAGCTTGTAGAGGCAGCAGGAGCTTGAGAAGGTACTGCTTCTTTTTGTGCGGGATCATACGTTCGAATATAAGCCTTATCCGATCGCATTTTGCTAGATAGAATCTCGTAGATGGGAGAAGACACCATATGGCATGGCTTGTATTTCTTGTCCCTTTTTGCTTTGGAAGGTACCACCCCCTGCGTCACTTCTTACATAAGGTCCGGATGGGCCCACATGATCTCACCATGTTCAGTTGTGAGTGGCACCAAGATTAAGTTGCGAGCTAGCAATAGGTTGACGACTTTCATTATTGCCTTGGGAATCGGGACCACGCCGTCTGGGACTTCTATGGGAGGAAAGTCACCAAACTGAAGAGACATCATATTAGAAGATACGACCTTATCTTCAGCTTCGAGGTTGATCACTTGGCTGTCGATAAGCTGTTGTATCTTCTTCATTAGGATGATGCAGTCCTTGGTAGAATGATGTACGTACTGATGATAGAGACAGTACTTGGGATCGTTGAGTTGGTTCGCCTCTGCAGGACGTCGTGGTGGAGGCAATGTCAGTTTATTACCCTTTGTCAATGTGTAAAAAATGGTAATGACATCGCCTTTATCAAAGAAGAAGGTCTCCTTAGGCTTATCGGAGGCACCCTGAGAATTGGAAGCTCTTTTGGATGTGTCGACCTTCAGGACTTCTTTTCCTTTACCCCTACGGATAGGGATAGTTTGAGGATACTTGCCCTTGTCTTCAGATTTGGGTGTTTTCAACCCTAGTAGTTCCATATTAGGAACGTCATTTTCAGTAGCATCAGCGGCTCCAATAAAAGTGGGCCATTTATCATACTTATGTATACCCAGACAGAACTTCACTGTAGGAAGGAAGTTATGTCGACAATTATCCATAAGTTTTGAATCTGGTATGCCGAAGGGCATCTTCAATGCTAACCTCCTGAAGCATTCGATGAAAGCAATGACAGACTCAGTCCTCCTTTGCTTGGTCTCGATGAGAGTGGACAAACTAACATGCATACCACTCTCATAAAACCTATTGAGGAACAACCTTTCCAAGTCTTTAAAAAGTTGATCCAACCGTCAGGCAGACTGCAGAACCATTCAAAAGCTACCCCCTGCAAGGTGCTAATAAATAGCTTTGACAAGAACGGATCGTCCCTGGGTAAGTGTAGAATCTGCGTGTTGATGTATGTCATGTGTTGACGAGGAGAAGTTAACCTATCAAATAAATTTAGCGTCAGCGGCTTATAGATAGGAGGACAAGTAGCATTCTCCTATTCAGGAGGATAAGGTTGAGATAACCCCATCTTCTGAAGCTCGTCTTTGTGTGAGATGGTGTTGAGATGAACGACCAGTGAATCAATTACATCCTGTTGATTGAGCAGGTGTTGGAAAATGGCTGATGTTCGGTTGTTAGACGTCGTTGGCGAATGACCACCCCCAGCAATTGGAAGATTTGGGGGAGACGCAACAGAATGATACTCCTTTTGTATAGAAGGAGGGTTGTTGCTATGAACCGGACTAGCGTGAGCCGAGACATTTTGTTGAGGTGAAAGGACCTCCACAGCAGCTTGGACTGCCATGATACTGGTAAGCATATCAGTGATCTTGGAAAATGCCATTTAAAGACCCTCTAGCTGTTTGTTGGTCTGATTACTGGCTTCTTCAGGTCTTTTTCCGTCTGCCGTGTTTGTAGATAACATGCGAGGACGAACAGAGGAAACAGTACAACTGGTGCTGATACTGTCTATCTTTGAGTTGACAAGTCCCTCATCTTCAGGTAGGGGAGGCAAATAGTCGCCATCGGACTCGGAGAGATCATCGTCCTCTGGGTGGTAAACCCTAGTATGAAGGTCATCCGCTTCAGACTCTGAGGGAATACTACCCCCAACTTGGGAGTCTTCGTCACCTGTACGAAATCTCGCCTTTGACCGAGTACCCATATAGACTCCTTCAGATGTGACAGCCTGCTGGCCATCTGTTGGTAGACTTCATCTTCTTCTTCTCGCGAAACTGAGAGAGAAAGTTGGGTTCTTGGTCCATCGTCTTTGATTGGGGCTTTCGTAAGAGGGACCCCATGAAGCCATGTTGGATGAAATATACAACAATTTTTCATCGTCAGAGAAATGCAGCCGTCTAAACACGGACTTTCTATGAGGCACTCCTATTGCTTTGGAGGAGCAACAATTGATGACAATACTGGTGCACGGATATGTACTAGGGATTATTATGTCCTCCCTGGATTTACGCTTATGATTTATCATGTTGCGTAAGTCAGCGGAAAGGAGTTTTGCCTTAAAACTCATGTTGCATGCATCGCGGAGCTTTGCATGCGGGTTTGTAAGAAGAGTTGGCACATCCAGACTTAGTTCACATGCAGGGGCAACCCCTACGCCTAAGTTCTGTGATGTCCTTGAATACAGTCCCGTGCTATACGCGTTGGGGCCTGTCTTTTTAGTATGGGCGCATAGGCCTTGGAGACTGGCTTTGGGGCGCATGCTTATTGGCAGCGTGTTTGAGCTTCCTCGATATGGGCACATAGTATGGATCAGTGGAGCCTAGACACATAGCCTTGGGCGCATGACCCTGGATGCCCAATCTGTCGAAGACAGAAGCCTTCTTATTGGAGTTATGTGCCCAAACACCCCTTGGACGCATAGCTTTAGGCGCATGCTTGGTGGAGCAGCGCTATTTTCTTCCAGCTTTGTATTCTTCATTTGTGCGCCTCGCTGGGTTTGCCCGGAGTGTCGCACACTCCGATTCTTGGCATCGTAGTATTTTCTTTGGCCAAGTCTCGAGCGTTGAACACTCTGTTGTTGGTTGCACAAGAAAGAAGTCATTAGGCTAGTAGAGCCCGAAACGGCGTGAACCTTCTTCATTTGGGGAACTTCTGTGGCAGAGTTATGCGCCCATGTGGCAGAATCCTCGAGTTGTATATCTGCTATGACACTAGAAGGATATGCACAGCGAGCCTTCGGAAGCCAAGTCTTACGAGACTTGTTTGGCTTTGCTGATTTTGAGGGAGTAGAACATCCCACGAGAGCATTTCTTCGAACGCCTGCTGATTGAACTTTACGATCAGCATCTTCTGAGTGCTCCCCACTTTGTCGGTATCGGATTGCGTCGTCACCTTCTCGTCAGAGGAAAAGGTAGTCCCCAGCAGAGTCATCATTTTTGTGGACACACAGAAAAAGAAAAAATAAATTTGTCTTTTCTTTATTGGCGCAAGGCACCACAAATCGAGTATGCCTGAGAGATCCTGCGCTGAGGATCCCAGAGTACAAACAAGAATTCTGGGGAATGGGATAATGGAGATCGAGCGACAGTTTCTCCTTTACTCCGTTGATACTCCGATTACAAAAGTGGGAGAAAACCTAAAAAAAGTGCTAACTCTCGGCTCACTCGCAAGAAGTGCAGCAATTTGGCTCTTGAAAATGCTCTCCGTTCTGTGTTTTGAAGAAGGATGAGACCCTTTATATAATAGTTTTCAAGCTGGAATGATGTTATGCGCCCACATGAGAAAACACACTGGTTTTTATGTGGGCGCATAGTCCTACTTTGGGCGCATAGGGTGTAGGCGCATGCAGGCTGCGAGATCGTGGTTGGTCGTGGTGTTGACGTGGCCGCATGCTTTGGTGCATGACTGCTCACGGATACTGATGTGGCCATACGCTTCGGTTCACGTTTTGATCGTGGCTTTGACCGAGTCAGGCTTGGGCGCATAGCCCTATTTCAGGCTATGCTCCCTCCTTCTGGGGGAGCTTGTCTTGAGCGCATAGAGCTTCACAGGGTGGCTTGGGCACATAGAGCTTCACAGTGTGGCTTGGGTGCATAGAGCTTCACAGGGTGTCTTGGGCGCATAGAGTTTCACAGGGGCTCATATGTCCTCATAGACTTGGGCGCATAAGCCTTCTTTGCTGAAATTTTCATGCTTCTACAATCCTGACAAAAAAGTGAAGATAAGACGTGACCTTTCAAAAAAGATAAGAAGTGTCATGTC
Source organism: Iris pallida (assembly GCA_029216955.1). Classification (NCBI taxonomy): domain Eukaryota; kingdom Viridiplantae; phylum Streptophyta; class Magnoliopsida; order Asparagales; family Iridaceae; genus Iris; species Iris pallida. The sequence goes on along the minus strand of JANAVB010016800.1, from coordinate 4,456,515 downwards.
ACCAGACATAGGGCCCACGTGCCTAAACCTAGGGCCCACGACCTGAGCCGCATGAGCCTTATGCGGCCCAGAATACAGGATCTATGCGGCCCAAAAGTCTCCAAGCTTCATGCGGACTGGTGGCACTGCTGGTGGGACACGTGGCTAAGGGAGACTGCAACCTGAGCCGCATGTGTCTTATGCGGCCCAGCATGGCCGAGCACTAAAGGACAAAGAAGACCTATGCGGTCCAAAATGCCCCAAGCTCTATGCGGCCCCTCATTTGCTGTCTCAAACAGATTGATTATATTCTGTGATAAGGCGCGTGGCAAGTTGACCAAGTCTCAACCACCCAGATTTACTGCAACAAAGAAATTTCAACAAACCACCAGCTGGCAGCCAAGGACCGAGTCTTCTTGTGCTGTCACAGCCACGTGGCCACGAGACCATCTATGCGGCCCAAAATACGCTTCATTCTGAAATCATTATAAATAGTAGGGTACCACACCCATGCTAAAGGCAGAAAATTTCCACAAGAGCAAAGACTGTGTCTGATAGTCCAAGGAGTAAGGCAGAGTTTCTACACTTCTCCCGAGCCTCCACCGTCCCCCCCAGAATCAAAACTAAATAATTGTACTTAGATTGTTTCCTATAAGTTCTTTCTAGGCTCTCTGTTGTACTTTCAAGTTTGCAATCAAATCTAAGTTCCCCTGTAGTTATTGTTTTGATAATTAATGGCAAACACGATTGCGACTCTGCTGGGGACTGCTTTCTCCACTGATGAAAAATTGGTGACGCAATCCGACACATCCAAGCTCGGATCCACGTAGCAGATGCTTGTTGTTCGCTTTGATCAACAAGCATTCGAGAAAATGCTCTCCGATAGGAGTACCAGTCCAGCACAGAAGCGAGCCAACCCAAACAGAGCCTGCAGGACACGGAGGCCCAAGACCACTGCTCCGTGCCAGGCTTTGGAAGAAACTCCTCTCGCTACTCAAGTCGACGACCAAAGCTCCCATGCGGCCTCGTTTCGAACCGCAGAGGACCCCGCTGTCTCCAAATTCGACAGAGGAAAACACTATGATGCTGGACATTTAGGAACACAAGGGAAACTCATACGGTCGAAGAAGAGGCCGTAGAAGGAAGGTAGCCGCAGGGAGATTGCTTATGCGGCAGCCAATCCTGGCTACAGGCAAATTTCCTATGCGGCAGACAATCCTGGCTGCAGACAGATGGCCTATGCGGCAACCAATCCTGACAGCAAACAGGATGTCCCATATGGCCCTGTCAAAAGCTCTGTCTTTGACCGTCTCACATGCGGACCAGACACCATACGGTCCATTGAGAATGTTGAAGCTTCCAACCTGGACTCTTCCTACTACGCACCTTCGGATGCTAAGTCGAAGAAGTCTAGCGCAGTACGGGCTCAACAAGCCCAGTCAACTGTTCAATCTGCTAACCATCAGCGGGTACCGTTAACTGTTACACGGGCCCCTGATGGAAAGTTGTACAGAACCTCCCGTGTCCAACCCTCTACGGCAAATGGACAAGACAGGACCCAAAAGTCTTTCTACAACGATCGAGAGCAAGTGCTTTTACTAGCCTCAGATCAGGAAAAAAAATATGATATCTACGCACCCATACGCTCAGGATACCTGGGCCCACAAAACAGATACAAAGGTAGATCAATCTGCCCTCGACTTGCGAGAAGTACTCATCCACAAATACAAAAAGAGAGAGGCAACCTTGGCATGCAGTGAACCCTCTCTAGGACATCACTGTACCCAAGTTGTCATCAACTGCTGCTATAACAAATCGGCAGCACCTAAAGGTCGGCAGTTCGTCTTCCAACGACTGTACCAGCCAGAACCTGTCCGACGACAACTCGAGAAACATGTGTAAATTTTGGAAGACAAGGAATTTTCTTTCGCCTCATGTAATTCAACTTAGAAGGTTCCAGCCGACAAGGGAGGAAAGAAGACAGGCACCTCCAGCTCGGCAACCCCAGCCAGCACGGCAAGGAAACTCTCATATGGAGGATTGTCGCTGACAACCACAGGGGGTGTCTACCTAGGCACCCATTCCAAAAAGAAGCTTCCAACACCCGGGGGTGCATCCTCGAGATCCCTTGGGGTGAACGAAGTTGGGGGTGGTAGTCCCCTGAACATATGCAACAACTCAGTGTTCCAAGTGGATGCGCAGGGGGGTAGCGATCCACTGGAATTATGCAACAGACTTGGACGTCCCCGAGGGTGACCGCCTTCGCCAAGATGACGCAGCGTCCTGCGCAGGGGGTAGCACCCCTTCCAAGTCCGAGGAAGAGTACATTCCTATGTTCCTCGACGATTTCTCTGTACGAGGGTACGATACGAAAAGCACCTCCTCTACTGTCCCATTCGTCTCTTCCCGCATGCGGACAGTGTTTGTGGCAGGAGATGATCACGAAGGGCCTAGTGATCAACAACGTCTAGAAGTGCTTGAAGACATGATCCTAACCTTGGTCAAGTCAGTAGACAAGATTAAAGCTGTCTTGTCGACTCAACCAGCAAGGACATCTGGACAAACGAGTTTGGGCCCCGCAGTCAACGCGAACTCAAACACGACCGCTCCTCTTCTGGGCGATAATCCTCCTAGAGTATTCGCTCCCTTAGCTATAGACGAGGCTAGGGAGGCATGGAGAGAAGTCCAGGAGCATTGAGCAATGTTCAATGCCCGAGACTCCTCGCAGGACCCTAGAATACGGCAGCCGTATCCCGCTGCATGGAGAGACGTTTCTTTTCCTCTGTAGTACAAACCGTTTCATATCGATTCATGTGACGGAAAGACCTTTGCTAGCCGGTACATGACTTATTTTGAGGTCACAATAGACCACTTGCCGCATAGTGATGCCATCCTCACATGATTATTTATCGGAGCATTGGAGGAAATCGCGTTCGACTGGTACCGCAACCTCCCGGACAACTGCATCCATTCCTTTGACATCTTCAAACACATGTTCCTGGAAAGGTTCTACGAAGTAGGGCATGATGTGACAATGTCGTCTCTCATGGACATCGTTCAGGGAGAAAGGGAGCTAACGAGAAACTACATCGAGCGGTTTTGTCAAACCGCGATGAGATTATCCCAAGGCAATCCTGAAAGCTCCTTGATTGAAATTTGCCAAAAGAAGTTGCTCCCTACAATCAGCCTCTGGATGGGCGAAGATTAATTCAGGGATTGGACGACTTTCATCATAAGCGCTACAAATGCGGAGGCAAAGTTAAAGAAGGCTCGCCAGCTTGGATTACACATCCCAGATGGAGAGGACACGGGCAAACGTCCTGGTACCATCTCCAATAACAATAATAGTGGCGACACCAGCAATAACAGGGACACCAAAGGCAAACAGGCCATGGTCACTGGTACAACCAAAAAGCCTGAACAAAAGGAAGCAGAAGTTTCGAAGCCCAAGGAGATGACATACTCTTTTGAAGATAGCCATGTCAAGCTTATCTTCGACATGCTCCTGAAGGCGGATAGAATCCGACTCCGTGATGTAGAGCGCGAGCCTCGACAAATAGAGATCGAGAATCTGAAGTATTATCAGTTCCACCGCTATGTCCACCACCCCATGCAGGAGTGCTTCACATTAAAGCAGTACATCCAGAACCTCATCAACTCCAATGCTTTGTCGCTGAATTTTGAAGAGGTTACCGTGGCTGCAAACATGGTATCCGTTCAGTTCGGTAACTTTCCCCCATCAAAAACTCAAGACAGAGTAGTACCTATTCTCCGGGCAACGATGGAGGTTACTAACCTTCCACCTGTCTGGGGACAGACGACTGGATTGGTGCCTCTCACCACGTCATGAGGATAGGTCATGTGGGTCTACCCGGACTTAGTGTCCAAAGTTACCCAGGCGGTGCTATCTTTAACTAGCAAAAAGAAGGAAGGGAAGTCCAGATATTGCCATACAATCTCGACCGAAGCTGAGGAGGCGACAACCGTTGTTACCCGGTCTGGCGCACAATTCCAGCCCACTCTGGGTAATTCAGTCGAGGACCCTCAGTCGACAACTTTGCCTGCTACTGATGTTCCGGGACCATCTCAGCCTCCACCGACAGACAGATCCAAGCCAAAGGAAACCTGCTTCGACAGGCCGCTCCGTAAGGATGCACCTCAGTGGCTAGAGAGACCTTACAACTTTGCATACTAGCACAACTGGCTAATACGCCAGCAAAGTTGTCGTTATACGAGCTCCTGAGTCTCTCCAAGGATATTCTTGTCGTATTGAGCGAAGCACTCAGAATGCTGACGCCTACTTAGCTTAGGTCAAGCCTATCGGGGCGGACTCGTCAGCAGATCTCCAGGGCAGCAATTGCACAGATACAATACCCAACATCGTATTTACCACACAGGATATGTTAATCAAAACCAACTTACATGATCGTCTTTTGTACTACACTGGATACATAGGCGACATCAAGGTGGATCGGATGCACATCGATCCTGGCTCATCAATATGTATCATCCCAAAAAGCTTGCTTCAACTCCTAGGCATCCTTATGCACCAGCTAGCATCGACCAATACTGCCATTAGCGGTTTTAACTCAGAAAGAAGCTATCCCTTGGGAAAGATTCGCTTGAAATGTCAGATCGGTGACCTGAAGACGGAGGTAACTTGCTATCATAGACACAGATACGTCCTACAATATTCTCTTGGGGCGTCCATAGATACATGACTATATGATCGTGTCGTCCACGCTCCACTAGTGCTTCAAGTATGTCAGTAAGCACGGCTTTATAAAGACAGAAATCGTCGACATCGATCCCTTCAAAGGGGTTGAGTCTTACTATTCATCTGAGGCTTGTCTATATGATAAATCTAAGCAGCACACAGTTGATGTCGGGACACAAAATGAACTGTAGGCCACAATATGGTCAGAGGAACCTCTAAAAATCCGTCTCCAGGCCCACAAATCAGTCAAAGCTGTACCCCTTATCATAACTTTGTATAAAGAAGTGCCCGGTTCCCCCGCCCCAGCTGCGCAGTTGGAATCAATGGCCATTCGACTTCGCAGGTTTATCCAGGTGCCAAAACCCGTCGTGGAGCCGATGGTGATCCGATTGCTGAAATCCAATCAAAGGTGAACGAAAGATGTAAGGTCCTCTGTTGAGCCGATGGTGATCCGATTGCTGAAATCCAATCAAAAGCAAACGGAAGATGCAAAGTCCTCTGTCGAGCCGATGGTTATCCGCATTCCTAAGATGGGCCAGCAGCCAAGTGTTGATCCGAGGCCCTCAAGCAAGCCGATGCCACAAGCAGAACCCTTGGTGGTCAAGCTGCACAAGACATCGCCCCAGCCTCCGGTCATGCAGGGGGTAGCTGAAGAGGAGGCAGAACTCGCAAAATATCTGGTTGCACATGTTGATAGTCCCTCTGCTGATGATTTAATTCCTCTCGACAAGATACCTTATTTCATCAATAAAAGGTTGTCGTTGAACTATCCTAAGCGCAATAAGATTAATCTGATGTATCCTATGGAGTACGGTCTGGACATTAACCTGCACACACAGGTGACAACCGTCTATACCGCGAACTGACTTACTCCCATTAAAGGTGCCTACTTCCTAGTCCCAGGCAGAAGAAAAGGCGATCACACAATCATCTTCGGCCGAAAAAAGGTCCTCAACGTTTCATGACAGAAGAATTCGATTTCGAAGTCGACACTGGAAGATTGTCGCTCTACCTGTATAGTCCTTAAGCCAAGTACTTTATGCAAAAGCAGGGGTACGATATGGAGACTACCCTAAGCCCGAACTATGGCAACGGCTGGTGATCGCCTCTGCAGTTGCCCGTCTCGGCTGGAAAACCTCGGAATTATTACAACATGTCCAAACACGGTCTAGGCTATGTTACACCAGCAACAACGCCCGAGAGCTCCGATGAGGAATGCGAGTGGCATTTTCACTCATCCGAATCACCCACTTACGATTTTGATGATAGCATTAGGGATATATTCAGGCAAACACTGTCTGTCAATATGGCATCTACCGACATTCAGGAAGAAGAAGAAGTTCTATCCGAAGTCATGGAATTGGTGCCATGGGTCCAACAGCTGGATACACAATGGAAGAATCACTTTGAACAACGAGACCCTCCCACTGGAGATGAGGTCATGCAAGTTGTCATCGATGACGAATCCTCCTCAAAGCCATTCTTCATCCGTAAAAGCCTGACAGACGACGAGCGGGAGTCGCTGTTGTAACTCGTCAGAGAATATATCGACTTCTTCGCTTGGAGCTATAAAGACATGCCAGGGTTGAACCCCGAGATCGTACTTCATAAGCTCAATATTCATCCAGACGCAAAACTGGTCAAATAACAGCAACGGCAGTTCTGTCCAGACATCATGAATTCCATCAAAACTAAAGTAAACAAGCTCATAGCTAGTGGCTTCATTCGTGAGGAACAACACCTAGACTGGGTAGCTAATATAGTACCCGTCATCAAAAAGAACGGAAAGCTCTGAATTTCTATCGACTTCTGCAATCTGAATGTGGCATGTCCTAAGAACGAATTCCCTCTTTCGATCACAGACGTAATGATCGATAATACGTGTGGCTTCGAATGCATATCCTTTATGGATGGCTTTTTGGGATACAATCAAATCAAAATGTCTCCTAATGATGAGAAGCATACGTAATTTCAAACACCGATCGGCGTGTATTGTTACATGGTCATTCCCTTCGGCCTAAAGAACTTCGGTGCTACATATAAACGAGCTATGAGTGTCATCTTCAGAGACCACTTGTACAAGACGGTAGAGTATTACGTTGAAGACATCACTGTCAAAAGCCACTCCAAGGATGACTACTTATACGATTTGAGAACAGTGTTCGACCTCATACGAGCGCACACTCTAAAGATGAATCCAACTAAATCCTTTCTGGGTATGTCCAGTGGGAAATTCTTGGACTTCGTTATCACCTCCTGGGGTATTCATATAGATCCCGATAAAACAAAAGCAATCCTGGAGATGAGTCTACCGAGGAACCTCCGCGAACTTCGATGCCTTCAGGGAAGGCTAGCCTACATCAGGAGGTTCATATCTAACCTCTCAGGACGATGTTAACCATTTACACAACTCATGAAGAAAGGCATTTTTTCGTATAGAACAAAGAATGCCAATGCGCCTTTGATGACATTAAGGAATACCTGTCAAATTCGCCAGTTCTGGTAGCCTCGGTCAGCAAAAAGATCTTCCTGCTCTATGTACTGGCAATGGAACACTCCCTCGATGCCCTACTACCGTAGAACAATGATGCGAGGCACGAACAAGCCATCTATTACCTTATTCGAATGATAGTAGGGCCGGAGCATAGGTACACCGCCATGGAGAATGAATGCCTTGATTTGGTGTTCGCCATTCAGAAAATATGACACTATGTGACAGGGTAGACCATCCATGTTGTCTCACAAGTCAACCCCCTCAGGGTTCTCATGACCAAGCTAGGCGCCCTAAGTTCTCGTCTAGCCACCTGGGCAATATTGTTGTCCCCCTACGATATGGTTTTCGTTCCGCAGAAGTCCGTCAAAGGTCAAGCCTTGGCCGACTTCTTAGCAGCCCATCCAGGCTCAGAAACAGCCAAATCCGTGAAGAAATCCCAGATGAAGTTGTTAACTCAAACATGACTTCACATGATGTTGTTTAGTGAATGTTCTTCGACGGTGCTTCAAGAACGGGGCCCCAAGGTGATATCGTCGTTGGAGTCGGGATAGTATTAATTTCTCCCTCTGGATTGGTAGTCAATCGGGCGTACTCTCTCACAGAGCCCAGTTCAAATAATGTGGTCGAATATAATGCTCTGGTCATCGAGCTCCGACTCGTAAAAGAAGTGGGGGTCGAATACCTAGAAGCATATGGCAACTCACAGTTGATTCTTAATCAAATCCGAGGCTCATACGAGGTCCGCAACGAGGACCTGATTCCTTATCATCAGACAGTGATTGCCATCATTGCAACCTTGGACGGGTTCTTTACAGAGCATATTCCTAGGCTCCAAAGTATTAAAGCCGACGCCCTAGCAGGCCTCGTCGCTTCCTTGGTGGTTCCAAACTATGCTCATCATCAAGTCGACATGATAGGCCATGAGCTGGTCTGTCCCAAAAATAATGTTCAACTAGGTACGAGTTACTCCGCCCACATAACCAATGACATACACGACTGGAGACTTCTGTTCATCGACTTTGCAGTCTACTAAATCCTGCTAGAGAATATGAAAGAAGCAACTTCAATCAGAAGACGTTCTCTCAGATTCTTTTATGATACGAAAACAAAAATGCTATATCGACGATCCTATGACGGACTACTGCTACGTTGCCTATCAAATACATAAGCCAAATAAGCCCTACATGAGGCTCACGATGGCGTTTACGGGGCTCATCAACCTGGCCCAAAGTTGTAGGACCGTCTCCGTCGGATGGACTATTACTGGCCTACGATGGTAGCAGATGCGATCGATTATGCAAGGAATTGTAGGGCTTGTCAGATCCACACAGACTTCATACATCAGCCATCCGAATTCTTGTACCCAACAGTGGCCTCTTAGCCATTTGAAGCATGGGGAATGGACATCATTGGACCAATCACCCCGCCGTCATCTAAAGGACACCGGTTTATACTTGTCCTCACCGATTACTTTTCCAAATGGGCAGAACATGTTCCGCTTACAGAGGTAAAGACAACAAACGTGATTAGTTTCATAAAACATCACGTTATCTACCGTTTTGGACTGCCCCGGAGGATTATTCACGATAATGGTCCGTAGTTCGCAAGCCATGCTTTCTATCGATTCTGCGACAAAAATCAAATTCAGAATGTAGCTTCGACAGCATACAACACATCGACTAACAGTCTAGCTGAAGCTTTTAACAAGACCATAATCAAGCATCTCAAAAAGTTCGTGTCTTCAAACAAGCGTAACCGGAATGAAAAGCTGGGCGAATGCTTATGGGCGTACCGTACTACAATTCGGACGGCTACAGAAAATACACCGTTCTCTCTGGTTTACAGACGCAAAGTAGTTCTCCTATTGGAGACCCAGATCCCCTCACTTTGCGTGGCCCTTACCTACCGGTTGACGTCAAATGATAACTACTGCCAACGGCTACAAGAACTGGAAGCTCTCGACGAGAAGCATTTACAGGCTCAATAAAGCATCGAGCTCTATCAAGCATGCATCTCTCGAGCCTTCAATAAGAAAGTCATGCAGAGAACGTTCCAAATAGGCGATCTTGTCTTGGTCGTTTGCAGACCGATGGTCATGACACATAAAACTGCCGACAGATTCCAGCCTAAATAGGAGGGCCCATTTGTCATCGAGTCTTTATTCTCCAATGGTGCATACCGGCTCGCAAAACAAAATAGAGACTTGCTTATGATGCCCATAAACGGCAAATTCCTGAAAAAGATATGCATGAGCCTGCCAGTTGTCCTTCACCTTTTTTAGCGTACCCTCCAGAGCAACAGAGGCTCGTGTGACCTTATCGGTCTGCTCACAAATCAGCTCTCTCTCTTGACGGGTAGCTTGGAGCTCATTCTCCAGAGATGCCAGCTTAGCTTGCAGCTGGAGGATTTGCTCATTAGTTTCAGCCATCGTACGAACCATGGCCTCCTTACGAACTAGGCAAGCCTCTCCCTTCCGGCTCAACTTGTCATACTTTAGAGACAACCTCTGGAGGTCTTTCTCCAAGGTGGGCTTGGCCATCTCCAGTACATCCTTCACCTTTTCACGGCCGTTACAAGGAAGGTACGCTCCTGTTCTACTACAGCGGGCACATCGACTTGCCATAGTTTTTGCAATTAGATTAGGTGCCGATCAGCCTCTGCCAATTTGTACTCTAGAAGATCAGCCATCCCCTCTCCACCCGGGAGCGTCTTCAGCAGTTCAATCTGGTCATGGGCACAATGACGAGCCATGGCAAATGACATTCCCCTCCCCAAAGCAGCTTTAACCCTCCGTTTCAGATGGTGGTAGAAGCTCTCGACTATGTCCCTTGACGACTAGTCTAGGTTCTCCAAAGAGGACGGTGTCGAATGAATAGCAGCCAAGGGAGCTGAAGGTGTCTGGGAAGGAGGCACAACGGAGCTTGATGACCCTGTCAGAAGGGAAATAAACTCCTAGCGATGAGATTCCCATGCAGCGAGAATCTCCCCCTTTGTAGCCCGAAGGAGCTGAAGACTAGGCAGAACAGAAAGTTCAATTTCCGGGAAAGGGGCAGCTTCAACCAACCCCGCATCCACCGATGCTGGCACAGGAACCACCACCTCTACCGTCGGTATTTCTGTCATGGGCAGCTCCGAACTAGACCCAGCGGGGGGCCTCTCGATTTAAAGGGAAGAAGGTACACTTCTTCTTCTTTGTATGAGGTCCACCCCTATGTCCTCCACTATCCCCTCTTTCGTGGTCATGTCCACCATCGATAATGAAGGAGTAGGGCCCATAGATCCAGAACAACCAACAATCATCTTGACTCGAAGGATATGGAGAAAGAGCGAATGAACCTCCTTGTTGGTAAAATATGACATAGCTTACCAGAGAAGGGCGGCAGAGACTGAGACTCGTTCAAAACAATCATAACACCTCCTACTGCCCCTATATCCTCCTCAACGGTGGTACCCAAGCTGCCTGCATCTGCCGATCCAGCCCCGGTTGCCTCGAAGGAAGATGTAGCTAGGTTGGTACCAGCCAGCTGAGACCCTGCAATCCCAAGATCTAATTTTGTAAGGCTCGCACCTTCTCTGACTAGGGTGTCCATAGCTGGAGGAATCTCGGATGCAGCATCGGGCTCCGGGGAGTTTAATCCTCCCACGGCCTGTAAAAAGGAATAATCAGATCATGTCCCAAAAGTAACATCGTGGTCTGTCGGGATGGAATTTACCTCCGAGATGGCTTCGACGTCGCTGTCTCCTTCCGCGGCGTCCGGTCCACAGATCCTAATCGCGGCCCGCTTCTGAGAACGAGGCTTGTCGGCGACGGAGGGTCCACGCTTACTTCACTTATGCAAAGGACTTGGCACAGGAGAAGGCAAGCGCGTCGCTAAAATACTCGCAGAGAGTGGTGGATCGTCAGATTTATTCTCCTCTTCTGTATTAATAGAATCCGAGTTAGAGACTTCGATAGCCTTCGCCTTCCCTGCCCTGGTCCTCTTTTTGGTCTCCTTGTGTTGTTCCCCCAACTTGGCACCGGTAATAAAACTGGTATTTACATCGAAGTTGCGGGGAGGCCTATTCACAGAGACATGACGGAGGGCCGCCAGGTACGAGATGCGCCCCGAGCCCCTAGTATCGGGTAGACAGAAGCTGGTTTGGGTACGGACTGCACTGTAGTAATGCCAAGCCCGAATGCTATCCAGGACGCTACCTTCATAACCCAGGCAGGGGTTGGGGTTGTCCAAAAATAACTGGTTGTACCCGAATTATCGAGAGTATCGGCTGGGTAGGTAAGGTTCCAAGAAGATGACGTTGTGGTTGCGATACACCAGATGCGCAACGCAGATATTTTGTAACCAGCAGAACATCTTCTCAAATAGGATCTGGGGTACGACATCGCCATCAAGATAAAATTGCCTCATTTCTTCATCGGTGAAAGATAGGACCGACACAAAAAAGGAGTAGATGTCCACCCATACGAGCGCAGCTCAGCAGTCGGGTATGGTTGAACAGGTCTAGGGCATGTCATGGTACTGGTAAATGAAGGCATCGTCGGCCGTCGTATTACCCTCAGGGCCAGGCCGTATCAGACTGGGACAGTACATTAGCAGCCACCCTATCAAATAATGGTAGGGTAGCTCAATTCGGTTGGAAGCCTTCGTAATGTCACGAGCTATGGCTTTGGTCGTAAAGATACGAAGGCCTTGATGAATGCTGCACACCATGGCTGGGAATAGAGCTAGCCTGCCTCCGAAGACTAACTTGACAGCAGGGAGGATCAGGTTGCGGCTGATCCTCTCAATAGAACCGAAACCAGTCGAGACCACACAGATCCTCAGCCATATCATCAGAAACCCAGCCAGGATGGTCTTATCGGACAAGAGTTGGGTATCTTGATAGAAATAGCTGAAGGTGTCAGTCTGGCTTCCAAATCTGTCACCAGAAGCTTTGGTCGTCTTAGCGCTTCGTACCTGAGCGACCACCCCTTATTGAGTCTGAGGGCTCCGAGGGGCAACCCGGCCCGAGGTCCCAAGGTTGAACAGATAACTGATCCAAGCCTTGGTGTGGGGAAGGTTCCCTTCAGAGCTTCCGTCTTCTTCGACATTTGCTGACAAGTGATATGATGACAAAGCACTTCCCGGTAAACGGCAAGGAACCCAGGGAACCGCTGCTCTAGCTCTTCAAACTCCTCATTTGTGGGAGTATACTCCTCATAAACTTTGTCTCCCCAGGGCAACTTGGAGACGTCATGCATCTCGTGGAGAACGAGTCCCATCTCCCCTGCAGGTGTAAAAAAGGTCCCCGTACAACGGTTGTACATCTCGAGGAGTGCTATGAACAACTTTGGGTTCACAGGAAGACCGTAGCAGGTACCCCTGATGGTATAGTAGAGGCCGAGATGCTGCAAACTATCCTGCTACACCATTATAATCCAGGATGTCAAGTTGACCCACGGAGGGGAACGATGAATCCAATTCAGTAGCGATAGTCTACCCGTAGGGTATGACCCTTTGCGAGCAATCTGGTTCAAAAAGGTGTCAGCTTCAGAGAACCGCTATTGGGCCTCATCTCATTTATAAAACTGTCGGAGACTAGTCCAAAAACAAAATAACTGATTGACTCCTTGGTCGCGACCACCTACCGCGCCCGTCTATTATAATGGATATTGCCTATGAAGACTCCCTACCAGTCCTGAGTTACGGGATCCATTATTCATCTCTCGATAGGCACCATGTTAAAACCCGATAGAAAGAAAGAGCGTTCCATCTGAGGAAGGTGAACCGTTACTCCGTTGGAAAAAAATCCCATCTCTTAGATATCTCCAGTATGCTTGGGTTCCAGAAAGTTAGAGCGTCTCCGAATAAGAACGCAGGCTTCAGATGAGTGTCCCCCAGTCTCTCGTAATTCATCATACTGAGTAGGTAGAAGAATAATTAGCCCCTGATCTCCTTTAACCTGGCCTCAGGTTGATCTCGGGTAATCTGAGTCGACACGCGTTCGACTATATGATCAAATCTCACACCCAAAGTAGACTGAGCGTACCCTATCAAAAGCTCCCCCGATGGAGCTGTAGGCAAGTTCACTGCAAGGGTCAAAGAAGAAATATAGTTAGAGGAAAACAAAGTTCATTCTTCTGTTATGTGGACTAGTCAAATAGAACCTAAACAGCCTGGTAGTGAGGAGCACATGCGACTCAAATCAAATAAGGCATATGAGGCCCAGTCAGGTAGAGTTTATGCTATCCAGTTGTAAGGGATGCGCATGTGGCATAAAAATATGAGATGCATATGCGGCCTAGTCCGGTGGAGCTTATGCGGTTCAGTTATGTGACGCTCATGCGGCTCAGTCATGAGGCGCTTATGCGGTTCAGTTATGTAATGCTTATACGAGTCGATCATGAGGCATCCATACGGTTCAGATAGGTGGCACTCATGCAGCTCTATCATAAAGTATCCATACGGTTCAGTGATGCTTATGTGGCTCAGTCCATGCGGCCCTATCACACAGAACGCATGCGGTCCAGTGAGATAGAAAATATACCGATTATGCCAAAGCATAGAGGTGATACATGACAGGCCTGCGCATAAAGCATGCAACATATTCGTTTAAATTCAAGTCATTGTTCTTCCACCATCCTTACCCATAATAGGGGGTTGCATGTCGAATGAACGGAAGGAGAGTCCGTAGTTCTCGACGGAGAGGTGAGTCCCTTCCCTTTGGCCGCAGTGCCGGTCGATTTGGAAGCTTTTGGAGCCTTGGTTGACTAGAGCAGAAAGGATGACAAAGATGATAAAGCCAAAGGAGAAGAAGTTGATAGAAAAAAGAGAGAAGCTCTATCACTCTCTCTTTCTCTGCCGTATGGCCCATATTTATAGGTCTTCAGAAGAGCGTAAACCAATAGACGTCGCTTTGATTCTTGTGTCCACTAAGAGATAATGATGACCCTTGGGATTCTATCCTTTATGGCCAAAAAGGCAGCCCCAAATCCAAAATCGAATTAGAGCATTAAAAGCATCAATGATAGCTGGACATCCTAGGTAGGATCTTCCTGCGGCTCGAAGTCTCCCCATGGCTCGAAGCCTCCTTGCTGCTTAATAAATTTATAATTTGAAAACTTTGAAGGCGGTCTTATAGAAGCATAAAAAGATGGGGTTCATGTGGATCATATTACAAAAGCTGACCGCATGGGTGCTCTGAATTAAGTTAATTTGTCCACAGAAGGAAGAGCCGCATGACAAACTCTGCGGTCCAAAATGCCCCAAACTCCATGTGGCCCATCATTGCTGATTGATTATTTTAAAATACGACCAAACTGATTCGGGCCGCAGAAGGAAGAGCTACTTATACGGCCAAGCTGATCAGCCGCATGAGCCCCTCTGACAAAGCTAACACATCTAACAAAGCTGACACCTCTGACAAAGCTGACAACTCTGACACATCCTGACAAAAATGTGAAGATAAGACGTGACCTTTCAAAAAGAACAAGAAGTGTCACGTCATCGGGGGGACTGCGACCTGAGCCGCATGAGCCTTATGCGGCCCAGAATACAGGATCTATATGACCCAAAAGTCTCGAAGCTTCATGCGGACTGGTGGTACTGCTGGTGGGACACGTGGCTAAGGAAGACTACGACCTTAGCCGCATGAGTCTTATGAGGCCCAGCATGGCCGAGCATTAAAGGACAAAGAAGTCCTATGCGGTCCAAAATGCCCCAAGCTCTATGCGGCCCCTCATTTGCTATCTCTAACAGATTGATTCTATTCTGTGATAGGGCACATGGCAAGTTGACCAAGTCTCAACTACCTAGATTTGCTACAATAAAGAAATCTCAATAAACCACCAGCTGGCAGCCAAGGACCAAGTCTTCGTGTGCTGTTACAGCCACATGGCCACGAGACCATCTATGCGGCCCAAAATATGCTTCATTCCAAAATCATTATAAATAGCAGGGTACGACACCCATGCTAAAGGTAGGCCATTTTCTCAAGATCAAAGACTTTGTCTGATAGTCCAAGGTGTAAGGCAAAGTTCCTACACTTCTTTCGAGCCACCACCGTCACCCCCCAGAATCAAAACTAAAAAATTATACTTAAATTGTTTCCTAGGATTTCTTTCTAGGCTCTCTATTGTACTTTCAAGTTTGCAATCAAATATAAGTTCCCATGTAGTTCTTGTTTTGATAACTAATGGCAGACAACTTGGGCTAAAAATATTTGTTATATTTGATATAATTATGACCAAATCTAGTTCTAACCAACTCGGACCAAATTTAGTCAACAATATTTTCTGAAATCTATAAATAACACTTCATTTCTTATTTTGTTCGCAATAATTTATTACTTACTATTCTATACCATTCTGAGCTCTAAACCTTCAAATATTCAAGAAAAAACTCCCTAGCCTTCTAGTGCTAATTGCAAGGTCAATTAGAAGTATTCAATGAGTTATAAATATTAGATTTCCAAGTTGATTTTCTATTCAAATGTTGTGTGAGTTGGCGAGACCTTCGGATTAAAGCTCATAGTCGTGAAAATCGGAGAGCTATTCGGATCAAAGCTCATAGTGTGTTGCTTTTTTCAAATTTTATATTAAAGCCAGACAAGAGTCTATAGGGTTAGAGTGCCTTAGCGAAAGGATACCAGTATACATCTCTATGTTTGCATTATTGAACTTAATTTTTTAAATTTATTTACTTGCTGATTGTTTTTATTGCCTATTGCTATTTTTAATTGGTCTTTATCATCTAAACTCTCTTCATCCCATCTAGAGTTTCCTTCAAGTAAGGCATCTCAGGTCGCTGAAGGAGGGGTAACACTGGTCAACCACATACGCCTACTAGGTGGAATGATTTATGGGTATAAGCTATTAGGAGAGGAAAGGGTGGCAACATGTACTGTATCAGTTCGTTAGCATTATATGTGTAGGTTTACTCTAGAGCTCCTCTACCTGCATAATCACAGCCTGCTACAGTCGATCCTACTCTTACTTGTCCTACTAGTATCCTTACTATGGAACACATATCGTCTATGATGTATGACTTTCGGAGGCAGCTAAGAGATATTGCGAAGAGGATGCCTCCTCCTCTTGTTCTTGATGGTACCGCTCGTACTTCTTCTCCTCCATATACTCATGCTCCTGCTCATATGGTGACTCATGATGCTCTTTCTCCGGTTACTCATTCTCATGCTTTTGTTATTCTGGATGTCATATAGCAGGAATTGAGTACATTTATGATGAAGTTCGTGTATAGCCAGCAGTACCAACCGTCGTCTTTGCCACTCTCACCTACATGCTGATTTATTTAATGTATTTTGAGTGATGTATTGATACTTTATTGTGGTTATGTTGTATTTTACTATTGTGATATAATTATATTGTATTGATATGGATATACATATTATTATTGTTGTGACATTTTAGACCTGTAAATATATTATTATTAATTTATGTGTGTGTTATTATTTACAATAATTATTTGGGCTATTTGGATACTATGTTTTCGATATTACTATTATTATCATCTAGTGTGTTACTACGAGTTATGTGTAGCAGGTTACTTTGAAACTAGAAAAAATTACCTAAGTTATAACGTACTAGCAACAGAATAGTGATGAACTAGCGACCAATTGGCGATGAATCAACGATAGAATCTTGGAAATTTTCTTACAATGACGGATCAGCGATACAATCCTATAAAATTTCTTGTAGCAATAAAATCAATGACAAATTATACTTGTCTCTTTTAGGATAAATTTTGACAAAGTTTATTAGACTTCATCACTATTTTCATCACTAAAGGCACCACTGACATAGGAACTAATTTATTTATCGATATTCCGTAGCTGAGTTTACGTCACTAGATTAGTCGCTATTTCATCGAAGTTGCGATGCCTTACCAACGGATATAGACTAATGACATATAGAGTAGCGACATAGTTTATTGGTCAATTTTTTGTCGCTATTTTACATTAGCAAAGGAAATTATCAATATAGTGACAAAAAAATTTTGTCGCTATTTTGTTCTTTTTTGTAGTGTATTACGTTATACAGGTTAAATAAATAATCGATATTAATATAACCAACAAGGTATGCACCATTCTAAAGATTAAGGGGTTGTGATCTATTTTGAGATGCATACGGATAGAATAATTTCATATTCGTTTTACCCTTGAGGTTAACAAAAATGTATTTAATATCATTCCAGTGGAAGCGTGCTGCCGCAACCCTAAGTCTAGACAAAAGACTGACAATAAATAAAATGTCCAACCTAGTACATTAAATTAAGTTAAATAATATGCTAATTGCACATAAGTATGGTACTTCAGGGCCTAATATTGCCTCTTTATCGTCGATTATACAACATAATGGGTCTCATTTTTCTTCAAGAGTATGGATGATCATGGGCGTACTCGAGGGCTTCGTCTTCTCTACATTAAAATAATAAAATATCTTCTTAGTTTAACTTTATGGTGGACCATGATACCATCCGTATAACACTCAAGTTTAGGTCTTTGCAAAAAGTCAATTTTTTTTCTAAGATATTTAATCTTGAATTCTAACTTTAGATGTGAAATAATTTCCTCAAGCCTTTTCAAAATCCCAATAAGATTTATGTCATCAATATAGATTGATATATCCACAAATTTGGAATTTGATTTCCTAATAAACACGTAGGAGCATACCTTATTATTTATAAATCCTTGTTTGATCAAATATTTTGCTTGGACAATTATACCACATCCATCAGGATTGCTTTAGTATGTAAGTGAATTCCTCAATCTAATTAAGAGAGCCTTCCATGGTCTCGAACTATTTAAATTACTTGAATAAAGTCCTTCAAAGACCTTCATATAGATTTTGATATCTAAGTCCCCATAGAGATATAATGTAACCATATCCATAAGCTACATGTTCAGTTTAACATAATAACATCCACTATAAGAGAGTAAGTTTCCTCGTAGTCAATTCCATGGAATTAAGAGAAACCTTGTGACACATGACATACCTTATACAAGATTATTTCATTCTTCTTACGCTTCCTTATGAAGAACCATTTGTATCTGATATATTTTACATTGTGGTATTGGAACGACATGCCCAAACACTTTCTTCTTCATTAAGGAATCTAATTCGATCGAATTAGCTTCTTTTTATTTCGAGCAAACAGTTCTTCATTGACATTCTTTGTCGGAACGTGGTTCAATATTTTTGTATTTTAGAATTTCACTAGCTACTGTATATACGAAATATCATCGATGATTATCTCAGTTGTGTTCTATAACTCATCTAAGCTAGCATACTGGATGAAGATTTCTTGATTCTTAGAAATAATAATTTTTACACAAGTATATTTCGGATACTTCCATAATATAGAATAATATCATGGGTTATAATGGTTGAGATAGCGATATGATTCGTGGTGCAAAGATCCTCCTCTTTTGAGATAGGGAATCCTTTGAACAAAGGGTTCTATCACACTTAAGTCCAAGGGAAGAAGATTGGGTAGCCGCCAGTGTATAGTTTCACACTTTGGATGTGACAAGCCATCCTGCAGGGGTAGTTCCATCCTTTCGGGGCAGTATTTTCTTCACAAAAAGTTGTATCCGTCTAGGATGTCTATACTTGCAGGCACATTGGCATTAGGGATATATTATCTCATCATTTTATTTTAACCAGAGAACATGTTCGGCATTATTTCCCTATACTATGAAGATCTGAAGTTCTTCGCACTTCTTTTTCACTTTGTGCGGTACATGGATCAAGATGAGACAAAGTAGGCATAAATCATGTTAATTCACATTATTCCTTAGGAATGTTGGCGTTATGATCTCTTCCTAACGAAGTTCTTTAGGATTGTTTGATTAAGTGGGCGCAAATTATATTAATTTACATTATTATTTGCATCGTTCTTCAGGACTGTCTTATCAAAGTAAATCTTGTGGTAAAGAGATCGCTTGTGAAGGGCTCTAAAAATTATATAATCGATGGTGAATCATAAACGACAGATATTCGCATCCTTCTTTAATGTCTCATTTTGGTATGTTTTGGCAACATAGTTGACACATAGACCGCAAACCTAAAAATTCGTAAGTACAAAAAATCAGGTTCGTACCCACTAACAAACCGTAACACCAAATAGGTTTGGTTAGCATCGAGCCACGAGAGGACTATTATTTTTGTATGTAGAATTGCATAACTCCACAGATAAATATAATTTTGGTCCTCATTACCGAAGTCCTAACGATATTGATGGCACTTAATAAACATTTCTATGAGGCCATTTTGATTATGAACATAGGGAATCGGACGTTCATCTCCAAGGACATGCAATAATCGTCAACAGTCCTTAATGTGATGTCATGCCCATCCCAAAATATATGGGACTAAGATACAAGGCAATGGCCATCTAGGTACCAAGTGGACTCCAGTCCAGCCTAAAAATGTGATGTCCAGGTCATAACAACTAGACAAATAAACATCTAAATATATCAAATAGAAATCTAACATAATGTCAAATAATACATAATCATATCTTCAGCAACAGTACAAATATAATACAACAATGAGGTAGGAACTGTCACATCCTGATCCCAGGGGACCGTAAAGTCTCTACTGGATGTGATATCGTACAAGCATAAGTTACGCTTACACAAGGCCAGGACTTGTATAATAATATACAAAATCAACAACAACATAGTGGAACATTAATACAAAGTTAGAAGCAACGGACCATTTTGCAGAAAACCAAATAGAACATAATAATATAAGGAACAAATCTCTTTATTGATAACTTTGAATTGATTATGAGGCTCTCAATAGCACTCTGATACATGCCATACTTGGCTTACATCTCACTTGAACTATAAAAAATTTATAATGAGAGCATTCCATATATTACTTTCCTTTATATAGAAAACCATCTCTTTGCATCTTCTTCTAATTTTTGGTTCTCGAGGATGAGTATTTGACTATCGCTTGGCAACATCCATTCGAACATCTCATATCTACGAAAAACTGGCAGTGGACCAGTACATTTCTACATTGGTGGAAGACACATGCTACACTCTCTAAAATATCACTAAGTAGTCATGTGGGGAAATATTGTTTATTAATGATCTGGTTATCTTTTACCTATATTCATTTCATGCAGTACAGAATAAGAGCCCTACGACTTCTTTTAAAAATATTTAAAGAGCCACATTTCACATTTGTTCAAACCTATGATAGGGTCATTGTTCATAACATACGCAACGTATTTCATGAGCTATATTCAATTCTCTAGGCATATCATTTAGTAGTCTTTCACTTTGTAACAATTAGCAACATTCTAGGCAACGCAATTCTTCTCATTAAATAGAGCAACATTTCATGTGAAACATTTTATCCTTAGGACTAATTCATGATAGGAATTATAATCAATGAAGAACATCACTTATCATGTAATTCTTAGCCACGGTCGGTGGTCCATCCCTGCACATAAATAAGGATTAGAAAAATCGAATATGTATAATATGTTCCATGCTCATCTTTGCATTGTTAGGCTTGCAATAAGCTCTACATATGCATGCAATTCAACTAGAAGCTGTGACTCAAGCTCAGCCCCGCACTAAACATGCATATACCAGCAGTTATAACACACGGTTTAGCTCTTTTACTAGCATATAATCATACTAGGAGTTATGGCTTATGATTCAACTCTACACTGATATATACACATAGTAGCAGTTGTGGCTCAGGGTTCAACTCTTTACTAGTTGATACCTATCTACGTGATGGTCCACGGGTCACTCCCAATGATTAGTAGTTGGGACATACAAGCCCACCTCACTAATAGGCAATAAATACCCCTTGATTGCGAGGTTTATTTACCTCATGGTGTTCCACTAAGCCCCCTAGGCCGAACGATATCGATGCCCCAGAGTCGATCATGGGATTCCCTTATACATAAGTTGTCCGAGACCGATGTATGAATACAACTCTATCAGATAAATTTCTATGATATAACAGTTTATCGATCAGTAGATACTTTCATCTCTTCACATCTTTATTCTCTAACAGCAAGCAGTATCATTTCTTTTTTGTATACGGACAAATTGTATCATCTTTTTTTATGTAACTCCTTGCAACTACAATTCTACCTTTACAAAAAATAATAGGGAAACATGTAATCGATCTTACTTACACAAGGATGGCAACATTTCTAAAATATAAAGCAGGAACTCTACTCTTGATAGCATACGATTAGGGACATATATGTATCCTTTTTTTCTTCTTATTAAGCATGCATTCTCTTATCTTATTTTCTCATAGTAGGGTTTCTTTAATTTAGCAGCATGCAAATTTCCTTATTAAAGCATTCCAACTTATAGATTCTTTATTATGAATGAAAGAATCAAAAAGTAAAGTCCTTGTACATTCATCCAGATCAATCGTCTTTGTGTAGGTTTTCTCTTGAGACAACATTAATTTCTATGTCAAAATAGTGCCTTCGCTTAGCGGGACACTACAGGAATAACCTCCCAAAAGTGTCAAAATGATAACATGAGTGGGGAGAAATAACCCCACTTATGATCCTTGGCGGCCATCCTAAGGGCGAACAACATCGAGGTAAACGCTGGATCATCGAGCTCCTCTACTCGACCAGACTAAATAAAACTAAAGGGGCCAATCCCCTAATAGCAAGTACCATAAGAAACAATGATCAAAAGAACATAAATCCAATGACTATATGCATATTTAGTAACCTGTGCCATAGCATGGACATATATTCTCTAACTCCACCTTTTCTAAAATCTAGGAATTGGTCACCTTATATATATTTCTATTATAGCTATCTATTATAATTGTTATAACTATCTATTCAATTATGTTTGTTGTTATTATCTAGTAGCAACCTTAGGTGGGCCTAGACCAATAGGCTACCAAGCCAACAGTTTTCATTTAGACTCAAGTCCAAACTTTTGCTAAACCAATAGTTGAGCCCATAACCTATTAAGACAACCAAGCCCGCTTAGTCCATACCTAAAACACCAAGCCCATTATTAGACTCCCTGTTTAGCCAATCTATTACTAGCCTGGTTAAACCAATCCTTGGGCCATCTCATTTATCGGGTACAGTCAACTTATAATGGTTGGCCCAAACTCCACAGCCTTTGTTAAGCCTGAAGTTACGTGTAGATAACTCTAGAGGAGGGTGAATAGAGTTTGTGTCAATAATAACCAATTAAAAATTCAACTCTATAAAAAGTCCAGAAAGCAACTACCAAGAGAGTAAGTAATCAGAGTAGTAATGTGGAAATTAATAGAGATCAGAAGAGCATACGTAAACAC
Organism: Iris pallida; assembly: GCA_029216955.1. Taxonomy (NCBI): domain Eukaryota; kingdom Viridiplantae; phylum Streptophyta; class Magnoliopsida; order Asparagales; family Iridaceae; genus Iris; species Iris pallida. The sequence goes on along the minus strand of JANAVB010016800.1, from coordinate 4,434,009 downwards.
AACAATTTAACCTAGTTACCCTCATAGAGGGCTAGTTCAGGCCTGAGAACTCTCGCTCAGGATTTAAAATCCACTATTTATGAAATAGGGTACACACATGTGCCTTTACTCAGCAGAGCATGCTAATTTCTTACAACTTCGCAGAGGCAGAACTTGGAATTGTCCAAGTGACTTCTTTACAACTCTTGTATATAACTTCTAGCTGAATCGCACTTAAGCACCTTGGAGCTTAGGAAACTTTGTAGCTAGTAGATTGGAAGAGGAAGGCTTAGAATGTATTAGGCTTAGAAGCTTGAGAGTGAGAGATGATTTGAAATGAGAGAAATCAAGCCATATATATACTAGTCCGATGAGGCAGAATTCTGTCTCAAATATTCAAAAATTTGAATGTTGGACAACCTACATCAAGGTGTTCCTAAAAATTGGCATCCTAAAATTTAGGCTAGAGTGGTTTGGTTTGGTTTAGGTACTGTCTCATTTTTTATGGTGGAGCTTGGATAAGTAAGTCTAGGGTTGACATGACTCAGTGCGACTAAACGTACATGTTCCTAGACAATAAAAAAAATTACAGACTCAGTACAAGTACATTTGCCATGTAACAATTTGTCTATGACATCTTTATTGAATTTGATATATTGTAGATGATGTTCTTGTCTTGAGCTCGATGTGCCGTCTTGAATCATATCAGATATCATTTTGTTAATTCTCTAAATTAGATTGACTGTGATCCAGTTTGGGTCAACAATCTTTTCTATTTTGATAATTGATAAAATGATATTTGTATGTCGCAACATTCATACTTGGACACATGTTGAAGGGAGTAAAGTAGTTTGTACATATGAAGTAGCGCCCCAGCAAATAGATATGTCGGCTCCCCCGCAAATAAATATTTTGATTTTCGTCCTGATACAAAATTCTTATCCAAGCACAACACAATTCATAACATAAACATATACAAGATCACATTAGTCAAATATCTATTCTTCTCCCCCTTTGTCACTTAGCAAAATGAATCATAGCTCCCCCGTAAAGAGAAAAAAATAGGCAAAGTGAAGATAGCAATCATACAACTATAACCATAACCAACCATTGATAGAGATAGCTAGCAGTTTTGATAATACAAAGTAAATAAACTAAAAGTCATACATGACAAACTGACGTCATAAACTAAAACATAGTAGAAATAGTACTAAAAACATGAAATAAAAGAGCATAACTAAAAGTGAACATCAGCCGCAGCAGGTAGAAGACCACAACCATCACGGAGCATGAGAACGAAATGGACCGATCGAATCAGAAGGCTCGCTGGCAGAGCGACGAGGATCAACAAACGCCGTATCAGGATCAAAATACCGTAAGGCCCATGGGTCGTCAATCCGGTAGCCTTCACGAGAAGGGTGCCAACCCGTAGGAAACGGCATAGTGGGATGCCAGGCCATATTGTACTGGATATCATACAGGGTGTTGCTGATGGTACTCATCTGCAAAGTGGTCCGATAGTCTAGCTGGGTGTAGCAATTTCTTCCAAATGAAAGCGGTCGCGCAACATGTCGCGGATGCTGTTGAGGGTGGTAGGAGGCTCAAGTTGTTGTGGGCATCTGAGTCAGAAGATTCATCCTCAACTGGAGGAGGAGGAACATGAGAAGGGGCATCCTGCGAGCCTTGAACAGAAAGGCAGGAGATGCTAAAAACTGACACTCATCCAAAGGTATATTGAAGGCACGAAAGATCATCGGAAGATACATCGCATAAACAAGCGATTTTGGCTTCTTTCTTGCACGAATCATCCAATCCATCATCGTGCGAGAAAAATTGACCGGGATGGTGAAGTGAAGATAATAAAGGGCGGTAATCTTATGATAAGTAACCTCATCGGTAGATCCTGCTTTTGGCATGATGGAAGAGAAAATAATACGATAAAGTTCATAGAAATGGTTGTTGAGATACTTGGCCCGAAGTTTATGAGGGCGGTTATTGGGTGTACACATCATATCCTTAAAACCTTCGAGTGTGATATCACCAACAAATTGGAATTCACGAGCATCAACAATACGATCCTAAGAATTAGGGTCAGGGAGTTCAAGATATTCAGCTATGTCAAAGTCATCAAACATAATATTAATGCCGACGACCCGAGAATAGATTTTACGGTCGTCATGGATCATGTTGCAATAAAACATTTGAATTGCATTGAGGTAAATGAGTGACAATTGTTTGCCATTAAAACTCGTTGGGATTGATGTTTTAGTTATAAATAGAACAGAGTAGAATATAGGACTTAGATGTAGTCCTAGGAGTACACTTTTGTTTTTATCTGGGCACTGTGTCGATGGAGCGAGTGGTAATACGTTGACTCTGTTGACGATCTGACGACGATCTTGAACTCTCTAAAGGTTTGGGTTGCTATAGATGCCGGAGCATTGCGAGGAGAAGTGGACGTTAAGTGTCTCTTCTGGCCTCTATATGTGGATATAACAGTCTATCTGTATATATCTCTCTCTATTTATGTGTGTCCGTCATGAAGGAGTGATCCTTCCATTTGTAGATAGCAGGCTGGCTGCTCATGCGCGCATATGTCGGATGCGTCTGGACGTAGGAACGCCACGTGGCTGATGCTGGCGGGGGCGCATGGACAATGCACCCCGAGTTGTAGTACACTACAAAAATAAGTTATATTAGCGACGAATTTAGCGACGTTTAATTAAAACGTCGCTCATTTCTTTGAATTTAGCGACGTATAACTATGACGTCGCGGTTCGACACTATTCTCGATGTTCAGCGACGTATTGCGAACTTATTTTTTGTAACAAAATATTACTTCCCATAATAGTCGAAAAATGTCGCTAATTTCTTAGAATATAGCGACGTTTAGCGACATTTTGCGACTAATATTTTAATAACAAAATGTTACGTCGTGTAATAGTCGGTAAACGTCGCTATATTCAAAGAAAATAACGACGTTTAGCGACGTCTTACAATGACATCGCTAATGTATTTCTAATATACAGATCGGGTTTTCCTTTCCCCCCAATCTCACTCGAAAATTTCCCAAAACTTTTCTTCCCCCCCACAGACCCACCGACGGCCGAGCTCCTCATTCCCGGTGACCCCCTCTCCGCCAGCGACCCCTCTTTCCCCGAGCTCCTCCTCCTCCTCCACCGACCTCCTCATCCTCCTCCTCCTCGACCAACCCCCACTTCCCGACGACCCCTCTCTCCCTCGGCGACGCCCCTCCTCCTCCTCCTCCACCGCGAGGAAGTTCTCCTCCTCCACCACGAGGTCCTCCTCCTCCACCATCGAACTCCTCCTCCTCCTCCTCCTCCACCACCACGAGCTCCTCTAAAGGTAAACCCTAACCATAATTAAGGTGTTTTTCGTGTCTAAAATGGACACGGGGACACAGCACGACCCCGTGTTCACTGATACACTGTGTTCGTGTGGTTTTGGACAATTTGTGTCCATTTGTTGGACACGTGGACATCATCAAGCATGCACACATATGTATTTCACCTCTGTATACTTTATTTCCTACTTACACTTGTGTATTTTCATATTAATTTGGATTTGCATATAGGGTTTGGGTTTCGATATAATGTTTGATACATAGGAGCTTCTGGCATTTTAGATAGCATTTTCTTGGAGCTCCATTTTCTATTAGATCCCAAACAACTACTGTTGCTTTTTAGACTCCAGGAAGGCTTTTGACCGATGCTTTTCGTAGGCTTGAGGAAGTATTCTAACTTGGAAGTTTTCTAAATGTACAAAAAGATGGACAAACCGAAGAGTTCTTTGAATACTAATAGAGATGTCCATTTAGGTTTGAGAACTCCGTGAAATGATAAACTTGACCACGAGTCCTTATATCATTTTAGTGTATGTAGGACGATGAGTTGATGATCGCTCGGATTGCATGTTAGTGAACAATCCTGATTCCAATCAAGCACCTAAAATAGAGTAACTATCAAGTGAGCACAAGCTAATTTACACTTGCTAGCTATATATATATATATAGAGAGAGAGAGAGAGAGTAAATGCTCTCGAGTATAGGTCCTAAAATATGCACCAAGAAGTGAGTAGAATGGATATAGGCTCTGTTGTCTTGTTTTTTATATGAAGGCTAACATATGTACTGAAGGAGAAGGCGAGAACCATGAATATGGAAACAAAGTTGTTCTCAAGAGGATCTCGAAGATCCTTAGTCTCCTTGTTGGTTCCTCTGAACCTGTTTACGTTTGCCCAGGCAACATAACCTGGTTACAAATGTGAACAATTTGAACTGCAAGTGCACATGTCACGACCCGCATCCTAGAGTAAGGGCACGAGACGTGGGTACGCCCAGCCTACGCCGCATTGTCGGCGGTAGAACGCTGTCCTAGGTCAAACATCTAACAATATAAAGGTACATGTACAGTATATACACTCCGAATGGAGGTGACATAACAAATATAGTCTCAATCACATCTAAGATAGAGCTTGATAAAAGATAGATAAGAACAGAATGAATCCACAGAGAAAACAATCCAGATAAAGTCTAAGTGTCTAAGATAAATACATATCCAGAAACATTAGATAAAACAAACTCCCAGTACATACAATAATGTATCAATGAGAAGACAAGGTAAGATTCTAAGCTAGCAGTCTAAACCACTGGTTGTAGATCCTCTACTGCAAGTGGGTCCAAGTCACAAGTGTTGTCTAAAGTTGCACCATAATGGGTAGACACCAGAGCCTCATCATTCACTGTAAAATTTTCAACAGGTCCAGTCAGGACAGTTGCGAGTACAGTACATCTCAACAAATCATAACAGGTTAGGAAATATAAACATGCTAGAGAGTAAGATACATGAAACTGGAAGAACAACATGATGTAAAAAGAGAGAGACTGTCAGTAAATAGCTAAAATATATAGAGAACTATCAGTGACTAGTGATTCAGAGCACAAGATGGTTATGTAAACGGCACGATGTTGCACACGAGTAATCTAAAGAGGTTGCATACGAGTAATATACTGGATTGAATACATAACCACTTCTACTCCCCCGCCCCAATCAATACACAAGGATCTAGCCAAGTTATGTTATTTCACACAAAGTATAGTCATATACGAAGATCTTGTGAGCACATGAGTATACACGATTTCACACGATTTGTACACGAAAAGCACGAACACAAGGAGTACACGATGCTCATGATAAAGTACACGAACACAAAATACCTGATGTATCCGCTAAGGGGATAACATCGCACGACAAGATCCATATAGTACTAATCCGTGTTTCCAACGTGTCAGCATCATGTAAAGTAATCTAAAGCAGGAAATATACTCCTAAGCAGGATATGAATGATCAGAGAATGTACTCGCCTGTATCCTGAGTATCTGAAGAGTATCTACTGTCCGAGGAGTGGTGTTTGTCTTCTATAGAACAGTACAAGTCACTATAAGTCTAAAATGATATATCAGACAGCTACAATGCATCTACATGAAGTTTGGGGTCAAACTAGACTAAAGTCAACTCTCTATCAACTCTAGTCAACTAGACTAGTCAAACTAGGTCAAGCCTAAGCCAAACAAGTCTCACTAAGCCTAACCAGCCAATTCTCGCAAGCACACACCATTTCTAGGCTATACAAGTCAACTACACACTTAACTGGCATTCAAGCCATACCCATAGGCAATGAGCCATAGGTATACCCACATAGGCTACATGCTATGTACATAGGCCATAGGCCATATTACCTATAGTCCAAACCACATATTTCCACATACACATATATTAACATTAATCTAATTTCATATAATAACCACATTATACATATATTGGCTACATAATAATATATGTATCATATATATATATATATATATATATATATATATATATATATATATATAAATATATATATATATATATATATATATGTCACGACCCGCACCCTGAAGAGGGGTACGAGCACGTGGTTACGTCCAGCCTACGCCGCAGTATCGGCGGTAGAACGATATATATAGGGTCTGTAAATACTATGACTAAACAGAAAAATGTACCTGTACAGTATATACACTCCGAATGGAGGTGACATAGCAATACAGTCTCAATCACATATATCAAACTAAGGTAGATAGCACGGAAAGGAAATACGATAGATAAAACAGAAAATAAGTCCGAGATCCACAAGTCAGAGCTATACACAACATCCAGAGTCTCAGAAAATATATAATAGATACTACAAACTAAAAGTGCTAGCTGGCTCGCAGGCCAGGCAAATCTAACTAAACTACACTACTCAGGGTGAGCAAAGTCTAGTGGCTCTACCAACAAGCCACAGTCCGGGTCTACTCCATCTGACTCGACCCTATAATAGGTCGGACAATCTGCCTCTAAATCATCTATAAAATTGTCAACGGTATCCTGTCAGGAAAACGAGCAAGTACAAACACCAACAGCAGTTTCATGTGAATTGACAAAAGCTATAAGAGATAGTATAATGAAATACAAGACAAAATCAACTGGAAATACATATCAAGATGTGAGTACTGAAAAGGACGATAATGCATATATATATAGGATGACTTGGGAACTATTCGGAAGCCGAGTTACAACCCCTAAACCAAACAAGGACCGGAGTTGTAACCCTTCGCCCGAACAGAACTTAGCCTCCTACGAAAATAAATATAAAAAGGTGCCTTAAATTTTTAGTGTGCTATGTGATCGGCTTGGGAAAATATGATCAGGCTTTCCATCCGATCGGCTATGAACCCTGTATACAATAGAACATAAGGTCAGTCACCATGGAAAGCTATGAACCGTATAGGGTAAGGCTTTACCCGTCGTGAGACGAGGGTATAGCTATGAACCATATGTACCATAGAACCATGTGGGAATTTGATCACACAACCACTAATAACTCTCCCATCCCCGAATAGTACAATGGATCTGGACATGACACATTATGACACGGGATTCCATTAGAGGGTAGCAAGTCCCCTTTTAAAATCGGTGTCTGTACCAATACACTGAAATAAGACAGAATATGTACCAATATACCATGTAACTCTAGGAATAACATCCCATGTCATGATCCAACATATACTAGTCCGTGAACTGTCGTGACTGGAAAGTCGAGTATAACACTACAGCTGAATCGGATATAACAGATATCAAGACAATAAAAACTATCAGTGAATGTACTCGCCTGTGGTCCTGAGCTGATAGGGTGAATAGACGCTCAAAGTGATCACAGACCTAAAATAAGATATTATGAGTCAAACATGGCTAAATACTGAAAAAGGAAGCTAATTCAAGTTATGAATGCAAGTCTAAGTCAAAACTAGGTCAATCTAGGTTAAACTGAGTCACACTAGGTCATACTGGCTCATACTAGGTCATACCGGGTCACTGGGAGTCAATCCAAGTCAAACTAGGTCAATCTGGTTCAAGGGTTGACTTACAGTTGACTTTGGTCAAAAAGTCAAATCTGGTCAACTCTGGTCAACACTGAGTCAACCATGGGTCAACCCTAGGTTAAACAAGTCAAATATTGACTAATAGTTGATTTTCAGTCAACTGGTCAACTCTGGTTTGGTTTCGGTCAAATCTGGTCGCTTAAAGGCTAAGTTTGACTCTCGGTTGACTTTTGTTGACTTTTGGTCAAAAAGGTCAACCGACGTCAAAACTAGTCTATGAGCACCATATTTGATCATTACCAACCAAAGGAATCAAGTTCTAACTCTATCTTAGACTTCTAACACAAATATCCTATTCCTAGGCAAAACTAGCATTACCATACCAAGGTAAATCCCGATACCTTGCCCAATACCAAGGAAATCCCGCAAATACCCAAGGTACTAGCCTAGACTCCTTAGGGTAGCAAGATACCAACCTATCTAAGGTTTACCTACCAAGAATAGGGGTATCCTAGGTATCTAGGCTATGTTAGGATACATGGGCATTGGTTTACCCTATTAGCTAACCTATATCACGAATTTACCCTCATAACTCCTTAACACTCACTCACACACAACCCTCTCACAAATACACTCATATATATCACACTCATAGACTTCTCTATAGGTTTCCTATTGGTTTAAATATAGGCTATCCTATAGGCACTCACAAACACACTCACAAATGGCTCACACACACACGCACTACTCACAAACACTCACACACACAAGGCTAAGTATTGGGACTGATTTGAAGTGGTATGGTGGACTATTTTGTGGGGAAAAAGAGGACTGATTTGTGGTGTTTGGTGGCTGGAAATAGGACTTAAGGACAGCCATCTAAGGTTGTGTTTAGGACTGAAATTTAGTGGTGTGAATGATCACTACCAAAATAAGTGGATTTAGCGACTCCCAAAAACGTCGGAAAAACAACAAAATCCGTCGCTAATATGTATCACCGACGTATTTACCGACGTTTATGTTTTGTCGCCGTTTCCTTAGTCGCTGATTACAAAAACGTCGCTGAACGTCGCAATTACCGACATTCAGCGACGTAACATTACGTCGGTGAGTTATCGATGTTTATCGTCGTTCCGTCGGTATATTAGCGACGTATATGTAGTCGCTACACGTCGGTAAAGACCCGACGTGAATTTTGTCGCTAGACGTCGTAAAGGTCCTGTACATTTTTGTAGCTAGTGTTGGTAAACGTTGGTAAATACGTCGGAGAGCTGTACTTTTTTGCAGTTAGTCGTCGGTAAATGTCGGTAAAACGTCGGAAAAATATATTATTTGCAGCTTGTCGTCGGTAAACGTCGGAACACGACGTCGCTAAACGTCAGTAAGCGTCGCTAAACGTCGCTAAAGTTGTAAAAAAAATAAAAAAAAATAAAACACAGATTCTTTATTACCACTCACAATTCTATAAAACACATATAGGTACACATTCAAATCCCCACTCACAATTCCAAATCACAGCGCATTCAAACCCCCACTCACAATTCCAAATCACAGATAGCTTTAATCTAAGTTAATTAACATCCAATCCAAACACAATTAACATTTATCGACGAAGGAATTAACATCCAATCCAAACAAGTCACAAGTCAATTCGATACAAACACAACTAACATCCAATACAAACATCCAATCATAAGTCACAAACATAAGATGATACAAACACAAACAAAAGTCCAAACTAGGACTACTAGTGATCTGGTGCAGGAGGGGCACCGCCGCGACGAAGGCATAAAAACTCCTCATACTCCGCAAGTGAAATCGATACAGATGGAGCGCCAGGCTGTGACGTCGGTGGAGTCGGTGTCGAAGAAGAAGGCGGTGGAGGCGGCGGAGTCGACGACGATGAAGGCGCACCCAGAGTACCAGCATGCTCCAATGCTGTAAGTCGCTGGTTGTATGAATCCATGATAGATAACATTCTACCACTGCTCTGGACCATCGAATCCTGCGCCAATCTCACCGTCTCGGCCATGGTCACCTGTCCTGTCTGCAACTCCGTCACCGTGCGCTCTAACCCTCCAACGGCGCGCTCTGTCCTCTCAGTCGTCTCCCTGAGGTCTATAATGCCGCGGTCGAGCGCATCCAATCGTGCTAGCAGCGCAGGATCGTCCGTAGGATGCTGAGACTGCTGCTCGATCCGTCGTAGCAGGTCGTCACGGAGAGACTCCATCATCTGGTGGACTCGGGCAGACTCCTGGGACGGCTGTGGACCATGCACACTAGCAGGAGATGTCCTAGAGGACTGGGTCGCAACTAGGGCGCCATAGGATCCCGTACCGTAGTACGTACCCCTACGGAGGCCACCAGCGGCGGTCATCCACAGCTCGTCCGCCGACGGAGCTTGAGTGGGCTGCGAGGAAGTATCGGCCTCTCCTGCATCAGGTGTACTAGCAGCCGCCCGTTCCCGCAGCCTCGTATACTCGGCCTAGAAAGTATGGATAGTACTCTATGATTTCTAATTTCTAATTAATGTACTTATTTTTACTAACTTCATGAATATTTATTTGCATCATATTTACTAAGTTATATTAAAATGGACACGAAGTATTACATTAAGATAACGTATTGTAATACTTACATAGGTCTGCTCGGCCCTCTCGTCAATAAGGACTCCGCCCTTCCGATGGGTGGCCAGGAAGACGGTCACCATGTCGGCGTTACCGACCTTCCTTACCTGTAATTAAATATATTATCTTAGTAATAATTTATCGGATTTGCATTAAAATAATATTTCTAAAAGAGAAAGACATACCAGACGACGGAAATGTTCCGTCATCGGAATCGACCCACCGCACCACTTCGAGGCATGTTGCCTAGCCGCCTTAGCCTTCTCCGACTTCTTCTTGTACCTTGGCTCGTTGAATCGAGCCTTCATCTCATTCCACTGATCAGGGGTGATCCAACCTTTGATCGGCTTTCCGGCACGATCACGTTCCTTCTGATCATTAATAGAGTCGCGGATCAGCTTAGCAGCGACGGAAGGAAACATCCCCTCGATCTGCTCGGCCCGGTGCGGCGGATAGTAAAACATATCCTAGAACAGTACGAAACCAAATATTTATCAGTTATATATAATATGCATAAATTAAATGATTCATGTTAAAAATAAATCTATTTTAACCTTGAAGCGCGTAAACCAGAAGTTCTTCCTTTCGTCTGGAGCATCAGAGTAGTTAATCCAGGGACCACCATAATTATGCCTCAGCATATCGCCTAGGCGTCTCTGTACCCCTGGAGGACGATATCTATACATACATATTATATTCATAAAAAAAGTTAATTTATGATAAAAACAGAAGAAAAAAAAATCATAAACCAAAATACCTACTTTGTACCGTCGGCCCAGATCTCCGTCCTCCCCTCCTCCGGAGGTGCGCACGCATCATCTTCATGATGCTGGTCGACCGTCGGCGCATCCTCCTCGGCCATCTGCTCATCCGTCTCCATCGTCGTATCAACATCAGGAACGCTAGACGGGGGAGCCCTCTCAACAGGTCTGGAACTACTCGTCCCAGGAGATATGCCACGTGACGTCGTCCCAACCGGCCCAGCTACTGTCCGATATGGAGGAGTAATCGGCGACGAGGATCCAGAGCCGGTACCAATAGGAGGTACCGAAGGCAAACTCCGTCCCCTAGCAGTACCTGTAGGAAGTACCGGAGGATCCCGACCTCCTCGTGGCCCTCGCAAATGTCCGCGACGACCTGCCATACCTGATAACAGCATATGATAGTACAAGATATAATAGAGACTAGAAATATGACAGTACAACAAATAATAGAGACTAGAAATATGACAGTACAACAAATATTAGAGACTAGAAATATGACAGTACAACAAATAATAGAGAATAGAAATATGACAGTACAACAAAGATAATAACCAAGGTAACATATGATAATACATTCTACAATAAACATCTAAGTCCAGATAATATATTCTAGAAGAAACATCTAAGTCCAGATAAGTATATCTCTCTCAATCATCTTCAGAATAATCATCTTGTTCATCTTCCTCGACCTCATCTTCCTCTTCCTCCTCATCTTCACTTTCGTCTTCACCTTCGTCGGCTTCGTCTTCCTCTTCGGATAATTCTACATCTTCTACATTATGTGTCGTATAATGCGTAACTTCTGTGGAGTCCATATCGACAATATTGGTTACAGGAGGTAGCTCGTCCTCCTGGTAAGCTTTTTCATCAACATCAAAAGTATCTCTAGCTTTAGTCTTGCATACTGCCCACCAGTCAGACTTCGTTGCTCCCCGTCTCGGATAAGCTGTGAAATACACGAGCTGAGCCTGAGTTGCTAGGACAAACGGTTCGTAGCCTTGATATCTACGCTTGTAGTTTATATCCACAAGACCATGCTTGTCAATTTTCCAGCCTTGATTTTCAATCGGATCGAACCATTCATACTTGAACAACACGATCTTTGCAGGTTCTCTGCCATAATTATATGACAACTCCACAATCTCTCGCAAGATGCCAAAGAAATCATTTCCAGGATCGACGTCTTTGTAGTTCGAAGACTTGATACACAAACAACTGTTCTTCGTGGAATCAAGATCCAGGAAGCTATCTCTGATCGGAGCATTTGTCGACTTGAACCGAAAGCTATTGACACAATAACTTGGCCATGTTTTAACAAAAGTAATTGGTCCCTTGGCAAGAGTTCTAATTAATTCAATCTCGGGTGAAATTAGACGATCGACCTGAATATCAAAGAAGAGATAATAAGTTATTTATTGCGCAGTTGCATTAGAAGAGGCCAGTAAATATTACCGAACTGCTTACATATTCGCTCAACCAAGAAGGAAAATGACGTCTCATTTCTTGTTCTAATGCTTCGTCTGTTAGGTAGGGTCTAACCAGCCTCAACTCATCATTATATGTGCTGGAAAACAACGAAGCATTATAACGATTAGTACAATAATATTAGCTTATACTATTACATTGAGATGACGTAAACTCATCATTCCTTACTTACCCCTCTAGCTTCTCCACTTCATCCTCGTCGCAATTGAGTAATACATACAACTGAGCAGCCCTTAGCTCTTCGTCATTCAAATATCTCTTCTTCATTTTCCCCGAAGGCTTTCCGGACGCATTGAATACTTTCAGTATTCCATCATTAAATTCTTGATATCCGTCGTCGTTTCTCGGAGCCCTCGTTCTATTCGTAGCAACATGAGGTTTGAAATAGGAGGAGCAAAAATTTGTAATCTCCTCGAGAATATAGGCTTCACAAATAGAACCCTCGACCCGAGCCTTATTTTTTACCTTTCTTTTTAGGTGATTCAAATGTCGCTCGAACGGGTACATCCATCGATATTCGACGGGTCCACCAACACGTGCCTCGTAGGAAAGATGAATCGGCAAATGCTCCATAGAGTCGAAGAATCCAGGAGGAAACACCCTCTCTAGCTTGCACAGTGTTACCGCAATGTCCTTCTCTTGCTTTTCTAGACGATCAACGAGCAATTTCTTAGAACAAAGGTCCCTGAAGAATATGCTAAGCTCCGTCAATGGATCCCAAACTGCCTGCGGTAAGAATTCCCGAAATGCAATCGGAATTAACCGCTCCATGAATACGTGACAATCATGGCTCTTCATACCTGTCAGTTTGTTCTCCTTGAGGTCGACGCATCTTCTCAAGTTTGAAACATACCCATCTGGAAATTTCAGACCTTGAATCCACCTACAAAGCCTCACTTTATCCTCCTTCTCCAGTGAGAAAATTGCCTTAGGCTGCTTCAACTTTCCATTCCCGTCCTCTATCAAATGCAATGCAGGACGTCTACATATTTCTTTCAAGTCCAATCTAGCCTTAGGATTGTCTTTCGTCTTCCCCTTTACGTCCATTACAGTATTAATTATTTTGTCAAACACATTCTTCTTAATATGCATGACATCAAGGTTATGTCTAATCAGATTGGTGCTCCAGTATGGCAGATCCCAGAATATACTCCTCTTCGTCCAGTTATGAGTGCGACCAAATCCGTCACACTTGTAGCCCGTAGCAGGCTGCTCAATAGCACTTGGTAAATCTCTAACCTCCTCCCATATCGTGGCTCCGTACCACCTTGTCGGTGGATCACCCTTCTCCACAACGCCAGCACGAAAAGCATTCTTGTTCCTCCGGTACGGATGATCCTTCGGCAGGAATTGTCGATGACAATCGAAGAAGCACGGTTTGCCTCCGTGTTTCAAACGGAAAGCCTTAGTGTCGTCCATGCAACACGGACATGAAAGACGACCATGCGTGCTCCATCCAGATAACATTCCATAGGCCGGAAAGTCGTTGATGGTCCACATAAGTGCTGCCCGCATCTGGAAATTTTGTTTTCTAGATACATCGTACGTGTTGGAACCTACTTCCCACAGCTGATTCAACTCATCAATCAATGGCTGTAAATAAATATCGATGTTCCTTTTCGGATTGTTCGGACCTGGGATAATAACGGTGAGGAACATATATGGAGTCTTCATGCACATCCAAGGCGGTAGATTATACGGGGTGACGATCACAGGCCAACACGAATACTGGGATCCCGAAAGTCCGAATGGGGTAAAACCGTCAGAGCAGAGACCTAATCTAACATTACGTGGATCAGAAGCAAAATCTGGATACTCTCGATCAAAGTGCTTCCATGCTTCTCCATCAGATGGGTGATCCAACACTCCTTCGGTATGTTCCCGCTTATGCCAACTCATGTTTTCTGCAGTTTCCTTTACCATAAACAACCGCTGCAAACGCGGCGTCAACGGCAAGTAGTGCATCGAAGAGGTAGGCTTCCTGGCACCGACAGACTTTCCTCTACCACAGGCCTTGTAGCGATCAACACCACAAAATCTGCAGGCGTCTTCATCCTTGTCGTCTTTGTAGTACAACATGCACCCGTTGCGACAGGCATCGATTTTTTCATATCCCATCCAGAGCGATCTAACCATCCTCTTAGACCGGTAGAAGTCTTTAGGCAACTTCGCACCCTCAGGCAATATTTCTATAAGCAACTCCATAATACGGTTGTAGCAATCTTGCGACATGTTAAAATCGGACTTGATGCTCAACAATCTTGTAACCACCTCCAACGGTGAATGATCCTCACAACCAGGATATAATGGAGTCCTTGCATTCTCCAGCAACTCCATGAACTGTGCAGCATCGGGGTTCGGTGCCTCCTCAGGTGCATCATGATCATCCGGATCGAAACTAGGCCCGGCCGCGTCAAAAACCATGTTCACCAACCCATCGTCGTAAGGAGCGTTGTTGTGGACATCCACATAAGGCTCGTACTCCGATGCTAAAGACACAAGTTCTCCGTGCTCGCTCCACTGATAGTAATTCGGCATGAAACCCTTCGAGTACAAATGATACGTGACATCCACTTCTGGATGATATTTCAAGTTACGACATCTCACACACGGACACTTAATTTTGGTACCGTCCATGTACTGAGGGAACGCCTTGGCAAACTGCAGGAACTGGTGTACACCTTCTATGAATTCATCCCGCACACCGCACATGTCATCAGGATGACGGTTGTACATCCAAGTACGATTCCGCAGATAGTAATTCAGCTCCATAATTCTGTAAGATAGATACATCAAGGTAGTGAAAATCTGTATCGTAAGACAAACTAAACATAATTAGTATATAATCATGTAACTGGTGGATGCGCTAGCTAGTAAGCCGGATGTACTTAATATCAGAGAGTATCAGATTAGTATTAGTATATAGGTTAGGTAGACCGTATCAGAGAGTATCAGATTAGTATCAGAAGAAGGGAGGAGCAGATGGGTCCAGAGCCATGGTGGAGAAGGAGAAGTAACATGAGAGCAGTTTCCGCCGTAACATCTCCTGGCTCTGCTGGCAACTGAAGTCCAGATGCTACAAAGGACGATCCTTCGCTGAAATTAACTACAACACCCATCAGTTCAAGTTCATTCCTAGATGAGTATATTCCAATGCCATAGAGGAAGGTCAACAAACTGATGGCTTCTATGGTATTGGAATCTACTCATATAGGAATGAACTTGAACTGATGGGTGTTGTAGTCGATTTCAGCGAAGGATCGTCCTTTGTAGCATCTGGACTTCAGTTGCCAGCAGAGCCACAGGAGATGTTACGGCAGAAACTGCTCTCATGTTACTTCTCCTCCTCCACCATGGCTCTGGACCCATCTGCTCCTCCCTTCTTCCCTTCTTCTCATTCGACTATCTCGGCCTCCCATTCGGCCTACTATTCCGATACCGATACTTTGAACCTTGATCTTAACACAAACCTATATACTGATCGATACTAATCTGCTACGCCCGATACTAAGTATATACGGTCGATACTGATAGCGATAGTCCGATACCGATAGCGATAGTCCGATACCGATAGTTCGATCGATACCGATAGTTCGATACCGATAGCGATAGTCCGATACCGATAGCGATAGTTCGATACCGATAGCGATAGTCCGATACAGATACACATGGACCTACATATATATATATCACTAGTAGCCATACTCCTCTACATACTACTCTACACTAGGATCTAGTAACCATATACTAAGTCAAAATCTAGGGTTTGACTGAATATGGGTTAACTTTCTGGTCAAACTAAGTCAAAATCTAGGTTTAATAGGGTGTGTGGGTGTTCACCATGTCAAAGTTCAGTCCATCTCTGGTGGACTCAAAAATGTACAGCAGGTGAGGAGAGTGTTAACCCCAGGTTTAGACATCTAACCCAAGTCAGTCTAATGAGATTCAATCTCAGATTTAACAAGTGTTTTCAGATTTACGAGAGGAAAAAGGTAAAAGAAGAAGAGTTCATACATTCATTTCCAAGTTTAACAGTTCATATAAATCTCAAGTTATATGCATGAAGGAAAGGAAAATCAAGTTCAGTCATGTATGCATTCTCAGGTTTCATGTTCAGTTAATCTCAGGTTAATGTTCAAAAACAATCTTAGTTATACATTACATCTCAAGTTCATCTCATTTCTCAGTTATTGCATATATTCATATCATGACAGTTTTGAACATGTAAGATATGAAATAAACTTAACATCTACATAACTGTGAACAATATCTAAACAAACTAAAATCCACAAATCAATCCCAGTATTAACATTACATCACAGTCTATATTTATCATTTAATTTCAATATTAATATAAAACTTACAGTTCAGTTGAGTAGCATAACCCATGTAATGCAAACCCAAATTGAACCCCAAAATACAAACCCATGTAATGCAAACCCAAGTTGAGTAGCATAACCCATGTAATCATATAACCACATCATTTAGTGAACCATACATTACATTAATTAACCAATTTATTATCCTATTAATCTCTGAAAATTCCCAGAACAGTGTAGGTATCATAGTTATGTAGGGAAACCCCAAACCATCAGTCCCACATGCCCCATCCGAAACCCCAAACCTAGTTTACATCTTCTTTCCCAATTTTAAAGGACTACGCCATCTCCAATGGGGGTTTACATTGATCAGAATAATATGCAAAAAAGAAAAAAAAAGTAATAAAAATGGCGTTAGGGTTAGGGTTTACCAAATTGACGAGGGGAAGAGGGGGTCGACGGTCTCCGGAGGACGGGGTCGGTGCTCGCGGCGGTCACGAAGGTCGGGGAGAGGAGAGGGGGTCGGTGCTCGCGGCGGCCACCGACGGTCGGCCGGGGAGCTGATGGGGGGGGAGGGGGAGGGTTGGGGAGAGGAGAGGGGTCGCCGAGGTCGGTGGGGGTCGCCGAGGGCGCGGTCGGACGGGGGTTGACGGGGTGGGGGAAGCCGGCTCGGGGTCGGGGGGGAAGGAAAATATTGGGGGGAAATAATGGGGGGAATGAAAACTCGAACCTGACCTATATTCACACTTTAGCGACGTCATATAAGAACGTCGGTACACGTCGCTAATATCATTGATATTAGCGATAAAGTAATAAATACGTCGAAAAACGTCGCTAAAATCACTAATATTAGCGACGTTTACCGACTTATACGCGACATGAGCTCTTTAAAACACAAACGTAGTTTAAATACGTCGCAGAACGTCGCTGTCAGTCGCTAATAGTGACGTCTTGCGACGTTATAAAAAAACGTCGCTAAATTATTATTTTCCTGCGACGTTTTCTTAAAACGTCGCTAATTACGTCGGTAATATGACTTATTTTGGTAGTGGATGTATAAAGGGGCTAATTTTTGGGGTCAATTAGGACAGCCACTTAGGCCATATGTGTGGACTGATTTCAGTCAGTTATAGGGCTGTTCTTGGCTGTCATGGACAGCCAAGAAATAGGAAATTCAGGGAACTGTTGGAGGGTTCCAATGGGATAGCAATGGGTGTTAACTTGGACTGTTAACAGGTGGTTTAAGGGGAAATACAAGGACTGTTAAGTGACAGTTTGGGACAGCCACAAGGCTTGAATTGGGGACTGAAATTGGGGACAGCAATGTGGTGAAATTGGGACAACAAGGAATGGGTTCATGGGTGTTCCCCTCCTCTATATTCACTCACTAACACTCCTCCACATCCCTCTATAACTCTCAACCATTTCCTCATACAAACACTCTATTCAAATCAACACACACCTACATATATACACATTCAATGCTTCTCTAAACTAACACACACATCCTAACAACCATTTAATCAAACACCACCACTACACACCCCTCTACCAACACAAACACACACTCTCATTCCATGACTTGGCTGAAATCCTCTAGTCCCCATCCAAACACCAATCTACACAAACACGTACCATATTATATATATACATATATATAAACCAATATATATATATATATATATATATATATATATATATATATATATATATATATATATTTTATATATATATATATATATATATATATATATATATATATATATATACATATATATATATATATATATATACATAGAGATAAATATATATCACCATATATATACACAGATAGATATTGGAAATATGATACATTATGATACATTGGAAACACAATCTCTAAACTAATAAAAATCTGAGATTAAATCTCTAAATAATCATTTAATCAATATATGATAAAATACATGTGTCCATTAGGGACTTTTCCCACTAGGACACAACCATAACACAAAGGACACTCCTATGACCTCCAAATGGACACGAAATGGACACAAATGGAGATATAACCATGGGGGTCATTCCTACGGGTTCAAAATAATCTTATATGCATGTTGGGATGGATTAGATGAGAGATTATACCTTCCGGGAGAGAGATTCAAAGAAAAAAAAGCTTTCCGACTCGACACCGACATGTAGAGATTCCAAAAGGACACGAACGAGCTCCGAATCCTCCCAAACCTGAGGAGCTCCTTCCTTGGATTGAATGGAGAGGGAAGGAAGAAGATTTGGTGGAGAAATGGAAGGATTTGGAGATGATTTGATTAGGGAAAGCTCTCTAGAAAATTGGGGAAGAACAAGAGAGAAATGAAAGAGAAAATAATAAAGTGGCTAATGCCTATCCATGCCAAAAGTGGCCAGCCATAATGGTGGGTTTTGTCCTATTAGGAAAGATCAAAAAAGCCTTCTACACTAATCTTAATACATGGAAGGGCTTCTAAGTCGAGGGTAGTTTAGTCAATCCAAAATCACTAATCTCAATTTAATACTAACCAAATTAATTAGTCTAGTCACTAACTAAAATAACTAACATGTAGGCCATGGCTAACTAGTGTGTGGGCCCGATAAGGTCAACACTACCTCGGGTCCCCGATACAAGTCGGAATGAGTTGAAATTCGAACCCGACTCAAATAACCCCAAAATATTACAATAAATAAATAAATAATTCCAAAATCATTTAAAAATGAAAAATGACAAAAATACTCCTGTTTCTGGAAACTGGGGTGACAATATATATATATATATATATATATATATATATATATATATATATATATATATATATATATATATATATATATATATATATATTTACATGTTTGATTCCTAAACTTTTGGTTAATTCTCCATGTTTTAGTTAACTGTGATATATATATATATATATATATATATATATATATATATATATATATATATATATATATATATATATATATATAAAAATATATATATAAAAAATATATATTTATATATATAATATATATATATATATATATATATATATATATATATATATATATATATATATATATATATATAAAATATATATATTTATATATATATATATATATATATATATATATATATATATATATATATATATATATATATATATACATAGAGTGATAAGTGGAGGAAAACATGCATTTGTGTTAAGGTGTGTGTGTAGTATTAACATAGTGGCATGTGTGTGTGATATGGTGTCATGAGAGTGTGTGTGATACAAAGGAAAAACAGTGTGTGTATTCATGAGTGTCAATAGAGTGCGTACGTGTGAGTGTGGATACATGTGTGTGTGTAGAGTGACATGATGTAAGAGGATAATGTGTCAATTGGATTAGAGTGTGTGGCATGGTGTGTGGGAACTTGGCAGCATGGTGTTAAGTTAGTGTAGTGTAGTGTCACATGTGTTTAGGATCTAAAATTAGAACTAAAAATCAGTGACTGTAAAATGCATGGTGTCAATGACAGTGTCTATGAGGGTGAGGGTGTATCACTGAAAATAGTGGGTGTAGAGGGTTTAAGCATTTGAATCAACAGTTAACTAAAACATGGAGAATTAACCAAAAGTTCAGGAATCAAACATGTAAAATAAACTTTCATTCAGTTTATAATAAGAAGTCAATGACAGATCAAATAAACCAACCCAAATTTGAATTTCATGTCATCCCATTGAAAACCATTTGCCAACCACATTCAAAGTTGTTTTAAGAAGGAAATCAACTCAGTTTTAAGAATGAATGAAAGTTAGAACCCAATGACAGATCAAATAAACCAATCCCAAATTCGAATTTCATGTCATGCCATTGAAACCCAACTGGCAGTTTCACATTAACCAATTTAAACTTGTTCTCAGGTTTTGAAAACTCCTGTGACAGTTTATAGGAGTGAAGTCAAATTGATAATTTATATCTAGAACCCAATATCAAATTTCATTCACCAAAGGAATTTTAAACTAACAGTGAACTGGCAACATGTATTTGGATTGATATTGAATTCTAAGATTCATAAGAAATCAGTTTAAAAAACAGGGAATGAAACATTGACAGTTTTTATTAACAAACAGTGAACTAATTCAAATCCCCCATTCCCTTTGAAAACCATTCATTCCATTCGAATCCATTCTAAGTGCAAGAAACCAATCCAATATGTAAAATCAAACTACTGTAATTAATACACATGTGTAGGGATTTAACATGGAAATTAATCATAACTCAGTTTTAGGAAACTATATCTCAGTTTTTAGAAACTGAAGATATGTATTAGTCGATCCATTTTAACAGCTCAACCCAAAATCGAAAATCCAAAACAAGGTGCAAAAACCTAAGCTATCATGAGAATCTAATCTAGCAGATATTAATACACATGTTCAAGTGATCAAACATGAAATTAATCATTAAAAATTGGTTTGGACAGGAATTAAATCTCAGGATTGAAAACCAAAAGCAAGTATCAGTCAATGCATAACACAGTCCAATCCCATTGTCCAAATTCTATTCCATGAACATAAAACCTAATCTAATATATAAAACCAATCTAGCAGGCATTAATACATATGCTCACATCTAATGTGACAATTTAACATTAATTTAAATAGTTAAAATTGAATTTAAACCTAGGATGTCAAGGAACAGGACTGCGTATCAGTCCTAATGGAAACTTCACATTCGATCAATCAAAACACAATAATATGATGAACTAAGAGTTGGTGATTAACAAGCAATACGTGCACGTGATGTACACCCCATATCGTGTCCAAAACCTGACACGAACGTGTCCAAAACCCCACACGAACTCAGCACTGCACTGCACTGCACAGTGGTGAACCCGTGCACATGTCCTAGCTCACATGACATGAGACCATTAGACACGAGACTTTGGGAGTATCGTGTCAGACACTATCCCTAGCTCCGTGTCCAATCTTACGTGTCCACGAGCCCTAAAACGGTCGTACGGACACGCGGGTAGCAGGGCAGCCAACCGCACGTACGCGGGGCGTGTCCACTGGTCCAATGCGACTCCGACACAACACAAAACATGCTCAGTCACTTAGAAACCTATAAGCGACACTAAAACCTAATTTTATATTCAAAAAGAATCAAAAAATAGGATCGAAATGCCCACTGTGGTATTTCGTCGAACACCTACGTATCTATACTGATACGTGTCCGATACGGACAGGTAAAGGACACAAAACTTTGCAAAACCTATTCCTACTGTTAGATGACACCTAGGGCTTGGTATCCATGCCTAGAAATCGAAATTTCAAGGAGGGAATAGGAAGTTACCTATAGGTGTTCTTCCTTAAAGAAAGCTTCAAAATGGGGGATCCTTCTAGCTAGCCCCAAGCTCCAAATTTCTCCAAATCTGAGAATAGCCTCCATGAACAGTAGGGGAATGTAAATTAGGTCACCATAGAAGAAGTTTGAATGAAAAAGGATTTATATTGATTAAAATAGGAAAGGATTTCAATAGGGGCAAACCTTGTTCCTGTAAAATGGGAGAATGAACAAAAGAGGCATGTGTTTTGAGAAAGATTTTATAGGGGTTGTTCCCTAGGTGGCTGGCCATAAATGCTAGGGTTAGGGTTTTGGGATTTGATCAATGGCTCTCAATCCATCTAGTTAAATCAATGGTCCACAAGCCTAGGTTTCACACTTGACTTAAAGGCAACCTAGTTAACTCTATCTAACATGACTTAACTAAGACTAATCAATACTAACTAACACTAACCATGGCTAGCTAAGTCTAGCTATGACTAATCTAGGTTAGGTCAAATCTAGTTTAGGGCTAAACACAATACAAGGCAATTAATTAAATTATATTTAAATCACACCATTCCAATAATCATATTAAATTCCAAATAAATATATATTAAATTCAAATAAATTAAAAACGACAAAAATACCCTCAATTAGAAATATGGTAGTGACAAATCTACCCCCTTAAAATAATTTTGTCCTCGAAATTAAAAGGTGTAACTAATCTGATGAGAATGATAGATAATCATACATCACGGTGCAAACAGATATGGGTATCGCTCGCGCATCTCATCCTCCCGATCCCAGGTAGACTCTCCTGGAGAATGATGCCTCCATGTGACGCGAACCAATGGTATCACCTAGTTTCTCAGCACCTTCTCTCGGTGATCCAGAATCTCCACAGGCTGCTCTGGATAACTAAGAGTAGGTCCAACCTCAATCTCCTAGTGATCAAGCACATGGTTAAGGTCAGCCACATACCATCTCAACCGTGATACGTGGAATGCGTTATGGACACCCACTAGTACAGGTGGCAAGTCTAGCCTGTAAGCCACATCACCGACCCTCCCGCTGATCACGAAAGGTCCGATGAAGCGTGGGCTAAGCTTCCCACCTCTACCAAAACGTATAGTACCACGAGTCGGGGATATCCGCAGAAAAACCATGTCTCCAACCTAATCAGAAACAAGGTCTTTAATTACTAAATAATCAAACACGATCAAACAAACACAACAACAACCTGCTTCTAATCCTATCTCCTGTCAAACTAAGTCAAACATAGTCAATGGTCAACTACTAGTCAACAACTAGTCAATTTGTTAACATCCAAGTACTTGGTCATCAACTGGTCAACTTTTTAGAATTGTACCTATGCTAGCTACCTAAGTGTTGGCAACAAGAATTTAGCAAAATGAGAAACTCTATAATAGGCTAGCTCTTAACTTCCCAATCCTATCAAGTCACCCATAACTAAGTGTAGGTCCTAAAAAATCAAGTTGCATCAATCAACAAAGTCAAAAATTCAAGATATTCATCAGTTTGATTAGTTGCGCAGACAACAGTTTGCGCAGACATCACTTTGCGCAGGCTGGTTTGCGCATGTTCCCAACTGCGCAGGCTGACGTGGCAGAAGTCATCATTGACTGAATCAAATCAGATCTTCCTGACAGCTGACAACACGAATAACGAGGAGGCTATTCGTTTTTGACGCCGTACAGTGCTCGAGGGCGGCTGACAGGTGGCAGCGCAATCCGTGTTTGCGCAAACCACTCATGCGCAATCCGTGTTTGCACAAACCATTTCTGCGCTGTTCATTTTGCATATTCTACCAATATAACTGACCAATTACGTGGCATTCATGCCATCAATTGCTCATTACGTGGCAACTGTCTATACACGATCATGCACATTTCAATCAAATGATGCCATGTGTCCCAGATAGTTGGCCCACGATCCAATAACTACTTGCGCAATCCAGTGCTGCGCAAACCAGTTGCTGCGCAAATCAGCTTGCGCAGTCCAAAATAACTGAAAGTTAGTTATTTTCAGAACTCTATAAATAGAGTTTCAAGTCTTCATTTCAAGGGGATCAGGATCAGAGATCAGAAATCAGAGAGTTCAGGAGTTCTTGCCAAAGTGCTGCTGCATTCTTCCGAAACTTTTGTCTTCAACTTCAGAGGCTTTTGCCTTCAGTTTCCAGAGTTGTTTTCAACTTCAAAGGCTTCGTCTTCATAATTCACATTGTCTAAGGGATAAAGCAATCGTCATCAAGATTGGATTCCTATAGTTGTAATTTTCCCAGAATTCTTGTAATCTTTATTACAGTTTGTATCAATAAAGTTTTATACTTTTGTTTTTGCAAACAAAATGGCGACTCTGCTGGGGACAACTTTCTCCTCCGACGAGGAAGTAGCAACTCAATGTGACGTAGCGTCTATCGGGAAGACGCAGAAGACGCTGGTTGTTAAGGTCAACCAGACAGCCTACGAGGCGATGCTCAACTCCAAAACCACTCCCCGTACTGTAACCACTTCTGCTAAGAGCAAAGTGCGCTCAGTTTGGGTCTCCAAGTCTGCACAATCTGGCAGTTTTGCCACCAAGGATGCTGTACCAATTGCTGCACAATCTGCTAGTCAGACTGCTGCACAAACTGCTGTGCCAACTGTTGCACAGTCTGTCTCAGCAACTGATGCACAATCTGTTACAGTCAAGGCTGCGCAATCTGTTACAACTGTTGCACAGGCTACTTCATATACTGCCTTGTCGAAACAGAAGACTCCTATGACTCTGGCACAATTGGCAGTGGCTTTTCCTGCACAAAATAGCACTCTTGTAACTAAGGTGCATCCCAAGCACTCTAAGACAAGAACTCCTGATGCACTTCCTACCAAAGCTTCTAATACACAAATGACTAGTGCACCTTCCACCCATGCGCAAACCAAGTCTGCGCAATCCAAGAAAAACAGCCTTTTTGCTAAATTTCCTTCTTCTCACAATAAAAGAAGAGATTCTACTCCTCTTCCCAAACACCCTATTGCCCCTGCGTAATCCACTGAGGGTAGTCCTTTGACTATTCCTCCTTCTCTTCAAAGCAAAGGAAAAGGTCCATTGGTCTTTTCTCAAACTTCCTCGTCTCATGACTTGGAAGATAACAGAGGGAAACGCTCTTTAGCTAACCCTTCATCTCAAAACAAAGGAAAAGGCCATTTAGTCTTTTCTCAGTCTTCTTCAGTCTTTACTGAAGAAGATCCATCTCAATGTGTCTCGGCTCCAATCAATTCAAGAACTCTGGCAAACAAAGATTCTTCTTTCCTTTATAACAAGAGTACTTGTACTAATCAAAGAGGTATTCTGCCTACTCCGATAGCAGAATTCCAGGACCTTCCGACTCTCCAAATTTGTCGTTCCAGACAGGGAAAACTGTTAGTGTCTCAAACAGAAACTCCTGGGGGTGAATTTGCTGACCTCAGAACTTGTCTTAATCGACCCACTTCGGTAAAACGCAAACAGCCAATGCCGAATGTTAAACATCATCAGAAACAAATCTCCAAAGTCAGAAATCCCGACACTTATGCCAATGAAGTGAGTACTTCCCTGTATACTCAAGGGACTAAACATTTGAAGAATCGGAATCATGTTCCAAATGTTATCAAAGAACAGATCCCTCGAAACTTTTCTCGTCCTGTTGTAGATCTTCGAGAACATCTAAGACAAAAACAGGATAATGTCTCAATATCTCCATCTCAACCATCTGATCATCACTGTAATCATAAAGTCATCATCCAATGCTGTTGTCAAACGACAAAACGATCTGTCTTCGATCGTTTAACTTTTGCTAAATCTGAACCTATGTCAGAAGAAGACGAAGTTTTGTATGCTTCTGTTAACATGACTTCCCGAGACACTGGGGGTAAAAGATGCTCTAAGCATGGTAGACTCCGTAAGCCAAGCCAACGGTATTTGGAATTACTTCAAGAATCTTCTGAAGGAGTATTTCAACATACCCGTTCCCGAAGCCGAGATACAATCGGTCAAAGAAATCTTCCTCAAAATCCTTCAAATCATCCCCCTGTTTCCCAGTCAGAAGATGATTCGTTTTCTGATTATGATGCATACAGTGAGAGTTCTGAACAAACAGTATCTTCCACTGTGCCAAGAAAAGTGACGGCTTATGTTGTCACCGATGATCCAGATGCTTCAACCTCCGTAAATCAGGAACAACGAATTGCTGCACTTGAAGACAAATTAAAAACTATGGCTGAGATGGTTGCTAGTATGCATTCCATCATTGTAGCACAGCATGTTACACCACCAACTGCACCTATTACTAGTCCAGAGATCATAGCGTCTTCAATACCTGCCAATACTGGGCTGGGGGTAGTGCCTCCTCAAATACCTCCTGTACAAGTGCAAGTACAAACTATGCCTAGTTATTCAGGAGCTGGGGGTAGTGCTTACAACGCTGTTCCTCCTCCTATCACTACAACTCAACCTGCTCCTTCTTCTTCATCAGAAGACGCCAATGAAGCTGTCAAACTCTTACGAACCCAATTTGAAGCATTTAAAGAGAAAGACAATCTACAAAGGTTGGGGATTAAACAGCCCTATCCGGTAGAATGGAAGGACATCCCGTTTCCCCCAAAGTATAAAATCCCTACAATTTCTCTGTTCGATGGCAGTACTTCCCCGAGTCAATTCATCAATCATTTTGAGGTAATGACTGTTCAACTTCAGCCAAATGACGCTCTTCTTACCAGAGTGTTCGTCGGTTGTTTAGCCGGCGTAGCATACGACTGGTACAGAAGTTTGCTCGATGGTTGCATCACATCCTTTTCAGGTCTTAAACAAATCTTTCTGGAACGGTTCTATGAAGGATTTAATGATATGACTATGTCAGCTCTCAACAAAATCAAACAAAAATATAATAAAACTGCTGAGAGCTTTATTGAACGGTTCCGCCGTGAAGCTTTGAAAATGCCTCCAGGGACTCCAGCTGCTGTCACTATTGATACTTGTAAGGCAAATCTTTTGCCTGTTATCAGTATGTGGACGGGATCAACCTAATTCCAAGATTGGCCCTCATTCATCATCAACGCCAAAGCTGCTGAAGTAAGTGCCGACAAGTTCAAACAATTGGGGGTACAAATGTCTAACCCTGATCGCGATGAGCATCAGAATTCAGGTGGTGGCAATCGTCAGAACAATCGTAAAGCGAAAGAGACTTTGAACATTAACTTGAACAAAAATAAAGAATCTTTGGCTGTCAATGTAGCCCCACCTACATCTACTCCTACTCCTTCTGCACCTCCACCGAGGGAACCTCGTCCAAAGGTGGAATATTCCTTTGACGAAAATGACACTGCAAGTATCTTTGAGTGTTTACTCAAAAGCAATAAAATTCAACTCCCTGATCCAAAGAAACCTGATGAAGTCAATAAAACTGATCATCCCAAGTATTGTGTCTATCACCGATTCATTGGACATCCTACTCGAGCATGCTATGTGCTCAAAGGTAAGATTCAAGAGCTTGTCAATGCAGGTGTAGTTACTTTGCAACAAGATGAGAAGACTGTTACGGCAAATATGGTTTCAGTCCAATTTGGAGATTTCCCTTCGCAGATAATACAGCATGGTGTCATTTCGATTCCTAAAGCAACCCTTGAGATTGAGAATCTCCCGCTTCCATCCAATGAAGGTCTTATTCCCTTGTCTCTTGACAATGGTGAAATTATGTGGATCCATCCTGATCTTGCTCCAGAATTTGAGATATCTTCCAAGAAGAAAACTCGTTCTAAAGGCAAAACCAAAATCTGCAACATGGTATCTTTTGATCCTATTGTTGACGAAGAGATTCTGTTAGGCACCAGATCAGGAAAAGCTTATTTGAAAGATCATTCTGAAGGTCAAAGGGATCCTGCTTCTTCTTCCGAACCTATTCCGACACAACCCGCATCTGCTGAAGAGGTCCCTTCTACATCTTCACCAGTTGTAGTATCAATTCCTCCTAAGCCAACAACGGCTGACAAAGACAAGCAACAAGTTCGATTTGACAAACCTCTAAAGAAGTCATCTCCTACTGGGCTTGAGAAGCCTTACAATTTGATATATTGGCTCAATTAGCCAATACACCAGCCAGGCTGTCAATCTTTGAACTCTTGCGTCTTTCCAAAGAGACACGAGAAACTCTAAGTGAAGCTCTGATGTAGGCTGAAACTTGCTTAACTCTTCTCAAGAAGCCAGAATCAGAATTAGTCTCTTGTCATCACAGTCATAGTGTCTTGGAACTGATCCCAAATATTACCTTCACTCAGGATGATATGCTAATGGAAGATAATAGACATGATCGTCCTCTTTATTATACAGGATATGTAGATTCAATAAAGGTTGATCGTATCCTGATAGATCCAGGGTCTGCACTTAGTATTATGCCAAAGACAATGTTAGATGCATTGAAGATACCAGTGCATAGTCTTTCAACCATGATCACTACTATTCTGGGATTTAATCAAGGAAAGAGTGAACCTTTGGGCAAGATCCGTCTAAAACTCCAAATAGGCAATCTTCGCACAAAGGTGACCTTTTATATCATTGACAATCATGGTTGTTCTTATAATGCTCTCCTGGAAAGGCCATTCCTCCATGAACACAATGTCGTTCCATCAACTCTTCATCAATGCTTTAAATATGTTGATGACAAAGGACAAGTTCATAAGGAAGTTGCGGACCTTTATCCTTTCAAGGGTGTTGAAGCTTATTGCAACGATGCTCGCATGTACAAGGATGAATTCATGAAGGTAGTATTGGCTATGGATACTGAAGAAGATCAAAAAGCAATACCTCAAGACACTTTTATCATACCTGTTAAGGGGCGAGTTTCTCATCCTCAATCTTCCAAGCCACTGGTTATTCACTTACCAGTTCCAAAGAAATTAGTTGATGCTGATGAAAATCAAAGGGAGCTCACCTCTTCTGAGCCACTTGTTATCGACTTACGTCGTAACAAAGACAAAAAGCAGCTCATTCCTTCTGAGCCACTTGTTGTTGATCTAAATCGCAACAAAAAAAAGGGAGCTCACCTCTTCTGAGCCACTTGTTATCGACCTCCGTCATAACAAACCTCCTCCACGTTCTTCTTCTCCCCCTCTTGTAATCAATTTGACCAAATCTGCTAAGGTTAAAGGTCCTGTTGTAAATACTGATGTACAAATCAATGAAAAAGCACCTACTTTCCAGTATATTGATGTTATTTATTATACTAAAAGTTATTTGGATATGTTAGATAGCTTCCAATCAATTACACTGGGAGTCGTACAATCTCTCCAGACAGAAGTCTCGCTTGAAGATCCAGATGATTCTTACCGTATTCATCCTTCTTTAAAGAAAGGTAAAAGTTCAGCATTTTTATATAAAAGACCAGAAACAAAGATTAACTATACGGATGATAGCAAAGTTAACGATACGGGACGTCTCCAGTTCCATCGTTATAGTCAACAATCAAAAGACATCCTCCGAAAGATGGGTTACGACTTTAAGAGCGGCCTTAACTATGGTAAAGGTAGACGAACTCCCATTCGTACAACAGTTCCAAACGGAAAATCACAAATGTATTATGACAGGACCAAGAAAGGTCTCGGATATACTTCTCCTCCACTGTTATCTCCAGCAGCTTCTGAATCAGATAGTGAAGAACGTTCTAACTCTTCTGATTCCAGATCATGGGATTCCGATACCAGCATCGGTGAAGTCTATCGTATAATTGTATCTTCTAACATGGTCTCTGTTGAACTACCAGAAGGCTGTGATGAAGATGTTGAAGAAAGTCCGGAAACAGATCCTTGGGCTTAACATATGGATAACCAATGGGTACTTCGATTTGAACAACGTGAACCTCCTACTGAAGATCAACTACTTCAAATTGATGTAGGAGAAAGAGATTCACCTCGGCCAATTTTTATTAGCAAAAATCTTCCAAAAGCAGACAAACAAGAGTTGATTCTTCTTATTAAAGAATACATCGACGTCTTTGCCTGGAGTTATGAAGATATGCCAGGTTTAGATCCTAAGATTGCTACTCACAAACTGAACATTCTTCCTAATGCTAAACCAGTCAAACAGCAACAAAGGCGATTTAAGCCTGAAATGATGGACGCAATTGATGATGAAGTCAAGAAGCTCATCGCTTGTGGCTTTATTCGAGAAGAGCAGCATCCTGATTGGGTAGCCAATGTCGTCCCAGTTCTGAAGAAAACTGGAAAAGTTCGAGTCTGCATCGACTTCCGAGATCTCAATAAAGCATGTCCAAAAGATGAATTTCCTCTTCCTATCACAGACGTCATGATTGACAATACTTGTGGGTTCGAAAGGATATCTTTTATGGATGGATTTTTCGGGTATAATCAGATCAAAATGCATCCTGAAGATGAAAAGCATACATCTTTCCGCACTCCTCGAGGAGTTTATTGTTATACAGTGATGCCATTTGGTCTCAAGAATGCGGGTGCAACCTACCAACGGACTATGAGTACCATTTTCAGAGAACATCTTCGTAAAATAGTCGAATGTTACGTGGACGATATTGCTGTTAAAAGTCGTCTAAAAGAAGATCACAT
Organism: Iris pallida; assembly: GCA_029216955.1. Lineage (NCBI taxonomy): Eukaryota > Viridiplantae > Streptophyta > Magnoliopsida > Asparagales > Iridaceae > Iris > Iris pallida. The sequence continues at coordinate 4,403,508 of JANAVB010016800.1, read as the reverse complement.
CCAAGATTTGAGAACAATATTTAATCTCATGCGTCAACATCAGCTCAAGATGAATCCCACCAAGTCATTCTTGGGTGTCTCTAGTGGCAAATTTCTCGGCTTCGTCATTACCTCTAAGGGTATACACGTGGATCCCGAGAAGATCAAAGCCATCCAAGAGATGCGTCCTCCACGCAACCTAAAAGAGCTACGAGGATTCCAAGGCCGACTTGCGTACATCAGGCGATTCATTTCGAACTTGTCTGGACGCTGCAGACCATTCACTCAACTAATGAAGAAGGGTGTATCTTTTGTTTGGACTGAAGAATGTCAACGAGCATTCGACGATATCAAACAATATCTTATGAACCCACCAGTTTTGGTGCCACCTATCTCTGGCATTCCATTCTTGATGTATGTCCGTGCTATGGACCATTCATTGGGTGCCTTACTTGCCCAAAAAAACAAAGAAGGCCATGAATAAGCTATCTACTATCTTAGCCGAACTATGATTGGTGCTGAACACCGTTATAGTCCTGTCGAGAAAGAATGCTTGGCTCTCATGTTTGCTGTACAAAAGACGAGGCATTATATCATTGGTCAAACTATTCATGTTATATCTCGAGTTAACCCTCTCCGGGTACTCATGAAGAAACCAAGTACACTTAATTCTCGGTTGGCTACATGGGCAATCCTGCTAGCTCAATATGACATGGTGTATGTTCCACAAAAGTCTGTCAAAGGTCAAGCGCTGGCGGACTTCTTAGCAGCTCATCCTGTGCCTGAAACATCTAAACTCTATGACGAAATTCCTGACGAGACGTTAGAAGTCAACATGATCTCTGAAGAGTTTCCAACCTGGCGTTTATTCTTTGATGGTGCATCAAGAATTGGACCAAATGGTGCTATAGTGGCAGGTGTTGGAGTTGTTCTCGTTTCTCCAGACGGATTAACTATCCAAAGAGCCTACTCTTTAGATGAACCTTGTTCCAACAATGTGGCAGAGTACAATGCCTTACTTGTCGGGCTTCAGCTAGCTAAACAACTGAATGTTGAATATCTGACAGTCTATGGTGATTCTAAACTGGTTGTGAACCAGGTTAGAGGAACCTATGAAGTCCGTCATCAAGACCTGGTGCCTTATCATGAAGCGGCAATCAATATAGCTACATCATTCAAAGCCTTCTTTATTGACTATGTTCGACGAGCTTGCAATACTGAAGCCGATGCTTTGGCCAATCTTGCAGCTGTCTTAGCCATCCCTGTCAAAAGGCATCAGGTGGTGGTTATTTCTAACCGAGAACTGTTCTGTATTGAGAACAATCGTAATATTGAATTTAGCAATCTTGCTGAAGTCAAAGTTATTGATGACGATTGGAGAACTCCTTTTATCGATTTCGTATTACATGACATACTCCCTGAAGATCCTAAGGAGGCTACAAGCGTTCGACGTCGATCTCTACGATTTTATTACAATCAAACCACCAAAGCACTCTATCGGCGAACTTGTGATGGTCTTCTTCTACGCTGTTTAGCTGGTGATGAAGCCAAACAAGTATTGCGTGAAGCTCATGATGGCGTCTGTGGAGCACATCAACCTGGTCCTAAATTACAGGATCGCATTAGACGTATGGGTTATTATTGGCCCTCTATGGTATCAGATGCCATTGAATATGCAAGAAAATGTCGTGCTTGTCAAATCCATGCAGACTTCATTCATCAACCCTCGAAATTCTTACATCCGACTGCTGCTTCATGGCCTTTTGAAGCTTGGGGTATGGACATCATAGGTCCTATTAATCCTCCTTCTTCTAGAGGACATCGGTTCATATTGGCGATAACCGATTACTTCTCCAAGTGGGCTGAAGCTATACCTCTGGCTGAAGTCAAGACTAGCAGTGTCATCAATTTCGTTAAACACCATGTCATCTATAGATTCGGTGTACCTCGTAGAATCATTCATGACAATGGACCTCAATTCATTAGTCAGAAGTTCACTAGATTCTGCGATGATCATCGGATTAACAATGTTGCTTCGACGGCATACAATCCTGCCGCTAATGGTTTAGCTGAAGCCTTTAACAAAACCATTATTAAGCTCCTTAAGAAGTTTGTATCCACTAACAAACAGAATTGGAGCGAGAAACTTGGCGAATGTCTTTGGGCCTATCGAACTACAGTCCGCAATCCCACAGGCTTTACACCTTTCTCTTTGGTGTATGGCTGTGAAGCTGTCCTTCCTTTGGAGTTACAAATTCCTTCTTTAAGGATTGCTATTGCCAATGAGCTTACCACAGAAAATAATGACCTTCTTCGACTTCAAGAGTTGGAAGCATTGGATGAAAAGCGGTTAATGGCTCAACAGCATATTGAGTTATACCACACCCGCATCTCAAAGACATTTAATCGTAAAGTGAAGGTCAGAGCCTTTCAGCAAGGAGAACTTGTTCTAACGGTCAGACGTCCTATGACTATGACTCATATGAGCAAAGGGAAATTCGATGCGAAATGGGAAGGTCCCTATGTTGTGAGCAAAGTCTTCTCAAACGAAGCTTATCAACTTTCAAAACTTGATGGTCGAGTTGCTATGATGCCTATCAATGGCAAATTCTTAAAGAAGTATTATGTATAAATATAAATATTTGTAAATTATCAGACAGAATCAAGTTCATGAATAAAATTTAAATTTTATTATATGATAGTACATATTAAAGGTCACTATCATCTTTTTCTACATTGGGACGAGGGCCACTGCCGTCCTTCTCAAAAATGCGGTCAGCAAAAGAGCCAAAAACCTCCTTGCTGGATCCCACAAGAAACTTGCAGGCGGCCATCCTCATGGCTTCTTCTTCTTTAGTCGTTCCTGGTTCGAGCAGAAAGTCCAAAATGTCCCATGGTGGCTGAGGTGCAGACGAACCTTCGTCTGCTTCTGCTTCCTTTGGCTTAATTGGATCGGCAGGGTGTTCTTCAATACCCTTCTGAACCTTCGAGATAGGCTCAACCTTCTTAGATGCTTCTCCGGAAGACATTTTTATGTTGAAGAGTAGAAGTGTTCGTTCCTGTCAGATTTCTGCTATATTTATAGACAGAAGTTCTTCAATTAATGTAGCATTACATTCATCCGACGGTTCGTCCGTTCATTAAACTCTTGACGGTTCATCCGTTCATTCATTATATTCATCCGACGGTTCATCCGTTCATTAATACCTGACGGTTCATCCGTTCATTTATCACATTCATCCGACGGTTCGTCCGTTCATTAAACACCTGACGGTTCATCTGTTCATTTATTTACACTCATCCGACGGTTCGTCCGTTCGTTAATATCTGACGGTTCATCCGTTCATCTATTGTGACGGTTAACCCGTTCATTTATTATCATTTGACGGTTAATTCGTTCATTTCAACATCATTTGACGATTTACCCGTTCTTTCATCGTTACTTGACAGTATTCCCGTTCACTCATTTTTATATACATTGACGATTCATCATCGTTCATCTTCTACATCAGCAACTTGTCGTTTTCGATTAAGTTGTCAATAAATATCTATCTATTATTTATATCTGAATAAGATATGTAATAAATAATGGAGCCACAACAAAATATCCTTTATATCAAAAAATGAGACATTACAAAAATGCAGTTACAGTAACAAAACCCAAATACAAAATCAAGAAGGACGGACAATCAGATTGTCAATTTGTTGCTTCAATGTCTGCAGCTCTTCTTCGTGTGTTGACGCTACTATCTTTCTTGCCTCCTCTATCCCGCTGTCTTCATCAAAAATGGGCATATCTACTGTCCTGCGGGTGATTTCTTCACCATGAGTGGTCTCATACTCATTCCTTTCCTCAATCAATGCATTAAATTGTTCAATCACCAGTTGGTGATTAACAGTTTCTTCTTCAAACTCTTGTTGAAGGCGAGTAATTTCAGCCTTCAGCTCAGCAAGTCGCCGTCCTTTGCTTTCAGCCGCTAGAGTAATTGATTCTATTTTAGAATTATATTCAGCTGATTTTGCTGAATGAGCTTCTAACAGATTTTGAAGAGTTAACCTTTCCATATCAGCAGCTTGAGCCAGCCGCTCAAATTCAGCTTGTACTAAAGAGTCTACATCTTTCTTCTTGAGTTCTTTATACTTCTTGATGGAGACTTCTAGTTCATCCAGTATATGTTCAAGGAGAGTGGCCTGAGCTTCATCTCCTTGGTCTCTTATGGCTCTTATCAAGAAAGAAGTGGGCTTCCTAACCATGATGAAGTCAGCTCCTTCTTTCTCTATCATTTTTTGGACAAGGGATCTCAGTGATTCAAAGAAGCATTTAGTAAATGACTGGATAACCTGCTGATTGATGGCTAAAGTTCCAGGAGTCGCTGCTACTCCCGATGAAGACGGGGTAACAGGTTGCTCGATTCTTTGAGGTTGGACAATAGGCTCTTTAAATAAGGGAGCCAGAGTAGAGCTGGTTGCTCCTCCTATTTGATCTTCTGCAAAAGTAAAATTATTATTTTACTAATTGATTATTGATGAACAAAAAGATCAAATTAAGAGCAATGTTACCTTGGTTTGGTTTAACAACGAGTTCATTCCTTACTAGAATGGAATACTGTTGAACAGAAGTAGCCTCCGCTGCAACAGCCTGACTGCTGCCCGTCTCAGAACCACAAGATAAATGATGACTACTGCTAATAACCACCGTTGGTATAGGCACCATAATCAGGTCCGTTGGAGGTATTGGCAAAGTCCCAAGATCTGCAAATGAAGATATTAGTTATCGGTTCATTGTAAAATAAGAAAAGATTGTTAAATCTCGTTTTATACCTTGAGGGTCGGTGGCGGGATTTTCTTTTAGCACACCTTCGTCGGCTACTTCTTCAGGAGATGTTTCTATCTCAACATCGACAGCCTTTTCTGCAGGTGCCTCCACTTCAATATCCTTTTTAGGATTTGAAATATCATCGGCAGTATCAAGAGATCTATGTTCTTCAGTTTGTTTTTCAGGATCTTGTAAATACTCATCAACATTTTCGGATGAAGAACCGTCCTCGACTTCTTCTTCTTCTTCTCCTTCTACTGCTGCATTTCCACTGCTAGTCGTAGCCTGATCTTCCTGTAAGCTATAACTGCAATCCTCCAGAGCTGCAATCATTTCACGGTCTTCTTCCTCACGAAAAGTCCTGGGAGTAGGAGGAGGTTGAGAAATATCTGCAATAGGAGAATGAGGTTGTACAACACCTTGTTCTTCCTCTAAAATATGTTCTCTAGGCTCTTCAATTCTTGGGGCAAAATCTTCCCTATGTTCATTCTCCTCGAGAGTTTTGCTTTCTGATTCAGAAGCAGGTGTGGGAGATGCCATTAAAAGTCCTGCAGCAGCATCTACTGAAGTCAGGAGGTGTATAGAAGAAGACTCTTCCAAGACTCTTCTGGTAACTACTCTTTTCTTTCTGTGTAGAGGCCTAACAGGACTCTCTACATTTTCTGGTTCTGTTCGCTTTTGCACAGAAGTTGGTGTACTGGCAATTTCTTGATGAGTCTCGGCCAATTGCCGGGATTGAGATCTGGTAGTCACCTTTTCAGAAGAAACATCAAGAATCAATTTCTTCTTTGCCACAGGAGCAGGAGGCTCCTCTCTTCTTCTCTTCTTCGCGGGAGATTTACCCACCTTCAGTGAAATACGAAGTGGTGCATTCACTTCTTGGGGGAATATAATATCCCTTGTAGTCTCCAGAGGTGCATCTGTCGGTTCCTACGCCTCCTCATTTATAGGGATTGATGGAGCAATTCTCCCTCTTCTCAATCTTGTTGCAGTGGCGAAACTATCTGCGAGATGGAAATTCTCGGCAAAAGTATTCGCTGATGTGTAAAATACGGAGTATGTAAAAAGCATTCGAGGACCCTGAGGAGTAGTCCTTGCTGGCATGGAGAAAGTGGCTTTTGTATCACGGGCATTGTAATAAGCCCAAGCCCTAGCTCCGTCTATCAGATAACCCTTGCCTTGGAGGCAGGTAATTGCGTTTCCTACGTGGAACTGATCATACCCAAACTGTCTAGCAAAACGGCTTGGGAGGTATGGTTCTAAGTAACACTCTTCTTCGAATCGGTAGACCAAATGAGATGGTCGAATTGTCTTCAACCATTCAAAAGCGACACGAGTTAGAGGCTGCAGTTTCGAATCCACCATATTCGTGGGCATCTGATCATACCCAGCAGGGAAAGGAGCGCAGCAGAAGTTCTAGCCTCTGTTCAGATTCAACATAAATCTATATTCAGATAAGGAAGTATATTTCCATTTTCCGTCGGAATACCTTCGAAGAAAACTGCCGTCAACTGGTCCCATGCCAGGATCCATTAGAGTTGGATAGTGAAGAAGCAACCATCCAAACAAATATGTATATGGCAGTTCTAAGCGAGGGAATTCTCTCTCTCCTTTCGCTTTCAACATCAAGTCAACATATAAACGGAGACTGGCGTTCAGCTTACAGGTCATTGCTGATAGTAAGTCCATTTTATAGCCAAAGACCAATTTAACAGCTGCAAACAAGACGCCACGGTGAAAATGATCCACTGCACTGGATCCGGGAACCACGAACCTTCGCAGCCAGTATGTCAAGAATCCCGCCAATTGTGCTTCTTCTGACATGGGCCTATAGCCCATTCTCAAGTAACTTTCCAAATTATCTTCTCTCTTCAAAGGAGGATATTCATGGTCATCGTTCACTTCTTTATCAAAGTGACCACTCTGTTCCATTAATTTTCTGACCTCTGTATGGCTCAAAGATTTGAAGAAGGTTGGGTAACATTTATCGTTCTCCTTGGTTTTCTTCTCTTCTATATGATTAAGAAACAGATATGGTAGCCACTTTGAAGAATAACAAGTATTGGCAGTGGCACTCTTGTAAAATAAAGAGCAGATCTTGTAATGGCACAATAGTTCTTCGAACACTGTCACCATCTCTGGATTCTCTTTTCTGAGCTTGTTCAACTCATCATTTGTTGGTACATACTCCTCATACGGAGCATCTGCCATGGGCAAGAACGAGATATACTTCATCTCGTGGAGCGCAAAGCCCATCTCTCCCCTGGGGTCATGAAAGTTCCAGTCCTGTAGTTGTATCTCTCAGCTAAGGCTAAGAACATATGAGGATTGGGAGCAAATCCATATACAGTCGCATGTACTGCTTCATACAGGTTGATTTGTTGGAGTCTGTCTTGGAATTTTCCCAGAACCCAATTCGCGATATAACTCCATCGCTTGTAGTCTGGATTCACCAGTCCAGTCATTCTTATATCTTGCTCCGGATATTTTCCTTCAACCTTCGCAAACTCATTTACGAATATTGGTGTCCTAACAGGCATTAGCATGGAGGAGTTCTCTGGTGAATGCAGCCAGGTCTTAAGCCTCTCAGTAGGACACTATATCTGTCAGAAGAACTATAAAACAAGTCCTTATGATGTGGCCCCTTCTTTACGAAGATTTTTCCTGCCCGAGCATCCTGAAATAGAGTGATATTCCATTCCATCTTTCTTGGGTAGCTCGCATGAGCGTACCGTGACAAAGGAAGACATCGAGCAATGTCGGGTATAAAAAAGGATCTATCTTGCTGGTGAACTACTCTATCTTCCATCCTTGGCCTGGGCTGAGAGGCTCTCTCAAAGGCATCACCGAATAGGAATAAAGGTTTCTTGTGAATTACAGCATCAGCTGATTCTAAAGGCTGTCCGTTCATCAAACACATCAAAGTTTCATTGTCCTGTGAAATCAATATAGCCTGACGGGAGGCCGGCAGATCATATTGAGGGTAATGGACATGAGACAGATCCTCTTTGTATTCAGACTCTGTGAGGGTTCCCACAAAATGTTCGTAATCTGGATCTTCATTGACTTCAACTGCATCAACAAACAGATGAAAATTAGTCCAAGACAAAGTTTTTGTTTTTAAACATAAAACATGATTTGCGCAATATTAGACTGCGCTGACATGATTTGCGCAATCTCAGATTGCGCTGACATGACTTGCGCAATATCAGTTTGCGCAACATAAAAGTTGCGCAAAGCAATGGTTTGCGCTGATATCTGCGCAACTTAATCATTTGCGCTGATTTCCTGTCAGCACAAATCAACAAATTGCACAAGAATGCAGCCTTCATAAAAATGAAGAACTGATAGTTCATGCAACCGAAACCCTAAAAAGGGTGGCGCAATATGAACTTATCTCTAAAAAAAAAAGAGAAATGAGTTTCAAGGGAGTCGAATCACCCTAAGAAGGGGTTTTCGATCGATTCAACTACCTCTCAGAGCAGGATATGCGGATTCGTGTCGGGAAGCTCGCCGTGCAACTCTGTCAGAAGACTCGACCGGAGCTTTTCCCTTCGCGGCGGCAGTAGCGGCAGCATTTGATCGTCGTGGAGCCATGACAAATCGTCGGAGAAGAAAGGAAGAAAGAGTTCAAAAATTCTCTCTCAATTGCACCAAGACAGCAAGTAAAGAATACTTTGAAGTATGAGGAGGATTATTTATAGTTTTCAAAAAAACGAAACGGCCGCCTCGGATTGCGCCTAAACTTGTGGTCTATTCGCTTTGCGCAGACAGCTCATCATATTGCGCAAAATGATTCAACATTCAAAAATTCAAAGTATTTCGAAATTTTGAATACAATCAACTTTCGAAAACTTTGAAGGGGTTCTTGTAGGTCCTAAAAAATCAAGTTGCATCAATCAACAAAGTCAAAAATTCAAGATATTCATCAGTTTGATGAGTTGCGCAGACAACAGTTTGCGCGGACATCACTTTGCGCAGGCTGGTTTTCGCATGTTTCCAACTGCGCAGGCTGACGTGGCAGAAGTCATCATTGACTGAATCAAATCAGATCTTCCTGACAGCTGACAACATGAATAACGAGGAGGCTGTTCGTTTTTGACGCCGCACAGTGCTCGAGGGCGGCTGACAGGTGGCAGCGCAATCCGTGTTTGCGCAAACCACTCATGCGCAATCCGTGTTTGTGCAAACCATTTCTGCGCTGTTCATTTTGCATATTCTACCAATATAACTGACCAATTACGTGGCATTCATGCCATCAATTGCTCATTATGTGGCAACTGTCTATACACGATCATGCGCATTTCCATCAAATGATGCCATGTGTCCCAGATAGTTGGCCCACGATCCAATAACTGCTTGCGCAATCCAGTACTGCGCAAACCAGTTGCTGCACAAATCAGCTTGCGCAGTCCAAAATAACTGAAAGTTAGTTATTTTCAGAACTCTATAAATAGAGTTTCAAGTCTTCATTTCAAGGGGATCAGGATCAGAGATCAGAAATCAGAGAGTTCAGGAGTTCTTGCCAAAGTGCTGCTGCATTCTTCCGAGACTTTTGTCTTCAACTTCAGAGGCTTTTGCCTTCAGTTTCCAGAGTTGTTTTCAACTTCAAAGGCTTCGTATTCATAATTCACATTGTCTAAGGGATAAAGCAATCGTCATCAAGATTGGATTCCTATAGTTGTAATTTTCCCAGAATTCTTGTAATCTTTATTACAGTTTGTATCTATAAAGTTTTATACTTTTGTTTTTGTAATCCCCAGCAGAGTCGCCATTTTGTTTGCAAAAACAAAAGTATAAAACTTTATTGATACAAACTGTAATAAAGATTACAAGAATTCTGGGAAAATTACAACTATAGGAATCCAATCTTGATGACGATTGCTTTATCCCTTAGACGATATGAATTGTGAAGACGAAGCCTTTGAAGTTGAAAACAACTCTGGAAACTGAAGTCAAAAGCCTCTGAAGTTGAAGACAAAAGTCTCGGAAGAATGCAGCAGCACTTTGGCAAGAACTCCTGAACTCTCTGATTTCTGATCTCTGATCCTGATCCCCTTGAAATGAAGACTTGAAACTCTATTTATAGAGTTCTAAAAATAACTAACTTTCAGTTATTTTGGACTGCGCAAGCTGATTTGTGCAGCAACTGGTTTGCGCAGCACTGGATTGCGCAAGCAGTTATTGGATCGTGGGCCAACTATCTGGGACACATGGCATCATTTGATTGAAATGCGCATGATCATGTATAGACAGTTGCCACGTAATGAGCAATTGATGGCATGAATGCCACGTAATTGGTCAGTTATATTGGTAGAATATACAAAATGAACAGCGTAAAAATAGTTTGCGTAAACACGGATTGCGCATGAGTGGTTTACGCAAACACGGATTGTGCTGCCACCTGTCAGCCGCCCTCGAGCACTGTGCGGCATCAAAAATGAATAGCCTCCTCGTTATTCGTGTTGTCAGCTGTCAGGAAGATCTGATTTGATTCAGTCAATGATGACTTCTGCCACGTCAGCCTGCGCAGTTGGGAACATGCGCAAACCAGCCTGCGCAAAGTGATGTCTGCGCAAACTGTTGTCTGCGCAACTCATCAAACTGATGAATATCTTGAATTTTTGACTTTGTTGATTGATGCAACTTGATTTTTTAGGACCTACACTAAGTACCTACAAGCTGAGCACACCAAACCCAAATACCACATATATATATGCTCAAGAATAACAACCCATCACATATATCCTAAGTATATCATCTATATAAATATAACTGATCAACCAAGGGTTAAAGTAGACTAAACTTATAAGTTACTGAACAGATGCTTAGAATTTAGGCTAAGGATGAATGGTCTGAATTATCAGTGTAGGCAAAAGGGAATGATGCTAAGGAGACTAAAATTTTGAGCTAAAGGACAAGACATTTGGGTCTACTTGTATAGTTAAAGTGAAAGAAAACCTACATGGTGACTGAAACATGCCTCTAGATCAACCTGGACTCTCCTATATATCTGGCTGAACTAACTACATGCAGGACAGTGGTCTGAAGAAGTGAACCAAACTGGTGTACAGGGGTTGATAGTTATATTGGTGAGTCAATAATGGGGGTCTAAACAATGGTCCAGTGAAATCTATGATACAATATGGTAGGTAATGAAATATTGAGTGCAGTAAACAAATTATACAAGTATGATCCAAGGGAACAGGATATCTAGTGAAGGGTTTGCACACTGCCTATAAAGGTTGATCAAACATGACTGAACTCAACACAAAGAGAACTTAACTAAAATAGAAACTGGACCAATATAGGCTAACAACATGTCAATAATCCTATACAACAATGACTATAGATACTAACCAAACCCATATCCCATATGCCAATACCATCTGTAACCTATCTATATATATAGACCTTTCAGTCTTAGGTAAAACTATAACTAACTATAACTATACTCAAGGACAGGCTCTGGTCATGGGTGCCTCACTGGAAAAAGGTAAGGAAAAATAATAACAATCATCAAGGCTGTAAGGCATACTAACATCCTATAAATAAACTGGTTGGTATTATAAATAACAGGAAAATCATCTACAATAGGTTACTATTCTAATACCAATTCTAACTATCATCTCTAGGGTACAGACACTCTACAAGTCGTCATATCATTATACTATGAAAGAACTACATATGAATAAGCTCTATAAAACTAAATATCCCTACTCCTAAGTTATTTGATGATGGAATACAATTTTTATAGCAACAAAAGGGTATGATAATCATATGCGTCTGTCCAAAATCATGTTGTTCAGAGTCTTCGTCATGCTAGTGAGGAAGGCTAAGATAATCACAGAGTCCTTGACTAAGGTAAATACCTCCAGGTTCATAGTATTTAAAAATTTTGCATTGCCGCATGCGACGACGAAAACCTTAAATTTCTATACCCGAGAAATACGTCCAAAATTTGACTATATGTCCTCACTATGCCAGCTAACACGACTATCGAAGATTCTAGATCCCATAACTGAGGTGACCTAGCCCATATGATTTTTCTCAGAAGAAAAACAAACATAACACAGGAACAACAGAACAAAATTGATCAGTCAACAAGGAACAGATGGAATCAAATTTCAAGATAGTTATAAGAGGCAATTACAAAAATGGAATCAGAAAATTTAGAACCTGTAGCAAGATCTCCAATGGCCTGTGTGTCCTCGACTGTCCTGGCGAAAGCTCACCCTTGCTGGTTTTCCCTGACCTACTGCTGATGCTGTATGAACCGCTGATGCTGAGAGAAATCAGGAATGACGAGAAAAAGGTCTCTGTACAGACGGAGGTGCACCTCCAATGTAACTGAAATGCCAACCTGAGTTGGCACAACAGGAGCTGCGGTCTCGAGGCCCTGCAGAACAGGACGAGAGGTAACCAGCCTCTCGATGGTATCCTCCGGACCTGAGCGATGAGATCATATCTCCATAACCATCATGAAGACAGATCAAAACAAGAAGTAATTACTGAGAATGAAGCAAAAAATCAAAGGAGGACAGTTTATATTCAAGGGAAGACTATAAGTAGCAAATTTAGATAAAAAAAATCTGATAAGGAGTTTTTCCTAGTGTGATTGAGTACCTTCAAAATATCCTAATCCTACTGCATGCTGTAGTGATACTCTAGTTCGAATACCACTACAATTCTAATCTCGACCTGTATGGGCTACCACTAAAAATGTGTCCCGACCCGCACCCTAGAGTCAGGGCACGAAACGTGGGTACGCCCAGCCTACGTCGCAGTGTCAACGGTAGAACGCTGTCCTAGGTCAAACATCTAACAATATAAAAGTACATGTATAGTATATACACTCCGAATGGAGGTGACATAACAAATACAGTCTCAATCACATCTAAGGTAGAGCATGATAAAAGATAGATAGATAGATAAGAACAGAATGAATCCACAGAGAAAACAATCCTGATAAAGTCTAAGTGTCTAAGATAAATACATATCCAGAAACATCAGATAAAACAAACTCCCAGTATATACAATAATGTATCAATGAGAAGACAAGGTAAGAGTCTAAGCTAGCAGTCTAAACCACTGGTGGAAGATCCTCTACTGCAAGTGGGTCCAAGTCACAAGTGTTGTCTAAAGCTGCACCATAATGGGTAGACACCAGAGCCTCATCATTCACTGTAAAATTTTCAACAAGTCCAGTCAGGACAGGAGCGAGTACAGTACATCTCAACAAATCATAACAGGTTAGGAAATATAAACATGCTAGAGATTAAGATATATAAAACTGGAAGAACAACATGATGTAAAAAGAGAGAGACTGTAAGTAAATAGCTACAATATATAGAGAACTATCAATGACTAGTGATTCAGAGCACAAGATGGTTATGTAAATGGCACGATGTTGCACACGAGTAATCTAAAGAGGTTGCACGGGAGGAGTACGAGATGTTCCTATCCTTGAGGTACGGCGGTGCCCCTCCTCCAGATCCACAGTAGTCCGACTTAGGACTGTTTTACGAGATTGTAGTGTTTTTTAAGTATTTTTTATGTTGTTTTAGTATTGGTTGTGGATTATTTGTTTGTGTAGACTTTCATTATTGGTTGTGGATTCATGTGGATATTGGTTGTATACTTTGGATATTCGTTTACCGATATATGTATATTGTGATGTACTGGTATTGAGTGTTCCACTGAAGGGGTCAGCGAACCCAGGAAGAAAATGTGCTTCTGTGTATTTATTATTATTTATTAAACTGCAGGAAAAAAATATGATTCTGTGGACATTCTGTAAATTTTTTTGCATTTTAGCGATGTTTAGCGACGTTTACCGACGTTTAGCTGCGTCACTGAACGTTGGTAAACGTCACTAAATCACCAGGTATAGCGACGTTTATCGACGTTTACCGACCCAGTTTCCCTCTTCTCTAGAGTCGGTAAACGTCGGTACAAAATAGCATACGTCGCTAAATTTATCGACGTTGACGGACATCTGAGACGTCGCCATTTTTTCGACGTGGTGTCGATGAACGTCAGTCATTACTGACGTTTATTTCACATCGGTAAGCGTCGATAATGGCGACGATTACCGACATTTTGCCTGTCAGCGACATGGCTTTCCGCAACCACAAAAAAATGTCGCTAAAAATGTCGGTAAATACGATTAGCGACGCTCTTTCTCATATTAGCGACGTATTTTAGCGTCGCTAATATGACTTATTCTGGTAGTGATAGAATTTGTTCGAATACTTCGTTGGGCTATGGAGGAGCTAACACGTGGCAGTTGCTGAGATTTGGTTGTTGCTAAGATCTTGGGTGGTTAGCACCCATTCTTTGACCAGAACTGAGTCAAAGGACGCATGCTGTATGCTTATGGCTCAAAGATCTCAGTTTTGGAGGAAAGTAATCTGTCGGGGTGCGCCTAGGATGCATGGAGGCGACTTAGTCCTGTGATTTTTAGACATCATAGACAAGTCTGGGTGCATAGCTTTTGAGGCGTATGCAGAGCTTCGTATCAGGGTACGCCTAGGATCAGCCACAGGGGAGGCAATTTGGTCTCATAACTTTTTAGGAGTCATGAGCAAGTCCAGGCATATGGCTTTTAAGGCACATACAGAGCTTAGTCTTTGTTGCTTGAGATCAAAAGTTAGCTGAAGGGGTGTATGACTACTGGGGCGCACGCCCTCTTCTGGGCGCATGGCCACGAGGCACATACGAATGATCTATCGGCCATATGGCAGTTGTTGCCGACCCAAGGTATAATGATGGTGTTGACATCAGCGGCTCTTTATTTTTTGTAAAGGGCTGCTGATTGGACGGCTCTTGGAATACGTTGCCGCCTTTTTTATTCAGTATTAAATGATTGATGGTGATCAGTTTGAAGATGGTACATCGGTTAGTGCCATTTTGGGCGCATAGGACTCTGGCCTATTTTGACGCATCCCTGAGGAGCACATGATGTTGATGAACATCAGCCAAGTGTCATATCCTCTTTGGCCCGTGTGTTGAGTTCTTCGAGGCAATACGAGGAGACGAATTCATTTGCTATTAATACAAATTTATTGCATGGAATTCAGAAAGTTGGCCATTTGGCACTCGGGTGTAGGTTATCCGTGCTTATAAATAGCCGCATGTAGGAAAGCTTTGCTTCCATTCTTTATTTCGACATGAAGATGAACTTGGCCGGAGCTTCACCATGGCGAACTACCGAACTCAGTTTTTGTAAAGGTCTTGATGATGAGCTCTTCTCGAGGGTGAAGATGCACTGCCCCAGTCTTTCCGTCGCTCTGAGCTTCCATGATAGTTTCTATTACAACCAAATATCGAGATCGTCGAGTCCCGACACAGGCCGATGGTGCCTATTGCATCCAAAGATCGGGACGACTGCGCTCCGTCTTTCGTTATGCTTGAAGCTCCATAGGCTACCGAGTGTGCCTGTTGCTTCCGAAGACCGAGATATCGTACCGCGATCTTTGTCGGACAAGGAGAGCTCCTCCTTCTGCTAGACAAGGGCTAATTGGTTCTGATGTGCCTGTGCCATAATGATGAGACGATGTGCCTAGATGAGACATCAGAGGGATGCGCCTGATGGATGATGCACCTGGCATGGGGCGCATGGCAGTTGTTGCGTTTAGCTGTAGCTTTAGGATCTTTCTTTTTGTAGAAGTTCTCCTTTCTAAAGCCTTTTTTAGACATGTAATAGACTTTCATATGAAATAAAGGTCTTCTTTTGATGTCTATACTTTTGATGTCCTTTGCTGTGCCAAGTACTTTGCTTGAACTCCCTGGTGCATATTTGAGTCTAGCCGCATAGTGTTAAGCGCATAGGAATTCTGGACTATATATGCACATGAAATTATATGCTACTAAAAGAACCCCATCAAAGTTTTTAAAACTTTCTGTCAAGTTTTAGAAGACTTTGAGCAAGAAGCATGGGAAGTAACGACTCGGGGCATATGCCCTTCGCCTAGGCGCATGGCTCTTCTTGGCGTATAGTCGGTCTGCGCATCGCTGTGGGAACGCTTGTTGCTTAGGCGCATACTGCTAGGGCACATGCTTCTTCTAAAAAGATAATGCCTCGATCTTAGGAAAGATTAATGATGATCTTTTGAAGATAAGCAGTCGTCGGTTTCACGTGACCCAAAGCGACTGATTGCTAATGTCATGCCTTATTGGTTTATGCGCGGGACCAAGCCTATAAATAGGTGGCTATGAGGAGAGAGAGAGTCTTATACTTTCTACCAAAGCTTTCTTCTTCCTTAGAGCTTTTTTCTCCTTCTTCTTTGAGAACCTTTAGTCCTTTCGAGAAATGGCTCCCAAGACTCCCTGCGGTGCTACTGACCGAGGAAGGGGCCGAGGCAAGGAGCCCATGGAGGTTGACGTGGAGGACGCCCCCGTCGTCTTGGCGACACATGCCGACGTTTGGCCGGAAGTGTTTGGTGGGTGTTCTCTTGCCTTGGCCTTTGTTGTAGTGATATTGGGGTGACCCGACTGCAGATGAGTTGCCTCATGTCAATGTGTTTTGGCTGATGCGCATGGACTTTTTTCCTGATGATGCGTCGAGGCCCTTTTAGCTGACGCGCATGGACTTAGGTCCTGATGATGCGCCAAAGCTAGGCTCTGACTTTTGCGCCCAGGTTTTGACCCAGATATTGCGCTAGGTTGCTAGTGCGCCTTAGGTGCATGCTCTGATACTTCGAGGTTCCTTGTCGACTTCTCCTTTTGGTCATGTTTGGAGGTTCCATGCCGAAGACAGAGGTCGTTGTAAAGGAGGATACAGCTTCCTTTTATCAAATGAGAGGTATACATTAAGGCGGAGGTGACTCCCAAAGTTGAAATCAATAAAGAATCGACGGCCGTTTGACGAGACAGTAATTTTGAAAGCAGAGGCCATCGTTAAGGAGGAACTGGCACCGAAAGGTAGTAGTACCGGGAGTTCTGATACTCCTGTCTCTGAAGAGGACCTCAACCAGTTCTAGCATTCATATGTGAAATGGCTGAGGGAGTGGTACATGCCTCAACGTAACTACGATCCCTGGCTGTAGGGATTCATCCTCTGACTTGCGGTCATTGCTGAGGCCAAAGTCAATTTTCTTTTTTAGTGTCTCTGATCTTTGTTCCCTTTCTAAGATGTAGATTTTGCTTTTGTTCCATTCCAATGCTGATGTAATCTTTGTTGGATGAAGAAATAAAGAAACTCTTGCTTTATTCGTTTCTTGTGACGAACTAAAATTTTATGGACTTATCACCCTTGGCGTACCTTGGTTTTAGGTACAGATGATAAGTTAAGAGAGAGAGCCAACATATTTACTCAGAGGTAATGTGGACATAGTAAATATGGGCAAATTGGTGGAGTTTTCCTACTCAGAGGTAATATGGACATGGTAGGAGTGAACTCTGTAGGTGTTTATAGAACAACTCAGAGGTAATATGGACGTAGATGTTCTATGGTGCAATAACACAGGGATTATTGTACGGAATGTTTACTCAGAGGTGATATGGACGTGGTAAATATTGCCTTAAGCATGATCTTACACGGTGCATGATCCTTCTTGATGAGGTGTAGAGAGACAACTCTGAGGTGATGTGGACATGGTTGTCCCTCTACTGGGGATAGAATACAACAAAACAGCTGGGTTCCAGAAGCATATGATTTGTCAAAGAAGGGGTATGAACTTGGTTTGGTCAAGTTCACCAGTCCTCTCTCTGGGAAGAGGCAGTACGTTCTCGATGGAGGTCAAGAATAGTACTTTTTTAGGACCTTACCGTTGATGGGAATCATGGACAAGTCTCCTTTAGTTTGAGTGAGATGATACGCACCATTTGAGTATACCGTCTCTATGATGAAGGGTCCCTCCCATTTGGGTTCGAACTTTCCTGATATTTTGTGAGTCATCACCATCGGTCTCCTGACTGCCAGAACCAGGTCTCCCACTTGGAAAGTCCTCTGTCAGACTCTTTTGTTGAAAGTCTGTGATATACGGACTTGATAAAGTTCGATGCGCTGTTGAGCCAGGAGGCATTTTTCGTCCAGCGCCTCCAACTCTTGCAGACGACGATGTTGATTGTCTTCTTCCGTCAATTGGTTTGTGATCGCCACCCGTAGAGAGGGTATTTGGATCTCCAGCGGTAGCATTGCTTTGCTCCCGTAAACCAAGAAGAATGGTGTATTGCCCGTCGGGGTCCGTACCATTGTGCGATAGGCCCAAAGGCATTCGCCGAGCTTCTCGTTCCAGTCACACTTGTTGGATGATATGACCTTTTTGAGTAGCTTGACGATGGTCTTATTAAAAGCTTCAGCCAATCCATTTTCTACCGGATTGTAAGCGGTTGAAGCCACGTTCTGAATACGGTTCTTTTCGGAGAACCTATTGAATGCATGGCTGATGAATTGTGGGCAATTATCGTGGATAATCCTTCGAGGTAACCCAAAATGGTAGATAGCGTGATGCATGATAAAGCTGATCACTTTTGAGCTTTTCACCTCTGTGACAGGTACTGCTTTCGCCCATTTAGAGAAATAGTCGATAATTGCAAGGATAAAGTGGTATCCCCTTGACGAAGGAGGAGTGATAGGCCCCACTATATCCATGCCCCGGGCTTCAAATGGCAAAGAGGCAACCGTCAGGTATAGAGGCTTTGACGACCTGTAGATGAAGTCGGCGTGCAGCTGAAAAGCATGACACTTCGTTGCATACTTGATAGCGTCGGCCATCATGGTGGGCCAGTAATAGTCCATATATCGGAGTCAATCTTGTAGCTTAGGACCTGGTTGATGAGCTCTGCATGTTCTGTCATGATCTTCTCGAAGAGCTTCGACGGCTTCTTTGTTAGATAGACATCGGAGGATAAGTCCATCGTAGGAGCACCGGTATAGCATTTTGGAGGCTGTATCGTAATAGAACCGGAGGGAGCACCTTCTGACTGAGACTGCCTCCTTCGGGTCTTCCGGGAGGATTCTATAGACACCAAAGTCGATGAATGGGAACCTCCAGCCTCTGACATTGATGCCAGGGTTTACGGCTATGGCATGAGTTGTCCACATGCACAGATTATTTCTGGGGCAAGCCAAGTCCCGACCCATCATCGTAACGAAGTGTCGAGTCCCGACGAGTGCAGCCAATGAGGCTACGAGGCCGGCCAGAGCATCAGTTTCCAAGTTTTACAGCCGAGGCACATGCTCTATGAAGAATTCTGCGAAGGTTGAGATGATGTCCAACATTGCTTTGTGATAGTGGATGAGGTCTTCATGGCGGACCTCATATTGTCCCCAGACTTGATTGACGACGTGCTTTGAGTTACCGTAAGATTCAAGATAGTCCACCCCTAGCTGTCTTGCTAACTTAAGCCCCATGATGAGGGCGTTGTACTCCGCAACATTGTTGGAGCATGGCTCTGAAAGAGAATAGACGTGCTGGATGGCCAATTTGTCAGGAGAGATTAAGACCACCCCTACTCCTACGATAATTTGGCCTTTGGGGCCTGTTCTGGAAGCATCATCGAAGAACATCCGCCAAACTGGGCTTTCTTCGATAATGTTTTCTTCTTACACCACATCGGGAATACCTTCGTAGAGCCTAGATGATTCCGGGGATTGGGTGCGTGGCTAGGAAGTTGGCCAATGCTTGGCCCTTGACAGCCTTTTGCGGTACTAATACCATGTCATATGGTGTCAATAATATCGCCCACGTAGCTAAACGAGAGTTTAGCGCTCCCTATTTTGTCATGAGAATTCTGAGTGGATTGACTCAGGATATGACATGGATTGTTTGTCCTAAGACATAGTGGCGAGTCTTCTGGATGGCAAACACCAAGGCTAGACACTATCTTTCCACAAGATTGTATCGGTGTTCGGCCCCAACCATCGTCCTACTGAGGTAGTAGATTGCCTGCTCATGGCCTGCTTCGTTGTTCTGGGCCAACAAAGCGCCAAAGAAATAGTCCATTACACGGACATAAAGTAAGAATGGTTTTCCTGCGACGGGTGCCACCAGGACTGGGGGACTTGTCAGATAAGCTTTGATGTCGTCGAAAGCTTTCTGACATTCCTCCGTCTAGACGTAAGAAACTCTCTTCTTCATAAGCTTGGTGAAGGGTTGACATTTTCCAGAAAGGTTCGCGATAAACCTCCGGATGTAGGCGAGTCATCCTTGTAGGCCTCAAAGTTATCTGATGTTCTTCGGAGGGTCTATGTCAAGTATGGATTTAGACTTCTCGGGGTCGACATGAATGCCTTTCACAATAATGATGAAGCCCAAGAACTTTCCATTAGAAACCCCAATGAAGGATTTAGCACGGTTAATTTTAAGCTGATGCGCCCGTATGAGATCGAAGACTGGCTTCAGGTCTCGTAGGTGATCGCCACGATGACGGCTCTTGACGGCAATGTTGTCAACAAAGCACTCGACTGTCTTGCGAAGGTATCGACGGAAGATGGTGCTCATAGCTCGCTGGTATATGGCACTAGCATTCTTCAAGCCAAAGGGCATTACTGTATAGCAGTAAACCTCCTTTGGAGTTCTGAACGACGTGTGCTTCTCGTCGTTTGGGAATATTTTGATCTGATTGTAGCCTGAGTAGCCATCCATAAAGGACATACGCTCGAAGCCACATGTGTTGTCGATCATTACGTCGGTGATCGAGAGTGAGAACTCATCCCTTTGGCATGCAGAGTTGAGTTGCCAGAAATCGATGCAGTATCAGATCTTCTCGTTCTTCTTGGTGACGGTGACGATATTGGCTACCCAGTCGAGGTGTTGTTCTTCACGAATGAACCCGCTGTCTAAGAGCTTGTCGATTTCTTTGTCAATGGCATCCATGTTTTAGGATGGAAGTACCGTTGTTGCTGCTTAACGGGCTTAGCGTCAGGTAAGATGTTAATTTTGTGCATTACGACTTGTGGGTCGAGTCCCGACATATCTTCGTAGCTCCAGGCGAAGACGTCGATATATTCTTTGACCAGGTGGATCAAGGATTCTCGGTCCTCCAACACCAAGCTCTTGCTGAGGAAGATGGGTTTGGATGAAGATCCATCCCCAATGTCGATCTACTCGACTTCATCTTCGGTAGTGGGTTCTCGTAATTCAAAGTGCGACTCCCATTGCGCGTCTAGGCATTGAGCCTAAGGTTCTTCTTCGAAGAACTATCCTGTTTGATCGTCGTGTTTATCTTCTGAAGGATGTACGGATGTCATGTTGGCTGACAGCACCTTCCTGAACACTGAGCCAACGCTGGTGTCGGAGTCCCAAGTTGAAGTTTTAGAGGAGTGATAATGGATGACATCCTTTGCTTCTGATTTTTCTGGAGTTGTTAGAGGCGTGATATAGCCTACCCCCATCGGGTACAGTGATAGTAGTCTTGCGGCTTCTTTTTTGGCACTGGAAGTCGTAGGAGAAGACGTCGACCTTTGCTGTAGTTCAGACCTTAGCCGCTCTTCAAGTTGTAACCCATCTTTTGGAAGAGATACTTGGCTCGATCGTTGTACCGGTAGATTTGCATTCTGCCGGTATGGGGTTCTGGCTCCGTCGTTGGGAGTTCTTGGTGACGCTCGACTTTGCCAAAGATAATGGGCTTCTCGTCCTTGTTCCAAGGCGGGACAATGGAACAGACTCCTTGGTACAGGATGACTCGATTTATATGACTCACAGTCGTTATTTGTTTTTGCAACGACTGTAGAGCATTATCTAGAGTGTACATGGTATTCCAATGTGGAAGACTAGAATAATTGAAAGACACTCTCTTATTGATAAAATACGAGATCTTATCCCGAGGGATTACATTATCTAGGGATGGAGCATCGACATTAGCTGATATGTACTCTCCAAGTTCTTTATCGATGAGAACTGGAGCAGCCTTGGGAGGTTCAGAAGAGTTTTTCGGGAGCTTGCCCCGTGCTGGCTCCTGGGACTGTGCTGAGAAGAACGTCGAGGTCTTCTCTTGTTGAATGACGGGTGCCGACAACTGAGGAGGTCTGCCTTTGAGCCGCACATTGAGGGGAGCCTCAATTGGTGTACCGAGAGCTGGATATTTGAAGGAGCTGACGCTCGCGGTGCAGTGTGGGGCTCCGTCCCTTAAGGTACCTGTTGTGGGGGTATACTTGATTCTTCGTTGGCCCCTGGATCGGGGCTGGTGGAGACAGGTGCCCTTGCCAGAGTGGTTCGAATGTTGAACACCGCCTGGGTCAGGATCTGCATGGAGGCACTCCCCTCAAGGGTGTCTATGTGCTGCACCATGTCTAGCGCTGGAGCGTCTGATTCTCCTTCATCACCACTTCCTGCCATGTAAGTTGTCATGACATAGGTAAAAGTGGATGGATCGGTCGAGGCTTCGCTTTCGACCTCGCTTTCTTATAGAGGGGCTTCTTCTTCTAAGGCCTCGTGTTGGCTACCTCCAGCTACGTCAGGGTCGGTTTGTCGAAGCGCTTCTTCGTCTTCAAGGGGAGGGTTGTCAAAGGCTTGACTACCCCTGGCTGTTGCTTCTACCAGGGCCTTTCTCCTTGCCCGGATGCGTTCGTACACCCCTGGGGACGGGACCACTGTTTTGCTCTTCCTCAGCTGACTGTTAGATGCAGAGGCTGAGGAGTTGGTGGTTGTCTTTCTCACGGATGAGTAGGAATTGGAGGCAACATGACAGGAAGCGATCTTGGGCTCCATTTCGTCTTCAATTAGCACTTTCTTTTCGAGGCGACGTCGGATAGGTACCGTAGATTATAGTAGTTGAAACATGGATTGCCTCTGTGGTGGAGCTGCTGTTTTGCAACAACAGCAGTTAATGGTAACCATAGTACAGGTGTGTGCTGCGATGGGCACATTGTGGTTATTGGTCAGCTCTTCTGATCTGCGTTTGTGACTGATCACATTATGCAAATCATGATGGAAAAGTTTCACTTTAACACACCCATCAGGCACATGGCAAAGCCAAGCACCGGGGTGGTCATGTGAATGTTGTACCCCATGATCTGGTTCACGTGCATGAGATACGCCCAAATCATTGGTAGAGGAACCGCATTTATGACAACTTGAGTCCACTTCATGTGCATCACCCAAGTGGGCGCATGGATGCAATATCATAGTTGCCCAGCTAGACTTGGTTCGAAACACAGTAGATGCGCCCAAGCGAGAAAGGGACTTTAAGAGTCGACTCATTTCTGGCACAGATGCGCCCGAGTCGACTCTGTACAGCTTACCATCAACAGAGCACATGATTTTGAACGCATGCTTCTGGTTTGCTGTAGGCGTAGCACATTCGTGGCACATGGCCTGTGCTGCCTTAGATTTCTTTGTACTAGTCCACGAAGGCGCATAGTACTTAGAATCCAATTATGCCTTGCCATAACAGCGAGTGAGTCTGTTGAAGACAGACGTTCTCTCCTGTGCACCAGAGCTCATGTGCTGGACATTGGTTGTACCTCTACTCCGTTGGCGCATCTTCTTCGACTGGGAAGAAGACGGTTGGGGAATGCATTCAATACTGTGTTTTTTAGACAGATGTGCGGCACCAGTAGGCACATCCTTGTTGTTGAGAGCGTCAGCAGAAAGGGCCAGCTGCGGTGGCGCATCCCCTTCAATGATGGTACCAGGCGCATCGGCCTTGCGCACCCAGACTTGACGATCTTTTTCAGCTTTGGCGGCCGCTTCGAAGGACTTGCGCTGCCTTCAGAGATGAACTGCTCATACGCCTGTTGATTGAGGCATACCACAAGTATTTTGTGGGAGGAGCTGAGTTTGATGTCGTCAGATTGTGACACAAATTTTTCGTTGGAGGAAAAAGAGGTCCCCAGCAGAATCGCCAGCTTGTTTGCCCTTAAAACTCTTTGGGATTGATGTTTTTAATTACAAACAGAACAGAGTACAATATAGGACTTAGATGTAGTCCTAGGAGTACACTTTTATTTTTATCTGTGTACTGTGTCGATGGAGCGAGTGGTAATACGTTGACTCCATTGATGATCTGACGACGATCTTGAACTCTCTGAAGGTTTAGGTTGCTCTGGATGTCGGAGCGTTGCGAGGAGAAGTGGACGTTAAGTGTCTCTTCTGGCCTCTATATGTGGATATAACAGTCTGTCTGTATATATATCTCTCTCTGTGTGTGTTCGACATGAAAGAGTGATCCTTCTATTTATAGATGGCAGGCAGGCTACTCATGCGCGTACATGTCGGATACGCCTGGACGTAGGAACGCTACGTGGCTGATGCTGGCAAGGGCGCATGGACGATGTGGCCCGAGTTGTAGTGGAATCTGTTCGAACTACTTCGTTGGGCTGCAGAGGAGCTGACGCGTGGCAGTTGCTGAGATTTGGTTGTTGTTGAGATCTTGTATGGTTTGCACCTATTCTTTGAATAGAACTGAGTCAAAGGACACGTGGCTTATGCCTATGGATCAAAGATCTCAGTTTTGGAGGAGAGTGATTTGTCGGAGTGCGCCTAGGATCGGGCGCATAGAGACGACTTAGTCCTATGATTTTTAGATATCATAGACAAGTCTAGGCGAATGGCTTTTGAGGCGCATGCAGAGCTTCGTATCAGGGTTCGCCTTGGATCAGGCGCAGGGGAGGCGACTTGGTCTCATGACTTTTTAGGAGTTATGAGCAAGTCCAGGGCATGGCTTTTGAGGTGCATACAGAGCTTAGTCTTCTGTTGCTTGAGATCATAAGTGAGCTGAGGGGGCGTATGACCACTGGGGTGCACGTCGTCTGGGCCCATGGCCACGAGGCGCATACGAATGATCGATCGGCCACGTAGCAGTTGTTGTCGACCCAAGGTGTAATGATGGTGCTGACATCAGCAGCTCTTCATTTTCTGTAAAGGACTGCTGGTTGGACGACTCTTGGAATGTGTTGCCGCCTTTGTCATTCAAAATTAAATGCTTGATGGTGATCAGTTTGAAAAGGGTGCATCGATTAGTGCCCTTTTGGGCGCATGGGCCTCTGGCCCTTTTAGGTACATCCCTGAGGAGCGCATGATGTTGATGGCACATCAGCTAGGTATCGTATCCTCTTTGGCCCGTCTGTTGAGGTTTTTGAGGCAATACGAGGAGACGGATTCATTTACTATTAATGCAAATTCATTACATAGAATTTGGAAAGTTGGCCATTTGGCACTCGGGTGTAGGCTGTCCGTGCTTATAAATAGCTGCATGAAGGAAAGCTTTACTTCCATTCTTCATTTCGACATAAATATGAACTTGCCCAGAGCTCCGCCTTAGCAAACTGCTAAACTCAGTTTTTGTAGAATTCTTGATGATGAGCTCTTCCCGATGGTGAAGATGTGTTGCCCCAGTCTTTCCGTCACTCTGATCTTCCATGATAGTGTCTGTTGCATTCAAATATCAGGATTGTCGAGTCCCGACCCAGCCCGATGGTGCCTGTTGCATCCAAAGATCGGGGCGGCCGTGCTCCGTCTTTCGTTATGCTTGAAGCTCCACGGGCTGCCGAGTGTGCATGTTGCTTCCGAAGACCGGGGCGTCATGCCACGATCTTTGTTGTGCTAGGAGAGCTCCTCCTCCTGCTAGACAAGGTTGATTGGCTCTGATGTGCCTGTGCCATAACGACGAGACGATGTGCCTAGATGAGACATCAGAGGGATGAGCCTGACGGATGATGCACCTGGCATGGGGCGCATGGCAGTTGCTGTGTTTGGCTGTAGCTTTAGGATCTTTTTTTTTGTAGAAGTTCTCCTTTGTAAAGCCTTTTTTTAGACATGTAATAGACTTTTATATAAAATAAAAGTCTTCTTTTGATGTCTATACTTTTGTTGTCCTTTGCTGTGTCAAGTACTTTGTTTGAACTCCCTGGCGCATGTTTGAGTCTAGCCACATAGTGTTAAGCGCATAGGAATTTTGGCCTATAGATGCGCCTAAAATTCTATGCTTCTACAACAATGTGGACACAAGTTCATCAAGACATAGATCCTTGAAATTAGGATCAAATTCAGAAAATATTGTAAAGTTAAAAGGATGTCCTGGAACGACACTTCGTGAGCAAAAATTGGAGTACCACTCGTTAGAGGCTTCTAACGATACGAAAATGTGCTTATTATAAATGTTGGCATTGGGAGGAAGAGGAGGATTGAACAATGGGTGAATAGGATTTGGAGGAGGAGAAGGAGGGTTTGATGATGAAGCTCCTTCAGTCCTAATCCTCTTCCCTCTATTAAAAAGTCTAGGAGCCATTGATAATAGTAAAAAAATAAAGAACAACAATGGAAGTGGAGATGAAGAACTAAGA
This sequence comes from Iris pallida, assembly GCA_029216955.1. Lineage (NCBI taxonomy): Eukaryota > Viridiplantae > Streptophyta > Magnoliopsida > Asparagales > Iridaceae > Iris > Iris pallida. The sequence goes on along the minus strand of JANAVB010016800.1, from coordinate 4,377,481 downwards.
GTTAAACCTCAAAAATAATGAAGGAGGATGGAAGAGAAGCACCCAAAACATTGAAATCTTGAGTTTGAAAAGTGAAGAGCACCAACGAAGAGATTTCTAGGGTTAGGGTTTTGGAGAAAAAACTTTGGAGAGAGGTTGAAGATGATGGCAATGAGAAAGAAGGTAAAGTTGTGGGTTTAAGGAGTAGGGCGGGTTGTACATGTTAAATCGTAGCCCTTAGAGCAAATAGAATGGATGGCCAGGAGTGGCTGAGAGTTCTCGTATGCACTACACAGAGTTAGGCCCGAGTTCTGCCATAGGCAGAGTTCAGTCCGAGCTCTATTAGGGTGGTTCCAGAACTCCAACAACAAACAAAATGTTGATAGAAGAGATAAAAGATGGTCTTGAATTAACAATAATAAATTATATAAGCTAGAAAATAAATTAAACCTTGCAACAAACTTTGTTAATCAATGATCAGTATAGGTGAATCACCTCAGGTTAGCTGTAGGGGCCGAATCCCAGCTAGTGGTAGTCCGAAGACTAGTACACCGTGTCGCTTAGGCTTTTACGCCTTGTTGTCAGAAGGGCCCTTTCGGCTTGTACCCAAAACAATTTCACTATGTACGATTATGTTTTAACAATTATTTTGCAGGTATAATTCATTATATGACTTTTTCATGCAAAATTCCTAATTCTTAACGAAAAAGATAAAACGCTCTTCGGCAAGTGGTTTTGTAAAAAAGTCTGCTAGCTGATGATTAGTGTCAATAAACTCTAGAATAATAGTGCCATGCAGTTGATGATCACGTAGAAAATGGTGTCTAATTTCTATGTGCTTAGTGCATGAGTAAGATACTGGGTTCTTAGCCAGGTTAATCGCACTAGTGTTATCACAGAATATAGGTATGTGCTTAAAAAGTAAATTATAGTCCTCAAGTGTTTGCTTCATCCACAAAATCTGAGCATAACAATGTCCTGCAGCTATGTGTTCAGCTTCTATTGTAGAGAGTGCTACTGAATTTTATTTTTTGCTAAACCAAGAGACTAAAGCCTTGCCTAATAAATGTCATGTGCCGCTAGTACTCTTACCACTAGTACTCTTACAGTCGACTTTGCATCCAGCAAAATCGGTATCGGAATATTTGATCAAGTCAAAGGATGTGGTTTTGGGATACCCCAAGCCCACCATAACAGTCCCTTTAAGGTATCGAAAGATACGTTTAACTGCGGTCATATTTGATTCCTTAGGGTTGGCTTGATAGCGAGCACACAGGCAAACACTAAACATGATATCGAAATGACTAGCAGTTAAATAAAGTAGACTACCAATCATACCTCGATATTTACGTTGATCAACTGGTTTATCGCTTTCATCAGGTTCTAGTTTTGTTGTAGTAGCCATCGAAGTACTGATTGGTTTGATGTTGTCAAAATCAAACTTCTTCAGCATATCCTTTGTATACTTTGATTGGGTGATGAAGGCTCCTTGTGAGTATTGTTTGACTTACAGTCCAAAGAAGTAGTTTAGCTCCTCCATCATGCTCATCTCGAACTCATTGTGCATACATTTAGCAAATTCTTGGCACATAACCTCATTAGTAGACCCAAATATGATGTCATCCACATAAATTTACACTAAGAGAATGGTGTCATCAATAAATTTTATAAACAGTGTCGTGTCAATTTTTTCTTTTGAAAAATCTTTGTCAAGTAAGAAAGTGCTAAGGCATTTATACCAAGCTCGAGGGGCTTGTTTGGGGCCATAGAGAGCTTTCTAAAGTTTGAAAACATGATCGAGAAATTTGTGATTTTTAAAACCAGGTGGTTGCTTTACAAATACTTCTTCTTTGATAAAATCGTTAAGAAAATCACTTTTGACATCCATTTGAAAAAGTTTGAAATTTTAGAAATTTACAAATGCACAAAGCATGTGGATTGATTCAAGTCGTACAACAGGAGCATATGTCTCATCGTAGTCGACACCTTCCTCTTGGTTGCATCCTTGAGCTACGAGATGGGCTTTGTTATGTGTGACTGAGCCATCCTCATTGACTTTGTTACGAAAAACCTATTTAGTACTAATGATCGAATGATTAGCAGGTTTAGGAATAATTTCCCAAACTTGATTTCTTTCGAATTAGTTGAGTTCTTCTTACATTGCAGATATCCAAAATTCATCAGAGAAGGCTTCGAAAATGTTTTTCGGTTCTATTTGAGAAATAAATGCAGTGCTAGCTATAGAGTCTCTAACTGATGATCGAATGCTTACTCCTTTTGATACTTCACCTATTACCAAGTTTTTTGTATGTGGTGGTGTGAAATAAAACTTCTTTGGTAAGCTTTCCAGAAAACTGGTTCCAGGTGTTGTATCTACGGGAGTAGAAGTTGATGGTTTGCGATGTATGTCATCTTCATCATCGGGAATAGCAGTGTATCCTTTTTTTTAAGGTAATGTCAGGTAGTCCTCTCACTAGCTTCTTGGTTAACAGCCTTGATATGGTATCCATATTTGTATGTCCAAGATGCATATGCCATAGTAGTCTTTCATCTTTGTGAGCGTAGAGGCATCTTCCTGTATTGTAAGTATCTCTAGAAAGATAGAATATATATATATATATATATATATATATATTGCCGGGCGCTTGTAGCTCAAGTGGCTAGGCGCACCGGCACTTGGGGCATCGGACGGAGTTCGAGCCCCCACGGGAGCGGCTTGGTGGTTCGCCCACGGCTCCCGGGCCAAGCGGTGGCTGGGTGTCTTTGACACGGCCGTTTGGTTTTAAAAAAATAAAAAAAATAATATATATATATATATATATATATATATATATATATATATATATATATATATATATATAATCTTCTCTTATCCCTTCAAACGCAATGTCTCCAGATGATCTATCATATATGGAGCATTTAGTTTTTCCAAAGTTAATATCATATCCACGATCAGCAAGATGGCTAATGCTGAGCAAGTTATGCTTTAACTCAGTCACTAAACATACATCCTTAATGATGAGAGAAGGAGAATTGCCAATAGTACCGTAACCTATGATATAACCTTTCAAATTATTGCCGAAGGATACATATCCTTCCCTCTTCATCGATAGTGTTGCAAAAAGATTTACATTTCTAGTCATGTGTTGCGAGCACCCACTATCGAGAATCAACTTACTTCTAGAGGATAAAGGAAGGTCCACCTATACCATGAGTAGATGTGACCTTTGGTACCCAAATCTTTGAGGGTCCTGAAAGGATAGTCTTCGGTACCCTTGCATATAGTTTAAATCAACTAGTCTTCTAATTCTACACTGTGGTGAAGTGTGTCCATGTTTACCACAGTAGTGACATGTAGCATGTATATTCGTGTTAGGTGCAGGACAGTAGTGATGTCTATGTGTTTGTCGTGCTGCATGAGAATGTGTGTTCATAAAAGCATGTCTATGTGAGCCATGTTTATGTGTAGATATTTGTCGTGCTGCATGAGAATGTGTGTTCATAAAAGCATGTATGTGTGTGCCATTTTTATGTGTAGGTATTTGTCGTGTTGCATGTGAATATGTGTACATAAAGGCATGATTCACTACTAAAATATAGTAATTTTGTGACGGACAATTAGCGACGGATCTTGTCTGTCAGTAATAGCGACGGACTAGCGACTACCTTGTGACGGACTACCATCAGAAAGCACTAGATAATTTTTTTATTTTTTTGTGTCAAAATCAGTCACACATCCGTCGCTAATTTGATGAAATTAGTGACGGATTGATCTCCGTCTCTAATATGTCGCACATTATGGTGGCAAAATCTGGAAAAAAAATGGCGTGATAAATTAGAGTCTAATTAGCGACGGACGTTCTGTCGTAATCTAGTGGGTATTTAGCGACTACCTAGCGACGGATATATCCGTCGGTAGTCCGTCGCTAAATACTGTAACCTAACTTAAATTGAACCGACGGGGGAAAATTTTTCATTCCCCCCAAAAAGACTCTCTCTCTTTCCCCCCTCTCTCTCTCTCTCTCTCGGCGGCGAGCTCTCTCCGACTGGGTCTCTCTCTCGGCGAAGCTCTCCTACGGGTCTCTCTCTCTCTCAGGTATGCTTCCCTCTCTCTCTCCCCTCTCTCTCTCTGTGTTAACATATAGGGTTTTCGGGTTTCGGGTTTGGGGGGGCGGTCGTGGGGCCGGCGGAGGGGGAGTGGGGGCGGGGGGGGGTGTTGAGGGCGGGGGCAGGTAGGGTTTAGGTTTGGGGCAGGGGTAGGGTTTCAGGTGGGGGGTCGGCTGTCGCGGGGGCCGACGGTGGGGGTGAGGAAGGGGGGGGGTTGGATGGTATGGGTGCGAGACGGGGGGCATGGGGTGGGTGGTGTTGCTGTCGGGGGGAGGGGGGTGGGGGAATTTTCTGTGGGGGGTGGAAGGGGGGAGGGGTGGGGTTGGGGTTTGCTGTCGGGGGTGG